>CM037034.1:41750462-43000462 GCA_020882235.1 Schizaphis graminum
CGTGCGTTATGAATTGTATAGTTTTACTTTTGTTAGTGATTATGCCAATTTTACACATTTTTCCGTGGCGACCGTTTCATAACACATTAAGATTTGAGCCATTGGTCGCTGACCGCTGTAAACATTTAAATCATCGTAGATACCGCCATCAGTCGAATAATACAATGTGTGAGTATATATTTTTTCAAATGATACCAAAAAATGTCTTAATTTTAGTATGGGCTATATATTATATAGTTATTTGATATATTGCAATCGTCTACTTAGTATGATGTAATAAATACCAATAATTTCTCATAAAACTTTAAACTGATTTTTTCATAGATAAGTTCAATGAAATCACGTGCAACGGATAATTTTAATGGACAAGATGTTATAATTAATTTGAAACTATTTAGGCAACTTCAAATCTACAAAATATTTGATTCTAGTTGACACGGCTACGGTAGTAGTTGGAACTGAGTGTTCCGCAGTAGGCCGGTCACTTGAGACGTGCGTCAGTGAGCACGATATAAGAAAATAAAAAAAAGAACGGACACCGGTGTAAGTGCAATATACAGTATTTATTAGCACGTATGTATGATCGTATAAAACGGTGGTTGAGGACAAAAAAAAACACAAGAGAATGGTGTTCACGATTGTACAGACTATTATAAAGGATTAAAATCTATTCTACGTGATCAACTATAACTTAATTTGTAAGTATTTCTTAAAAAAAAAACATGGATATCTTAAAGTATATAATATATAAAAATTACTTGCAAAAATCTTATTCAATTCAAAAAGCAAGTAATTTTAAACACTATGTGTAAATATTATACACACAAATAAAGTGAATAAATGTTTCACTTATGTATGATTATATTCATATATAGTTACAATACAATATTGGACTAATATTTACGCCCATATAGGGTTATTATTTAAACAATTAATAATTATAATTCAGTAATCTATTGTCTTTTATTTGAAATAATATTTTTTGCATAATTTGAATTCATTATAAAACAAATGTTTAAAAATTATTGTATACTATTTTAATTGTTTATGGTTTTTTTTTAGGTTTTTACTTTGATATTGCAAAACAAAATATTTTTTTTAAATGTTAATTAAAATTTTATAAAAATTTCAGAAGAGTCCCTAATTATATAATAAATTAAAATATTTATTAATTGTATGAGTCAAAAACTGGACCAAAAGTTTCCGAGATATTTCTTCCACATTGTGTTATACTAACAAGTAACAAACCACTTATAACTTACAAGAAATTTGATTTGTATATTAAATAAAAACTGACAAAAAAGTATTTAACTAAGAAATATGAAATTTACAATGTATACTGTTTTAAAAATATAAAAATTATAATGAAAAAAATATTTTATCATACAATATTTTGTTCAAAAAGAATATTTTATAATTTATTCAAATGTGTAAATTATTTATTTAAAACATCCAATTTGTTACAAACTTCTATATATAAATACAAAAAAATTTATATTATGACTTTTTTTACCTGATATTTGATATTTTTCATGAAGTTTTAAAATACAGTATTCACTTTCATTTTATAAATGCTTATAAAACCAGAAGTTTTATTATTTATAAAAAATAAATAATTATTTGATTGTAACTAATAATTAATAGTTTATATTTAATAAACAGCCAATGTACATCATTGTTTTTTAACACTGGTGCATCAAGGTATATTTTATGTTGATCAATGCTTTAGATATTTTAAGAAAGTCTTACTAGCTACTAGGGGTGACGGTATTTTTTTTCACATCGATATTTCGGTATGATATTTTATACCGGTATGCATCGATATACCGAAAATATCGTTAAACCTGTATTTTGGTACGATAATTTCGATAATTTTGATATTCCGGTATTTTCAATTTTTTTTTTTGTTATACTGGTTATGTACTGTACCTTTATAATTATGAATAATATTAATAAAATAAATTATAGTTAAGTTATTATTTAATTTATTATTAAACAAAATATTATATATTACAACATTAAAAAGGTATTATAATTTAATTTAGGTACTTATTATTAAATTAAAAAAAAAACAATTATTTTATTATTTTGAAATAAATTTAGAGGTTCATAGATAAAAATATGAGTTCTTCAGCGTGTTCTGTGTACCGGTATATCGACCTTAAATCGATATACCGGTATTACCGTCACCCGTACTAGCTACTAAACACATATTACCTACTTAACCACTAGTTTTATTAATTTCCACTTTAATAGGTCTACTTAACACCGAGATCGGATACAGCCTTAAACTTAATTAAAATCGTCTCAACAATTTTCCATGTTACTTCAAGGTTATTCATTTATTGTTATCTGTTTGAAAATATTAACATACAAGTATAATGATTATTATTGCACTGATATTAGTGGACTTAGATTGATAATAATTAACTTTTATATAGAGGGAATTGATCAACAAAAAAAAATTCATCAACTTACAACTATTTTTTAATGTATTAATAATTTAGTTTTATTTTCAAATAATTTAAGTAATTATAATTATACAGTTTAAACAAAATTGCTAAATAAATGCAATTAATTTCAGATTATGTCAACGTCCTTCAATATGGTCCCTCTTTTGTTGAAAATCGCTAATTTAGAAAATCACAATTCACAAGAGACTTAAACTTAAAACATTATTTCACCTTAATATGTTTATACTATAAACCATTTAAAAAAAAAACTTAAATATTTCAAATTAATAACAACAGTTTAAAGTTAGGATATTTATGCACTAAAAAATATATGAATATTTATGCACTTACCTATGCACTAAAAATCAGCTAAATATGCATACAAACTTTAAAAATATTCATTTAAAAATAAAGAAATTATTGGAAAAGAAATACAATAAATAGACAAACAAAAAAAATTTAAAAAAATTAAATAAAATATAAAAAAATATTAAAAAGAGTTGCATTGAATAATTAAAGTTTGTTTCAAATGTTCCAGTGTAAATCTTCGTCTGTTTGGTGCTAATGTTCATTTTTGAATCTATTAAACAAAAAGTCTCTATTTAAAAAGTTGTATTTATTTAAATTATTATAGTTAAATAATAATTGTCACCTGGAAAAAAACCTCTCCACTTCAACGGACGTAATTGGTGAAAACTTAAAAAAAACGAAATTATATTAAAGAAGACTAACTAGAAAATCCTAAAATAAATTATATCAGTTATTTAAAACTATGAGAAAACAGTTAAATTAATAACAGTATCTTATAATGTACATGCAATGTTCATTTTTCACAAATTCAGTTGTCTTAAAACAATTATTAGAATAGTTTATTATTATTTTTATTATTTGGTAAATAAACTACGTTCACTAACGTCTGTACTTGTTTCCAACTTGGCCAAATAATGAAGACAAACTTTCAAATATTGTTTGCAAATTAAAGTTGTCAAATTCAATTCAAAGCTTTCTAAACAACTGTCATTTGTAAAATTATAATTATTAAAAATACTATGATATTATATAATTATATAGATGATTTTTAACTGAAAAAATATCTTTCCGACTTCATCATATAGTAATAGAGAACAAACATTTGATGTTAATTGTATTGATGTACTTCTAATGATGAACACACAAACATAATATATTAATCAAAACTATCAACATAAGCAAGACGATTTGGTACACTTTCATCTTACATTTTTTTTTTCGATAATAATATCTACTAATGTCTTTTTTAGACTATAGCGTATCTACATGGCCCGTACATAATAGATAGGAAATACTATTTAAGTGGTTATCAAAACTAAATAAATATTCACATTGCGATCGATACGTATTTTTTCATTAATATAACTATCGATTATACACAATTCACATGAATACACGATCACCAATAATTGCCACTCGGTGGTGCCATATATTTAGCTTCTATACAAAAGCTAAAATACAATCATTTTGTGATTATTTAGAAGATACTTTTATTGATGATAATTCTGATTTTCCTCCTGAAATATGGGCTACTTGTAGTTCCACGTTCCAGTATCTATTTCATAACGACGTGTGTGAAAGTTACTATTCGAAATTAAAATCACTATCCAAGTAGAATATAATTTTTGGAAATTTTGAAAGAACGCCAAACAGATGCTAAAATAAAAATTTAATCTATTGTTTGAACTTTTTAATTGTAAACAATTTATTATTTTAATATTCGACTACTTATTCATTGATACATTAATTGTATTTCATAAATAATTTCAAACACAAATACCTACAAAAGGCTCAAATACAGTATTTAAAAATTTAAAAAATTATTTTTTTTTATTAATTATAAAATATTTTGTGAGCCAATGTGTGCTTGGACGCAATCGGGATACTTATATTTGGGATCAAATACGACTACCTGAATTCGGGCAGCAATCGGGCAACTCCGTTTTGCACGGGCAAGGATTGCACAGATAATAAAACGTAGAGAAATACTCACTCCATGAAATAATCATGCACATGTGTATCATGTATATCGTGTATGCGAAACGCCGTATTACTTAAAATCAGACCACATCATCACATGAGTATAGTTTTAACTCTTAATCATTATTACACTAATTTTACAAAATTTATATTTTTCTAATGCATAAAAAAAAAGCGGGTAAGTGAGTATCGCTCTGCTGTACATTAGGGGGTGGGGTGGACCTCGGACTAAGGTAGGTTAAATTTGAATGCAATGATAGGTATCATTGTATACGAAAAACGATTCTGAACGGAGATGATTTGTCAGTCTAGGATATATTATAAAAAAATCGAAAATTATTTATTAGTAAAACGATATTTTACACGTGTATTTTTGATTTCAAATTAAAATTAAAACTTTAAACACTCGTAAAATTTTTTAAATTGGATAACCCTCGTACTTTTTTATAATTATTATAAGCTTAACTTATGGACAACATAGTATTAAATTTTCGATTCTTAGCTTTTGATAGTAAATATTTATAAATTTTTAACTACCAAATAGTGAAAAATATTCATGATTTTGACGAATTTTTGTCAATATTTGAACTTCAAATGCTAATAAAAAAAAATTGTGCTTATGTATTTTTATAATTTTTGAATGAGAGTTAGAACAAGTTATGTGGACTCTTCAATTAAATTTTCAAGTAATTTGTCCCAGCTAAATTTTTTTTATCAACATTTATAAAAAAAAAAATAAAAAAAAATTGAAAATTTCAATTGTCTATAAATAGCTCAAAAAAAGTCAAAATGTTTTGAAAATCAAATCACGTAAAGAAAATGGCAAACTAAATAACTGGTAAAATTTCCAAGTATTTACGACTTATACTGTTTGAATAACAACAAATATCAAAAATCGTTTGAGGCTAAACCGTTATTTAACGTGGTTTTATAAAAATTTAAATTTCAAACACTCATAAAAAATTTTTGTCTGAATCCAGTAGAGTTTTTTTTACAGATATTTGAAGAAAAATGTACGGAAAACCTTGTACCAAATTTTCAAAACTTAGTTATAAAAGAAAAAAATTTTACGATTTTTCAACCACAAAATTACTTGCCAATTTTCGCAATTTTGACATATTTCGTATAAATTCGAACTTTAAGCACTTGTAAAAAAAAATTGTGACTAACGATTTCGGATTTTTTTTTATCACTTTAAGAACAACTGATAAGAAACGTTATATTAAATTTTCAAGATTTTCTGGCAGGCCAAAAACATTTTATCGTTATTTTAAAAAAAAATACTAAAAAAAATGAAAAATTTCAATCGTCTATAAATAATTCAAAAAAAGTCAAAATTCTTTGAAAATTGTATTGTGTACGGAGAACGCTAATATAAACTTTTGGTGAAAATTTCAAGTATTTACATCGATTAGTTTTTTAGTTATAGCAAAATAAAAAATTCGATTTTGTCGAAAACTGGTTTTGCGTAAAAAATCCCGTTTTTCCGTCATTTTTTTAGGGGTTTTCCCGACTCATTTAAAAAATATTGAAAATGTTTAACTTTTGACCCCCCAAAGTACCAACTAGATTCGATTTCCTTTTCAAAGAGGAGTTGAAGTCAAAGATCGAAGCATTATTACTGCTCCAAATGTTGTCGTCAGACACAAAAAAAAAAAAAACACACATCATTGTAAAATCAATACATTCATCTAAAATGCCTAAAATTAGTTTAAAAATGTCGAAGATTTCAAGTCCGTACAGTTAAATATTATAATTTATATTCCCGTTTCTCTAATTGTTTTAAAAATTATCATGGAAATTACTGCAGATTTTTTATTTTACATTTTTGTGCGTGAACCCAAAATAAGTAGCGGTACGTGAATTAAATTAATGAGGCGACTTATTAATATAAATTATTGTAATTATGATCAAAATATTACTACTCGCGTGATAATGTGATTTTACTTTATGTAGCACGGCGTTTCGGGTATACAATATTGATACATTTGCGTGATTATTTCATAGAGTAAGTCTTCCTCTACGGTTTATTGCTACAATAATATTATTATAATATTACATAAATAATATAATTATTATTTATCATTATCATTATGCTACTCAAATATGAACATAAAAATATAAAAATTATCAGGTACGTCACCCTCAATCGTACAAGTATTTGGAATTGCTATTCAATTGCTATGTTAAAAAGATCAATTGACATTATTAATCGATCGTTTATTAATTAACATGATATAATAATGACTGATACATATAGACGATAATGTAATATCTAGATCAAATTATTTAGCTAGGTCCGTTGTATTTAGTTCAATACAAATTTATAATTTTTATTTATATCCTTATATATTATATATATATATTTTTTTATCAACACAATACGCATTGCGTTGCACATTTATGATTACAGATTAGTGATAAATAAAACTATCTAGTAGAAATTATCTACATTTAAAAAAATATTATACTTTCTCCTAATAATTAAAAATAATATTGATTAAACGAAATACATATTTCACATTTTACTTAGAGTGCTAATAATGATTACTTAAAGATGTGGTAGTACCTACCTATTTGAAAGTTTGAATATTAAAATATATTAGTAAAAGATATTCGTTTAATTTTTTAAAAACTTTTCAATAATTATACTATTATGAACAGTTATAAATAAATATTATACACTCATTTATATTTTACGAGTTATAGTTGAATATAATTTAAATCTTTCCGTGTTATAATTATTTGGGAATGTCCACTGGGGAGACGCCGTCCATAAGTTTCCTTTGGTGCACCGACCCTTCAAAAGTATTAACTACATTTTCTACCAGAAACCGTTCTCAAAATTTAAAATTGAAGCATTGATTCTAGTTTTAAAGAAGAAGTAAAGCTATTTATTGGTTATAAATTGAATACATATATATAAATAATAAATATTCATTGCTATACATAATAATTACATATAGTGGCCGAAACTTTGTGGACATTTCCTACAAAGAAAATTTAAGATATTTTTTAACAGTCCACTTATTGGCTACTTATGAATTGTGCAAAGATAACTTAACGTTAAGACTTAGGTGATGATAACAAATTTCAATTATTGTATCTTTTTCCCAAATCTACTATTTATGTATATAAATACTGAATTCCACTGATTAGATTTTTTTGCTTGTAAAATAAATATCACTCTGCTAATAATGTTTCAAACCCATCTTGTTTGCTTCACGTGTGCGTCCATTCTTTGAAGTATTTTTTTTTGCTTTGTCAACAAAATATATTCAACACATGGGCTTGTATGTGAATTGAATTAGTAATATATTTTATAAAAGTCATTAATCATATTAATTGAAAAGGGGTACAAGGTTACTTTTTTATTATTTATAAAAATTATGATGTACGTAAAATGAAAAAAATTACAAAACTTTCGAAGACACGCAAGAAAATGGCATTTAATATTTGACATGCATTTTATCAAATATATTAATATTAAACAATCTCTTGTAAAAATAATTGAATGTTTGACCTTTACCTATACAGACAAAATCATAAAGTCTATTGTCTGTTGTTTTAGATTCTGAACGGAGTGATGAATGTATTGATTTTACAATGATGTGTGTTTTTTTTTTTTTTTTTTTTGTGTCTGTCGACAACATTTGGGGCAGTAAAAATGCTTCGATTTTTGACTTCAGCCCCTCTTTGAAAAGGAAATCGGATCTAGTTGGTACTTTGGGTGGTCAAAAGTTAAAAATTTTCAATATTTTTTAAATGAGTCGGGAAAAACCCTAAAAAAATGACAGAAAAACGGGATTTTTTACGCAAAACCAGTTTTTGACAAAATCGAATTCAAAATTTGTATTGAACTAAACACAACGGGCCTAGCTAAATAATTTGATCTAAACATTACATTTTCGTCTATATGTATCAGTCATTATTATATCATGTTAATTAATAAACGATCGATTGATAATGTCAATTGATCTTTTTAACATAGCAATTGAATAGCAATTCCAAATACTTGTACGATTGAGGATGACGTACCTGATAATTTTTATATTTTTATGTTCATATTTGAGTAGCATAATGATAATGATAAATAATAATTATATTATTTATGTAATATTATAATAATATTATTGTAGCAATAAACCGTAGAGGAAGACTTACTCTATGAAATAATCACGCAAATGTATCAATATTGTATACCCGAAACGCCGTGCTACATAAAGTAAAATCACATTATCACGCGAGTAGTAATATTTTGATCATAATTACAATAATTTATATTAATAAGTCGCCTCATTAATTTAATTCACGTGCCGCTACTTATTTTGGGTTCACGCACAAAAATGTAAAATAAAAAATCTGCAGTAATTTCCATGATAATTTTTAAAACAATTAGAGAAACGGGAATATAAATTATAATATTTAACTGTACGGACTTGAAATCTTCGACATTTTTAAACTAATTTTAGGCATTTTAGATGAATGTATTGATTTTACAATGATGTGTGTTTTTTTTTTTTTGTGTCTGACGACAACATTTGGAGCAGTAATAATGCTTCGATCTTTGACTTCAACTCCTCTTTGAAAAGGAAATCGAATCTAGTTGGTACTTTGGGGGGTCAACAGTTAAAAATTTTCAATATTTTTTAAATGAGTCGGGAAAACCCCTAAAAAAATGACGGAAAAACGGGATTTTTTACGCAAAACCAGTTTTCGACAAAATCGAATTTTTTATTTTGCTATAACTAAAAAACTAATCGATATAAATACTTGAAATTTTCACCAAAAGTTTATATTAGCGTTCTCCATACACAATACAATTTTCAAAGAATTTTGACTTTTTTTGAGCTATTTATATACAATTGAAATTTTTATTTTTTTTTAAAATAACGATAAAATTTTTTTGGCCGGCCAGAAAATCTTGAAAATTTAATACAAGGTTTCTTATAATATTATTGTTATGGCGTAGGGAAAGTGGCGCTCCCATCGCCCAGTGCACCTTGTGCATTGCAGCAGCCCTACCCTGACCTTCATTGTTTGGGGTAGTCTGGTCTTCTAGGTTTGGGGTTCGAGTTTTGGGTTAACAACCTCACCTTTGTAAAAAGTCGTATGTTATGATACCATCAAAAAATCAGCCTCGGACACAGAAAACTGGATATAAGCTAGGACACGGAAAACGGACTGTGGAGTTAAAGATTGCGACGTGGAATATAACAAGCCTTTTTCGTACTGGTTCTTGCCAGAATCTCGTAGATGTACTAGATACTTGCGAAATAAAAATTGCAGCACTACAGGAAATTCGCTGGACGGGTACAGGACAATTGAAATTTTGGGGAGTATGTAATCTTCTTTTCGGGATTGGAAAATAGACACTTTTTTGGAACTGGTTTTGCTATTCATAAATCTCTAGAACCATGTGTTAGAGAATTTAATCCTGTGTCGGAAAGGATTTCAGTTTTGAGAGTTGATACAACCCCGATAAACATGGTGTTAATATGCGTACATGCACCGACTGAAGTAAGCACCAGCAACTACAAAGACGCCTTCTACGAAGATCTTGACAGAATTTATGACGAAACACCAGGAAATGTAATTAAGATAATTTTAGGTGATCTAAATGCTATGTGTGGGAAAGAGAATCAATTTCATCCAACAATAGGAAAAGAAAGCATGCACAACATTAGCAACGACAATGGTTTGAGTATCATAACATTCGCATCCTCAAATAATATGGTAATAAGTAGCACAACTTTCCCCCATAAGAAGATTCACAAGGGAACATGGAGATCGCCGGATGGTAAAACAATTAATCAAATAGATCATGTACTTATTCAGAGAAGGTTCCGGTCATGTATTGTAGATGTAAGAAGGTATAGAGGGGCAGATTGTGATACGGACCACGTTTTGCTGATATCAAAATTTAAGATAAAACTACAAGGTCACAACAGTGTAAGAAAAAGAAGGAACCAGTTTAGTGTAAATTTAGAAGCGTTAAAGAATATAGAGACTTAGAGTAATTATGCAACTAAAATCAGTAATCAGTTTAGAAACCTCCAAGAGCAAGATATCGATTCAGAACGGAACCAGGCCATAAATATTATAAAGGAAGTAGCAGAACAAACTATAGAAAAAACTGAAAACAAAAAGAATAAGAAAAAATGGTTCAATGAGGTCAGTCGCAAAAAAATCGAGGCACGGCGCTTAGCGAGAGAAAATTATAATAGGTCAGGGGACCAGCTTAGCAGGGAAAAGTATGAAAAAGAAAAAATAACGTGTAAGCGACTATTACAGAGAGAAAAGAGAAGCTTCGTGAATGAAATATTACAGGACGCAGAAAAAGATAGATCTCAAGATAGTATAAGAAATTTTTTCAAAACCATTAAAAAATATAGTACATTCAACCCAACCCTGAAAGCAATAAAGGATAGTGACGGTACAATACTTATGGAGCCAGAAAAGAAAATTATGAGATGGAAAGAATATTTTGTTGATCTGTTGAATGGCACAATACCTACAGACCCGATAGAAAACGCAATTTATCAGAAAGTGGAACCTTTTGTGAAAGAAATATCCAAGGAAGAAGTCAAGGAAGCAATAAAGAACCTTAAAAACTGGAAGGCACCAGGTTCTGACAGCATTCCATCGGAACTCATAAAATATGGTGGAGAGGATATGTATAACTTCATTTACAGGATATGTCATAGGGTATGGTCGGAGGAAGTAATGCCAGAAACCTGGAACGAAGCAATAATTATACAGCTTCATAAGAAGGGTGATAAAACTGAATGTAGCAACTATAGAGGGATATCCCTTCTAAATTCAGTGTACAAAGTTTTCTCCAAAATCCAATTAAACCATTAGACACCGTATGCAGAGGGAGGTCAACCATGGAGCAGCTATCGGTAATAGCGCGTTTAATAGAGAAAAAATATGAATATCGCCAAAACATATGGCAAATGTTTGTTGACTTTAGGAAAGCTTATGACAGCATTCATAGAAATAGCCTGTACAACATAATGGAAGAATTTGGTTTCCCAAAAAAATTAATAAATCTAACCAAACTGTCTATGGAAGGAGTGAAGTACCAAGTCAGAGTAGAAAGTACTACGTCAGAAGCGTTTAATTTTGAAACGAGACTAAAACAGGGAGACGTACTATCCCCATTATTATTCAACATAGCCCTAGAAAAGGCAGTACGAGTTTTGCAAAGCGAAGCAAGAGGAATAAGCGTGGATGAATATCATATAAAAGTGCTAAGTTTTGCAGATGATCTTAACATCATAGGAGAATCATTGGATGATACAGTGAGAGCTACTGAAGCATTAGAACACGCAGCAGAACGAATAGGGCTACACATAAACGCAGACAAAACAAAATTAATGGAACTATTAGACATGGAAACATCGCTAGATGTTTTAGAGACGTTACCATATAAAAAAGTCGAACAATTTCAGTATCTAGGTACACTACTTAATACTAAAAATTATTGGTCCTATGAGATCGGGTCGAGAATAACAAAAGCAGAGAGAGCGTTTTTCGCCTTGCTAAAGTTTTTTAAGTCTAAATTATTTTCAAAATGAACAAAAATAAAATTATATACATCAATCATAAGACAGATACTAACATGTGGTTGTGAAGTATGGACTACTACAAGTATAACAGAACGACGACTAAAGACTTTTGAAAACAAAATATGGCGAAAGATATGCAGCCCGGTAAAAGACCCCCAAAGACAGGTCAGTGGCGTAGGAAGTTCAACCAAGAACTGAAGGAGGAATTAGAAATAGTATCAATAAATGGTTTCATAAAGAGGCAAAGGATACAATGGCTAGGACATGTCATGAGGCGGAATTCTGATGCAGTAACCAAAATGGTACTGAATTGGAAACCAGAAGGAAAAAGGCCACGGGGTCGTCCTCGGAAGAGATGGTTGGATGTTGTAGAAAAGGATTTGGAAGATCTTGGAGTGCAGCATTGGAGGGAGATTGTGCAGGATCGTGATAAGTGGAGTGATTTGGTGATGGCGGCGTAAACTCTTGGAGAGTTATAAAAGCCAGAAGAAGAAGAAGAAGAAGAAGAAGATGAAGAATATTATTGTAGCAATAAACCGTAGAGGAAGACTTACTCTATGAAATAATCAAGCACATGTATCAATATTGTATACCCGAAACGACGTGTTACTTAAAATAAAATCATATTATCACGTGAGTAGTAATATTTTGATAATTATTACAATAATTTATATTAATAAGTCGCCTCATTAATTTAATTCACGTGCCGCTACTTATTTTGGGTTCACCCACAAAAATTTAAAATAAAAAATCTCCAGTAATTTCCATGATAATTTTTAAAAAAAAATTAATGAAACGGGAATATAATTTATATTTAACTGTACAGACTTGAATTCTTCAAAATTTTTAAACTAATTTTAGGCATTTTTATTCTTGTAATTCTTCAAAAATTGATCCTAATACAATATATATAATAATATTAATGATACACGACCTGAACTGTTTATAAGGGTCTAATTCAAAATTGAAAATTATTTTGTGGTTAAAATATGATTTTCAATTTTAATAGCAAAGAAATAAAAATTGAATATTAGATTCTATTCAAGTTTTTCTTACAAAAACCAAACAACCTCAAATTCCGTCAAAATTAGAAATTTAAGTAAAAATGAATGATTAAAGTTATATTATTATAGTTTATAATTCAATATTTATACCTATGAATTATCATTAAATTAAAATTTAACACGTTTATTAAAATGATCTACTCAGTAACGAAAACATACAACACCACTATAAATCAATACATTCATCACTCAACTCATCAACAACCTTTATTTTATTACACCAATGTATAAATCCATATCATGCATAATATGTAATAAATCCCTAAACCATTATCGTTTCAAATACCAATAATATATAATGTATGAATTAAAATATAATATATATTATACATATAGTGTCTTTTAAAGTTTTTTTCAGTAATATATTGATGTAAGCCAGTCAGAGTTCGATTTCAGTAGTTTAATGTGTAGCTACTTTCTTAACACGGACTTTCTCAACTTCTTTTGAGATATTTCGACCATAAATTAACGTTAATTACTATTGTGAAAAATAAATAGTATAAAAATAATTACTGTTAAAAAAAAACAATTTACCAGATAGGTAAAGGTCAACTGATCAATTATTTTAACATTGTTTAATAATATATTAAACATAATGAGAGTCAAATAGAAAATTAATTTTGCTTGCGTGTTTTCGGACGTATTAGTTATTTTTTTCCATTCTACGTATATCATAATTATTATAAATAATAAAAAAGTAAACTAATACCCATTTTTTTCGTTCTTTTTTTATACTTGTATATATTTAATACATGTAGACGTAACAATTATACATTAACTGTGTGCATTATGAATTGTATAGTTTTACAATTTCCGGTGATAATGCCAATCTTACACAAACTGCCGTGGTGTCCGTTGCATACCATATTATAATATATGCATCATTGATTGCTAAAAACATTTACATCATCGTAGATCTCGCCTTCAGTCTTATAATACAAGGTGTGAGTATACATATTTTTTCAATTAAAAATCGAAATTAGACAAAACTTTTTTTTTTAAACTGTCATACAATTATTATATTTTTTTGAAATAAATGAGCTTATACGATCGCAAGCGAAGGATGCATATTAACCTTAAACTGAATTTTCCTACCCTCAAAGATACGCATCATTTTGTGTGATCACAATA
This sequence comes from Schizaphis graminum, assembly GCA_020882235.1. Taxonomy (NCBI): domain Eukaryota; kingdom Metazoa; phylum Arthropoda; class Insecta; order Hemiptera; family Aphididae; genus Schizaphis; species Schizaphis graminum. The sequence continues at coordinate 41,764,695 of CM037034.1, forward strand.
ATTCATAGTGAAACAGTTCTTCTATACACTATAATTTTGTTTTTTGTATTTTGATTCACTGCGTTATTCAATCAAATAACACAAGAATAAAGAACTAACCAGCATTTTGTTTTAGATATTTTAGGTTTTAGATTCTGAAGGGAGTGAAGAATGTATTGATTTTACAATACATTGACTTCAGCCCATCTTTGAATAGAAAAATTCATCTTGTTGGTTTTTTTGTGGGTCAAAAGTAAACATTTTCAAACAGTTTTCAAAAACATCGAGAAAAACAAAAAAAAAGTGACAGAAAAATGGCAATTTTACGAAAAACCACTTTTCGACAAAATCGATTATTTGATTTTGCTGTAACTCAAAAACGAATTATTGTAAATACTTGAAATTTTCACCAAAATGTTTATATAATGGTTATCTATTTACAGTTAAATATTTTGACCATATTTAAGCTACTTATAGACAATTTAAATTTTCGACTTTTCTAAGTTTTTTTTCTTCAATGCCGATAAAAAATTTATGGGTGGCCATAAAATTTTGAAAATTTAATACAAGGTTTCTTATAAGTTGTTCTTAAAGTGATAAAATAAAATCCGAAATCGTTAATCACAATTTTTTTTTATAAGTGCTTAAAGTTCGAATTTATACGAAATATGTCAAAATTTAAATTAAATTTCATACGCTCATAATGCGTATGTTGGCCATATACTTTTTTTATTAATAAACAGATACTATAAAGTAACTATAGTAACTATACTATTTGTTTTAAAATAGAATATATGACAACATTTAAATATAATATATCCTAAACTGACAAATCATCTTCGTTCAGAATCGTTTTTCGTATACTATGATACCTATCATTGCATTCAAATTTAACCTACCATAGACCGAGGTCCACCCCACCCCCTAATATACAGCAGAGCGATACCCACTTACCCGCTTTTTTTTTTTAGATATTTATTTAGATAACATCAAAAAGCCAAAAAAAATACGGAAATTTTTTTATTACGAGTATAAACATAATTGAACAAAAATTACAAATTATAAAACAAATGAAAAATTATTGACTTGACTTGATTTCAGAATTATAAAAAAATGAAAATCCTTTAACTCGTTCAATGATGTTCATAATCTATTTAGTTGTAACTTTTATCCATAATAAGTTCAACGATGTATCAATGTACAGAACAAGTAAAGTTAATAGAGGGAGGAAATACTCTGTAACATTAATCAGTATAAACTTCAAAATTTCAGAGCAATCTATCTTACTATTAAAAATATTTTGAATATCTAGTACATCAAAAATATTTCTTTTCAACTCTAGATTTTCCAATTTAAATTCTTTAGAAATAGGTAACGTTTAAACTCTATTCTGATCTATGTAACATCCATCATAAAACAAAAAAAAAAAAAAAAACGATTTTGAAAATGTTTTCTACTAAACTTTTATAGTATAAACTCCAAATCACTGAACCTTATTCTAGTTGAATTCTTAATAACGCAGAATATAGGAATTTAGGACACTTATTTTATCATTAAATTCTAAACGAATTCTCGGGATGGATCATCAGTTTCGTACAATCGTTTGTAAGTGTTCAGCAAAATACGAATTACTAGAAAACAATATCCCTAGATCCTTGACTTATGAAACGACTAATACGAACTGATCATCTATCTTGGAAGTAAAAATCTCATTAGCTCGACGAAAATTGTAAATTATTTGAGTGCATAATATAGTTATTTGATATATTGCTATTATATACTTAGAATAATGTAATTAATACCAATAATTTCTCATAAACCATTATTATTATTTTTTTTTAGTTCAATTCAATCTCATGCAATGGATAAATTTAATGGACAAGATGTTATAATCAATTTGGAACTATTTAGGCAACTTCAATTCTACCAAATATTTGATTCTAGTGAAGGAATAAAGATTTTTAGATGGAACATTCACCAGCTTTTTTTTGCTGTGTATGCTGTGATTAGCATATGTATTCAATCTTACGGATTTTCTACATCATTTTCTACTAAGTGCAACCCTATTAGCAACATTGATTATTTTTTAATTCTCTACGGAAGTGTTCACGTTTACATATCGTGTTGGAAGTTATTCAAATTCTTGTATGACAGGGACAGATTTTTAGATCTATTTAAAATTATGCAATTTAATTTTTTAACGACTACAAAATGTTCTAAATATGGCGAAGTACTATACAAACATCATGATAAAACTAAAAAAATTATAAATTACTTCTTAATTTGTCCGGTTGTAATCGCCATACAGTGGTTTAGTTTTCCATTAGTATTTAATGAAATAGCAAATTTAGAAAACTCAAATATTCGTGCCAAGAACGTTATGAATTTGTGTTTTGGCGTAACTACAAAAACGTATAATCAGAATATCGTTATATTTTACTTATTTGAAGTAACGACAGGATTTATAGCATTGTACTTTTTGATAACGTTTGACGTTTTATTAATTTCACTTTGTTCAGCTTGTATTTCCCAACAACATGTACTCATTAATGCGTTCAATGATATTGGATACGAAGATAAACCTCAAATAAGTAAGATATTTAAAGTATTTAAGCTTTATAAGCGTAAAAAACATTAATATAACATTATAGTATTAAACATTTATTAGTTATAGTCACATTTAAAAAGCAGGTAAGTGAGTATCGCTCTGCTGTACATTAGGGGGTTGGGTGGACCTTGGACTAGGGTAGGTTAAATTTGAATGCAATGATAGGTATCATTGTATACGAAAAACGATTCTGAACGGAGATGATTTGTCAGTCTAAAATATGTTAATATGTTAATATTGTCATTTATTCTATTTTGAAACAAATTCAAACATTTAAGTAAAAGTTTCAAGATCTTACGTCAAGTAATTTTTTAAAAATATCAAAAATCGAAAATTATTTATTAGTAAAACGTTATTTTACACGTGTATTTTTTATTTCAAATTAAAATTAAAACTTTAAATACTCGTAAAATTTTTAAATTGAATAATCATCAAACTTTTTTATAATTATTATAAGCTTAACTTATGGAAAAGAGAGTAATAAATTTTCAATTCTTAGCTTTTGATAGTAAAATATTTATAAATTTTTAACTACCAAATAGTGAAAAATATTCATGATTTTGACGAATTTTTGTCAATATTTGAACTTCAAATGATAAAAAAAAAAATTGTGCCTATGTATTTTTATAATTTTTTACTGAGAGTTAGAACAAGTTATGGGGACCCTTAAATTAAATTTTCAAGTAATTTGTCCCAGCTTAATTTTTTTTATCATCATTTATAAAAAAAAATAAAAAAAAAATTGATTTTTTCAAATGCCTATAAATAGCTCAAAAAAAGTCAAAATGTTTTGAAAATCAAATCACGTAAAGAAAATGACAATTTAAATAGCTGGTAAAGTTTTCAAGTATTTACGACTTATACTATTTGAATAACAACAAATATCAAAAATCGTTTTTTTAGAAACCTTGTATTAAATTTTCAAGATTTTCTGGCCGGCTAAAAAAATTTTATCATTATTTTAAAAAAAAATACTTAGAAAAATTAATAATTTCAATTGTCTATAAATAGTTCAAAAATTTAACTGTGTATGGAGAACGCTAATATAAACATTTTGTGAAAATTTCAAGTGTTTATATCGATTAGTTTTTGAGTTATAGCAAAATAAAAATATCGATTTGGTCGTAAACTGTTTTGCGTGAAAATTCCCGTTTTTCTGTCATTTTTTTTTGTTTTTTTCGATTTTTTTGAAAACTGTCGGAAAATGTTTACTTTTCAGTTTTCACCTCTTTAATGCACCAAGGATATCCACTTTTCCATCGGAAACCACCCCCAAAGTTTGAAACTGAAGCATAATTTCGACTAGTTATGGTGTACAAAGACACAAAAACAAAAAAACAAAAAAAAAACACATCATTGTAAAATCAATACATTCATCACTTCGTTCAGAATCTAAAAAAGGTGAAATTTCATTAAATTTTAGAGGGGACTAATATTTTTAAATATTTAACTTCTACATGACTTAGATGATCTCTACGCTCGCATAAGTCTTCTTTCCTTTTTCCTTGTACGAGCTGAATTTTACAGTAGTTATTGAACTATCGAGAACTCTCAAAATTAACAAAAGCCTTACCACTAATCCAAAAAGCCAGTACGATTGAGAACAACACATTTTTTTTAATGTTCATTGTGAGTTATAACTTATAGATCATTTATATACTTAAAGTAATTAAGCCTCTCTCTCCTTCCAACTATATACGCCCGTGAATTTTAACGTATTAATACTTATAATAATGTTATATTATATACTTTTACTTTAATTTTCAAGTGAAACAAGTACACATTTTTACTCAGCATGTAGAAAAAAACATCTACATAAGTTAATATTTTGATAAACTACACATTTATCTAAATCGAAATATTATTTACAATTGTATTAGTTAAATAATAAATTCTATAATGCTTTTAGGTGCAGACTATTATAAAGAATTAAAATCAATTCTACGTGATCAAATACAACTTAATTTGTAAGTATTTCTTAAAAAGTAAACGTGGATGACTTTATGTAGGAATCTATACCTATAAAAATTACTTGCAAAATCTTGTTCAATTCAAACAAATTTGAACAAATTTTTTACACACGTGTAGGGTTATTTTTTAAACAATTTATTAATACTCATAACCGGCGACAAAAGTATATTTGTATATTTGTTTTTGAAATATCTTTTTTTATATACTATAATTTTTTCAGGAATATGAAATTATTTTATTCTATTATGAAACCAACAATTTTATTTTCCGTTGCAATGGATTCATTCTATTTCTTATTGTTGACGTACTTATTCATTTTGGTATGTTTCTTATTTAAATGTTTACAATAACGTTAAGTAAGTAATGCATGTTTTTGATAAAGTAGAATATATCATTGATGAAACGAAAATATTTTATACAAGCCAGTGAGCCAATTGTAAAGCTAATTGTTATAACATATATTAACGGATTATGTTTTATAGTTAAAAATATTTTTATACAAATGAAAAAAAAACAATATAAAGCAAGTTACATTTTGAAATAAACCGTTGTACCTATGACAAACAATATATTTAACCCACCTAAAATATCGTTTTTTTTTTCAGGCATATTAATTATTTTTAGATTCTGAACGGAGTGATGAATGTATTGATTTTACAATGATGTGTGTTTTTTTTTTTTTGTTTTTTTGTTTGTGTGTCTGTGTACACCATAACTAGTCGAAATAATGCTTCAATTTCAAAATTTGGGGGTGGTTTCAGATGGCAAAGTGGATATCCTTGGTGCATTATAGAGGTGAAAAGTAAACATTTTCCAACAGTTTTCTAAAAAATCGAATTTTTTATTTTGCTATAACTCAAAAACTAATCGATGTAATCATGTAAACACTTGAAATGTTCACAAAATGTTTATATTAGCGTTCTCCATACACAGTAAAATTTTTGAACTATTTATAGACAATTGAAATTTTCAAGTTTTCTAAGTATTTTTTTTTTAAATAACGATAAAAATTTTTTGGCCAACAAGAAAATCTTGAAAATTTAATACAAGCTTTCTTATAAGTTATTCTTAAAGTGATAAATAAAATTCCGTAATCGTTAGTCACAATTTTTTTTTATAAGTGCTTAAAGTTCGAATTTATACGAAATATGTCAAAATTGTGAAAATTTTCAAAATATTTTGACTTTTTTTGAGCTATTTATAGGCATTTGAAATAATCAATTTTTTTAATTTTTTTTTTAAATGTTGATAAAAAAAATTTAGCTGGGACATATTACTTGAAAATTTAATAGAAGGGTCCACATAACTTTTTCTAACTCTCGTTCAAAAATTAATTAAAATACATATGCAAAATTTTTTTTTTTATTATCATTTGAAGTTCAAATATTGACAAAAATTCGCCAAAATCATGAACATTTTTCACTATTTTTTTTTTTTTTTAGGCTTTATTCAAGCCATTTAGGCCGATTGCCGCTTCCGCTATCTCCTTCCATGCTTCTCTGTGTGCTGCCTGTTCTTCTCCATTCCGTACTCCTAGCATTTTGAGGTCTTCCTTAACTCGGTCCTCCCATCGTTGTCTAGGCCTTCCTCTCGGTCGACTTTTATCTGGCTTCCATTTCGTGATGATCGATATAAGTTGGCCCTCTGGTCTCCAGACGTGGCCGGCCCATCTTATTCACTGGCTTTTGAGTGTGGAATCTATATTAGACTCGTTATATAAAGCATTGAGTTCTCTGTTTGACCTTATCTCATACCTACCTTCGTCATTTCTTTTCGGCCCAAATATTCTTCGCAGGACTTTCCTTTCGAAGATCATTAATTTGTTTTCGTCAGAAAGGTTACCCATGCTCCACAGACATACAGTACAATTGGTCTAACAAGGGTCTTATATAATCAGATTTTTATTTTTCTTGATAATATTTTAGACTTAAGTAATTGGACTAGTGAAAAATAACATTTTTTTCCAGCTGCGATTCTTCTGTGGATTTCTTCGTGGCTATCTCCCTGCGTGTTTGTATCTACTCCTAAGTACTTAAAGTTTCGAACTCTTTCAAATGACAAATCTTTTACTGTTAAAGCATTTTGTGAATGTTCTCTCCTTGATACAATCATGAATTTGGTTTTGTTTTCATTGATGATAAGTCCAATCTTTTTCGCTGCATCAATTAAAATGTCGGTTGTTCTTTTGAGACTATCCTCTGTCTCTGCTATAACAACTATATCATCTGCGTAGGCGGCCGAAACTACTTGTTTTCCTTGTCCTATATTCAAACCTTGTGGCTCGTTTTGCAATACTTCTTTAACTATCGATTCCAGCGCGATGTTAAATAGGATCGGAGATAGAGCATCACCCTGTCTTACCCCTGTGGTCACTGTAAATTTCTTTGATAATACTGAGTTGAACTTAACTTTGCACATTAAGTTTTTCATACACGCTTTCACCATCCTAACGAGTTTAGCTGGTATTCCAAGTTGGACCATTACATTCCATAACGTACTTTTAGCTATCGAATCATAGGCTTGTTTAAAATCTACAAATAACAGGTACACATCTTTATCAAATTCATGACTCTTTTCGGTTATTTGTTTGATGACATGTATTTGGTCAGTCGTGGATTTTCCAGCTGTAAAACCTGCTTGGTATTCTCCTACTATCTCTTTAGCATACAGTTTTAGTCTATTTAAAATTATGTTCGAGAGAACTTTATATGTTGTGTTAAGCAGGGATATACCTCTATAGTTTTGACAGTTCATTACATCTCCTTTTTTATATATTGGGCATAGTATGGAAACCTGCCATGCTTTCGGTATTGTTTCTTCTCTCCATATTTTATTTATCAGCTGTTTTAAGTTTATCATAAGAGTAATTCCTCCTTTCTTTAAAAGTTCCGCTATTATTGTATCTTCTCCTGGTGCCTTCCCTCCCTTTAGCATCTCGACCGCCATTTTAACCTCTTCCAACGTGGGTCCTTCTAAATATTGCTCTACTGTGACAATATTGTCTTTCACTTCTGTTTCGGTTAATATATTCAACATTTGTTTGAAAACCTTTTTGAATTCTCTTGTTACTTCTTCCTTATCAGTTATTAATGTTCCTTGGTCATCTTTCATTATCGTTAATCTTGATTTAAATCCGTTTTTAACCTCATTTGTCTTTTTAAAGAATAGTTTTGTGTTACTTTTGTAGCTATTTTCGATAGTTTCTATTCTAGTTTTCTCCCACATTCTTTTGTTTTTTCTGATTACCTGATTTGCTCTTTTCTGTTTTAAGGCTAATTCTTGTTTGTTGGCTTCACTTGGATTCCTTAACATTGTTGTTCTTGCATCGTCTCTTTCTACCATGGCCGTCCTGCATTCTTCGTTAAACCATTTATTTTTTGCTCTTTTTCTTTGATATCCCAGAACTTCTCTGCTATTTTCTTGACCGACTTCTCAGTTTTTTCCCACATCTCATCTATACTGCTCGCCTTTTCCGTTTGCCGCAGTATATCATTTAACGTATTTTTGTACTGTTCTGTCGTCTGAGAATACTTCAGTGGTTCAATGTTTATCTTTTTGACAGGTGCTTTTCCCTCTTTCCATTTTATTGATAGTCTTAATCTGACTTTGGTTTTCACCATGAAATAATCTACTAACCTATATCTATCTAACCACTACTACCTCTCATGCTACGCACATCCATTTTACATCTTTTAAATCTACCATCTACTACTAGGCGATCTATCTGGTTTCTCGTTCGCCCATCTAGCGATATAATGTATATATAATATATATATTATATGAATTAATGTAGTGATTAATATATTGATTTGTTTAATTTGTATGTAAATTTATTATATTTATAACTATAAATTAAATTGTAATTACATTTTATTTATAACGTTATAGTAATCGATGACAATAAATTATAGACTATTAGTATAATTAAATTATTACTGATGGTTTTTTAAATAAGAACTATGTTGTAAAATAGCTCTTATAGTTTAAGTATTTCCATACATATTTAGGGAACAGAAACATCAATCAATGATAAAATTAGTTTGTGAACGCGTAAGTAAGCACGCGCTTATCATATTCAAATTTCAAATTACGCAAGTGATATAAATATAAAATAGCATTGACGCGAAACATTCTATACGGCGGTCTGTGAAATAATAATGAGCCGCTCCCGAGACTATTGCGCGTAGCCCCGCTTTGGGGAAAGTGGGCGTGGTTACGGGTGACCGCCGCCGCGACGATATGAAATTCAACGCCATCTCTTGAGCGTTGTATACGTTTCACTTTTACCAGAACGGCCTCTGAAACCATTTATTTATTGCTCTTTTTCTTTGATATCCCAGAACTTCTCTGCTATTTTCTTGACTGACTTCTCAGTTTTTTCCCACATCTCATCTATACTGCTCGCCTTTTCCGTTTGCCGCAGTATATCATTTAACGTATTTTTGTACTGTTCTGTCGTCTGAGAATACTTCAGTGGTTCAACGTTTATCTTTTCGCTCTTTCCATTTTATTGATAGTCTTAATCTGACTTTGGTTTTCACCATGAAATAATCTGATATTCCGCTACTACCTCTCATGCTACGCACATCCATTATACATCTTTTAAATCTACCATCTACTACTACGTGATCTATCTGGTATCTCGTTCGCCCATCTGGCGATACCCATGTCTGTTTGTGTATATTTTTATGAGGAAAGGTAGTGCTACTTACTACCATATCTCGTGCCATAGCAAAGTTGATAGGTCTCGTCCCATTGTCATTTGAGTTCAAATGTAGGCTATTACTCCCTATTGTCGGGCTGAAGATTGGTTCTTGAGCTATTTTAGCGTTAAAATCACCAAGTAATATTTTTACTTTACTATTTGGTAGTAGGTCACTGTGTCCAGTCTTTCGTAAAATGCATTCTTAATTGCTTCATTCTTATCCTCAGTAGGTGCATAGCCGTTGATTATAACTAAGTTATACCACTTACATTTTAGTTCTAGATAGCATATTCTATCATTAATTGCTTCAAAACGTTTTACGTTAGGTAACAGTTTGTCGTTTACCACAAAGCCAACCCCTGCTTGATAATCCAGTCCACCACTATAGAAGTAGGTCCAATTATTTGTTTTTATGTTTCCTTGACCTAGACATCTAGTTTCTTGAATCGCAGCTATATTCAGTTGATATCGTTCAAGACTCGATATAACTGTCGTCAAATGTCCTGCCCTATACAACGATCTTACATTCCAGGTTCCTATCGAAAAATCCTTTAATTCCACATATTTCATCCTAGGCGATTTTGGTTGAATCGTAACAATGTGTGTTTTTCCGTGTAGAGTTGTTAGCCCTACGACAACCTCCATTAATGGAGGGCCCAACAGGTTTGAGGTTGCTTCAGGGTATAGATTTTGATACACCTTACTGACCTGAGACGTCATCAATGTGACCTTCAGGCTGCGACCTCAGCTAACTAAGGACCTTGGGTTCGATAAGCCCGTTCCTCTTTACAGAGTACCCTTGCAGGATTTTTCACTATTTGGTAGTTAAAAATTTATAAATATTTTACTATCAAAAGCTAAGAATTGAAAATTGATTACTATCTTGTCCATAAGTTAAGCTTAGAATAATTATAAAAAAATTTGAGGATTATTCCATTTATAAAATTTTACGAGTGTTTAAAGTTTTAATTTTAATTTGAAATCAAAAATACACATGTAAAATAACGTTTTACTACTAAATAATTTTCGATTTTTGTTAGTTTTAAAAAAATACTAAACGTAAGATCTTGAAACTTAAATGTTTGAATTTGTTTTAAAATATAATAAATGACATTATAAATATAATATTTCCTAGACAGACAAATCATCTCCTTTCAGAATCATTTTTCGTGTACAATGATACCTATCATTGCATTCAAATTTAACCTACCCTAGTCCGAGATCCACCCCACCCCCTTATGTATAGCAGAGCGATACTCACTTATCCGCTTTTTTTTTTAAATTACCTGCATGTGTCATTATAATATCGTATAATAATTGTATCGGTGCTTAAAGTTTTGAATGTGTCCGTAGCTATAAAATATCCTGTTTCCCATAATAATGGAGATATCATATTTCTGGTTTTTTAATAAGATTCACAAGAACAAAAACTCTAAAAATTCATATTTTAATTTATTTTAATGGTTTGGTAAAAATTTTAAAAGTATATTTTTTTTGTTAAATTATTTTCAAAAAAGTTGAAAGCGGGTAAGTGGGTATCGCTCTGCTGTATATTATAGGGTGGGGTGGAACTCAGACTATGTAGGTTAAATTTGAATGCAATGATAGGTATCATTGTATACAAAAAAAGATTCTGAACGAAGATGATTTGTCAGTTTAGGATATATTAAATTTAAATATTGTCATATATTCTATTTTGAAACAAATAGTATAGTTTTTATATGTTACTATGGTTACTTTATAGTATCTGTTTATTAATAAAAAAAGTATTAGGCAACATACGCATAATGGGAGTATGAAATTTAATTTAAATTTTGAAATATTTCGTATAAATTCGAACTTTAAGCACTTATAAAAAAAAATTGTGACTAACGATTTCGGATTTTTTTTATCACTTTAAGAATAACTTATAAGAAACCTTGTATTAAATTTTCAAGATTTTCTGGCTACCCAAAAATTTTTTATCGGTAATTGAAGAAAAAAAACGTAGAAAAGTCGAAAATTTCAGTTGTCTATAAGTAGCTTAAAAATGGTCAAAATATTTTGAAAATTTAACTGTAAAGAGATAACCATAATATAAACACCTGGTGAAAACTTCAAGTATTTACAATAATTCGTTTTTGAGTTACAGCAAAATCAAAAAATCGATTTTGTCGAAAAATGGTTTTTCGTAAAATTGTCGTTTTTCTGTCACTTTTTTTTTGTTTTTCTCGATTTTTTTGAAAACTATTTGAAAATTATCATCAAAAACACATCAAAGTAAAATCAATACATTCATCACTTCGTTCAGAATCTAAAAGTTGAAGATAGCCATATTGTAGAGTTCATTTAAAATATAATCTGTAAATATGGACGTTTTAACATTTTAATTTAATTTATCTCCTAATTTTTTAATATTTTTTCTACTTTCGAAAAAAACTACAAATTATTTAATATGATAGTGGTATCATTCAATCATAGTATTAGCCCACGGAGCTCGTACGGCAGGCTTCTCATAACTAGAATAAATATTAAAAATCAAGAGATTTATGAAATTAAAATGTTGAAACATCAATATTCTCAGAACTCATAAGTAGAATCGTAGAAATGTTGTTTCTTTGTTTCATTTTGGCCTCCTAAAATAAACGCGATATATTATTGATAATTTTCGTTGAAGCCTAGATATAATGTGACGTGAATTATTGAAAACTATAAATGATCGATCACGGTATATAGATTTTATGTACATTACAATAATATGTGTACATTAATATTATTCTAATGATGAAATTTAAAAATTAATTGGTAATTTAATTAGAATATACGAGCTCAACAGCAGACGGCATTCTTGTTTATATACAAATAAATAATATTAATCTTGAATTACATCATAAAATATGAAATATTATTGTATTAAGTCTATGAAATACAATAATATAATATAATATCTAACTCATAAGTTGTAAGATAGCTCTACAGCAGGTATCAAGTACTTGATACCTAAAATTAGTTGTTTAGTATCAATGCTACCAAAAGCTATCTGATAATTATATACACTAAAATAACACACTTATGCTAAAATACCAGACAAAAAGTATTGATCACTAAGTTAAAACAAATCTATTTAGATAAGTATTTGTGTTTAAATACTTTTGAAGTTGATGTATTTTTATCTCTTTTTAAATACAAATGAAAAGTGCCTTTTTAAAAGATAGTACATAATATATTATTTAATCACTAGTTTTATTATATTTTACTAAAACAGACTTTATTGACACCGGAATCAGAAACAGTCCTAAACTTAATCAAACTCGGCACATCAGCTGTCTTTCATGCTTCAAGGTTATTCATTTATTGTAATCTGTTTGAAAATATCAACAAACAAGTATAAAGATTATTATTGTATTGATATTAGTGGACTTAGATTGATAATAATTAACTTTTATATAGAGAGAATTGATCAACTTTAGCATATACTCTTCTAATTGGACTAAGATGGATTTAAAATTCAAGAAGTTGTTATTATTTGCAATGCGAATGAATAATGCAAATCAAATGTTGATAAGAGCTTCGCCAAAAAAAAATATAAACTTACAGCTATTCGCTAACGTATTAATATATTAATTAAGATTTATTTTCAAATAGTTATAGTAAATACAAATATAGAATTTGCACAAAATACCTAACTAAATGCAATTAATTTCAGATTATATCAACGTCTTTCAACATGGTCCCTGTCTTGTTGAAAATCACTAATTTAGAAAATCACAAGTCACAATAGACTTAAAACATTATATCACTTGTTATATGTATAAACTATGTTTAGACTATTTAGAGTTATATATAAATATATAGTATATACCATTTTAAGTTTAAAATGTTATTCAATATTATATAAGAATAGAAACCTAACTATAAAATCATACAACAAATTATATCAGTTATTTAAATCCATAAGAAAACAGTTAAACTAAAAATAATAGCTTATAAATAAATATATACAATGTTCATTGTTCACAAATTTGTAAATCAAAATCCATTGACAATAATGAAATAAAAGTGAACTAATAAAAACAATGGTCCAAGTAAAATGTAATTGTTTCTTATGATTATGTATAATATATGTATATTTATCGCAGTTCCTAAAATAGTATGATTGGAAAGTATGAAAAACTCAAAAAAAAATCAGAAGAAAATCTTTTACTCATAAAATACATGGTGCATATTATTATATTAATAAAATTAAGAAATATTACATCTGTGTTGTATTAAAAATATAAATAATCACTATAAATAAAATTATAATTTTTTAATTCCCTAAACACAATGAATCTAACCAAGTATGTTGATCTTATTCTATGTAATAATGACGCACATGTATCAATATTGTATATCCGAAACGCCGTGTTACATAAAATAAAGTCACATTATCACGCGAATAATAATATTTTAATCATTATTATTAGTTATTACAATCAATTTACAAGATTTATGTTTTTCTCCTTTATATATAAAAAAAAAACTACAGAGAATAGAGTTACAAATAGACAATAGTTATTGTTCACATAATTATGAAATAAATATTCAGTTTACGTAAAATTTAAAATTTATTTCAAATTCAAGTAAAAGCATTTTATTTCACAAATTATTATTATTAATGCTTACTATAAGATATATTACTAGTACCATTCACATAGTAGCCTATTAATTATCGATAATATGTCGAAAATGCAAGAAAAAGTCGATGGTAGGTATAGGGATTTTCGGTGACTAAAATTGTATTTATAGTAGCTGCTGCAGATGGTTTGCTCTGTATGAATTTAATAATTTATATTATATTGTAATACTGCTAAAGGTAAATAACTTATATTGTTAGAACAGTTTGTGACAGTGACAGAAAAAACGATAAGCCTTTAAATTACTTTGTCGTGGATAAACTGATATTTTCTGTACTCTGTACATCGCACTATCGTCCCAATAGTGTCAATTGTTAATAAGTCGTATTGTATGTAACCATTTAGTAATAATTTATTTTATTACGAAAAATGTATTTACTTCGCAATGTCACGATTCATTAAAATAATTGTGTAAATTTCGATAATGTATGTAATAAAGAATATGTGTATACAATGTATATAATATTATGAGGACGGTCGTTGGTCACCAACGAATTTATGATCATATTTTCCTAGTATCAAGAAATGCGTAAAATAATTGGGTAGTCCAAGCTTATTTTAGGGTAGTCAGACTCCGCTTCAAATATACTAAATGAAGTAAAACTATAATATATGTATGACTGTATGAGTAATAGTAATATTATGGTATTCTATAATAATTGTATATTGTTATACAGTTGTATTTCAAAAAAGTAAATTGTAAAATAAAATTATACAAATATTGATAAAATAAAAATTATAGTTTTTAGATTGTAGATTATAATATTTACAAAGATTAACAAATAATTGAAACATATATTTTTGTTCTGTTAATTGGTTCAATAAGATAAGCATAGGTAGTCCTGTATGAAAAATCAGTTTGTTAGCCTAAGTTTCATAATAATCTTCTTTCACGATTGCTGGAGATTTTTCAATATTTTACAGAAGGCTTAATAATAGTTCAATAATATGTATAATATTGTCTGTTATAACATATATATATATATATATATATATATATTATGGAAGAGTATTAATAATACATTGAGAACTTATATTTATACTTACAAAAATTTGATTGAAAAATGTTTTGGCATTCTATTTGTGGTGTATTTTGTAGAAAAAAAAACATAAGTGGTCAGAATTGTGCAATACAAAAAGATACGAAGTGAAATAACTTACGCCCTCTGGCTGATCAATTCGCATTAGATTTACGCCACATAGAAGCTGTGTCACGAGAAATCTTTTGTTTGTTTTACTTGTGAATTTAATTTGTAATCTTTGTCGTCAACCCCGTTGAATTTGAATGTGCACTCCAAATTACAAAAAATTAAATGTAAAAACTTAAGAATTCAGGTAACTTTGAATTAATACGAGGTCCGAAAAAGAGAATTAAAAATATCCTTCGGCGTTCAAAGGAGTTTATTACTTTGGATAAATAAAAGATAATTAATGCGAACTTATTATAATTATGCATTTATATCGAGTTACCAAAAATATTTATGTATTTGTTACCGGAAATGTTGACAATTTAGGAAATGACGACAATTCCTAGTAAATGTTGACAATTCCTAAAAGCGGAAGGCAATTTTATCACCGCCTAGGAATTTTCATCATTTCCGTATTTTATTAGGCAATGTTATCACTATGGCCCGAAGTTTGATGAACTAAAAACAATATAAAAAATGTATATTTTACTTTAAAAATTGATAAATATTGTTTAGATACAAATTATAATTATTATAAATTAATTAAATAATAAAACTATATATTATATTCCTTTACACTCTCTGTATGGAAGACACTACCAAACTAATAATGCTGTCGATCTCATATTAAATAAGAAACGGAGACACACGGGTATATAAAATAAACTTATAAAATTATGTTATATATCTGTGTGGAGACATGAAATTATATCAAACACGGGTTTATGTTGATAGCGATAACCGATTTTATTTATTGATTATTTATTAAGGTGATACTAGATTAATTAATAATTATGTTTGATAAAAGTAATATTTAAATAAGTCAAATTAAATTTAAAAAATGTGGCATCTTTGCCTACTATGGTTAGGAAATGAAAACATATACTAGGCGATGATATCATTTCCTTCCGATTTTAGGAATTGTCATCATTTCCGGTAACATATACATTATACATATACCAGCAGTGGCGGCTCAAGGCCCGGGCGCCGGAAGCGCATTTGTAGGTGCTCAAAAAATTGTAAAAACTTGTGATGTCATAGAAAAAATCAATTTTAAATAACAACACCACTGTCCACTATAAATCAATAAATTCATCACTCAACTCATCAACAACCTTTATTTTATTACACCAATGTATAAATCCATATTGTGCATAATATGTTATAAATCCCTAAACCATTATCGTTTAAAATACCAGTAATATATAATGTATGAATTAAAATATAATATAATATAAATATTTAAATAGTATAGTGTCTTTTAAAGTTTTTTTTCAGTAAAATTAATGTAAGCCAGTTAGATTTCGATTTCATTAGGTTAATATGTACTTACTTTCTTAACACGGACCTCTTGGCTATTATATAGGGAACTTTCGTTTTATAGTGGACCACCTCAATTTTAAACTTATGTTTATTTTTTAATTAAAATAAAATTTTTTCAGTGAATATCGTGGATAGATGTGATAGAAAACTGATTGTAGCCAAAATAAGTTCAAAATTCAAAATTGTAATTGAAATGAATAGTATGACAACATTGAAACATGAATTTTTTTGATAATTGTTATGGTAATTTAACTGATGTCAAATTCTAAAATCTCTATAAAAAAAAAATAAAAAAATAAAATATTTTATCAATTTTTTTTCTAGTAAATTTGAAAATTTATTTTAGAATATTTTTAAATTTATTTGATTAATTTAAAAGATTAATTATGATAAAAATATTGTAGAGTTTTGATGCATGAACAAAATATGTTGGACTAGTGTTATATAAGTGTAAACTATAAAAAAAAGAGTGATAAATGTTATGATTGAATGTGAAAATATGGAAAGTAAGGCATCCCTCAACTTCTTTCGAGATATTTCGACCATTAATTAACGTTAATTACTATTATGAAAAATATATATTACAAAAATAATTACTGTTAAAAAAAACAATTTACCAGATAGGTAAAGGTCAACTGATCAATTATTTTAACATTGTTTAATAATATATTAAACATAATGAGAGTGAAATAGAAAATTAATTTTGCTTGCGTGTTTTCGGACGTATTAGCTATTTTTTCCATTTTACGTATATCATAATTATTATAAATAATAAAAAAGTAAACTTATACCCATTTTTTTCGTTCTTTTTTTATACTTGTATATATGTATATTATAAATGTAGACGTAAAAATTATACATTAACTGTGTGCATTATGAATTGTATAGTATTACAATTTCCGGTGATAATGCCAACCTTACACAAACTGCCATGGTGACCGTTGCACACCATATTAATATAACGTTCATTGATTGCTATAAACATTTACATCATCGTAGATATCGCCTTCAGTCTTCTAATACAAGGTGTGAGTATACATTTTTTCAATTAAAAATCAAAATAAGACAACAATTTTTTTTTAAAACTTTCATACAATTATTATATTTTTTTGAAATAAATGAGCTAATACGATCGCAAGCAAAAGATACATATTAACCTTAAACTAAATTTGCCTTCCCTCAATGATACGCATCATTTTGTGTGATCACAGTAATTCATATAGTGAAACAGTTCTTCTATACACTATATTTTTGTATTTTGTATTTTGATTCACTGCATTATTCAATCAATTAACACAAGAATAAAGAACTAACCAGCATTTTTATTTTAGATATTTAAGGTTTTTTTAGATATTTATTTAGATAACATCAAAAAGGCAAAAAAAAATACGTAATTTTTTCAATTACGAGTATAGACAAAATTGAACAAAAATTACAAATTATAATACAAATGAAAAATTATTGACTTAACTTGATTTCAGAATCATAAAAAAATTAAAATCCTTTAACTCGTTTAATGATGTTCTTAATCTACTTAGTTGTAACTTTTACCCATAAGTTCAACGATGTAACAATGTACAGAACAAGATTATAGAGGGAGGAAATACTCTGAAACATTAATCAATATCAACTTAAAAATTTCAAGGCAATCTATCTTACTATTAAAAATATTTTGAATATCTAGTACATCAAAAATATTTCTTTTCAACTCTAGATTTTCCAATTTAAATTCTTTAGAAATAGGTAACGTTTAAACTCTATTCTGATCTATGTAACATCCATCATAAAACAAAAAAAAAAAAAAACGATTTTGAAAATGTTTTCTACTAAACTTTTATAGTATAAACTCCAAATCACTGAACCTTATTCTAGTTGAATTCTTAATAACGCAGAATATAGGAATTTAGGACACTTATTTTATCATTAAATTCTAAACGAATTCTCGGGATGGATCATCAGTTTCGTACAATCGTTTGTAAGTGTTCAGCAAAATACGAATTACTAGAAAACAATATCCCTAGATCCTTGACTTATGAAACGACTAATACGAACTGATCATCTATCTTGGAATTAAAAACTTCATTAGCTCGACGAAAATTGTTAGTTATTTGAGTGCATAATATATTTATTTGATATATTGCTATTATATACTTAGTAAGATGTAATAAATAACAATAATTTCTCATAAACCTGTATTCTTTTTTTTTTTTAGTTCAATTAAATCACATGCAATGGATAAATTTAATGGACAAGATGTTATAATCAATTTGGAACTATTTAGGCAACTTCAATTCTACCAAATATTTGATTCTAGTGAAGGAATAAAGATTTTTAGATGGAACATTCACCAGCTTTTTTTTGCTGTGTATGCTGTGATTAGCATATGTATTCAATCTTACGGATTTTCTACATCATTTTCTACTAAGTGCAACCCTATTAGCAACATTGATTATTTTTTAATTATCTACACAAGTATTAACGTTTACATATCGTGTTGGAAATTATTCAAATGCTTGAAAGACAGAGACAGATTTTTAGATCTATTTAAAATTATGCAATTTAATTTTTTAACGACTACAAAATGTTCTAAATATGGCGAAGTACTATACAAACATCATGATAAAACTAAAAAATTTATAAATTACTTCTTAATTTGTGCAGTCGTAATCACCATACAGTGGTTAAGTTTTCCATTAGTATATAATGAAATAGTGAAATTAGAAAACTCAAATATTCGTGCCAAGAATGTTATGAATATGTGTTTTGGCGTAACCACAAAAATGTATAATCAAAATATCTTTATATTTTACTTAATAGAAACAACGATAGGATTATTAGCAATGTACTTTTTGACAATGTTTGACGTTTTATTAATTTCACTTTCTTCAGCTAGTGTTTCCCAACAACATGTGCTCATTAATGCGTTCAATAATATTGGATACGTAGATAAACCTCAAATAAGTAAGATATTTAAAGTATTTAAGCATTATAAACGTAAAAAACATTAATATAATATTATAGTATTATACATTTATAAGTTATAGACACATTTAAAAAAAAAAACGGGTAAGTGGGTATCACTCTGCTATATATTAAGGGGTGGGGTGGACCTCAGACTATGTAGGTTAAATTCTAATGCAATGATAGGTATCATTGTATACGAAGAACGATTCTGAACGGAGATGATTTGTCAGTCTAGGATATATTATATTTAAATATTGTCATAAATTCTATTTTGAAACAAATTCAAACATTTAAATATAAAAGTTTCAAGATCTTACGTCAAGTAAATTTTTAAAAATAAAAAAATGGAAAATTATTTATTAGTAAAACGTTATTTTACTATTAATTTTGATTTCAAATAAAAATAAAAATTTTAAACACTCGTAAAATTTTTTAAATTGAATAATCCTCAAATTTTTTTATAATTATTCTAAGCTTAACTTATGGACAGCATAGTATTAAATTTTCAATTCTTAGCTTTGATGGTAAAATATTTATAAATTTTTAACTACCAAATAGTGAAAAATATTCATGATATTGACGAATTTTTGTCAATATATGAACTTCAAATGCTAATAAAAAAAAATTGTGCATATGTATTTTTATAATATTTGAATGAGAGTTAGAACAAGTTATGTGGACCCTTCAATTAAATTTTCAAGTAATTTATCCCAGCTAAATTTTTTTTATCAACATTAATAAAAAAAAAAATAAAAAAAATTTGAAAATTTCAATTGTCTATAAATAGCTCAAAAAAAGTCAAAATATTTTGAAAATCAAATCACTACAAGAAAATTGCAATCTCAATAACTGGTAAAATTTTCAAGTATTTACGACTTATACTGATTGAATAACAACAAATATCAAAAATCGATTGAGGCTAAACCATTATTTAACGCAGTTTAATAAAAGTTTAAATTTCAAACACTCATAAAAATTTTTTGTCTGAATCCGGTAGAGTTACCTTGTACCAAATTTTCAAAACTTAGTTATAAAAGAAAAAAATTTTACGACTTTTCAACCACAAAATTACTTGCAAATTTTCGTAATTTTGACATTTTTTATATGTTACAATGGTTACTTTATAGTATCTGTTTATTAATAAAAAAAGTATTAGGCAACATACGCATAATGGGAGTATGAAATTTAATTTAAATTTTGAAATATTTCGTATAAATTCGAACTTTAAGCACTTATAAAAAAAAATTGTGACTAACGATTTCGGATTTTTTTTATCACAACTGATAAGAAACGTTGTATTAAATTTTCAAGATTTTCTGGCCAGCCAAAAAAATTTTATCGTTATTTCAAAAAAAAATACTAAAAAAAATGAAAAATTTCAATTGTCTATAAATAATTCAAAAAAAGTAAAAATTCTTTAAAAATTTAATTGTGTATGGAGAACACTAATATAAACATTTGGTGAAAATTTCAAGTATTTACAATAATTCATTTTTGATTTACAGCAAAATCAAAAAATCGATTTTGTCGAAAAGTGGTTTTTCGTAAAATTGCCGTTTTTCTGTCATTTTATTTTTTGTTTTTCTCGATTTTTTTGAAAACTATTTAAAAATTTTAATTTTGACCCCCCCAAAGTACCAACAAGATGAATTTTCCTATTTAAAGAGGGGCTGAAGTCAAATTTCGGAGCATTATTACTGTTCCAAATATTGTCGTCAGACACAAAAAAAAAAAAAAAAAAAACACATCAAAGTAAAATCAATACATTCATCACTTCGTTCAGAATCTAAAAGGTGAAATTTCATTTAATTTTAGAGGGGACTAATATTTTGAAACATTTAAGTTCTACATGACTTAGCCGATCTCTACGATCGCATAAGTCTTCTTTCCTTTTTCCTTGTATGAGCTAAATTTTTCAATAGCCAAATAAATGATATCGTAACGTTACACATATAAAATCGTTCACAATAGTATTGGTTTTTTGGATTAGCGATAATTTCTTTGTCAATTTTGAGTAGTAATCATTCTCGATCGTCTGATAGTATAACCATATAAATTATAAGTAATTACTATCACTATGGGCATTTAAATAAAGTAGGAAAATATAATAAGCAAATTTTATGATACTATAAATCGCGTTACAGTAGTTATTGAACTATCGAGAACTTTCAAAATTAACAAAGGCCTTACCGCTAATCTAAAAAGCCAGTATGATTGAGAACAACACATTTTTTTTAATGTTCATTGTGAGTTATAACTTATAGATCATTTATATGCTTAAAGTAATTAAGTCTCTCACTCCTTCCAACGTATATGCCCGTGAATTTTAACGTATTAATATTTATAATAATGTTATATTATATACTTTTACTTTAATTTTCAAGTGAAACAAGTACACATTTTTACTCAGCATGTAGAAAAAAACATCTACATAAGTTAATATTTTGATAAACTACACATTTATCTAAGTCGAAATTTCATGACAATTGTATTAGTTAAATGATAAATCCTATAATGCTTTCAGGTGCAGACTATTATAAAGAATTAAAATCAATTCTACGTGATCAAGTTGTAAGTATTTCTTAAAAAGTAAACATGGATAACTTTATGTAGGAACCTATATAAAAATTACTTGTAAAATCTTATTCATTTCAAACAAATTTGAACAAATTTTTACACACGTATAGAGTTATTTTTTAAACAATTTATTAACACTCATAACCGGCCCCAAAAGTATATTTGTATATTTGTCTTTGAAATATTTTTTTTTTATATATGTAATTTTTAATTCATTATTAAACAACAGTTATGAAATATGTTGTATTTTATACTACTTTTATCGTTATTTTTTTTTCTAGATTCTGAACGGAGTGAAGAATGTATTCCTTTTACAATGATGTGTTTTTTTTTTTTTTTTTTGTGTCTGACGACAACATTTGGAACAGTAATAATGCTCCGATTTTTGACATCAGCCCCTCTTTGAATAGGAAAATTCATCTAGTTGGTACTTTGGGGAGGTCAAAAGCAAACATTTTCAAATAGTTTTCAAAAAAATTGAGAAAAACAAAAAAAAAATGACAGAAAAATGGCAATTTTACGAAAAACCACTTTTCGACAAAATCGATTTTTTGATTTTGCTGTAACTCAAAAACGAATTATTGGAAATACATAAAAATTTTCATCAAATGTTTATATTATGGTTATCTCTTTATAGTTAAATTTTAAAAATATTTTGACCATTTTTAAGCTACTTATAGACAATTGAAATTTTCACCAAAATGTTTATATAATGGTTATCTATTTACAGTTAAATATTTTGACCATATTTAAGCTACTTATAGACAATTGAAATTTTCGACTTTTCTAAGTTTTTTTTCTTCAAATGCCGATAAAAATTTTTTGGGAGGCCAGAAAATCTTGAAAATTTAATACAAGGTTTCTTATAGGTTGTTCATAAAGTGATAAAAAAAAAGCGGGTAAGTGGGTATCGCTCTGCTGTATATTAGGGAGTGGGGTGGACCTCGGACTATGGTAGGTTAAATTTGAATCCAATGATAGGTATCATTGTATACGAAAAACGATTCTGAACGAAGATGATTTGTCAGTTTAGGATAATATATTATATTTAAATATTGTCATATATTCTATTTTAAAACAAATAGTATAGTTACTATAAGTTTCTATAGTTACTTTATAGTATCTGTTTATTAATAAAAAAACTATTTGGCCAACATACGCATTATGAGCGTATGAAATTTAATTTAAAATTTGACATAGGTATTTCGTATAAATTCGAACTTTAAGCACTTATAAAAAAAAATTGTGACTAACGATTTCGGATTTTTTTTATCACTTTAAGAACAACTTATAAGAAACCTTGTATTAAATTTTCAAGATTTATCGGCATTTGAAAAAAAAAAACTTAGAAAAGTCGAAAATTTCAATTGTCTATAAGTAGCTTAAAAATGGTTTAAGCTAATGGTAGTTTAAAAAAGTGGTTTTTCGTAAAATTGCCGTTTTTCTGTCACTTTTTTTTTGTTTATCTCGATTTTTTTGAAAACTATTTGAAAATTTTACTTTTGACCAACTAGATGAATTTTCCTATTCAAAGAGGGGCTGAAGTGAAAAATCGGAGCATTATTACTGCTCCAAATGTTGTCGTCAGACACAAAAAAAAAAAAAAAAACACACACATCATAGTAAAATCAATACATTCATCACTTCGTTCAGAATCTAAAACCCTCCTAATTAATCTTATTTGTATATTATAGAAAAACTAACTACAAAATATATTTTAGGTAAGGAGAATGAAATTTAAAATGTATGCCATTAAAAAAAAAAATACTGGAATTTTATTATAATGAAAAAAATATTTTATTTAAAAATGTATTCAATATTATTCAAATTTTAAAAATTAATTCAAATAAGAAAAGTATCATATTCTATACTAAAATTTTTTCAGGAATATAAAGTTATTTTATTCTATTATGAAACCAACAATTCTATTTTCCGTCGCAATGGATTCATTCTATTTCTTAATGATGACGTACTTATTCATTTTGGTATGTTTCTTATTTAAATTCATACAATAATATTAATTAAGTAATGCATGCTTTTGATGATGTAGAATATATCTTTGATGAAATGAAAATATTTTATTCAAGCCAGTGAGCCAATTGTAAAGCTAATTGTTATAACATATATTATTGGATTATGTTTTATAGTTAAAAACATTTTTATACAAATGAAAAAAAAACAATATAAAGCAAGTTACATTTTGAAATAAACCCTTGTACCTATGACAAATAATATATTTAACCCACCTTAAATATTTTTTTTTTTATGATAATAATATATTTCAGATTCTGAACGGAATGATGAATGTATTGATTTTACAATGATGTGTGTGTTTTTTTTTTGTTTTTGTGTCTACCGAAAACATTTGGAGCATTAAAAATGCTTTGATTTTTGACTTCAGGTGAAGCCCCTCTTTAAAAAGGAAATTGAATCTAGTTGGTTTTAAAAACCCTAAAAAAATGAGGGAAAAACGGGATTTTTTAAAAACCTATTCGATGTTAATACATTAAATTTTCACCAAATTTTTATATTATCGTTCTCCATACATTTTTGAGCTTTTTATAGGAAATTTTAATTTTGAATTTTTCTAAGTATTTTTTTTTTAAATAATGATAAAATTTTTTTAGCCTACCAGAAAATCTTGAAAATTTAATACAAGGTTTCTTATAAGTAAAAATAAATAAAAAAAAAAATTAAATTAAATTAAATTTTTTTTTTTTTTTAAATAAATCCGAAATTATTTATCAATTTTTCTTTTTATAAGTTCTTAAAGTTCAAATTTATACGAAATATGTCAAAATTGCCAAAATTTGCAAGTAATTTTGTGGTTGGAAAATGTTTTCTATTATAACTAACTTTTGAAAATTTGGTACAAGGTTCTCCATAAATATTTCTTCAAATATCTGTAAAAAAAACTCTACCGGATTCAGATAAAAAAATTTTATGAGTGTTTGAAATTTAAATTTTTACAAAACCGCGTTAAATAACGTTTTAGCCTCAAACAATTTTCGATATTTGTTGTTATTCAAATATTATAAGCCGTAAATACTTGAAAATTTTACCAGTCATTTAGATTGCCATTTTTTTTTACGTGATTTGATTTTCAAAACATTTTGAATTATTTTGAGCTATTTATAGGCATTTGAAATAATCAATTTTTTTTTTTTTATAAATGTTGATAAAAAAAATTTAGCCGGGACAAATTACTTGAAAATTTAATTGAAGGGTCCACATAACTTGTTCTAACTCTGATTCAAAAATTATAAAAATACATAGGCACAATTTTTTTTATCATCATTTGAAGTTCAAATATTGACAAAAATTCGTAAAAATCATAAATATTTTTCACTATTAATTGGTAGTTAAAAATATATATATATTTTACTATCAAAAGCTAAGAATTGAAAATTTAATACTATGCTGTCCATACGAGGGTTTAAAGTTTTAATTTTAATTTAAAATCAAAAATACACGTTTTACTAATAAATAATTTTCGATTTATGTTGTTTTTAAAAAATTACTAAACTTAAGATCTTGAAACTTTTACTTAAATGTTTGAATTTGTTTCAAAATAGAATATGTGATAATATTTTAATATAATATATCCTAGACCAGTGGTTTTCAA
The DNA here is from genome assembly GCA_020882235.1 of Schizaphis graminum. Taxonomy (NCBI): domain Eukaryota; kingdom Metazoa; phylum Arthropoda; class Insecta; order Hemiptera; family Aphididae; genus Schizaphis; species Schizaphis graminum. The sequence goes on from CM037034.1 coordinate 41,790,289, forward strand.
ACTGGGTGCCGCGGCACACTGGTGTGCCGCGAGTATCCGCTAAGTGTGCCGCAGTTTTTCCATAAATTACCGATTGCATTGAATCGCGATAAAAGAAAATGCGGGCATGTGTCAACTATTCGTCCAAGAATTAAAACTATTTGTCAGCCCATCAATCTAACATTTCTTATTAAATGTGTATATAATAATAATTAATTCAAAACAATTTTGTTCATCTAAAAAAAAGATCAGTGTGCCGTGAACATTTTTTGAAGTGTACGGTGTGCCATGTAAAATAAAAGTTTGAAAACCACTAGGACCTAGACTGACAAATCATCTCCGTTCAGAATCGTTTTTCGTATACAATGATACCTATCATTGCATTCAAATTTAACCTACCTTAGTCCGAGGTCCACCACGCTCCCTAATGTACAGCAGAGCGATACTCACTTACCCGCTTTTTTTCAATTTGTTATCATTTGGATTTGGTAAATTATAAAAGTATTTTTAATCAATTTTTAATTTTCAAAAAATGTTGAATCAAGCTTAAATCCATCGATTTCTTAATTGATATTATTTCATTAGCTATACAAATAGTTAACCCAATTGTATTTTGACGGTAGAAAATAAATTCAAACTATTTATTGACGTTATTTTATAAGTTCTACTACAACGCCAATTTGGACCTCCTAACATCATAAACAAAGTAGGTACATAGTGTAAATATTTTATTTAAAACACACGATTTATTATAAACTATTAGCCTAAAATATAAAAATTTGGTTTTATGACTCGGGTTACCTAATTAATTGACAATTTCCATCAGTTTTTAAAATACATTATTATTTTATATTTTATTAATGTTTGCATTAGTTTTATTATTTGTAAAAATTAATTATATTCCTATCTGGTAATAAGTAGTTTTAATACTATGTATTTAATAAATAACCCAATGCATTTCATTTTTTTTTTTTTTTAAATCACCGGCATGTATCATTTTAATAATATACAATAATAGTATCGGTGCTTAAAGTTTTGAATTTGTCCTTAGCTGTACAATATCCTGTGCCCCATTGTGGTATCTCCTGAAAAATTCATATTTTAATTTAATTTAACGTTTTGGTAAACATTTTAAAAATATATTTTTTTTATTTAATTATTTTCAAAAATGTTGAAGATAGTCATATAGAGAGTTCATTTAAAATGTAATCTGTAAATATGGACGTTTTATCATTTTAATTTCATTTGTCTCCTAATTTTATAATATTTTTTCTAGTTTCAAAAAATACTGCAAATTATTTAATATGATAGTGGTATCATTCAATCATAGTATTAGCCCACGGAGCTCGTACGGCCGGCTTCTGAAAACTAGAATAAATATTAAAAATCAGGAGATTAATGAAATTAAAATGTTGAAACGTCAATATTTTCAGAACGCAAAATTAGAATCGTAGAAATTTTGTTTCATTATTTTTTTTTGGCCTCCTAAAATAAACGCGAAATATTATTGATAATTTTCGTTGAAGCCTAGATATAATGTGACGTGAATTATTGAAAACTATAAAATATAAATGATCGATCACGAGATATAGATTTTATGTACATTACAATAATATGTGTGCATTAATATTATTCTAATGATGAAATTTAAAAATTAATTGGTAATTTAATTAAAATGTATGATCTCAGCAGCAGACGGCATTCTTGTTTATATACAGATAAATAATATTAATTTTGAATTACATCATAAAATATGAAATATTGTTTTATTAAGTGTATGAAATACAATAATATAATATAATATCAAGCTCATAAGTTGTAAGATAGCTCTACAGCAGGTATCAAGTACTTGATACCTAAAATTAGTTGTTTAGTATCAATGCTACCAAAAGCTATCTGATAATTATACAGGGTGATTTTTTTATCAAACAACACTCATTATTTCGAAAAGTATTAACTTTTTTCAATTTTTTTTTTCAAAATTTTTAGTTTTATGCTTTTCTAAAACTATGTAAAGTTTTTATTTTTTTCACTTAAATATTTAATAGTGAAATCACTATCAACTTTTGATTTTCAAATGGCAACCTATACTTAAAATGTTATAAAATAGTAGAGATATTTTTTTTATGAATTCTAACGTTTAAATTATTATTTTTCATTTAAGAGTAATAGCTTTTCAAAGTTGGGCGGTTTTCGGTTTTAATTTTGAAGACCAGTAGTCACATGGGTAATAAATAATAATAATAGGTACATATTTTCATATGTAATAAACTCGTTATCGACTATCGTTCAACACAGTAATGACAATGAACTTTGTACCTGTAGATTACAAATTAATTGTTATAATTATTTCGATAATAATTAATAACCTGATTAAAGTTTTGATAAGAAAATAAATGAGTTGGGGAGTGAGTCGTCCGAAGGTCTACCACCGTTAACATTTTTCGGACAAGTGCTTATCACTCAAAAAAAAAATATAATTATAATTTAAAACATTGTATGTTGGTGATAGATTTTACACGACTATTTTAGATTCTGAACGGAGTGATGAATGTATTGATTTTACAATGATGTGTGTTTTTTTTTATTTATTTTTTTTTGTGTCTGACGACAACATTTGGAGCAGTAATATTGCTTCGATTTTCTCAAACGACTCAAATAGTATCGTTTATGAAGCAAAAGTGAATCTAGTTGGTACTTTGGGGGGTCAAAAATTAAAAAATTTCAATATTTTTCAAATGCGTCGGAAAAACCCCTAAAAAAAGTAACGGAAAAACGGGATTTTTTACGCAAAACCAGTTTTCAACAAAATCGATTTTTTTATTTTGCTATAACTCAAAAACTAATTGATGTAAATACTTGAAATTTTCACCAAATGTTTTGACTTTTTTGAGCTATTTATAGACAATTGAAATTTTCAATTTTTTTTAAGTATTTTTTTTTTAAATAACGATAAAAAATTTTTGGCCGGCCAGAAAATCTTGAAAATTTAATACAAGGTTTCTTATAAGTTGTTCTTAAAGTGAAAATTGTGACTAACGATTTTGAATTTTTTTATAAGTGCTTAAAGTTCGAATTTATACGAAATATGTCAAAATTGCGAAAATTTGCAAGTAATTTTGTGGTTGAAAAATCGTGAAAATTTTTTCTTTTATAATTAAGTTTTGAAAATTTGGTACAAGGTTCTCCATAAATTTTTATTCAAATATCTGTAAATAAAACTGTACCGGACTAAGACAAAAAATTTTTAGGAGTGTTTGAAATTTAAATTTTTACAAAACCGCATTAAATAACGGTTTAGCCTCAAACGATTTTTGATATTTGTTTTTATCCAAAAAGTATAAGTTGTAGAAACTTGAAAATTTCATCAGTTGTTTATAGGGTTCTAAATTTGAAATATTTCAATGAAATATTGAAAAATATTTTTTCTTCTTTTAAACATGATCGGTTATAGTTGATAAGAAATAATATATTGATTAAACACAGAAAATATTCATGATAAATATACAAAAATATGTACTATTATACATTTTTAATATTTTTTAATTTATCACTTGTATTATTAATTGGATCCTTATTGGTTATTTTTATAATTATTTATTATACATATTTTCTTTGTTTTGCAATAAACCAACTTTTGAAAATTTTCATTTGCAAGTTGATATAAATTTTATACGTTATTATAAACTTTAAGATATAATAATTTATATTTTATTTTTCATTGCAATGAAATATTTCATTAAAATTTCATGAAATTTTAAAACCCTAGTTGTTTATATTAGCTTTTCTTAATATAATTTTATTTTCAAATATTCACTCATTTTTATTCAATTTATAGGCATTTGAAATAATCAATTTTTTTAGATTCTGAAAAGAGTGATGAATGTATTGTGATTTTACAATGATTTGTAAATAGAAATAATTAATAATAAAAAAAGATTTTTAGGAATTTATTCCCCCCTAACTTAAAGGACTAGTTACGCCTATGTAGTACAGCATAACTAGTCGAAATAAAGTTTCAATTTCAAATTTTGGGGTTGGTTTCCGATAGCAAAGTGAAAATCATTGGTGCATTATACAGGTCAAAAGTAAACATTTTCCAACAATTTTCAAATAAATCGAAAAAAAAACAAAAAAAGAGTAACAGAAAAACGGGAATCTTTACGCAAAACCAGTTTTCGACCAAATTGATTTTTTTACAAGGTTGTAATTCAAAAACTAATCACTGTAAATACTTGAAATTTTCACCAAATGTTTATGTTAGTGTTATCTTTATACAGTTAAATTTTCAAAACATTTGGCTTTTTTTGAGTTATTTATAGACCACTGAAATTTACGATTTTTATGAGAATTTATTTTTGAAGTGTCGATAAAAAAATTGTGGATTACAAAAAAAATTGAAAATTTAATACAAGGTTCCTTAATGAGTAGTTCTTATTGTAGCTAAAAAAAAATTAAAAATCGTTAGTCACAATTTTTTTTCATAAGCGTTTATAGTTCAAACTTTTACGAAATATATCAAAATCGTGAAAATTTTCAATTAATTTAGAAGCTTAAAAATCATAAATTTTTTTGTGTCTATATCTAAGAATAAAAAATTCAACACTACGTTTTCTTTCAAGTAGCAATAGAGAAAACTCGAAAACAATCATATAAAACATCATTATAGGAAAAATTTTAAGTGTGTTAGAATTTTAAATTTTTACCAAATAGCGTAACGACAACGATTTATCCTCAAACGATTTTAAAATATATTTGTTGTTTTTAAAATAGTGTAAGTCGTAAATACTTGAAAATTGCACTAGTTATTTAAATTGACATTTTCTTCACATGATTTGATTTTCAAAATATTTCGACTTTTTTTAAGCTATTTATAGACAACTGAAATTTTCAATTTTCCTAGGAATTTTTTTTTGTAGTATCGATAAAATTTTTTTGGAGGAGTCAAAATATTTGAAAAATTAATACAAAGTTCCTCATAACTCATAAGTTATTCTTATGGCGATAAAAAAATCATAAGAAACATAGGCGCAATGTTTTTTTATTAGCATTTGAAGTTCAAATATTGACAACAATTCGTCAAAATCATGATTATTTTTAACTATTTTGGTAGATAAAAGTTTATAAATATTTTACTATCAAAAGCTTAGAATTAATAATTTAATACTATGCTGTCCATAAGTTAAGCTTAGAATCGTAAACACATGAAATTTTCACTAAATGTTTATACTAGCTTTTTCTATACATTAAAATTTTTTCAAAATATTTTGATTTGTTATAATATTAAAAATCCAGTCACTTTTTTTATATGCATTTCAAGTTAAAATATTAACAAAATACGTAAAAATGAAAAAAATTTTCAAATTATTTTGAGCTATAAATTCATAAAAAATGTAATACAAGATTTCTCATAAGTTTGTCGACCTTTATCAAGAAAAAAAAATGTTTACATGAATGTCACACTAAGTTTTTATGAGGGTATGAAGTTTATATTATTACAACATTGGATATTTATTATTTACTTGCCATTTATATAATATTACATTTTATTATTTACATAATAGCAATTATTAATTAAGCATATCCGTTTTTTCTTGATTTGAATAAGACATAATTTATTTATGTCAGTTGAAGGCACTTGACTGTTTATTTATACAGAAAACAAATTTAAAATTAATATTTAAATATTATTGTCTGACAAAAATTTTAAGATGTATGATTTATATTAATACCATGAATTGATACTATTTGAAATTCCCATTAAGGTAAGTATAGAAAAAAAAATTAATTTCACAATAATTTATTGAATAAATTAAAATTATACATACATGTACATTGTACACATAATTAGGTAATTATAATGTGCATATAAATATTAATATAATAAATATAAGTATAATATAAATTAATTTTCATTAAAATTATAAAAAAAACAATTGATTAGATGATAAAAATACAAGTTACCTTATATTGTTTAGCAATCAGCATATTTTTCATTATACAGTTAATTTTAGAACAAGACATATTTATAAATTTAATGATTAGGCAATTCACGACGAGTCAAGTATACATATAATCGTTATTTTTTAAACATCATAATTCAAGTCATTAGGGCCCGATTTTTAACAAAATGTATATTTTTTTACTTAAAATAATTCTGATTAAATATTGATCAACATTTCCTAATTTCTAAATTCTATTTCTGTAGTTAGTATTATCTTAATGCATATCTAAATAAAATATAACATTGTAATGATAATTATAATACCTATTGGGTGTTGTATCCAAGTTCAATATGTTAAAATATTATAAAATTAAGTAAAATAATTTTAACTTAGCTCAGTTATACATATATAAATTTATAATTCTCTTTATTCATGACATTTCAATTTTTTCATAGTAAATAAATCTTTAAATACTTTATATATTTTTTTAAATATTTATACACATTAATATGTATAATATTCACAAACAATAATATATATTATATTTTTAATGCATAAATATGTTCATATCCTTAAATTAATTGTTTGCATTAAAAACCGGGCCCTAGTAACAATAAATCCCTAATTCATTTTATTTTATATTATAAGTAACCACTATAAAATATTAATATCATTTTAAAGTCCAGGATTATGAAAAATCTATTCCAAATTTGATGACACAGTTTAATCAAAATGTTCGTTAAGCAGTTATGCAAAATATGAGTAATGATAAACATGTGTTCAAGAAATTCAGAACAAATTCTCCATTAACCCCAGACCTAAAACAATAGTAACATTTAAAAGTGGCACTAATAATATATCAACTTAGATATGTAAATTTAATAATAATAATTAATAACTTAATAATTAGCAATAAATAGGCAACAACATCAACCATTTACAAAAAAACAATGTTTATTTTGCATATTACTAACTACTATGTAATACCTAAATATAATTTTAAAAATATATTTAGTTTAATATTTAAATTGTCAATTGAGTATACACATATATAAATAAGTAGGTACTTAGTGATAATCATAATATACATATGTGATAGATTTTTTTTTTTTTTTTAAACATTAATAATTTAATTTACTCTATTTATACATATTATAATTATTTTTATTTTTATTTTTATTAAACATAAGTTTTAATAATTAATTTTGATGCCCCATATTTAATTTAACTACATAATATGAAGTATTAAAATTTAGTATACTAGCATTTACAATATTTTTTTATCATTTACAATTTTCTTTACATATTATTTATTGATAGGTTACAGTTTTCCTCAGGATGTAGTTGGGCAGACTTGATTATTTTACGCTTCTTTGAAATTAACTAGATTATCTACAAAAAAGATAATAAAAACCTAATAACTTCCTCATAAAATTGAATGTTACAAATAAAAAATATTTATACATACCTATGATCGATGTTGTTATATGTTGGAATATTAAAATCCAATATAGTATTTTTAACAGTTGTATAGTATTATTTTAGTTTTCACATTGTTCTCAATTTTTCTAAGTACAATTGTAGTATAATATGTATATTCTTCAAGTCATATGTCCAAGAATATTCTTATTAGTGCATGCTTGTAATTATCTTAGAATTTTTGTAACAAACATTCTGGATTAATTGAAGCCAATAGCTGTACAGTTACAATGCAACTTGATTTTAAAACAAGCTATGTATTATCAACTTATAAATAATACATAATAGATCTATAATATTGTATTATTGTCTTTGTCTATCGATATACATTTGAACAAAAATTGTATAGAACTGATAAAACTGAAATTAAAATTTTTTAAATACATTATTATTATTTACTATAATTTTTAAAGCTTTTTACAAAATTATTAAAACTTACCAATAAATTATTCTAAGTTCCTGATAGGTCGTCAAGTAGTATTCACATGTGTAATAAATAAATAAATAGTTAAACAAAATACGTCATAGAAAAACTACTTATGATTACCCATCATATTTAATATAATTTTTACTTATTTAATCACATTATATTAGAGAATAAATGTTTCAATATTTAATTATATTATGAATGTTGGCGTATGACGTGTTTACTCTTTATATTAGCAATGAAAGTAATAAAATAATTCAATTTTCAATCACAGAAAAGACGATTTAAATTAAACTTATTAAACTAAATGTCACATGAATTTTATATTTTTCTGTTTAAATGTTAAAGAACATTATTTGGCATATTATTAACATAGGCCATAGCAGTATAGCACTGAAAACTGAAAAGTAAACAATTGTATTATCTATTTTTATTGGGAATACCCAACGGTTTGGTTCGATGAGAGTTTATCTGTGATCACGGCTTAAGAGGACGTCGCACCCGCATGTGTCGTCTCCGTCTTACACACATACGGCATAGGCGAAACGCGTTTACTTAGTTTGAGTATAACTTGCTCAATTTTGATTCTAGAGTAAATATACCTATTATAAAATAAAAATATGACAATATTTCGGAGGGCAAGCCGATGAGTTTTTTTTAGAAAATTAAAATTTTAATAAGTTAAAGGTCATTTAAACATTTTGAAATTTTAACTAATTCTAAACGGTTATAACAAACGTTATATTAGAAATAATGGAAAAAACTCATCGACTTGCCCTCCGAAATATTGTCATATTTTAATTTTATAATAGGTATATTTACTCTAGTACCAAAATTGAGCGAGTTATACTCAAACTAAGTAAACGCGTTTCGCCTATGCCGTATGTGTGTAAGACGGAGGCGACACATGCGGGTGCGACGTCCTCTTAAGATATCGTGTCTGTGATTAAAGTATTATCATTTGTCATGTGTAGTGGTCACGATTAAAGATATCTTTAATCGTGGTAGTGGTTTAGGAAGTATTTTCATATTATGATATTGTTATCATAATAAAAATTTAAAATGATAAGATCTGTTTCATCTGATTTATTATTAATCATAATTTTTGATATTACGGATACAGTGCCATTACTGTCCACGATAGTCCATAGTTCGTATAGTTCGTGTAGGTAGTAGGAGGTACAAATTAAACTACAACGATATTAGTACCTTTGGTCGAACGATAACGATTTATAATTTGAACTACTGGTCTTTATAATAATTATAATCTAATAATTGTGTTCAAATCAATTTCTCACAGCCGTAATAACCTTTGGGACTAACACCTAAAAACCTCAAACCACCCAACTTTGAGCAGCTATAGCTCGCGAACGGTTAAATGAAAAATAGTAATTTAAACGTAAGAATTCATAAAAAAAATATCCCTACTATTTTATAACATTTTAAGTATAGGTTGCCATTTGAAAATCAAAAGTTGATAGTGATTTCACTATTAAATATTAAAGTGAAAAAAATAAAATTGTACATAGTTTTAGAAAAACATAAAACTAACAATTTTGAAAAATAAAAAATTGAAAAAAGTTAATACTTTTTGAAATAATGAGTGTTGTTTGATAAAAAAATCACCCTGTGTACACTAAAATTACACACTTAAGCTAAAATACCAGACAAAAAGTATTGATCACTAAGTTAAAACAAATCTATTTAGATAAGTATTTGTGTTTAAATACTTTTGAAGTTGATGTATTTTTATCTGTTTTTAAATACAATTGAAAAGTACCTTTTTAAAATAGATAGAACATAATATATAATTTAATCACTAATTTTATTATATTTTACTAAAATAGGTTTTTTTGACACCGGAATCAGATAGAGTTCTAAACTTAATCAAACTCGGCTCATCAGTTGTCTTTTATGCTTCAAGGTTATTCATTTATTGTAATCTGTTTGAAAATATCAACATACAAGTATAAAGATTATTATTGCATTGGTATTAGTGGACTTATATTGATAATAATTAACTTTTTTATAGAGAGAATTGATCAACTTTAGTATATACTCTTGCAATTGGACTAAGATGGATTTAAAATTTAAGAAGCTGTTATTATTTGCAATGCAGATGAATAATGCAAATCAAATGTTGATAAGAGCTTCGCCAAAAAAAATTATCAACTTACAACTATTCGCTAACGTATTAATATATTAATTTAGATTTATTTTCAAATAGTTATAGTAAATACAAATATAGAATTTGAAAAAAATACCTAACTAAATGCAATTAATTTCAGATTATATCAACGTCTTTCAACATGGTCCCTGTCTTGTTGAAAATCACTAACTTAGAAAATCACAAGTCACAATAGGCTTAAAACATTATATCACTTGCTATATGTATAAACTATGTTTAGACTATTTAGAGTTATATATAAATATATAGTATTTATAGTATATAGTACAATTTTCAGTTTAAAATGTTTTAAAATCTTTTGTTTATAAAATACAATATTTCATGCAAATGTTGGTAACGTGCATCATGTATTATTATATTAATAAAATTAAGACATATTACATCTGTGTTGTATTAAAAATATAAATAATCACTATAAATTATAATTATTTAATTCCCTAAACACAATGAATCTAACCAAATATGTTATTCTATGTAATAATGACGCACATGTATCAATATTGTATACCCGAAACGCCGTGTTACATAAAATAAAATTACATTATCACGCGAATAATAATATTTTGATCATTATTATTACAATCAATTTACAAGATTTATGTTTTTCTCCTTTATATATAAAAAAAAACTACAGGCAATAGACTTACAAATAGACAATAGTTATTGTTCACATAATTAGTAAATAAATAATCACTTTACGTAAAAACTAAAATTTATTTCAATTTCACGTAAAAGCATTTTATTTCACAACTTATTATTATTAATGCTATTTGTAAGATATATTGCTAGTACCATTCACATAGTAGCCTATTAATTGTCAAAAATATGTCGAAAATGCAAGAAAAAGTCGATGGTAGGTATAGGGATTTTCGGTGACTAAAATTGTATTTATAGTAGCTGCTGCAGATGGGTTGCTCTGTATGCATTTATATTATATTGTTATACTGCTAAGGGTAAATAACTTATTTTGTAAGAACAGTTTGTGACAGTGACAGAAAAAGCGATAAGCTTTTAAATTACTTTGTCATGGATAGACCGATATTTTCTGTGCTCTGTACATCACACTATCGTCTCAATATTGTCAATTGTTAATATGACGTATTGTATGCAACCATTAAGTAATAATTTATTTTATTACGAAAAGTATATTTACTTCGTAATGTCACGAATCATTAATTGTGTGAATTTTTCGTTCTTCATCACGCTTTAAAATCCAAGCACTATTAATAAACATTATAAAAAAAAAAAAAAAAAAATACCTGATAGGAAAAGTCAATTTTTCAATTATATTTTAACAAGAGATAGTTAAATAATATATTAAACATACTGCAAGTCAAGTATTAAATGCATTTTCTTGCGTGTCTTCGGACTTGTTAGTTATTTTTTTTTTCATTTTCCATACTGTTTTTCGTAATTATTATAAATAATAAAAAGCGGGTAAGTGGGTATCGCTCTGCTGTACATTAGGGGGTGGGGTGGACCTTAGACTAAGGTAGGTTAAATTTGAATGCAATTATAGGTATCATTGTAAACGAAAAACGATTCTGAACGGAGATGATTTGTCAGTCTAGGATTTTTTTATATGGTTGTAATTCAAAAACTAATCGTTGTAAATACTTGAAATTTTCACCAAATGTTTATATTAGCGTTCTCCATACACAGTTAAATTTTCAAAGAATTTTGACTTTTTTTAGCTATTTATAGACAATTGAAATTTTTAATTATTTTTAGTATTTTTTTTTAAAATAACGATAAAAAATTTTTGGCCGGCCAGATAATCTTGAAAATTTAATACAAGGTTTCTTATAAGTTGTTCTTAAAGTGATAAAAAAAAATCCGAAATCGTTAGTCAAAATTTTTTTTTTATAAGTGCTTAAAGTTCGAGTTTATAAGAAATATGTAAAAATTGCGAAAATTGGCAAGTAATTTTGTGGTTGAAAAATCGTAAAATTTTTTTCTTTTATAACTAAGTTTTGAAAATTTGATATAAAGTTCTCCATACATTTTTCTTCAAATATCTGTAAAATAAACTCCACCGGATTCAGACAACAATTTTTTAAAGTGTTTGAAATTAAAATTTTTACAAAACCGCGTTAAATAACGGTTTAGCCTCAAACGATTTTTGATATTTGTTGTTATTCAAACAGTATAAGTCGTAAATACTTGAAAATTTTACCAGTAATTTATATTGGAATTTTCTTTACGTGATTTGATTTTCAAAACATTTCGACTTTTTTTGAGCTATTTATAGACAATTGAAATTTTCAATTTTAGATTCTGAACGGAGTGATGAATGTATTGATTTTACAATGATGTGTGTTTTTTTTTTTTTATTTTATTTTTTTTTGTGTCTGACGATAACATTTGGAGCAGTAAAAATGCTTCGATTTTGGACTTCAGCCCCTCTTTGAAAAGGAAATCGAATCTAGTTGGTACTTTGGGGGGTCAAAAGTTAAAAATTTTCAATATTTTTTAAATGAGTCGGGAAAAACCCTAAAAAAATGACGGAAAAACGGGATTTTTTACGCAAAACCAGTTTTCGACAAAATCGAATTTTTTATTTTGTTATAAATCAAAAACTAATCGATGTAAACACTTGAAATTTTCACCAAATGTTTATATTAGCGTTCACCATACACAGTTAAATTTTCAAAGAACTTTGACTTTTTTTAAGCTATTTATAGACAATTGAAATTCTTAATTTTTTTTAGTATTTTTTTTTAAAATAACGATAAAAATTTTTTGGCCTGCCAGAAAATCTTGAAAATTTAATACAAGGTTTCTTATAAGTTGTTCTTAAAGTGATAAAAAAAAATCCAAAATCGTTAGTCACAAATTTTTTTTATAAGTGCTTAAAGTTCGAATTTAAACGAAATATGTCAAAATTGCAAAAATTTGCAAGTAATTTTGTGGTTGAAAAATCGTAAAATTTTTTTCTTTTATAACTAAGTTTTGAAAATTTGATACAAGGTTCTTCATACATTTTTCTTCAATTATCTGTAAAAATAACTCCACCGGATTCAGACAAAAATTTTTTATGAGTGTTTGAAATTTTAATTTTTACAAAACCGCGTTAAATAACGGTTTAGCCTCAAACGATTTTTGACATTTGTTGTTATTCAAACAGTATAAGTCGTAAATACTTGAAAATTTTACCAGTTATTTAGAATGCCATTTTCTTTACGTGATTTGATTTTCAAAATATTTTGACTTTTTTTGAGCTATTTATAGACAATTGAAATTTTCAATTTTTTTTTATTTTTTTTTTTTATAAATGTTGATAAAAAAAATTTAGCTAAGACAAATTACTTGAAAATCTAATTGAAGGGTCCACATAACTTGTTCTAACTCTCATTCAAAAATTATAAAAATACATAGGCACAATTTTTTTTTATTAGCATTTGAAGTTCAAATATTGACAAAAATTCGTCAAAATCATGAATATTTTTCACTATTTGATAGTTAAAAATTTATAAATATTTTTCTATCAAAAGCTAAGAATTAAAAATTTAATACTATGCTGTCCATAAGTTAAGCTTAGAATAATTATAAAAAAGTTTGAGGATTGTTCAATTTAAACAATTTTACGATTGTTTAAAGTTTTAATTTTAATTTGAAATCAAAAATACACGTGTAAAATAACTTTTTACTAATAAATAATTTTCGATTTTTGTTATTTTTAAAAAATTACTAAACGTAAGATCTTGAAACTTTTACTTAAATGTTTGAATTAGTTTCAAAATAGAATATATTCCAATATTTAAGTATAATACATCTGTAATGATACGCTCACATATCATAATTTATTGTACAGTTTATTATTTTTTAAATAAATAACGGTAAAATTGTCGCACGCAGATAGCACTTAATATTAATCCCTATTGATCACTGATGAAAGAAACGATTCACATTGTTTGGTCACGTAGGGACTCACACGTTATTGTGACAATATGTCGCAAAGCGTGTGATCTATTTCGTGTGCCGCCAAAGACAAGGTATGGTCCAATGGGGCTCTCCGTCGTCGGGGAGAAAGCCGATTTCTCTAAGGACGCGGAGGCCTTTGGTGGAGGCGCCTGCGACACTGGCCGGCTTGACCACGTCGTCTTCTCTCAACAGTGTTGACATACCTCCCTTTCGAGTAACGTCTCTCTCCTGAGTGCAGGCGCACCAGTATTTAGTATCATCTCTTAAGAGTGCATGAATTATACACAACCATCACACCGGAGACTGCGAGCGACAATTGGACCGTTTTTATCCAACAAAACAATTCAGTGTTGTTCTTTCTGTACTTGGTTCCGTGTGTTTAATATTTCTTAATATTACTAAGATAACTACAGGTCAGCGAATGAGGTAAGGTGCATGAGTATTATTTATTTGCATTAATTTGTGTAAGTTCTGCTTCTCTACACTTAACCACTATAGTGTATTTGATCATATTCTCGAATCACGACCTCGAGAGCCCTCCGACCATCAGGAGGAAGGTAATAGCGCAATTTTAAGTAATTTGAATATAGCTGACTTTATTCTCCAGCACTTATAAGTGTAGGGAAGAAGGTCAATAAAATCCGACATTCATTCAAGGCTTGTGTCCCTTGTATCTGTCGCCCCAAATATAATATACTTAATATAATTATAACTTACATATTTTATTTCATCACTACTCCCATTATTCTTTTTATCGTTTTTTTCTTTTATTTCTTTTATATTTTTGTGTTATTACACATCCTAGACTGACAAATCATCTCCGTTCAGAATCGTTTTTCGTATACAATGATACCTATCATTGCATTCAAATTTAACCTTCCCTAGTCCGAGGTCCATCCCACCCCCTAATGTACAGCAGAGCGATACTCACTTACCCACGTTTTTTTATATTGTGTATGCTGTGATTTGCATATGTATTCAATCTTACGGAATTTCTACATCATTTTCTACTAAGTGCAACCTTATTAGCTACATTGATTATATTTTAATTTTCTACGGAAGTACTCACGTTTATATATCGTGTTGGAAGTTATTCAAATTCTTGAATAACAGAGACAGATTTTTAGATCTATTTAAAATTATGCAATTTTAATTTTTTATTGACTACAAAATGTTCTAAATATGGCGAAGTACTATACAAACATCATGATAAAACTAATAAATTTTTAAATTACTTCTTAATTTGTGTAGTCGTAATCTCCATACAGTGGTTTATTTTTCCATTAGTATTTAATGAAATAGTAAATTTAGAAAACTCAAATACTCGTGCTAAGAACATTATGAATTTGTGATTTGGCATAACAACAAAAACGTATAATCAGAATAATTTTATATTTTATTTAATAGAAACAACGATAGGGATATTATCAACGTACTTTTCGACAATGTTTGACGTTTTATTAATTTCACTTTGTTCAGCTAATGTTTCCCAACAACATGTACTCATTAATGCGTTAAATAATATTGGATACGAAGATAAACCTCAAATAAGTAAGATATTTAAAGTATTTAAAAAATTATAAACGTAAAAACATTTTTTTTAAACATTTATTAGTTATAGTCGTATTCAAAAAAACGTGAAATTTCATTTAATTTTAGAGGGGACTAATATTTTTAAGCATTTAACTTCTATATGACTTAGCCAATCTCTACGCTCGAATAAGTCTTCTTTCCTTTTTCCTTGTACGAGCTGAATTTTTCAATTGCCAAATAAATGATATCGTAACGTTACACATATAAAATCGTTCACAATATTATTGGTTTTTTGGATTAGCGATAATTTCTTTGTCAATTTTGAATAGTAATAATTCTCGATCGTCTGATAGTATAACACTATAAATTAAAAGTAATCACTATCACTATGAGCATTTAAAAAAACTAGGAACCTATTATAATAAGCAAATTTTATGATACTATAAATCGCATTACAGTTGTAGTTATTGCACTATCGAGAACTCTCAAAATTAACAAAGGCCTTTCCGCTAATCCAAAAAGCCAGTATAATTGAGACAACCCATTTTTAATGATCATTGCGGGTTATAACTTATAGATAATTTATATACTTAAAGTAATTAAGTCTCTCTCTCCTTCCAACTACATCCACCCATGAAATGAAAAGAACACTTATTATATCTGAAAGTATTCATGTTTTTGAAAATATTTTTTACACAGTTTCAAGTTGTTAAAAAACAACATTTTTACTAAAAAAATTTATTTTTAAATATTTTTATAAGTTTTTTTAATTTTTTGAATGACGACATTTAGTTTTAATTTCATATTCCAAAGCAGAATAATTTTCTGAGTATTTTGATACATAAAATTCGAATTTAGGGCCAGTAGTTTATGAGTTATACTTATTTAAAGTTTAGACAAGCAGAGAAGTAGACAAACATTTTGCGGGGTAACCCTGTACCACTCCACACCGTGCATCTAAACTTTAAATACTTATAACTCATAAACTACTGGCCCTATATTCGATTTTTATGTATCAATATATTCAGAAAATTATACTGCTTAAGAATATGAAATTAAAACTAAATTTCGTCATTCAAAAAAGTAAAAAACTTAAAAAAATATAATAATTTTTTAATAAAAATGTTGTTTTTAAACAACTAGAAACTGTGCAAAAAAATATTATCAAAAACATGAATAGTTTCAGATATAATGAGTGTTCTTCGATAAAAAAATCATCCTGTATATACTTTTACTTTAATTTTCAAGTGATACAATTAGGTACACATTTTTACTCAGCATGTAGAAAAAAACATCTACATAAGTTAATATTTTGATAAACTACACATTTATCTAAGTCGAAATTTCATGACAATTGTATTAGTTAAATAATAAATTCTATAATGCTTTTAGGTGCAGACTATTATAAAGAATTAAAATCAATTCTACGTGATCAATTACAACTTAATTTGTAAGTATTTCTTAAAAAGTAAACATGGATAACTTTATGTAGGAACCTATATAAATTATTACTTGCAAAATCTTGTTCAATTCAAACAAATTTGAACAAATTTTTACACACGTGTAGGGTTATTTTTAAAACAATTTATTAACACTCATAACGGGCCCCAAAAGTATATTTTTATATATTTTGTTTTTGAAATATCTTTTTTTTATATATGTAATTTTAATTTGTAATAAAACAACACTTATGAAATATATTGTATTTTATACTACTTTTATCGTTTTTTTTTTTTTTTATATTTGTACTTTTTTTAATAAAATCTATTAATAATTTAGTATTCCTAAGCAAAATATTAATAATCTATAATAATATTAATTAACGCTTTGATGAATCAAGAATTGAATCAAAATTGTGCGAGGTATTCCCGCCACTTCACTCTCTCATCTTGACTATAATCATTCTAAAAAACCCTCCTAATAAATTTTATTTATATATTATAGAAAAACTGACTACAAAATATTTAGGTAAGGAGTATGAAATTTAAAATGTATGCCATTATTCAATTTTATTAAAATTTAAAAATTAATTCAAATAAGAAATGTATCATATTATATATTATAATTTTTTCAGGAATATAATGTTATTTTATTCCATTATAAAACCAATTATTCTATTTTCCGTTGCAATGGATTCATTCTATTTTTTATTGATGACGTACTTATTCATTTTGGTATATTTCTTATTTAAATTTATACAATAATATTAATTAAGTAATGCATGTTTTTGATAAATTAGAATATATCATTGATGAAATGAAAATATTTTATACAAGCCAGTGAGCCAATTATAAAGCTAATTGTTATAACATATATTATTGGATAATGTTTTATAGTAATATAGTTAAAAACATTTTTATACAAATGAAAAAAAAACAATATAAAGCAAGTTATATATTGAAATAAACCCTTGTACATATGACAAACAAAATATTTAACCCACCTAAAATATTTTTTTTTTATGATAATAATATATTTCAGATTCTGAACAGAGTGATCGTTCTCCATACACAGTTAAATTTTTGAGCTATTTATAGACAATTGAAATTTTCAATTTTTTTAAATAACTATAAAAATTTTTGGCCAACCAGAAAATCTTGAAAATTTAATACGAGGTTTCTTATAAGATTTTCTTAAAGTGATAAAAAAAAATCCGAAATCGTTAGTCACAATTTCTTTTTTTTTATAAGTGCTTAAAGTTCAAATTTATTGGAAATCTGTCAAAATTGCGAATATTTGCAATTAATATTGTGGTTGAAAAATCGTAAAAATTTTTTCTTTTATAACTAACTTTTGAAAATTTGGTACAAGGTTCTCCATAAATATTTCTTCAAATATCTGTAAAAAAAACTCTACCGGATTCAGATAAAAAAAATGTATGAGTGTTTGAAATTTAAATTTTTACAAAACCGCGTTAAATAACGTTTTAGCCTCAAACAATTTTCGATATTTGTTGTTATTCAAATATTATAAGCCGTAAATACTTGAAAATTTTACCAGTCATTTAGATTGCCATTTTTTTTACGTTATTTGATTTTCAAAACATTTTGAATTATTTTGAGCTATTTATTGGCATTTGAAATAATCAATTTTTTTTTTTTATAAATGTTAATAAAATGTTAATTAGCTGGGACAAATTACTTGAAAATTTAATTGAAGGGTCCACATAACTTGTTCTAACTCTCATTCAAAAATTATAAAAATACATAGGCACAATTTTTTTTATTAGCATTTGATGTTCAAAAATTTCCAAAAATTCGTCAAAATCATGAATATTTTTCACTATTTGGTGGTAAAAAATTTATAAATATTTTACTATCAAAAGCTAAGAATTTAATACTATGCTGTTCATAATTTAAGCTTATAACAATTATAAAAAAGTTTGAGGATTATTCAATTTAAAAATCCTTATGAGTGTTTAAATTTTAAATTTTTATTTGAAATCAAAAATACACGTGTAAAATAACGTTTTACTAATAAATAATTTTCGATTTTTGTTATTTTAAAAAATTACCAAACGTAGGATCTTGATACTTTTACTTAAATGTTTGAATTAGATTCAAAGTAGAATATATTACAATATTTAAGTATAATATATCCTGGACTGACAAATCATCTCCGTTCAGAATCGTTTTTCATATACAATGATACCTATCATTGCATTCAAATTTAACCTACCCTAGTCCGAGGTCCACCCCAACCCCCCAATGTACAGCAGAGCGATACTCACTTACCCGTTTTTTTATTTTTTTTGTTTAAATCACCTGCATGTATCATTATAATATTGTATAATAATTGTATTGGTGCTTAAAGTTTTGAATATGTCCGTAGCTATACAATATCCTGTGTTCCATTGTGGTATCCCCAGAAATAATGGAGATATCATAATTCTGGTTTTTTAATAAGATTTACAGGACCAATAACCATATTGTAGGGTTCATTTAAAATATAATTTGTAAATATGGACTTTTTAACATTTTAATTTCATGTATCTCCCAATTTTTTAATATTTTTTATAGTTTCGAAAAAAACTGCAAATTATTTAATATGATAGTGGTATCATTCAATTATAGTATAAGCCCACGGAGCTCGTACGGCCGGCTTCTCAAAACTAAAATGTTGAAACGTATAGTCTATTCAAAATGAGACCGGACCTCGGCGGCGACCAGTTTTCGTCGGGCGGCGGTCAGACAACACCCGTTTGTCCTAACCTACCTGTATACCTGCTGTGTTGTAAAGCCACGCCCATGCGCACAATTCGGCCGCCGAGGTCCGGTCTCATTTTGAATAGACTATAGAAATTTTGTTTCATTGTATCATTTTGGCCTCCTAAAATAAACGCGAAATATTATTGATAATTTTTGTTGAAGCCTAGATAAATTGTGACGTGAATTATTGAAAACTAAACTATAAATGATCGATTACGAGATATAGATTTTATGTACATTACAATAATATGTGTACATTAATATAATAAATTTAAAAAATAATTGGTAATTTAATTAAAATATACGGGCTCAGCATTAGACGGCATTCTTGTTTATATACAGATAAATAATATTAATTTTGAATTACATCATAAAATATGAAATATTGTTTTATTAAGTCTATGAAATACAATAATATAATATAATATCTAGCTCATAAGTTGTAAGATAGCTCTACAGCAGATATCAAGTACTTGATACCTAAAATTAGTTGTTTAGTATCAATGCTACCAATAGCTATCTGATATTTATATACACTAAAATTACACTCTTATAATAAGTAATGTAAAAATGAGTCTGTAGTCTCATTGTCTCAATGATGGAGATTTAAGCTAAAATATAAGAAAAAAAGTATTGATCTCTAAGTTAAAACAAATCTATTTATATAAGTATTTGTGTTTAAATACTTTTTAAGTTGATGTATTTTTATCTCTTTTTAAATAAAAATGAAAAGTACCTTTTTAAAAGATATTACTAAATATATTATTTAATAATTTCCACTTTAATAGGTCTACTTAACACCGAGATCGGATACAGCCCTAAACTTATTCAAAATTGGCTCAACAATTTTCTATGTTACTTCAAGGTTATTCATTTATCTGTTTTAAAATATCAACATACAAGTATAAAGATTATTATTGAATTGATATAAGTGGACTTAGATTGATAATAATTAACTTTTATACAGAGAGAATTGGTCAACTTTAGCTTATACTCTTGCAATTGGACAAAGATGGATTTAAAGTTCAAGAATTTGTTATTATTGAAATTGCGGATTAATGATGCTAATCAAATGGTGATAAAAGCTTCGCCAAAAAAAATCATCAACTTACAACTATTTGCTAAGTATTAATTTTGTTTTATTTTCAAATAATTTAAGTAATTATAATTATACAGTTTAAAAAAAATTGCTAAATAAATGCAATTAATTTCAGATTATGTCAACGTCCTTCAACATGGTCCCTGTTTTGTTGAAAATCGCTAATTTAGAAAATCACAAGTCACAAGAGACTTAAACTTAAAACATTATTTCACCTTAATATGTCTATACTAAAAACAATTTAAAAAAAAACTTAATTTTTTCAAATTAATAACAACAGTTTAAAATGTTTTACAATCTTATGTTATAATTAGAGTTAGGATATTTATGCACTAAAAAATTTATGAATATGTATGCACTTATGCACTAAAAATCAGCTAAATATGCATGAAAAATTTGAAAAATATTCGTTTAAAAATAAAGAAATTATTGGACAAGAAATACAATAAATAGACAAATTGAAAAAACTGAAAAAATTAAATAAAATAATATTTAAAAGAGTTGCATTGAATAATTAAAGTTTGTTTCAAATGTTCCACTGTAAATCTTCGTCTGTTTGGTGCTAATACGTTTTTGAATCTATTAAACAAAAAGTCTCTATGTAAAAAGTTGTATTTATTTAAATTATTATAATTAAATAATAATAGTCACCTGGAAAAACTCCTCTCCACTTCAACAGACGTAATTAGTAAAAAATTAAAAATAAACGAAATAATGTTAAAGAAGACTAACTAGAAAATCGTAAAATAAATTATATCAGTTATTTAAATCTATGAGAAAACAGTTAAATTAAAAACAATATCTTATAAAGTACATGCAATGTTCATTTTTCACAAATTCAGTTGTCTTAGAACAATTATTAGAATAGCTTATTATTATTATTATTATTGCTTGCACCTAGATTAAATTTTTATTTCTTTTTTTTTATTATAACAATAATTGCCATAATAGCTGTCGTTGCTCACACCTTTTCAGTCACCCGCCTAGCTACTTATAGGTAAATGGCCTATATTTTACACCGACCAGCCGACACACACACACATAAACATCCACTATTTTTATATTTGTTTTTGTTCCTTTAATTATAATTATTATTGTCGCGTGAATTATATAACTTGTATTACGTAAATTACGACGGCGTGTTATCTGCCGCCGTACCGGCTTGCTGGTACGCAGTTTTTAACACGGCCGCCGTAATCTTCATCAGTCTCGCTCGTACTATCGTACATATTGTTCCGTGGACCATATTATTATTCATTGTCGTGGGCGCGAATCGCCACTTTTTTGTATATTTTGTGGTAAGGCGCGAATCGCCGTATTTTTATTTTATATTAATTGTGTGCGCTAATAGCCACATTTATATTATTATATATTATATAATATACGTGTGCGAATCGCCGTATTAATATTTTATTATAATTTTTATGGGCGCTAATCGCCGCGTTTTTTTTTTATTTTTTTTATTGTCGTGTGTGTGTAATTATTATACAAGTATATAGGTAGCGGTTGGCCAGCAGTGCACCGACAAATTTGTGAATTTATATAATTATTTATTTTATTACTTACCGTCAAATTATTATACAATATACTGATTATTTAGCTGTATAATATTATTATTTGTTATTGGTTGTGCCGAACCGGAAACTATTATTATTATATAATTTTACCTGTTGGGCCAAAAGGCCCGTAATCTATTATTTTTTATTATATTATATCTTTTATCATATTACATTTGAGTTATCATCATTTTTACTAGAGTTACCTATATCCGTTTAGCATTTAAGTACACACACACAATAATACACACCTACACACACCACCGCACACTAGCACTCTGCTCTTGCTCGGCGACCCCGTCCACTTCCTTTGAGTCGCTAAACATACATACACACCTTTACACAGATCGGTCGGTGTGTGAATACAACGCACGAAGTATTTTGGTGACCAGGCGTAATGGCCTATTATTGTTCATGCCCGGCCCGTACAATTATTATTATTATTATTATTTGGTAAATAAACGACGTTCACTAACGTCTGTACTTGTTTCCAACTTGGTCACATAACGATGACAAACTTTCAAAATATATTGTTTACAAATTAAAGTTATCAAATTCAATTTAAAGCTTTCTAAACAACTGTCATTTTTACAATTAAAATTATTAAAAATACTATAATTATATACATGGTTTTTAACTGAAAAAATAACTTTCTGACTTCATCCTAGTAATAGAGAACAAACATTTGATGTTAATTGTATTAATGTACTTCTAATGATGAACACACAAACATAATATATAAATCAAAACTATCAACATAAGCAAGACAATTTGGTATACTTTCATCTTATTTTTTTTTTCGATAATAATATCTACTATAATATCTTTTTTAGACTATAGCATATCTAAAAAACACTTTCACAACATATGTTAATATCTAATGCAATACAAGTAGCAGAGAGAGTCTAGCATCAAAAAGCACCGAAAGGTCACAGGTGCTGGCTAACCATAAACAGCAATTATCAGGTATACGTGCTAGGGAGGTATACGTTAAATGAAATCAAAGGGAAATTAAATTTAACACGGGTGCATTTTGCACAGGCGCCGCCCGATTGCGGACCAAAGTAAACTTTTTACCTTTTTCCCCTGTCCCGATTGGGGCCCGTACATAATAGGTAGGAAATACTATTTAAGTGGTTATCAAAACTAAATAAATATTCACATTGCGATCGATACGTATTTTGACATTAATATAATTATCGATTATACACAATTCACACGAATACACGATCACCAATAATCGCCACTCGGTGGTGCCATATATTTAGCTTCTATACAAAGGCTCAAAAACAAACATTTTGTGATTATTTAGTAGACACTTATATTGATGATGATTCTGATTTTCCTCCTGAAATATAGGCTACTTGTAGTTCCACGTTCCAGTATCTATTTCATAACGACGTGTGTGAAAGTAACTATTCGAAATTAAATTCACTTTCCAAGTATATTGGCGATTTCGCGTTATGAGCAACGAGGTAACCGTTCGCGGTCGGTGAGAGTAGTCAGACGGGCTGATTCGCCAGTTTTTGGAAATTTTGAAAGAACGCCAAACAGATGCTAAATTAAAATGTAATCTATTGTTTGGGCTCAATTAATTATATTTTATATTTTTTTTTATACCTATTGTAAACAATTTATTATTTTAATATTGAACTGTTTATTTATTGGATACATTACAAAAGGTTCAAATACAGTATTTAAAAATTTTAAAAATTACTTTATTATATTAATTATAAAATATTTTATGAACCAATGTGTGCTTGGACGCAATCGGGATACTTATATTTGGGATCAAATACGACTACCTGTATTCGGGCCACAATCGGACAACTCCGTTTTGCACGGGCAAGGATTGCACAGGTAATAAAACGTAGAAAAATACTTACTCCATGAAATAATCATGCACATGTGTATCATGTATATCGTGTATGCAAAACGCCGTATTACTTAAAATCAGACCACATCATCACATGAGTATAGTTTTAACTCTTAATCATTATTACACTAATTTTACAAAATTTATATTTTTCTAATGCATAAAAAAAACAACAGACAATAGACTTTATGGTTTTGTCTGTATAGGTAAAGGTCAAACATTCAATTATTTTTACAAGAGATTGTTTAATATTAATATATTTGATAAAATGCATGTCAAATATTAAATGCCATTTTCTTGCGTGTCTTCGAAAGTTTTGTAATTTTTTTCATTTTACGTACATCATAATTTTTATAAATAATAAAAAAGTAACCGTGTACCCTTTTTCAATTAATATGATTAATGACATTTATAAGATATATTACTAATTCCATTCACATACAAGCCCATGTGTTGAATATATTTTGTTGACAAAGCAAAGAAAAATACCTCAAATAATGGACGCACACGTGAAGCAAACAGGATGGGTTGGAAACATTATTAGCAGAGTGATATTTATTTTACAAGCAAAAAAATCTAATCAGTGGAATTCAGTATTTACATACATAAATATTAGATTTGGGGAAAAGATACAAAAATTGAAATTTGTAATCATCAACTAAGTCTTAACGTTAAGTTATGTTTGCACAATTCATAAGTAGCCAATAAGTGGACTGTTAAAAAATATCTTAAATTTTCCTTGTAGGAAATGTCCACAAAGTTTCGGCCACTATATGTAATTATTATGTATCGCAATGAATATTTATTATTTATATATATATATGTATTCAATTTATAACCAATAAATAGCTTTACTTCTTCTTTAAAACTAGAACCAATGCTTCAATTTTAAATTTTGAGAACGGTTTCTGGTAGAAAATGTAGTTAATACTTTTGAAGGATCGGTGCAACAAAGGAAACTTATGGACGGCGTCTCCCCAGTGGACAGTCCCAAATAATTATAACACGGAAAAATTTAAATTATATTCAACTATAACTCGTAAAATATAAATGAGTGTATAATATTTATTTATAACTGTTCATAATAGTGTAATTATTGAAAAGTTTTTAAAAAATTAAACGAATATATTTTACTAATATATTTTAATATTCTAACTATCAAATAGGTAGGTACTACCACATAATGATAAATAATAATTATATTATTTATGTAATATTATAATATTATTGTAGCAATAAACCGTAGAGGAAGACTTACTCTATGAAATAATCACGCACATGTATCAATATTGTATACCCGAAACGCCGTGCTACTTAAAATAAAATCACATTATCACGCAAGTAGTAATATTTTGATCATAATTACAATAATTTATATTAATAAGTCGCCTCATTAATTTAATTCACGTGCCGCTACTTATTTTGGGTTCACGCACAAAAATGTAAAATAAAAAATCTGCAGTAATTTCCATGATAATTTTTGAAAAAATTAATGAAACGGGAATATAAATGATAATATTTAACTGTACAGACTTGAAATCTTCGACATTTTTAAACTAATTTTAGGCATTTTAGATTCTGAACAGAGTGATGAATGTATTGATTTTACAATGATGTCTGTTTTTTTTTTTTGCGTCTGACGACAACATTTGGAGCAGTAATAATGCTTCGATCTTTGACTTCAGCCCCTCTTTGAAAAGGAAATCGAATCTAGTTGGTACTTTGGGGGGTCAAAAGTTAAAAATTTTCAATATTTTTTAAATGAGTCGGGAAAACCCCTAAAAAAATGACGGTAAAACGGGATTTTTACGCAAAACCAGTTTTCGACAAAATCGAATTTTTTATTTTGCTATAACTAAAAAACTAATCGATGTAAATACTTGAAATTTTCACCAAATGTTTATATTAGCGTTCTCCATACACAATTAAATTTTCAAAGAATTTTTGAGCTATTTATATACAATTTTTATTTTTATTTTTTTTTATTTTTTTTAAAAATAACGATAAAATTTTTTTGGCCGGCCAGAAAATCTTGAAAATTTAATACAAGGTTTCTTATAATATTATTGTTATGGCGTAGGGAAAGTGGTGCTCCCATCGCCCAGTGCGCCTTGTGCATTGCAGCAGCCCTACTCTGACCTTCATTGGTTGGAGTAGTCTGGTCCTCCAGGTTGGGGGTTGAGTGTGGGGTTAAAACAACCCCACCTTTGTAAAAAGTCGTATGTTATGATACCATCAAAAAATCAGCCTCGGACACAGAAAACTGGATATAAGCTAGGACACGGAAAACGGACTGTGGAGTTAAAGATTGCGACGTGGAATATAACAAGCCTTTTTCGTACTGGTTCTTGCCAGAATCTCGTAGATGTACTAGATACTTACGAAATAAAAATTGCAGCACTACAGGAAATTCGCTGGACGGATACAGGACAATTGAAAGTTGGGGAGTATGTAATCTTCTTTTCGGGATTGGAAAATAGACACTTTTTTGGAACTGGTTTTGCTATTCATAAATCTCTAGAACCATATGTTAGAGAATTTAATCCTGTGTCGGAAAGGATTTCAGTTTTGAGAGTTGATACAACCCCAATAAACATGGTTGTTTGAACACCGATCCTCTTGGCGTGTTTCGGCCGGGTCAAAGGCCATCGCAACGCCAGTGACAGTCCGGCCATCACACTTGTCTACTTTCCCTCACGAGTGGTCAAGCTGTGATCGCCGTGAACTTGTTGCCGTCGTCCCGGTCGACGCGTCAACTTTGTCGCGACTCACTACTTTTTCGCCGATCTTTCGTGTGTGAAGGTGACTGACGTGCGACGTGACCGTCGCGTGACCATATTAGCCGCGAGTTGCACCCCGTTGTGCGGGGATCGTGCGTACTTTTGTTTTTTATTTGTGGTCCGTTTTGTCGTTAGACGTCTTATTTTATTTTGTATAACAAACGCGTGGTGTCCTTTTTTTTCCGTTATTACCTTTTATCGTCGGACTGTAGTGCCGGACGATACGCGCGTATCAAGCCGTTGTCATAACCACGTGGTTGTGCGTGTGTCAAGTTTGACCTGTCGGCTGTCGCGAATAATTTTGTACACTTCGTGTGCTGTGTGCGAGGTTGAGACCCGGTAATCCGTCATATAGCACGTAACCCCCGTCCGTGTGGTCTCAACTCGCCACCTGTCTTCAATTGACCCAGATTGCATACTTGTATAAAGCACTTGTGAAGCTAAGAAAGCGTTTCTCCTCGTTCCGGATCGCCGTCAATCTGCATCGGCAGTCAGCTCTTCCGTTAGCAGTCAGAAGCCGGGTTGTTGAGGTCGTCCACATGTAAGCAGCACGCTCACCGAAATCAGGTGATATCATTATAAATTGTATTTCATTGTTATCATTTATTCATATTATTTATTTTATTACTGTTGTCATTGTGTATTATTATCATTTACGGTATAGAATTATTGTTCGGTTTTTTAGCCGACATAATTATTTATTTGTGCTAACCTTCTTATATACTTTCTATTATTCATATTATTATTTATGAGTTTTATATTGTAATATTATCAACTGTAATTATTATAATGTCATTAAGGGAATTTGTTCCCGACATAAGCAGTTGTTATTTTTATTGTTTACGTAATATTGGTCACCTAATATCTTATTCACGCGAGTCGCGGCAAACAACTGCCCACACATCGTAAGATTTGTCGCGGCGACCAAACAATGGTGTTAATATGCGTACATGCACCGACTGAAGTAAGCACCAGCAACGACAAAGACGACTTCTACGAAGATCTTGACAGAATTTATGACGAAACACCAGGAAATGTAATTAAGATAATTTTAGGTGATCTAAATGCTATGTGTGGGAAAGAGAATCAATTTCATCCAACAATAGGAAAAGAAAGCATGCACAACATTAGCAAAGACAATGGTTTGAGAATCATATCATTCGCATCCTCAAAGAATATGGTAATAAGTAGCACAACATTCCCCCATTAGAAGATTCACAAGGGAACATGGAGATCGCCGGATGGTAAAACAATTAATCAAATAGATCATGTACTTATTCAGAGAAGGATCCGGTCATGTATTGTAGATGTAAGAAGCTATAGAGAGGCAGATTGTGAAACGGACCACTTTTTGCTGATATCCAAATTTAAGATAAAACTACAAGGTCACAACAGTGTAGGAAAAAGAAGGAACCAGTTTAGTGTAAATTTAGAAGCGTTAAAGAATATAGAGACTCAGAGTAATTATGCAACTAAAATCAGTAATCAGTTTAGAAACCTCCAAGATCAAGATATCGATTCAGAATGGAACCAGGCCATAAATATTATAAAGGAAGTAGCAGAACAAACTATAGGAAAAACTGAAAACAAAAAGAATAAGAAAAAATGGTTCAATGAGGTCTGTCGCAAAGCAATCGAGGCACGGCGCTTAGCGAGAGAAAATTATAATAGGTCAGGGGACCAGCTTAGCAGGGAAAAGTATGAAAAAGAAAGAAGAACGTGTAAGCGACTATTACAGAGAGAAAAGAGAAGCTTCGTGAATGAAATATTACAGGACGCAGAAAAAGATAGATCTCAAGATAGTATAAGAAATTTTTTCAAAACCATTAAAAAATATAGTACATTCAACCCAACCCTGAAAGCAATAAAGGATAGTGACGGTACAATTCTTATGGAGCCGGAAAAGAAAATTATGAGATGGAAAGAATATTTTGTTGATCTGTTGAATGGCACAATACCTACAGACCCGATAGAAAACGCAATTTATCAGAAAGTGGAACCTTTTGTGAAAGAAATATCCAAGGAAGAAGTCAAGGAAGCAATAAAGAACCTTAAAAACTGGAAGGCACCAGGTTCTGACAGCATTCCATCGGAACTCATAAAATATGGTGGAGAGGATATGTATAACTTCATTTACAGGATATGTCATAGGGTATGGTCGGAGGAAGTAATGCCAGAAACCTGGAACGAAGCAATAATTATACCGCTTCATAAGAAGGGTGATAAAACTGAATGTAGCAACTATAGAGAGATATCCCTTTTAAATTCAGTGTACAAAGTTTTCTCCAAAATCCTATTAAACCGTTTGACACCGTATGCAGAAGAATGTTTAGGAGAGTACCAAAGTGGTTTTCGCAAAGGGAGGTCAACCATGGAGCAGCTATCGGTAATAGCGCGTTTAATAGAGAAGAAATATGAATATCGCCAAAACATATGGCAAATGTTTGTTGACTTTAGGAAAGCTTATTACAGCATTCATAGAAATAGCCTGTACAACATAATGGAAGAATTTGGTTTCCCAAAAAAATTAATAAATCTAACCAAACTGTCTATGGAAGGAGTGAAGTACCAAGTCAGAGTAGAAAGTACTACGTCAGAAGCGTTTAATTTTGAAACGGGACTAAAACAGGGAAACGCACTATCCCCATTATTACATTATTATTCAACATAGCCCTAGAAAAGGCAGTACGAGTTTTGGAAAGCGAAGCAAGAGGAATAAGCGTGGATGAATATCATATAAAAGTGCTAGGTTTTGCAGATGATCTTAACATCATAGGAGAATCATTGGATGATACAGTGAGAGCTACTGAAGCATTAGAACACGCAGCAGAACGAATAGGGCTACACATAAACGCAGACAAAACAAAATTAATGGAACTATTAGACATGGAAACATCGCTAGATGTTTTAGAGACGTTACCATATAAAAAAGTCGAACAATTTCAGTATCTAGGTACACTACTTAATACTAAAAATTATTGGTCCTATGAGATCGGGTCGAGAATAACAAAAGCAGAGAGAGCGTTTTTCGCCTTGCTAAAGTTTTTTAAGTCTAAATTATTTTCAAAATGAACAAAAATAAAATTATATACATCAATCATAAGACAGATACTAACATGTGGTTGTGAAGTATGGACTACTACAAGTATAACAGAACGACGACTAAAGACTTTTGAAAACAAAATATGGCGAAAGATATGCAGCCCGGTAAAAGACCCCCAAAGACAGGTCAGTGGCGTAGGAAGTTCAACCAAGAACTGAAGGAGGAATTAGAAATAGTATCAATAAATGGTTTCATAAAGAGGCAAAGGATACAATGGCTAGGACATGTCATGAGGCGGAATTCTGATGCAGTAACCAAAATGGTACTGAATTGGAAACCAGAAGGAAAAAGGCCACGGGGTCGTCCTCGGAAGAGATGGTTGGATGTTGTAGAAAAGGATTTGGAAGATCTTGGAGTGCAGCATTGGAGGGAGATTGTGCAGGATCGTGATAAGTGGAGTGATTTGGTGATGGCGGCGTAAACTCTTGGAGAGTTATAAAAGCCAGAAGAAGAAGAAGAAGAAGAAGAAGATGAAGAATATTATTGTAGCAATAAACCGTAGAGGAAGACTTACTCTATGAAATAATCAAGCACATGTATCAATATTGTATACCCGAAACGACGTGTTACTTAAAATAAAATCATATTATCACGTGAGTAGTAATATTTTGATAATTATTACAATAATTTATATTAATAAGTCACCTCATTAATTTAATTCACGTGCCGCTACTTATTTTGGGATCACCCACAAAAATTTAAAATAAAAAATCTCCAGTAATTTCCATGATAATTTTTAAAAAAAAATTAATGAAACGGGAATATATATTTAACTGTACAGACTTGAATTCGTCAACATTTTTAAACTAATTTTAGGCATTTTTGTTCTTGTAATTCTTCAAAAATTGATCCTAATACAATATCCTCTATATACTTAAATTTCTAATTTTGACGGAATTTGAGGTTGTTAGGTTTTTGTAAGAAAAACTTGAATAGAATCTAATATTCAATTTTTATTTCTTTGCTATTAAAATTGAAAATCATATTTTAACCACAAAATAATTTTCAATTTTGAATTAGACCCTTATAAACTTATAAACCCTTATAACCTGAACTGTTTATAAGGGTCTAATTCAAAATTGAAAATTATTTTGTGGTTAAAATATGATTTTCAATTTTAATAGCAAAGAAATAAAAATTGAATATTAGATTCTATTCAAGTTTTTCTTACAAAAACCTAACAACCTCAAATTCCGTCAAAATTAGAAATTTAAGTAAAAATGAATGATTTTAGTTATATTATTATAATTTATCATTCAATATTTATATCAATGAATTATGATTAAATTAAAATTTAACACGTTTATTAAAATTATCAACTCAGTAACGAAAACATACAACACCACTACAAATCAATACATTCATAACTCAACTCATCAACAACCTTTATTTTATTACACCAATGTATAAATCCATATTATGCATAATATGTAATAAATCCCTAAACCTTATCGATTCAAATACCAATAACATATAATGTATGAATTAAAATGTAATATATATTATACATATAGTGTCTTTTAAAGTTGTTTTCAGTAAAATATTGATGTAAGCCAGTCAGAGTTCGATTTCAGTAGGTTAATGTGTAGCTACTTTCTTAAAACGGACCTCTTGGCTCTTAGGGAACTTTCGTTTTATAGCGGACCACCTCAATTTTAAACTTATGTTTATTTTTTATTTAAAATAAAATTTTTTCAGTGAATATCGTGGATAGAAGTGATAGAACACTGATTATAGCCAAAATAAATTCAAAATTCAAAATGGTAATTAAAATAATTAGTATGACAACATTGAAACATGAATTTTTTTGATAATTGTTATGGTAATTTAACTGATGTCAAATTGTAAAATCTCTATAAAAAAAAAATAAAAAAATAAAATATTATATCAGTTTTTTCAAAAAAATTTTTAAAATTTTTTAAAATCTATTTGTTTAATTTTAAAGATTAATTATGATAAAAAAATATTGTAGAGTTTTGATGTATGAACAAAATATGTTGTACTAGTGTTATATGAGTGTAAACTATAAAAAAAAGAGTGCAGAATGTTATGATTGAATGAGAAAGTCTGGAAAGTAAAGCATCCCTCAACTTCTTTTGAGATATTTCGAACATAAATAAACGTTAATTATTATTATGAAAAATATATATTACAAAAATAATAATTACTATTAAAAAAAACAATTTACCAGATAGGTAAAGGTCAACTGATCAATTATTTTAACATTGTTTAATAATATATTAAACATAATGAGAGTCAAATAGAAAATTAATTTTGCTTGCGTGTTTTCGGACGTATTAGTTATTTTTTTCCATTCTACGTATATCATAATTATTATAAATAATAAAAAAGTAAACTAATACCCATTTTTTTCGTTCTTTTTTTATACTTGTATATATTTAATACATGTAGACGTAACAATTATACATTAACTGTGTGCATTATGAATTGTATAGTTTTACAATTTCCGGTGATAATGCCAATCTTACACAAACTGCCGTGGTGTCCGTTGCATACCATATTATAATATATGCATCATTGATTGCTAAAAACATTTACATCATCGTAGATCTCGCCTTCAGTCTTATAATACAAGGTGTGAGTATACATATTTTTTCAATTAAAAATCGAAATTAGACAAAACTTTTTTTTTTAAACTGTCATACAATTATCATATTTTTTTGTAATAAATGAGCTAATACGATCCCAAGCGAAGGATGCATATTAACCTTAAACTGAATTTTCCTACCCTCAAAGATACGCATCATTTTGTGTGATCACAATAATTCATAGTGAAACAGTTCTTCTATACACTATATTTTTGTTTTTTGTATTTTGATTCACTGCGTTATTCAATCAAATAACACAAGAATAAAGAACTAACCAGCATTTTTTTTTTAGATATTTTAGGTTTTAGATTCTAAAGGGAGTGAAGAATGTATTGATTTTACAATGATGTGTTTTTTTTTTTTTGTGTCTGACGACAACATTTGGAGCAGTAATAATGCTCCGATTTTTGACTTCAGCCCATCTTTGAATAGAAAAATTCATCTTGTTGGTACTTTTGTGGGTCAAAAGTAAACATTTTCAAACAGTTTTCAAAAACATCGAGAAAAACAACAAAAAAGTGACAGAAAAACGGCAATTTTACGAAAAACCAGTTGCTGTAACTCAAAAACGAATCATTGTAAATACTTGAAATTTTCACCAAATGTTTATATAATGGTTATCTCTTTACAGTTAAATTTTCAAAATGTTTTGACCATTTTTAAGCTACTTATAGACAATTGAAATTTTCGACTTTTCTAAGTTTTTTTTCTTCAATGTCGATAAAAATTTTTTGGGTTGCCAGAAAATCTTGAAAATTTAATACAAGGTTTCTTATAAGTTGTTCTTAAAGTGATAAAAAAAAATCCAAAATCGTTGATCACAATTTTTTTCATAAGTGCTTAAAGTTCGAATTTATACGAAATATGTCAAAATTTAAATTAAATTTCATTCGCTAATAATGCGTATGTGGGCCATATACTTTTTTTATTAATAAACAGATACTATAAAGTAACCATAGTAACTATACTATTTGTTTTAAAATATAATATATGACAATATTTAAATATAATATATGCTTAACTGACAAATCATCTTCGTTCAGAATCGTTTTTCGTATACAATGATACCCAATGATACCCAATTACCCGCTTTTTTTTTTTAGATATTTATTTAGATAACATCAAAAAGGCGAAAAAAATACGGAAATTTTTTAATTACGAGTATAGACATAATTGAACAAAAATTACAAATTATAAAACAAATGAAAAATTATTGACTTGACTTGATTTCAGAATCATAAAAAAAATTAAAATCCTTTAACTCGTTTAATGATGTTCTTAATCTACTTAGTTGTAACTTTTACCCATAAGTTCAACGATGTAACAATGTACAGAACAAGATTATAGAGGGAGGAAATACTCTGAAACATTAATCAATATCAACTTAAAAATTTCAAGGCAATCTATCTTACTATTAAAAATATTTTGAATATCTAGTACATCAAAAATATTTCTTTTCAACTCTAGATTTTCCAATTTAAATTCTTTAGAAATAGGTAACGTTTAAACTCTATTCTGATCTATGTAACATCCATCATAAAACAAAAAAAAAAAAAAAAACGATTTTGAAAATGTTTTCTACTAAACTTTTATATTATAAACTCCAAATCACTGAACCTTATTCTAGTTGAATTCTTAATAACGCAGAATATAGGAATTTAGGACACTTATTTTATCATTAAATTCTAAACGAATTCTCGGGATGGATCATCAGTTTCGTACAATCGTTTGTAAGTGTTCAGCAAAATACGAATTACTAGAAAACAATATCCCTAGATCCTTGACTTATGAAACGACTAATACGAACTGATCATCTATCTTGGAATTAAAAA
Source organism: Schizaphis graminum (assembly GCA_020882235.1). NCBI lineage: Eukaryota > Metazoa > Arthropoda > Insecta > Hemiptera > Aphididae > Schizaphis > Schizaphis graminum. The sequence goes on from CM037034.1 coordinate 41,824,827, forward strand.
CCTCATTAGCTCGACGAAAATTGTAAATTATTTGAGTGCATAATATAGTTATTTGATATATTGCTATTATATACTTAGAATAATGTAATTAATACCAATAATTTCTCATAAACCATTATTATTATTTTTTTTTAGTTCAATTCAATCTCATGCAATGGATAAATTTAATGGACAAGATGTTATAATCAATTTGGAACTATTTAGGCAACTTCAATTCTACCAAATATTTGATTCTAGTGAAGGAATAAAGATTTTTAGATGGAACATTCACCAGCTTTTTTTTGCTGTGTATGCTGTGATTAGCATATGTATTCAATCTTACGGATTTTCTACATCATTTTCTACTAAGTGCAACCCTATTAGCAACATTGATTATTTTTTAATTCTCTACGGAAGTATTCACGTTTATATATCGTGTTGGAAGTTATTCAAATTCTTGTATGACAGGGACAGATTTTTAGATCTATTTAAAATTATGCGATTTAATTTTTTGACGACTACAAAATGTTCTAAATATGGCGAAGTACTATACAAACATCATGATAAAACTAAAAAATTTATAAATTACTTCTTAATTTGTGCGGTCGTAATCGCCATACAGTGGTTTAGTTTTCCATTAGTATTTAATGAAATAGCAAATTTAGAAAACTCAAATATTCGTGCCAAGAACGTTATGAATTTGTGTTTTGGCGTAACTACAAAAACGTATAATCAGAATATCGTTATATTTTACTTATTAGAAATAACGACAGGATTTATAGCATTGTACTTTTTGATAACGTTTGACATTTTATTAATTTCTCTTTGTTCAGCTTGTATTTCCCAACAACATGTACTCATTAATGCGTTCAATGATATTGGATACGAAGATAAACCTCAAATAAGTAAGATATTTAAAGTATTTAAGCTTTATAAGCGTAAAAAACATTAATATAACATTATAGTATTAAACATTTATTAGTTATAGTCACATTTAAAAAGCAGGTAAGTGAGTATCGCTCTGCTGTACATTAGGTGGTTGGGTGGACCTCGGACTAGGGTAGGTTAAATTTGAATGCAATGATAGGTATCAATGTATACGAAAAACGATTCTGAACGGAGATGATTTGTCAGTCTAGAATATGTTAATATGTTAATATTGTTATTTATTCTATTTTGAAACAAATTCAAACATGTAAGTAAAAGTTTTAAGATCTTACGTTTAGTAATTTTTTAAAAATAACAAAAATAAAAAATTATTTATAAGTAAAACGTTATTTTACACGTGTATTTTTTATTTCAAATTAAAATTAAAACTTTAAACACTCGTAAAATTTTTTAAATTAAATAATCATCAAACTTTTTTATAATTATTCTAAGCTTAACTTATGGACAAGAGAGTAATAAATTTTCAATTCTTAGCTTTTGATAGTAAAATATTTATAAATTTTTAACTACCAAATTGTGAAAAATATTCATGATTTTGACGAATATTTTTCAATATTTGAACTTCAAATTCTAAAAAAAAATTTGTTCCTATGTATTTTTATAATTTTTTACTGAGAGTTAGAACAAGTTATGTGGACCCTTAAATTAAATTTTCAAGTAATTTGTCCCAGCTAAATTTTTTTTATCATCATTTATAAAATAAAATAAAAAAAATTGATTTTTTCAAATGCCTATAAATAGCTCAAAAAAAGTCAAAATATTTTGAAAATCAAATCACGTAATGAAAATGACAATTTAAATAACTGGTAAAGTTTTCAAGTAATTACGACTTATACTATTTGAATAACAACAAATATCAAAAATCGTTTTTTTATCACTTTAAGAACAGCTTATAAGAAATCTTGTATTAAATTTTCAAGATTTTCTGGCCGGCTAAAAAAATTTTATCGTTATTTTAAAAAAAAAACTTAGAAAAATTAAAAATTTCAATTGTCTATAAATAGTTCAACTGTGTATGGAGAACGCTAATATAAATATTTTGTGAAAATTTCAAGTGTTTATATCGATTAGTTTTTGAGTTATAGCAAAATAAAAATATCGATTTGGTCGTAAACTGTTTTGCGTAAAAATTCCCGTTTTTCTATCATTTTTTTTTTGTTTTTCTCGATTTTTTTGAAAACTGTTGGAAAATGTTTACTTTTCAGTTTTCACCTCTTTAATGCACCAAGGATATCCACTTTGCCATCGGAAACCACCCCCAAAGTTTGAAATTGAAGCATTATTTCGACTAGTTATGGTGGAACAGACACAAAAACAAAAAAACATAAAAAAAAACACATCATTGTAAAATCAATACATTCATCACTCCGTTCAGAATCTAAAAAAGGTGAAATTTCATTAAATTTTAGAGGGGACTAATATTTTTAAATATTTAACTTCTACATGACTTAGACGATCTCTACGCTCGCATAAATCTTCTTTCCTTTTTCCTTGTACGAACTGAATTTTACAGTAGTTATTGAACTATCGAGAACTCTCAAAATTAACAAAGGCCTTACCGCTAATCCAAAAAGCCAGTACGATTGAGAACAACACATTTTTTTTTAATTTTTATTGTGAGTTATTACTTATAGATCATTTATATACTTAAAGTAATTAAGTCTCTCTCTTCTTCCAACTATATCACCCCATGCATTTTAACGTATTAATACTTATAATAATGTTATATTATATACTTTTACTTTAAATTTCAAGTGAAACAAGTACACATTTTTACTCAGCATGTAGAAAAAAACATCTACATAAGTTAATATTTTGATAAACTACACATTTATCTAAGTCGAAATTTCATTTACAATTTTATTAGTTAAATAATAAATTCTATAATGGTTTTAGGTGCAGACTATTATAAAGAATTAAAATCAGTTCTACGTGATCAAATACAACTTAATTTGTAAGTATTTCTTAAAAAGTAAACATGGATAACTTTATGTAGGAACCTATACCTATAAAAATTACTTGCAAAATCTTGTTCAATTCAAACAAATTTGAACAAATTTTTACACACGTATAGGGTTATTTTTTAAACAATTTATTAATACTCATAACCGGTGCCAAAAGTATATTTGTATATTTGTTTTTGAAATATCTTTTTTTATATACTTTATATACTATAATTTTTTCAGGAATATAAAATTATTTTATTCTATTATGAAACCAACAATTTTATTTTCCGTTGCAATGGATTCATTCTATTTCTTATTGTTGACGTACTTATTCATTTTGGTATGTTTCTGATTTAAATTTATAAAATAACGTTAAGTAAGTAATGCATGTTTTTGATAAAGTAGAATATATCATTGATGAAATGAAAATATTGTATAGAAGCCAGTGAGCCAATTGTAAAGCTAATTGTTATAACATATATTAATGGATTAATATGTTTTATAGTTAAAAATATTTTTATACAAATGAAAAAAAACAATATAAAGCAAGTTACATTTTGAAATAAACCGTTGTACCTATGACAAACAATATATTTAACCCACCTAAAATATCGTTTTTTTTTCAGGCTTATTAATTATTTTTAGATTCTGAACGGAGTGATGAATGTATTGATTTTACAATGATGTGTGTTTTTTTTTTTTTTGTTTTTTTGTTTGTGTGTCTGTGTACACCATAACTAGTCGAAATAATGCTTCAATTTCAAACTTTGGGGGTGGTTTCCGGTGGCATAGTGGATATCCTTGGTGCATTATAGAGGTGAAAAGTAAACATTTTCCTACAGTTTTCAAAAAAATCGAATTTTTTATTTTGCTATAACTCAAAAACTAATCGATGTAAACACTTGAAATTTTCACAAAATGTTTATATTAGCGTTCTCCATACACAGTAAAATGTTTGAACTATTTATAGACAATTGAAATTTTCAAGTTTTCTAAGTATTTTTTTTTTTAAATAACGATAAAAATTTTTTGGCCAACAAGAAAATCTTGAAAATTTAATACAAGCTTTCTTATAAGTTATTCTTAGTGATAAATAAAAATCCGAAATCGTTAGTCACAATTTTTTTTATAAGTGCTTAAATTTCGAATTTATACGAAATATATCAAAATTGTGAAAATTTTCAAAATATTTTGACTTTTTTTGAGCTATTTATAGGCATTTGAAATAATCAATTTTTTTAATTTTTTTTTTAAATGTTGATAAAAAAAATTTAGCTGGGACAAATTATTTGAAAATTTAATAGAAGGGTCCACATAACTTTTTCTAACTCTCGTTCAAAAATTAATTAAAATACATAGGCACAATTTTTTTTTATTATCATTTGAAGTTCAAATATTGACAAAAATTCGTCAAAATCATGAACATTTTTCACTATTTTTTTTTTTTATGCTTAATCCAAGCCATTTAGGCCGATTGCCGCTTCCGCTATCTCCTTCCATGCTTTTCTGTGTGCTGCCTGTTCTTCTCCATTCCGTACTCCTAGCATTTTGAGGTCTTCCTTAACTCGGTCCTCCCATCGTTGTCTAGGCCTTCCTCTCGGTCGACTTTTATCTGGCTTCCATTTCGTGATGATCGATATAAGTTGGCCCTCTGCTCTCCAGACGTGGCCGGCCCATCTTATTCACTGGCTCTTGAATGTGGAATCTATATTAGACTCGTTATATAGAGCATTGAGTTCTCTGTTTGACCTTATCTCATACCTACCTTCGTCATTTCTTTTCGGCCCAAATATTCTTCGCAGGGGTAGAACACGATTGCGTACGTTTGTCCTATTTGGCAACATGATTGCGTATGTTTGTAGATGGGTTAAAAGTACCTTTAAGAAAAAATAAATAAACACGATTACGTATGAAATTGTATGCAACGTTGTCAAATTTACTAATTTCATCGTATATAAAATAAATTATAACATAATATAATATATAAACAATATAGAATACATTTAGTTCTATAATAATTCATAAAAATAAATTAATAATAAAATTATAAATAAAATGAAGTTAACTAAATAACAAATAAGTTATTAATAAATAAATAAATCGTCAATTATTGTTTTAATAAAATTATCGTAAATAAATTGTTTAAAAATCCTTAAATTTGGATTTCTTGACATCTATAACCTACTACTTTTAAATACTGAATAATATTTTTATTTATTTATAATTATTACTTACATTATTCATTAGTTCTTTTCTGATAATTTTAATAGGTCGTGTTGAAATTCCATCTTCTGCTTGTCTTTTACAATTTTCTCGCAAAATTTGTCTATCTATTTTCACTTCAAAATTAGATTCGTGCGTATGTTCACCAATAATATTTACAATAGAAGTCTTATGCGCATCAGTAAGTATGCTTGCGTAACACGTTTTAACTGTGCAAAGCCATTTATGCATTCCGTCTTTACGTGTTCTTACATGCCTATACTTAATAAAATTTAAAAGAACTAATTGTTTTCATTTTTCGGACTGTATTAATTGAATTTTATTTTCCATGTCACTAAATTTCGGTATTATATCGGTATAAACACTCAACGCACTACAATCATCAACGATCGACTGAAAATACTGTATGGCGTATACTATAACGGAAATAACGATATTTTGTTATATTTGATTTTGATATCATTAACAATAAAGTACATAGCAAAAGCGATAAAAGTGATATCTTACAGTATAAATCGAAAAAAAACCCAACAAAACAAGCAGATGGCTTATACGAAATTATCTTAATAGTATATTATACCTACATATTATTATAGCTGTCATTTAACGGCGTTGCTACAGCGTAATCAGTCTATTTACTTAATTTATACATTTACAAATTACCTGGTAATTGACAAAAATATAATTACAAAAAATAACGCAAATTTTAATTCAAAAACAGTTAAAAATGCAAAATGAAATTCTGTATCATGAAACACATTTTTAGCTTATTTTGCTATTTTTTAAGTATCTTATAAGAAATATACAAATTCTATAAAATCTCAACCCTGGTCATATGAGGTATATATACCGGCACTCGGCCGGGCCCCCACATACAATTTCGGGCCCCTATACTCAAGGTCCATCAGATCCCCCTTGTGAGGGCTCTGTATACCGGTAAGAAAATTGGCAACAACGCTTAAAACTTCGTACGCAATCGTGTAGTTAAAAATCAGGTAAAATCGTACGAAATCGTGTAGCTTAAAAAGGTATCGCCGATAACAAACGTACGCAATCGTGTTTTACCCGAATCATAGGCTTGTTTAAAATCTACAAATAACAGGTACACATCTTTATCAAATTCATGACTCTTTTCGGTTATTTGTTTGATGACATGTATTTGGTCAGTCGTGGATTTTCCAGCTGTAAAACCTGCTTGGTATTCTCCTACTATCTCTTTAGCATACAGTTTTAGTCTATTTAAAATTATGTTCGAGAGAACTTTATATGTTGTGTTAAGCAGGGATATACCTCTATAGTTTTGACAGTTCATTACATCTCCTTTTTTATATATTGGGCATAGTATGGAAACCTGCCATGCTTTCGGTATTGTTTCTTCTCTCCAAATTTTATTTATCAGCTGTTTTAAGTTTATCATAAGAGTAATTCCTCCTTTCTTTAAAAGTTCCGCTATTATTGTATCTTCTCCTGGTGCCTTCCCTCCCTTTAGCATCTCGACCGCCATTTTAACCTCTTCCAACGTGGGTCCTTCTAAATATTGCTCTACTGTGACAATATTGTCTTTCACTTCTGTTTCGGTTAATATATTCAACATTTGTTTGAAAACCTTTTTGAATTCTCTTGTTACTTCTTCCTTATCAGTTATTAATGTTCCTTGGTCATCTTTCATTATCGTTAATCTTGATTTAAATCCGTTTTTAACCTCATTTGTCTTTTTAAAGAATAGTTTTGTGTTACTTTTGTAGCTATTTTCGATAGTTTCTATTCTAGTTTTCTCCCACATTCTTTTGTTTTTTCTGATTACCTGCTTTGCTCTTTTCTGTTTTAAGGCTAATTCTCGTTTGTTGACTTCACTTGGATTCCTTAACATTGTTGTTCTTGCATCGCCTCTTTCTACCATGGCCGTCCTGCATTCTTCGTTAAGAGGCCGTTCTGGTAGCGAAAAATCGACCGTAAAAACATGCTTTCGTACTTCCCATTTTCCTCAGCTCTCGATAGTCGTAGAAACATGATTTATACACCAAAATAAACTTGAGAAGTTCCTCTAGATGATCTCGTTCCAGATTTTTGAATTTTTTTTTCAAACCAGAGATATTTACATTTGAAATTTTCAAAATTTTTAAAATTTTTAAAAAATCATATACAATAGAAAAAAAAAGATATCAAAAAAGTGGAACGCAGTCCTCTAGAGGAACTTCTCAAGTTTATTTTGGTGTTTAAATTATGTTTCTACGACTAACGAGAGCTGAGGAAAATGGGAAGTACGAAAACATGTTTTTGGTTAAAAAATCATAAATTTACAGTCGTCATGTACTGCTCTGCTAAGTATAGCGGCAGCGTTCGAGAACAATGTTCATACCACCACCCCGCGCGTGACTGCAGCCGTACCGCACCATGGTCTAAACTGGTTTTCATATCGCAATTTATAAATAATTATTGTCAATACGATAACAATTATAATTTTGGTGACCGAATAATATTTAACCCATATCGAATTTTATATTTCGTGTATTATTATTCTGCACGCCGTATTAAATATCTCACGTCATCATAAAATTATTATAATTTGTTTAATAAAAGTACGATTTGAATAATTATTTTTTTAAACTTGAAGAGAATTTGATGATTTAGTTAACTTTATTAACGCTGAACCGCATATGAAAAAAAATTATGAAATTTAAATCGATATAATAAAAAAACACCTTAGATACCTACAAAATAATATAATATTATATATAATAATATATTGAGGATCTAAAATTTTATCCTATAAGACATAAGTACATTTGATACGATAATGAGAGCACTCGAGCACAAAATAAATAGTCAAATCATATATAATATTAAAATAATAAAGCTAGATATAATAGGTATATACGAATATTATATGTATATCATAATATAATAATAGTGGTAATTACTAATAATTGTTATAATATAATTTTTAAAAATATTAGAAACAGTTTTATTTATTTTTCATTTATTACTTTCATTTTTTAATTTTCGCTTTTTTTTTTTGTTTTTATATTTTCTATAATATATTGAGGATCTAAAATTTTGAAAATTATCAAAAAATTTGTATTTAAATATTACCTATCTCCTCCAAAAAACTCCATACCAATCTGAAGTCACTGGACTTTTAAAAAGAAACAAGCTGTGTACATTTTTTTAGAATAATAATAAATGTCATAATATTGTAATTCACATTTACTTAATTTATTGGCTTATGGTAATTTTTAGAGTAATATAATATGTATCACATATGAAAATGTAGTTAGGTATAAACTATAAAATATAATTTCTTCGAAAACCAATTACAATATACAAATTAAACTTCATTGAAAATATAAACAAATTAATTTTGCATATTTAACTGTGCAATCAATATAAATTGATTAAATTAAAATCGAATTACTTTTTACAAAATATTAATAATAATCATACAATTATAAAAAAAAGCGGGTAAGTGAGTATCGCTCTGCTGTACATTAGGGGGTGGGGTGGACCTCGGACTAGGGTAGGTTAAATTTAAATGCAATGATAGGTATCATTGTATACGAAAAACGATTCTGAACGGAGATGATTTGTCAGTCTGGGATATATTAAATTTAAATATTGTCATACATTCCATTCTGAAAAAAATTCACAAATTCAAACACTTAAGTAAAAGCTTCAAGATCTTATGTATGCTAATTTTTTAAAAATAACAAAAATCGAAAATTATTTATTAGTAAAACGACTAAAACACATATTTCTTATAAACTCGAACTTTAAGCACTTAAAAAAAAAAAAATTTTGACTAACGATTTCGGATTTTTTTTTATCACTTTAAGAACAACTTATAAGAAACCTTGTATTAAATTTTCAAGATTATCTGGCCGGCCAAAAAATTTTTATCGTTATTTAAAAAAAAAATACTAAAAAAAATTAAAAATTTCAATTGTCTATAAATAGCTCGAAAAAAGTCAAAATTCTTTGAAAATTTACCTATGTATGGAGAACGCTAATATAAACATTTGGTGAAAGTTTCAAGTATTTTCATCTATTAGTTTTTGAGTTATAGCAAAATAAAAAATTCGATTTTGTCGAAAACTGGTTGTGCGTAAAAAATCCCGTTTTTCCGTCATTTTTTTTATGTTTTTCCCGACTCATTTAAAAAATATTGAAAAATTTTAACTTTTGACCCCCCAAAGTACCAACTAGATCCGATTTCCTTTTCAAAGAGGGGCTGAAGTCCAAAATCGAAGCATTTTTACTGCTCCAAATGTTGTCGTCAGACACAAAAATAAAAAAAAAATAAAAAAAAAAAAAAAAAACACACATCATTGTAAAATCAATACATTCATCACTCCGTTCAGAATCTAAAACGGGTAAGTCAGTATCGCTCTGCTGTACATTAGGGTGTGGGGTGGACTTCGGACTAGGGTAGGTTAAATTTGAATGCAATGATAGGTATCATTGTATACGAAAAACGATTCTGAACGGAGATGATTTGTCAGTCTAGGATATATTATATTTAAATTATATCATATATTCTATTTTGAAACAAATTCAAACATTTAAGTATAAAAGTTTCAAGATAAAGTAAAAGGAAGTAGTCAAGTAATTTTTTAAAAATAACAAAAATCGAAAATTATTTAATTGTAAAACGTTATTTTACACGTGTATTTTTGATTTAAAATTAAAATTAAAACTTTTAACACTCCTAAAATTTTTTAAATTGAATAATTATCAAACTTTTTTATAATTATTCTAAGCTTAACTTATGAACAGAAAATGGCAATCTAAATAACTGGTAAAATTTTCAAGTATTTACGACTTATACTGTTTGAATAACAACAAATATCAAAAATCGTTTGAGGCTAAACCGTTATTTATCGCGGTTTTGTAAAAATTTAAATTTCAAACACTCGTAAAAAAATTTTGTCTGAATCCGGTAGAGTTTTTTTCACAGATATTTGAAGAAAAATGTATGGAGAATCTTGTACCAAATTTTCAAAACTTAGTTTTAAAAGAATAAAAATTTACGTTTTTCATCCACAAAATTACTTGCAAATTTTCGCAATTTTGACATATTTTGTATAAATTCTAACTTTAAGCACTTATAAAAAAAAATTGTGACTAACGATTTCGGATTTTTTTTATCACTTTAAGAACAACTTATAAGAAACCTTGTATTAAATTTTCAAGATTTTCTGGCCGGCCAAAAAAATTTTATCGTCATTTTAAAAAAAAATACTAAAAAAAATCATTTTTTTTTTTGTTTTTCTCGATTTTTTTGAAAACTGTTGGAAATTGTTCACCTCTATAATGCACCAAGGATATCCACTTTGCCATCGGAAACCACCCCCAAAGTTTGAAATTGAAGCATTATTTCGACTAGTTATGCTGTACATAGACACAAAAAACACACATCATTGTAAAATCAATACATTCATCACTCCGTTCAGAATCTAAAAAATACTTAGACACATTTTTTTTAAAAATGTATTTGAAGTTAAGCTCTACACAGGGCCGTCTACACAGGGACACAATGAGCTTCTTTTTTAAGTTTTTCTTCGCAAACAATTTTAATATTTTGTAATTCTAATTTTTTAAAATTAATAATACTTATTGTAAATAAACAAAATAATAGTAGGTATATATATAGTAGGTATATACTATATACATATATACTTGAAATTTTCACCAAATGTTTATATTATTATTTTTATTATAAAATAGGTACAGTTTTCAAAACTAGTAGGATATATAATATTATTAAACATATTTAAATTGTGATCTATCGTTATTTTACGCGATTTTGTAAAAAATTTAATTTCATGCGTATGCTCATAAAATGTTTTCTATATTGACGCTGGAATTTTTTTTATAGTTATTTGAAGAAAAATTTATGGATAACCTTGTGTTAGGTTTTTAGATTCTGAACGGAGTGATGAATGTATTGATTTTACAATGAAGTGTGTTTTTTTGTTTTTGTGTCTGTGTACAGCATAACTAGTCGAAATAATATTTCAATATCAAATTTTGGGGGTGGTTTCCGATGTAAAATTGGATATCCTTGGTGCATTATAGAGGTGAAAAGTAAACATTTTCCAACAGTTTTTAAAAAAATCGAGAAAAACAAAAAAAAAAATGACAGAAAAACGGAAATTTTTACGCAAAACCAGTTTTCGACCAAATCGATTTTTTGATTTTGCTATAACTCAAAAACTAATCGATGTAAATACTTGAAATTTTCACAAAATATTTATATTAGCGTTCTCCATACACAGTTGAACTATTTATAGACAATTGAAATTTTTAATTTTTCCAAGTTTTTTTTTTAAAATAACGATAAAATTTTTTTAGCCGGCCAGAAAATCTTGAAACGGTTTAGCCTCAAACGATTTTTGATATTTGTTGTTATTCAAACAGTATAAGTCGTAAATACTTGAAAATTTTACCAGTTATTTAAATTTCCATTTTCTTTATGTGATTTGATTTTCAAAGTATTTTGACTTTTTTTGAGCTATTTATAGACAATTGAAATAATCAATTGTTTAGTATTTTTTTTTTATAAATGTTATTAAAAAAAAATTTAGCTGGGACAAATTACTTGAAAATTTAATTGAAGGGTCCACATAACTTGTTCTAACTCTCATTCAAAAATTATAAAAATACATAGACACATTTTTTTTTTATTAGCATTTGAAGTTCAAATATTGACAAAAATTCGTCAAAATCATGAATATTTTTAACTATTTGGTAGTTAAAAATGTATAAATATTTTACTATCAAAAGCTAAGAATTGAAAATTTGATACTATGCTGTCCATAAGTTAAGCTTAGAATAATTATAAAAAAGTTTGAGGATTGTTCAATTTAAAAAATTTTACGTGTGTTTAAAGTTTTAATTTTAATTTGAAATCAAAAATACACGTGTAAAATAACTTTTTACTAATAAATAATTTTCGATTTTTGTTATTTTTAAAAAATTACTAAACGTAAGATCTTGGAACTTTTACTTAAATGTTTGAATTAGTTTCAAAGTAGAATATATTACAATATTTTAGTATAATATATCCTAGACTGACAAATCATCTCCGTTCAGAATCGTTTTTCGTATATAATGATACCTATCATTGCATTCAAATTTAACCTATCTTAGTCCGAGTCCACCCCACCCCCTAATGTACAGCAAAGCGATACTCACTTACCCGCTTTTTTTTTTGTTTTTCTCGATTTTTTAGAAAACTATTTGAAAATTATCATCAAAAACACATCATAGTAAAATCAATACATTCATAACTTCGTTCAGAATCTAAAAGTTGAAGATAGCCATATTGTAGAGTTCATTTAAAATATAATCTGTAAATATGGACGTTTTAACATTTTAATTTCATTTATCTCCTAATTTTTTAATATTTTTTCTAGTTTCGAAAAAAACTGCAAATTATTTAATATGATAGTGGTATCATTCAATCATAGTATTAGCCCACGGAGCTCGTACTGCAGGCTTCTCATAACTAGAATAAATATTAAAAATCAAGAGATTTATGAAATTAAAATGTTGAAACATCAATATTCTCAGAACTCAAAAGTAGAATCGTAGAAATGTTGTTTCTTTGTTTCATTTTGGCCTCCTAAAATAAACGCGAAATATTATTGATAATTTTCGTTGAAGCCTAGATATAATGTGACGTGAATTATTGAAAACTATAAATGATCGATCACGGTATATAGATTTTATGTACATTACAATAATATGTGTACATTAATATTATTCTAATGATGAAATTTAAAAATTAATTGGTAATTTAATTAAAATATACGAGCTCAACAGCAGACGGCATTCTTGTTTATATACAAATAAATAATATTAATTTTGAATTACATCATAAAATATGAAATATTATTCTATTAATTCTATGAAATACAATAATATAATATAATATCTAACTCATAAGTTGTAAGATAGCTCTACAGCAGGTATCAAGTACTTGATACCTAAAATTAGTTGTTTAGTATCAATGCTACCAATAGCTATCTGATATCAGTGGCGTAATTGAGAATGTTTTATGGGGGGGATCAAAATAAATTTCTATGGCAAACTTGTGGAGGGCTTTTTTGTATAGGTATTAGACAATACATAAATACAGCTCAAGGGGGGGATCTATCCCCCATACCCCCCCCCCGTAATTACGCCCGTGTCTGATATTTATATACACTAAAATTACACTCTTATAATATGTACTGTAAAAATTAGTCTGCAGTCCCATTGTCTCAATGGTGGAGATTTAAGCTAAAATATCAGAGAAAAAGTATTGATCACTAAGTTAAAACAAATCTATTTATATAAGTATTTGTGTTTAAATACTTTTTAAGTTGATGTATTTTTATCTCTTTTTAAATACAAATGAAAAGTACCTTTTTAAAAGATAGTACATACATTATTTAATCACTAGTTTTATTATATTTTAATAAAATAGGCTTTTTTGACACCGGAATCAGATACATTCCTAAACTTAATCAAAATCGGCTCATCAGTTGTCTTTCATGCTTCAAGGTTATTCATTTATTGTAATCTATTTGAAAATATTAACATACAAGTATAAAGATTATTATTGCATTGATATTAGTGGACTTAGATTGATAATAATTAACTTTCATATAGAGAGAATTGGTCAACTTTAGCTTATACTCTTGCAATTGGACTAAGATGAATTTAAAATTCAAGAAGTTGTTATTATTTGCAATGCGGATGAATAATGCAAATCAAATGTTGATAAGAGCTTCGCCAAAAAAAATTATCAACTTACAACTATTCGCTAACGTATTAATATATTAATTTAGATTTATTTTCAAATAGTTACAGTAAATACAAATATAGAATTTGAACAAAATACCTAACTAAATGCAATTAATTTCAGATTATATCAACGTCTTTCAACATGGTCCCTGTCTTGTTGAAAATCACTAACTTAGAAAATCACAAGTCACAATAGACTTAAACCATTATATCACTTGTTATATGTATAAACTATGTTTAGACTATTTAGAGTTATATATAAATATATAGTATATACAATTTTCAGTTTAAAATGTTATTCAATATTATATAAGAATAGAAAACTAACTATAAAATCATACAACAAATTATATCAGTTATTTAAATCCATAAGAAAACAGTTAAACTAAAAATAATAGCTTATAAATTAATATATACAATGTTTATTGTTCACAAATTTGTAAATCAAAATCCATTGACAATAATGAAATAAAAGTGAACTAATAAAAACACTGGTCCAAGTAAAATGTAATTGTTTTTTATGATTGTGTATAATATATGTATATTTATCGCAGTTCCTAAAAGAGTATGATTGGTAAGTATGAAAAAATCAAAAAAAAATCAGAAGAAAATCTTTTACTTATAAAATACAATATTTCTTGCAAATGTTGGTAATACATGGTGCATATTATTATATTAATAAAATTAAGAAATATTACATCTGTGTTGTATTAAAAATATAAATAATCACTATAAATAAAATTATAATTTTTTAATTCCCTAAACACAATGAATCTAACCAAATATGTTGATCTTATTCTATGTAATAATGACGCTCATGTATCAATATTGTATACCCGAAACGCCGTGTTACATAAAATAAAGTCACATTATCATATAATGATATTTTGATCATTATTATTATTTATTACAATCAATTTACAAGATTTATGTTTTTCTCCTTTATATATAAAAAAAAAACTACAGAGAATAGAGTTACAAATAGACAATAGTTATTGTTCACATAATTAGGAAATAAATATTCACTTTACGTAAAATTTAAAATTTATTTCAAATTCAAGTAAAAGCATTTTATTTCACAAATTATAATTATTAATGCTAACTGTAAGATATATTACTAGTACCATTCACATAGTAGCCTATTAATTATCGATAATATGTCGAAAATGCAAGAAAAAGTCGATAGTAGGTATAGGGATTTTCGGTGACTAAAATTGTATTTATAGTAGCTGCTGCAGATGGTTTGCTCTGTATGAATTTAATAATTTATATTACATTGTAATACTGCTAACGGTAAATAACTTATATTGTTAGAACAGTTTGTGACAGTGACAAATAAAACGATAAGCCTTTAAATTACTTTGTCGTAGATAAACCGATATTTTCTGTGCTCTGTACATCGCACTATCGTCTCAATATTGTCAATTGTTAAGATGTCGTATTGTATGCAACCATTAAGTAATAATTTATTTTATTACGAAAAATGTATTTACTTCGCAATGTAACGATTCATTAAAATAATTGTGTGATCTATTCGTTCTTCATCATGCTTTAAAATCCAAAACCCTATTAATAAACATTATAATATAAAAAAAGAATTCCTGATAGGTAAAAGTCAACCGTTCATTTATATTTTAACAAGAGATATTTAAATAATATATTAAACACGCTGCAAGTCAAGTATTAAATGCATTAAATGCACTTTTCTTGCGTGTCTTCGGACTTATTAGTTTTTTTTTTCATTTTCCATACCCGTATATCATAATTATTATAAATAATAAAAAGTAAACTTATACCCATTTTATAGCTATTTTTTAATATTTATATTATAATCACTGATTATAAATACCTACTTGTATTTATAATCAATAATATAATACATGTAGACCTGAAAATCATATTTATTTATTGCGTGCGTTATGAATTATATAGTATTACTATTGTTAGTGATAATGCCATTTTTACACATTCTTCCGTGGCGACCGTTGCATAACACATTAAGATTTGAGCCATTGGTCATTGGATTAATCATCGTGGATATCGCTATCAGTCGAATAATACAAGGTGTGAGTATATATTTTATTCAATTAAAAACCGAAATGAGACAAAACTGCTTTTTATAAACTTTACGGTCATTATTATTTTTTTCAATATAAAGGTTTTACTATAGTTTTAAATTTTAGATTCTGAACGGAGTGATGAATTTATTGATTTTACAATGATGTGTGTGTTTTTTTTTTTTTTTTTGTGTGTCTGACGACAACATTTAGAGCAGTAATAATGCTCCGATTTTTTACTTCAGCCCCTCTTTGAATAGGAAAATTCATCTAGTTGGTACTTTGGGGGGGGGGGGGGGAAAAAAGTAAAATTTTTAAATAGTTTTCAAAAAAATCGAGAAAAACAACAAAAAAGTGACAGAAAAAACGGCAATTTTACGAAAAACCACTTTTTGACAAAATCGATTTTTTGATTTTGCTGTAACTCAAAAACAAATCATTGTAAATACTTGAAATTTTCACCAAATGTTTATATTATGGTTATCTCTTTACAGTTAAATTTTAAAAATATTTTGACCATTTTTAAGCTACTTATAGACAATTGAAATTTTCGACTTTTCTAAGTTTTTTTTCTTCAAATGCCGATAAAAAATTTTCGGGTGGCCAGAAAATCTTGAAAATTTAATACAAGGTTTCTCATAAGTTGTTCTTAAAGTGATAAAAAAATCCGAAATCATTAGTCACAATTTCTTTTTATAAGTGCTTAAAGTTCGAATTTATACGAAATATGTCAAAATTTAAATTAAATTTCATACTCTCATTATGCGTATGTTGCCAAATACTTTTTTATTAATAAACAGATACTATAAAGTTACTATAGTAACTATACTATTTGTTTCAAAATATAATATATGACAATATTTAAATATAATATATACTAGACTGACAAATCATCTCCGTTCAGAATCGTTTTTCGTATACAATGATACCTATCATTGCATTCAAATTTAACCTACCCTAGTCCGAGGTCCACCCCACCCCCTAATGTACAGCAGAGCGATACTCACTTACCCTGTTTTTAGATTCTGAACGGAGTGATGAATGTATTGATTTTACAATGATGTGTGTTTTTTTTTTATTTTTATTTTTTTTTTTTTTTTATTTTTGTGTCTGACGACAACATTTGGAGCAGTAAAAATGCTTCGATTTTGGACTTCAGCCCCTCTTTGAAAAGGAAATCGAATCTAGTTGGTACTTTGGGGGGTCAAAAGTTAAAATTTTTCAATATGAGTCGGGAAAAACATAAAAAAAATGACGGAAAAAACGGGATTTTTTACGCAAAACCAGTTTTCGACAAAATCGAATTTTTTATTTTGCTATAACTCAAAAACTAATAGATGAAAATACTTGAAACTTTCACCAAATGT
Organism: Schizaphis graminum; assembly: GCA_020882235.1. Lineage (NCBI taxonomy): Eukaryota > Metazoa > Arthropoda > Insecta > Hemiptera > Aphididae > Schizaphis > Schizaphis graminum. The sequence continues at coordinate 41,842,137 of CM037034.1, forward strand.
TTATATTAGCGTTCTCCATACATAGGTAAATTTTCAAAGAATTTTGACTTTTTTTGAGCTATTTATAGACAATTGAAATTTTTAATTTTTTTTTAGTATTTTTTTTTTAAATAACGATAAAAATTTTTTGGCCGGCCAGAAAATCTTGAAAATTTAATACAAGGTTTCTTATAAGTTGTTCTTAAAGTTATAAAAAAAAATCCGAAATCGTTAGTCACAATTTTTTTTTACGAGTGCTTAAAGTTCGAATTTATACGAAATATGTCAAACTTGCGAAAATTGGCAAGTAATTTTGTGGTTAAAAAATCGTAAAAATTTTTTGTTTTATAACTAAGATTTGAAAATTTGGTACAAGGTTCTCCATAAAATTTTCTTCAACTATCTGCAAAAAAAACTCTACCGGACTAAAACAAAAAATTTTTATGAGTGATTGAAATTTAAATTTTTACAAAACCGCGTTAAATAACGGTTTAGTCTCGAACGATTTTTAATATTTGTTGTTATTCAAATAGTATAAGTCGTAAATACTTGAAAATTTTACCAGTTATTTAGATTGCCATTTTCTTTACGTGATTTAATTTTCAAAACATTTTGACTTTTTTTGAGCTATTTATAGACAATTGAAATTTTCAAATTTTTTTTATTTTTTTTTTATAAATGTTGATAAAAAAAATTTAGGTGGGACAAATTACTTGAAAATTTAATTGAAGGGTCCACATAACTTGTTCTAACTTTCATTCAAAAATTATAAAAATACATAGGCACAATTTTTTTTTATTAGCATTTGAAGTTCAAATATTGACAAAAATTCGTCAAAATCATGAATATTTTCACTATTTGGTAGTTAAAAATTTATAAATATTTTTCTATCAAAAGCTAAGAATTGAAAATTTAATACTATGCTGTCCATAAGTTAAGCTTAGAATAATTATAAAAAAATTTGAGGATTCTTCAATTTAAAAAATTTTACGTGTGTTTAAAGTTTTAATTTTAATTTGAAATCAAAAATACACGACGTGTAAAATCACGTTTTACTAATAAATAATTTTCGATTTTTGTTATTTTTAAAAAATTTCTAAACGTAAGATCTTGAAACTTTTACTTAAATGTTTGAATTAGTTTCAAAATAGAATATATGATAATATTTAAATATAATATATCCTGGACTGACAAATCATCTCCGTTCAGAATCGTTTTTCGTATACAATGATACCTATCATTGCATTCAAATTTAACCTACCATAGTCCGAGGTCCACCCCACCCCCTAATGTACAGCAGAGCGTTACTCACTTATTTTTTATAGATGTGTTGAATTTTTAATTATTTAAAACAAGTTACTGCTTTATTGTCTAAACCTAATACTTTACATAACAAGTTTCAAAAATAATTTTGTTCGTGTTAAACTTTATTTTTTCTACAAACCAAAGAATCTAATGATTATTTTAGCGTGTTAAGTGTGAGAAGTGAGATCTAAGATACTTATTAACCTTAAACTAAATTTGCCTACCCTCAAAGATACGCATCATTTTGTGTGATCACAATAATTCATAGTGAAACAGTTCTTCTATACACAATTTTTTTGTTTTTTGTATTTTGATTTACTGCGTTATTCAATCAAATAACACAAGAATAAAGAACTAACCAGCATTTTTATTTTAGATATTTTAGGTTATTTTAGATATTTATTTAGATAACATCAAAAAGGCAAAAAAAATACGTAAGTTTTTTAATTACGAGAATAGACAAAATTGAACAAAAATTACAAATTATAATACAAATGAAAAATTATTGACTTGACTTGATTTCAGAATTATAAAAAAATGAAAATCCTTTAATTCGTTCAATTATGTTCATAATCTATTTAGTTGTAACTTTTATCCATAAGTTCAACGATGTATCAATGTACAGAACAAGTTTATAGAGGGAGGAAATACTCTGAAACATATTAATCAGTATATCAACTTCAAAATTTCAAAGCAATCTATCTTACAATTAAAAATATTATAAATACCTAGTACATCAAAAAAGTTTCTTTTCAACTCTAGATTTTCCAATTTATATTCTTTAGAAATAGGTAACATTTAAACTCTCTTCTGATCTACGTAACTTCCATAATAAAACACAAAAAAAAAAAACGTTTTTGAAAATGTTTTCTACTAAACTTTTATAGTATAAACTCCAAATCACTGAACCATATTCTAGTTGAATTCTTACTAACGCAGAATATAAGGCTTTAGGACACTTATTATATCATTAAATTCTAAACGAATTCTCGGGATGGATCATCAGTGTCGTATAGCTTTCTCATATATCGTTTGTAAGTGTTCAGCAAAATACAAATTACTAGAAAACTGATAATCAATCTATCATGGAATTAAAAACCTCATTAGCTCGACGAAAATTGTTAGTTATTTGAGTGCATATTATAGTTATTTGATATATTGCTATTATAATATACTTAGTAAGATGTAATAAATATCAATAATTTCTCATAAACCTTTATTCTTTTTTTTTAGTTCTATTAAATCACATGCAATGGATAAATTTAATGGACAAGATGTTATAATCAATTTGGAACTATTTAGGCAACTTCAATTCTACCAAATATTTGATTCTAGTGAAGGAATAAAGATTTTTAGATGGAACATTCACCAGCTTCTTTATGTTGTGTATGCTGTGATTAGCATATGTATTCAATCTTACGGATTTTCTACATCATTTTCTACTAAGTGCAACCCTATTAGCAACATTGATTATTTTTTAATTCTCTACGGAAGTGTTCACGTTTACATATCGTGTTGGAAGTTATTCAAATTCTTGTATGACAGGGACAGATTTTTAGATCTATTTAAAATTATGCAATTTAATTTTTTAACGACTACAAAATGTTCTAAATATGGCGAAGTACTATACAAACATCATGATAAAACTAAAAAAATTATAAATTACTTCTTAATTTGTCCGGTTGTAATCGCCATACAGTGGTTTAGTTTTCCATTAGTATATAATGAAATAGCAAATTTAGAAAACTCAAATATTCGTGCCAAGAACATTATGAATTTGTGTTTTGGTGTAACAACAAAAACGTATAATCAGAATATCTTTATATTTTACTTAATAGAAATAGCGATAGGATTATTAACATTGTACTTTTTGACAATGTTTGACGTTTTATTAATTTCACTTTGTTCAGCTTATATTTCCCAACAACATGTACTCATTAATGCGTTCAATAATATTGGATACGAAGATAAACCTCAAATAAGTAAGATATTTAAAGTATTTAAGCATTATAAACGTAAAAAACATTAATATAACATTATAGTACCTATTAAACATTTATTAGTTTTAGTCACATTTAAAAAAGGTGAAATTTTATTTAAATTTAAAGGGGACTAATATTTTTAAATATTCAACTTCTACATGACTTAGCCGATCTCTACGCTCGCAAAAGTCTTCTTTCCTTTTTCCTTGTACGAGCTGAATTTTTCAATAGGTAGCCAAATAAATGATATCGGAACGTTACACATATAAAATCGTTGAAAATAGTATTGGTTTTTTGGTTTAGCGATAATTTCTTTGTCAATTTTGAGTAGTAATCATTCTCGATCGTCTGATAGTATAACCATATAAATTATAAGTAATCACTATCACTATGGGCGTTTAAAAAAAGTAGGAAACTATAATAAGCAAATTTTATGATACTATAAATCGCGTTACAGTAGTTATTGAACCATCGAGAACTCTCAAAATTAACAAAGACCTTAATGCTAATCCAAGAAGCCAGTACGATTGAGAACAAAACATTTTTAATGATCATTTGCGGGTAACTTATATATCATTTATATACTTAAAGTAATTAAGACTCTCTCTTCTTCCAACTATATCACCCCATGCATTTTAACGTATTAATACTTATAATAATGTTATATTATATACTTTTACTTTAAATTTCAAGTGAAACAAGTACACATTTTTACTCAGCATGTAGAAAAAAACATCTACATAAGTTAATATTTTGATAAACTACACATTTATCTAAGTCGAAATTTCATTTACAATTGTATTAGTTAAATAATAAATTCTATAATGGTTTTAGGTGCAGACTATTATAAAGAATTAAAATCAATTCTACGTGATCAACTACAACTTAATTTGTAAGTATTTCTTAAAAAGTAAACATGGATAACTTTATGTAGGAACCTATACCTATAAAAATTACTTGCAAAATCTTGTTCAATTCAAACAAATTTGAACAAATTTATACACACGTGTAGGGTTATTTTTTAAACAATTTATTAACACTCATAACCGGCCCCAAAAGTATATTTGTATATTTGTCTTTAAAATATATTTTTTTTATATATTATTTTAATTCATTATTATGAACAGTTATAACAGTACATAACAGTTATGAAATATATTGTATTTTATACTATTTTATCGTTTTTTTTTTTTAGATTTGTACTTTTTTTTAACAAATTCTATTATTAATTTGGTTTCCCTAAGCAAAATATTAATAATATATAATAATATTATTTAACGTTTTGAACTGAGCCAAAATTGTGCGAGGTATTCCCGCCACTTCACTCTCTCATCTTGACTATAATCATTCTAAAAAACCTTCCTAATAAATCTTATTTGTATGATATAGAAAAACTGATAACAAAATATTTAGGTAAGGAGCATAAAATTTAAAATGTATGCAATTAAAAAAAAAAATACTGGATATATAATGAAAAAAATATTTCATTCAAAAATGTATTCAATATTATTCAAATTTTAAAAATTAATTCAAATAAGAAATGTATCGTATTATATAATATAATTTTTTCAGGAATATAAAATTATTTTATTCTATTATGAAACCAACAATTCTATTTTCCGTTGCAATGGATTCATTCTATTTCTTATTGTTGACGTACTTATTCATTTTGGTATGTTTCTTATTTAAATTTAAACAATAATATTAATTAAGTAATGCATGTTTTTGATAAAGTAGAATATATCATTGATGAAATGAAAATATTTTATACAAGCCAATTAATGAGCCAATTGTAAAGCTATTTGTTATAACATATATTATTGGATTATGTTTTATAGTTAAAAATATTTTTATACAAAAGAAAAAAAGCGGGTAAGTGAGTATCGCTCTGCTGTACATGATGGTGGACCTCGGACAGAGTTAGGTTAAATTTGAATGCAATGATAGGTATCATTATATACAAAAAACGATTCTGAACGGAGATGATTTGTCAGTCTAGGATATATTATAAATAAATTTAAAATTTTAATCGAAAATTATTTATTAGTAAAAGGTTATTTTACACGTGTATTTTTGATTTCAAATTAACATAAAAACTTTAAACACTCATAAAATTTTTTTAATTGAATAAGCCTCAAACTTTTTTATAATTATTCTAAGCTTAACTTATGGACTGCATAGTATTAAATTTTCAATTCTTAGCTTTTGATAATAAAATATTTATACATTTTAAATATAGTGAAAATATTCATGATTTTGACGAATTTTTGTCAATATTTGAACTTCAAATGCTAACAATAAAAAAAAAATGTGCCTATGTATTTTTATAATTTTTGAATGAGAGTTAGAACAAGTTATGTGGACCCTTCAATTAAATTTTCAAGTAATTTGTCCCACCTAAATTTTTTTTATCAACATTTATAAAAAAAAAATAAAAAAAATTTGAAAATTTCAATTGTCTATAAATAGCTCAAAAAAAGTCAAAATGTTTTGAAAATCAAATCACGTAAAGAAAATGGCAATCTAAATAACTGGTAAAATTTTCAAGTATTTACGACTTATACTGTTTGAATAACAACAAATATCAAAAATCGTTTGAGGCTAAACCGTTATTTAACGCGGTTTTGTAAAAATTTAAATTTCAAACACTCATAAAAAATTTTTGTCTGAACCCGGTAGAGATTTTTTACAGATAATTAAAAAAAAATGTATGGAGAACCTTGTATCAAATTTTCAAAACTTAGTTATAAAAGAAAAAAATTTTACGATTTTTCAACCACAAAATTACTTGCCAATTTTCACAATTTTGACATTTTTCGTATAAATTCGAACTTTAAGCACTTATAAAAAAAAATTGTGATTAACGATTTCGGATTTTTTTTTATCACTTTAAGAACAACTTTAAGAAACCTTATATTAAATTTTCAAGATTTTCTGGCCGGCCAAAAAAATTTTATCGTTATTTTAAAAAAAAATTAAAAATTTAAATTGTCTATAAATAGCTCAAAATTTTTTGAAAATTTAACTGTGTATGGAGAACTCTAATATAAACATTTGGTGAAAATTTCAAGTATTTACATCTATTAGTTTTTGAGTTATAGCAAAATAAAAAATTCGATTTGGTCGTAAACTGGTTTTGCATAAAAATTTCCGTTTTTCTGCCATTTTTTTAGGGTTTTTCCCGACTCATTTAAAAAATATTGAAAATTTTTAACTTTTGACCCCCCAAAGTACCAACTAGATTCGATTTCCTTTTCAAAGAGGGGCTGAAGTCAAAAATCGAAGCATTTTTACTGCTCCAAATGTTGTCATCAGACACAAAAAAATAAAATAAAAAAAAAACACACATCATTGTAAAATCAATACATTCATCACTCCGTTCAGAATCTAAAACAATATAAAGCAAGTTACATTTTGAAATAAACGCTTGTACCTATGACAAACAATATATTTAACCCACCTAAAATATTGTTTTTTTTTTCAGGCTTATTAATCATTTTTTTTTTTATGATAATAATATTTTTGAGATTCTGAACGGAGTGATGTATGTATTGATTTTACAACAATGTATGTTTTTTTTTTTTGTTTTGTTTTTTGTGTCTGTCGACAAAATTTGGGGCAGTAAAAATGCTTCGATTTTTGACTTTAGCCCCCCTTTGAAAAGGAAATTGAATCTAGTTGGTTTTAAAAATATATACCGAATAAGTAATATATAGATGAATATATTGGCGAGGATGAGTTGAATTTTGAATCCTCTTTTTAACTTTAACACATATATACATACATGTATTCAAAAAAAAATACCGTTTGGGCGATGATTATTCAACTGTTTTTTCCTCGCATATATGTTAAAATAATTTCACTGGCGCAAACGGAATATTATTTTTTTATACGGGCGACGAAGTGCACAGGTACAGCTAGTATATAATAATTTTATTGGTGCTCAGTTGTGAATGTGTTCGTAGCTATACAGTGTGTCCCGTGGAGATTTACCCATTACAGTATCTCCTGAATTAATAAAGATATCATAATTCTGGTTTTTTTAAGAAGATTCATTTTTCATAAGGACAAAAACTATTTCATGTTTTAATTTATTTTAATGTTTTGCTAAAAAAAATATAGGTACATTTATTTGGTTAAATTATTTTCAAAAAAGTTTAAAGATAGCCATTTTGTAGACCTCATTTTCTATAAATATTGACGTTTCAACATTTTAATTTCATTAATCTCCTGATTTTTAATATTTATTCTAGTTTTGAAAAAAACTGCAAATTATTTAATACCTACGATAATAGATTCATTGTATCACACATGTGGCAAACGTCCCACGTGCTCGTACAACCGACGAACTTACCGCCGGTTTCTCGAAAAAGTCTATGAAATAAAATAATTTATAATACATTAATACCTAACTCGTAAGTTAAGAGGTAGTTCTACAGCAGATACCAATTATCTGTTTAGTACCAATATTACTATCCAGTATCCAGTATAGCTATCTGGTATATACCTATGTTACCGGAAGTGTTGACAATTTAGGGAAAAATGACGACAATTCCTAGTAAATGTTGACAATTCTTAAAAGCGGAAGGCAATGTTATCACCGCCTAGGAATTGTCATCATTTCCGTATTTTATTAGGCAATGTTATCACTATGGCCCGAAGTTTGATGAACTAAAAATATATAAAAAAAAAAATGCATAAAATGACATTTTATTGAATATTTGAATTGCCGCTTTAATTTCCCTCCGGAACCATGTGAGTAATGTCTGATAGTGGGTAATGATAACGAGAGAACAAGCTAGTTTGTTTATACCGGAAATCGTTAATTCTAAAATATATTGTTTAATCATATGGAGGAAAGTACATTCCTACTATACCACTATAACACTATACTAATATATTATGTTCGTGTACTATACTACAACTATAGACTCTAGTTTCAACCATGGCAAAATGAACATAAATCAATTTTTGTAGAAAAAGAACATTCATGGTATTCACTATTCTTTTCTATGTTATCAACTTACTATCAAAGTTTAAAACCTAGTTCTTGCATACTATATAATATTTAATATTACCGAATGGCGAATTGTAATTATTTGTAGTTGTTACTTGTTTTCTAATACCTCGTGAGTTGAATTTCTATTTTTTTTTTTTAGATTCTGAACGGAGTGATGAATGTATTGATTTTACAATGATGTGTGTTTTTTTTTTTTTTTTGTTTTTTTTTTTTTTTTTTGTGTCTGTGTACAGCATAACTAGTCGAAATAATACTTCAATTTCAAACTTTGGGGGTGGTTTCCGATGGCAAAGTGAATATCCTTGGTGCATTATAGAGGTGAAAAGTAAACATTTTCCAACAGTTTTCAAAAAAATCGAGAAAAACAAAAAAAAAAACGGGAATTTTTACGCAAAACCAGTTTTCTACAAAATCGAATTATTTATTTTGCTATAACTCAAAAACTAATCGATGTAAACACTTGAAATTTTCACAAAATATTTATATTAGCGTTCTCCATACACAGTTAAATTTTCAAAGAATTTTGACTTTTTTTGAGTTATTTATAGACAGTTGAAATTTTCAATTTTTTTAAGTATTTTTTTTAAAAATAACGATAAAAATTTTTTGGCCGGCCAGAAAATCTTGAAAATGTAATACAAGGTTTCTTATAAGTTGTTCTTAAAGTTATAAAAAAAAATCCGAAATCGTTAGTCACAATTTTTTTTTTATAAGTGCTTAAAGTTCGAATTTATACGAAATATGTCAAAATTGCGAAAATTGGCAAGTAATTTTGTGGTTAAAAAATCGTAAAAATTTTTCCTTTTATAACTAAGATTTGAAAATTTGGTACAAGGTTTTGCATAAAATTTTCTTCTACTATCTGCAAAAAAAACTCTACCGGACTAAAACAAAAAACTTTTATGAGTGATTGAAATTTAAATTTTTACAAAACCGCGTTAAATAACGGTTTAGCCTCAAACGATTTTTGATATTTGTTGTTATTCAAACAGTATAAGTCGTAAATACTTGAAAATTTTACCAGTTATTTAGATTGCCATTTTCTTTACGTGATTTGATTTTCAAAACATTTTGACTTTTTTTGAGCTATTAATAGACAATTGAAATTTTCAATTTTTTTTAATTTTTTTTTTATAAATGTTGATAAAAAAAATTAAGCTGGGACAAATTACTTGAAAATTTAATTGAAGGGTCTACATAACTTGTTCTAACTCTCATTCAAAAATTATAAAAATACATAGGCACAATTTTTTTTTATTGGCATTTGAAGTTCAAATATTGACAAAAATTCGTCAAAATCATGAATATTTTTCACTATTTGGTAGTTAAAAATTTATAAATATTTTTCTATCAAAAGCTAAGAATTGAAAATTTAATACTATGCTGTCCATAAGTTAAGCTTAGAATAATTATAAAAAGGTTTGAGGATTGTTCAATTTAAAAAAATTTACGAGTGTTTAAAGTTTTAATTTTAATTTGAAATCAAAAATACACGACGTGTAAAATCACGTTTTACTAATAAATAATTTTCGATTTTTGTTATTTTTAAAAAATTACTAAACGTAAGATCTTGAAACTTTTACTTAAATGTATGAATTAGTTTCAAAATAGAATATATGATAATATTTAAATATAATATATCCTGGACTGACAAATCATCTCCGTTCAGAATCGTTTTTCGTATACAATGATACCTATCATTGCATTCAAATTTAACCTACCATAGTCCGAGGTCCACCCCACCCCCTAATGTACAGCAGAGCGATACTCACTTACCCGCTTTTTTTTTTTTTGTTTTTCTCGATTTTTTTGAAAACTTTTTGAAAATTTTCTTTTGACCCCCCCCCCCCCCCAAGTACCAACTAGATGAATTTTCCTATTCAAAGAGGAGCTGAAGTCAAAAATCGGAGCATTATTACTGCTCGAAATGTTGTCGTCAGACACAAAAAAAAAAAAAACACACATCATAGTAAAATCAATACATTTTATTGTTTAGATTCAAATTATAATTATTATAAATTAATTAAATAATAAAACTATATATTACATTCCTTTACACTCTCTGTATTGTAGACACTATCGAACTAATAATGCTGTCGAACTCATATTAAATGAAAAACAGAGATACACGGGTATATAAAATAAACTTATAAAATTATGTTATATATCTGTGCGGAGATATGAATTTATATCAAACACGGGTTTATGTCGATTGCGATAACCGATTTTATTTATTGATTATTTATTAAGGTGATACTAGATTAATTAATAATTATGTTTGATTAAAGTAATAATTAAGTAAGTCAAATTAAATTTAAATAATGTGGCATCTTTTGCTGCTACTATCGTTAGGACATAGTAACATATACTAGGCGATGATATCATTTCCTTCCGATTTTAGGAATTTTCATCATTTCCTAAATGTCATCATTTCCGGTATACATTATACATATACCAGCAGTGGCGGCCCAAGGCATGGGCGAACCAGGCGGTCGCCCGGGGCGCCGGAAGATCATTTGTAGGTGCTCAAAAAATTTTAAAAACTTGTGACGTCTTAGAAAAAAACAATTTTAAATAACAACGGTGTGTGTTAAAATTATACTTCTCTATAAAAATAAATTGTTAAATATTTAGGCTATATTTAAGGGCGCATATAAAAAATATGCCCGGGGTGCCATTATATCTTGGGACAGCACTGTATACCAGTATGTACATTTTGAATAACATTTCTTTGGATATTAAATACTTCTATTATACCTGTATTAAATTAAACTTATTTTTTATTATTTTTTTTCTATTTACCAACTAAAGCTAATCCACCTCAAATACAATTAAAACGTTCATATTAAATACATAAATATTTTTGGTAACTCGATATGAATGCATTATTATAATAAGTTTTCATTAATTATCTTTTATTTATCCAAAGTAATAAACTTGAAGAAGCTGTAACTCCTTTGAACGCCGGAGGACATTTTTCATTCTCTTTTTCGGACCTCGTATTAATTCAAAGTTACCTGAATTTTTAATTTTTTACATTTAATTTTTTGTAATTTGAAATGCACATTCAAATTCAACGGGGTTGACGACAAAGATTACAAATAAATTCACAAGTAAAACGACTATACGATTTCTCGTGACATAGCTTCTATGTGGCGTAAATCTAATGCGAATTGATCAGCCAGAGGGTGTAAGATATTTCACTTCGTATCTTTTTGTATTGCACAATTCTGACCACTTATGTTTTTTTTTCTACAAAATATGGACTTTAATACACCACAAATAGAATGCCAAAACATTTTTCAATCAAATTTTTGTAAGTTTAAATATAATTCCTCAGTGTATTATTAATACTCTTCCATAATATATATACATAAGTTATAACAGACAATATTATGCATATCATTGAACTATTATTAAGGCTTCTGTAAAATATTGAAAAATCTCCAGCAATCGTGAAAGAAGATTTTTATGAAACATAGGATAACAAACTGATTTTTCATACATAACTATGCTTATCATATTGAACTTATTAACAGAACAAAAATATATGTTTCAATTATTTGTTAATCTTTGTAATTATTATAAGCTACAATCTAAAAACTATAATTTTGATTTTATTAATATTTGTATAATTTTATTTTACAATTTACTTTTTTGAAATACAACTGTATACCAATATACAATTATTATAGAATACCATAATATTATTATTACTCATACAGTCATACATATATTATACGTTTACTTAATTTAGTATATTTAATTGCGGTGTCTGACTACCCTAAAATAAGCTTGGACTGCCCAATTATTTTACACATTTCTTGATACTAGGAATATATGTGTTGTAGAGACAACCTGGTGTGATGTTGTGGTTTTGACAACGTCGTCAGGTATTGTCCGCTATCAGGCGATCGCTTAAGGTTTAAGATAGTCGTGCGGTGATAGTAGTGGACTGTATAAAATTTATTTGAGACACGGGATGAACATAAAATAATTGTTGTAAAAGGAAAGGCACAATCTATAAAAACGATAATAAAAAAACAAATAGTATATACGAGATATTGATACTAATATTGATAATAATTCAAAATACAAAATTGATAACAAAATATTCACGTCCACAGATATATACAATTATTGTATATATCTGTGTTCACGTCGCTGATCAGGCGTACGTGATAAGAAAAATGTATAATAAGATATTGATAATGTTCTAACTGATTAGGCGGCGACGGCCGACAACGGTATACAAATTAATAATAATGAAAACAAAGAATAACAATACCCGCTCGGAATCGTACTGGTGGCTTGGACGCTTGACGGGAACGGAATAATATACACCGTTGTGGGCAGATAGATGATGATGATGAAGATGACGTGGCGTGGCGTGGCCCGAAAAGGCACGTGTAAAACGGCAAAGTAATTGAGTGTCATAAAACACGAACAATTAGTGGTACGACGGACACTTGCGTCGGCGAGTTCACAACGGCGGAGCGCGTTCGATCGGCGTATTAATGAAAAAGTCGTCGCGACAAAACATAAACGAAATAATAGCGTCGCGAACGGCTCGCATACCAGGCTGGACTGAGACCGCGGGGAACGACCCGGACGACACATAATATAAACAGATGGGCTAGGCAAGGCGCGCGGGGCCGAGATAGTCACGGCACTAGACTTTGACCGGTGTCTGAACAAAGATAGTCCATCGGCTTATCGGGCACCAACATTCTCCCCACCTTGGAAGACGCAGGCGGCTTCCATTAACCATAATAATTTTCTCGTCCGAGTTAGGGTTTACAATTAAAGTATAAAGACAAAAAAAAAATACAATGCAAATACAAAAAATAATAATACTTACATTATATACATATTTAGGGAGATGATAAGACATGTGGGAACAAAACTAGGAGTGTCTACTCGTTGGTAGGCAGCTTAACTACTTTAACTGCCGGACGCTTCACCTCTCCATCTCGAGTGATGATCGTAACCACACGGACTGTCTGTTCCGGACCCGGGTGTACCTTCTTAATGCTTCCCATACGCCACTCGGATGGTGATTGATTTGGAGCCTCAACGATAACAAGATCACCCACTTTGAGGTTGTCTTGTGGAGTAGTTCATTTCAAACGAGCCTGCAGCGTACTTAGGTACTCGAGGGACCATCTTTTCCTGAATGACTCGTGTAATTGTCGAAGGAGTTGCCAACGCGTAAGTCGGTTCATTGGGACCTCAGTGAAGTTTTCTTCCGGCACGGCTAGGATAGGCTGTCCGATGAGAAAATGTCCCGGGGTTAAGGCATCCAGGTCATGTGGATCCATTGACGCTGGAGTGAGAGGTCGCGAATTGAGGATCCCCTCTACTCGAACACACAACGTCTCGAGTTCTTCATAAGTTAGCACTTGTATGCCGATCACCCGTTTCAAGTGAAATTTCACACTCTTAATGCCCGCCTCCCAGAGACCGCCAAAGTGCGGCGCGGCAGGTGGATTAAAATGCCAGGTACAGGCGACGTGTGCCGATACTCGGATTTGGACGTCCTTGTTTCGTAATATGTGATTTAGATGTCGAGCAGCACCAACATAATTTGTGCCGCAATCAGAATAGACATGTGTTGGAACACCTCGACGTGCAACAAATCGATCCAAAGCGGCTAAGAAGGCGTCGGTTGTCAAATCTGATACGATTTCGACATGGATGGCCTTAGTGGTCATGCAAACAAATAACGCGATATAGACCTTGGTAGTTTTTGTATTTCGACTTTTACATTCTTTGATGAGATATGGTCCTCCATAATCCGTCCTCACGCTTGAAAACGCGCGAAGGGAATGGACACGAGCTTCTGGCAGATTACCCATACGCGGTGTTAAAAGTGTTGCTTTGTATCGAGTGCATGTGATGCACTTAAAAATGACGCGACGAACAGCTTCTCGACTTGACACGATCCAAAATTCTTGACGAAGCATAGCGATGATAAGTTTCGGTCCCGCATGTAAAAATTTTCGATGAAAGGCGGTTATGAGTAGTGATGTGACGTGAGACTCTTTAGGTAGTAAATATGGATGTTTTGCATCTTCAGTCAACATTGATCGTTGCAATCATCCACCGACTCGGATTAAACCTGAACTATCTATAAAAGGGGCTAGTTGAGCCATAGTTGGGGGGGTCACTATATTGTTGGGCTTGGCCAACTGTTTTAGGAGCTCATGAAAATGTGTACGTTGAGTAACACGAACGGCAAGTCGTATGGCCTGTTGTTGTTCATCTGTAGTGAGAAAAGATGAGTTAGTAGGTTGCTTGAGTATTACCTGGTCTATGAAACGTAGGGCGTAAGATAACGCACGTTGAAGACGGAACCACGACGAAAATCGAAGTAAAAAATTATCGAAGGTCGGTACTTCGCGAACAGCTACCATGCATGTAGATGTAACTTTTATTTCAGGTAGACGGCAAGGGTTGAGCGTTTGAATGAGTGGACCTGGCCATCGTACTTCAGGAAAACGTATGAACGTTGGACCTTTCCAATGCAAATTACATGATACAAGGTCATCAGGCAATAATCCACGTGATGAGGGATCAGCTGGATTTTCTCCGGTCGTCACATGCGCCCAATGGCAATCTGGAAGCAAATTGAAATGACTTCAATGACGGCTCGTCCTTGGGTTCAAAGGAAGGACAATTAGCTCGATCGTCCGGCGGAATACGGTCCAAAATCTTGGCGCTATTGCTGCACCACTTTTTTAGACTACAACCAGCTGACTGTAGTAAACCGATAGTATGATTTTGTACCTTAATCAATTCTTCTTCCGTGTTCCGTCCTACCACAATGTCGTCGACGTAAGTATGGTTGGTCAAAACACCCTTTGCGGCAGGGAATATAGGTTCAGAACATGCATCCAAAGCATGTAAGGTGCGTATAGCGACGAACGGAGCCGAGCTCAAACCATACGTAACCGTCAATAATTCGTACTCCTGAATCTCTTGCTCCGGGGAATGTCGCCAAAGAATGTGTTGAAAAACGCAGTCTTCATCACGGATTCTAATCTGACGGTACATTTTAACGATGTCAGCGACGAAAATGTATTTATATAATCGACACATGAGTAACAATTCACTTATGTCGTTTTGTAGTTTAGGACCAACACAAAGAATATCATTGAGTGAAACACCTGACGAAGACTTCGCCGAAGCGTCGAAGACGACCCGCAATTTGGATGTATCGCCATCTCGTTTCACCACCGCGTGGTGCGGTATATAGTATTTTCCAGGACGAGTTGCAATCTTCATGTGACCTAACGAAAGATACTCTTTCATGAAAGACCGATAAGACTCATACAACTGTTTGTCCTTTTGGAGACGATGTTCTAAATTGAGTAGACGCCTTAAAGCTAAGGATCGAGATTCTCCAAGATGACACGATGATGGATTAATTGCGGACGTTGGGCGGATATGTGAGTACCATCATCCTTGGTGAAAACGTAATCTCGAAGAGGTAAGGCGACACAGAACCGGCCGTCAGCATTTCGCGACATAGATTTATTGAACCACCGTTCACATAGCTCATCCTCTGTAGTCGGAACTACGGGAGAGAAATGTTCTTCAATAGACCAAAAACGATGTAGTAATATGTCAATCGACGGACTGGAAGTAAGCAACAGCGAAGTAAGTGGAGATAATGTGCCTGCACAAGAGGTGACTAATCCCATTATAATCCAGCCCAAATGGGTGTCCATGGCAGATGGAAAACCGATGGTGTGTTTTATTATCGACTCAGAACGTAAAAGGAACGGATATAAATCATCTCCAAGTAACAAGTCAATCCGAGACGGAGTGTCGAACTGCGAATCGGCTAACAGTAAGTGTTGATATTGTGTACGTACATTCGGCGGTAAAGGCGTAGACGGCAAAAGAGACGTGATTTTTGCGAGTATTATTAGATCGTGGCAATTAAATTTCGGGCTTGACGTATGGTGTGGTATAAAGGAACACGAAGTGCTTCCCCGAACTTGGGTAACCGGACTTTGGGATAAACCAACTATTTCATTTTCACATTTACGTCGAGATAGTCCGATGCGGGCTACGCAATCCGCAGTAATTGCCGATATTTGGGAACCACTATCCAATAATACGCGGACTTCATGATAAGTACCACGTGCATCTAGGATTCGAACAATGGCTGTGCCCTATAATACCGTACTGCCGGACGCTGACATGCCCGAAAATTTAGTACTAGTACTTCCGGCCTCCCCACCATCGTCTAAGGTACCTTCTTGTTCGGTGGTGACCGTAGATTCGAATTCTGGTGGTAAATGTAATAATGTATGATGACCTTGTTGACATTTCCCACATAGGTGTTTAGATTTACACGTGTTCACCATGTGTGTCGAACTCATACATGAAAAACATAGTTTATTGATTCGTATACGTACTCCCGTCGTTGTGACACAGTATATGTCTTAAATTCTGGACAATGGTACGGAAAATGTTCACCCCGATTACAAATAGAACAATGTTTTGGTTTATATAATTTTAGCGAAGTTGAGGACGATTCTTCTGTCTTATGCACGGGGTTACTTGCAGCAGTTAGCACTAATTTTGGCTTGACGGATTTGTACGATTTAGTGGAACTAGTTTCAATCTTGTCTACACCCTGTATGTTTTCCAATATCTTTAAACATTTTTGAACAAAAGTAATCAATGTATCAAAACTCGGAATTGTGGATTGACAAATACTAGCTTCGAACAGCTGACGTGTTGTCGGGTCTAATACACGTGAACCCAAAAAAAACAACATAAAACCCGCAAGGTCATCGACTCCTAATAATTTCAAAGTAGCAACATTTTCTTTAAAAATATCTAAAAAGGCGGTCAACGATGATACCGATTCTTGAGTGATCGGTTTAAAAACGAAAAGCTTATCTAAATGAGCAGTTGCGAGTAATCGCTTATTTTGGAATCGGTCACATAGTGCTGACCATGCGACAAAATAATTCGTCGTCGACAATGGAATTAATTTTATTACGGAATATGCGGAACCGGTTAAACTTTTGAAAAATGAAATTTTTGTATATCTCTAATACCGGGATCATCGTGTACCAATGATTTAAAAGTGTCACGGAACACGCACCAATTTGTTATGGACCCGTCAAAGGTCGGCAATGCAATTTTCGGAAGTGCACTAAACGATTGTCGAATAGACCCTGATTGTATAATAGCAGGCGCTTCCGTTGTACGGTCGACTATTTCGCGGATTTCGTCGACGACAGTTTCTATGATATCCGTTACGGGGGAATCCACTGATTCATATTCATCAGAACGACCAAGACTAACCAAAGAATCAATAATAATGGTTTAATCGGCTTGAAAACAGGAAAACAGATTATCTAAACGCTTCACACTCGCGAATAATTGTTCACGTTTCGCGGTATCGCTAGCTTCGCAACGCCCAACATGTCCGATAACGATTTTTGTGCGCGGTTCCGCGCAAGTCGTGCACATATCAGAGCTCGCTCAGCCGCTTCGGTATTGTCTTTCTTGATTTTCGGCGGCATTATTAAAATGTACCGGTAAAATACGTAATTGCGCTGACGTTAAATCAACACAAAATGTTTATAGATCCAATTTAAACTAATAAAATAATGTAGTACGCGATCCAGACCGATGGACCAAAATGTTGTAGAGACAACCTGGTGTGATGTTGTGGTTTTGACAACGTCGTCAGGTATTGTCCGCTATCAGGCGATCGCTTAAGGTTTAAGATAGTCGTGCGGTGATAGTAGTGGACTGTATAAAATTTATTTGAGACACGGGATGAACATAAAATAATTGTTGTAAAAGGAAAGGCACAATCTATAAAAACGATAATAAAAAAACAAATAGTATATACGAGATATTGATACTAATATTGATAATAATTCAAAATACAAAATTGATAACAAAATATTCACGTCCACAGATATATACAATTATTGTATATATCTGTGTTCACGTCGCTGATCAGGCGTACGTGATAAGAAAAATGTATAATAAGATATTGATAATGTTCTAACTGATTAGGCGGCGACGGCCGACAACGGTATACAAATTAATAATAATGAAAACAAAGAATAACAATACCCGCTCGGAATCGTACTGGTGGCTTGGACGCTTGACGGGAACGGAATAATATACACCGTTGTGGGCAGATAGATGATGATGATGAAGATGACGTGGCGTGGCGTGGCCCGAAAAGGCACGTGTAAAACGGCAAAGTAATTGAGTGTCATAAAACACGAACAATTAGTGGTACGACGGACACTTGCGTCGGCGAGTTCACAACGGCGGAGCGCGTTCGATCGGCGTATTAATGAAAAAGTCGTCGCGACAAAACATAAACGAAATAATAGCGTCGCGAACGGCTCGCATACCAGGCTGGACTGAGACCGCGGGGAACGACCCGGACGACACATAATATAAACAGATGGGCTAGGCAAGGCGCGCGGGGCCGAGATAGTCACGGCACTAGACTTTGACCGGTGTCTGAACAAAGATAGTCCATCGGCTTATCGGGCACCAACAATATTATGATCATAAATTCATTGGTGACCAACGACCGTCCTCATCATATTATATACATTGTATACACATATTCTTTATTTCATACATTATGTCATTATCGATTAAAATATAAATGAATGTTAATATTTATTTATAACTGTTCTTAATAGTGTAATTATTGAAAAGTTTTTAAAAAAAACAAACGAATATCTTTTACAATATATTTTAATATTGTAACTTTCAAATAGGTAGGTAGTACCTCATCTTTAATAATCATTATTAGCACTAAGTAAAATGTGAAATAATATGTATTTCTTTTAATCGATATTATTTTTAATTATTAGGAGAAAGTATAATATTTTTTTTAAATGTAGATTATTTCTACTTGATAGTTTTAATTATCATCAATTAGACATATGACATATTAAACCTAAGAACTTGAAACTTTTACTTAAATGTTTGAATTTGTTTCAAAACAGAATATATGACAATATTTAAATTTTGGACGCATGTAAAATCCCGGAAAATAATAATTATTTTTTATTTTATAAATGTTTGTATTAGTTTTATTATTTGTAAAAATGTATAAGATACCTATCTAGTAATAAGTAGTTTTAGATTCTGAACGGAGTGAAGAAGGTATTGATTTTACAATGATGTGTGTTTTTTGTTTTTTTTTTGTGTCTGACGACAACATTTGGAGCAGTAATAATGCACTGATTTTTGACTTCAGCCCCTCTTTGAAAAGGAAAATTCATCTCGTTGGTACTACATATTTTTCAAATAGTTTTCAAAAAAATCGAGAAAAACAAAAAAAAATGGCAATTTTACGAAAAACCACTTTTCGACAAAATCGATTTTTTGATTTTGCTCTAACTCAAAAACGGATTGTTGTAAATACTTGAAATTTTCACCAAATGTTTATATTATGGTTATCTCTTTACAGTTAAATTTTAAAAATATTTTGACCATTTTTAAGCTTCTTATAGACAGTTGAAATTTTCGACTTTTCTAAGTTTTTTTTCTTCAAATGCCGATAAAAATTTTTCGGGTGGCCAGAAAATCTTGAAAATTTAATACAAGGTTTTCTTATAAGTTGTTCTTAAAGTGATAAAAAAAAATCCGAAATCGTTAGTCACAATTTTTTTTCATAAGTGCTTAAAGTTTGAATTTATACGAAATATTTCAAAATTTAAATTAAATTTCATACTCTCATTATGCGTATGTTGCCTAATACTTTTTTTATTAATAAACAGATACTATAAAGTAACCATAGAAACATATAAAAACTATACTATTTGTTTCAAAATAGAATATAATATGACAATATTTTAATATAATATATCCTTAACTGACAAATCATTTTCGTTCAGAATCGTTTTTCGTATACAATGATACCTATCATTGGATTCAAATTTAACCTACCATAGTCCGATGTCCACCCCACTCCCTAATATACAGCAGAGCGATACCCACTTACCCGCTTTTTTTAATATTTTTTATTTAATGAATAACTCAATGCATATCATTATTTTTTTTTTTAAATCACCGGCATGTATCATTTTAATAATTTATAATAATTGTATACAATAGCCTGTGTCCCATTGTGGTATCTCCTGAAATAATTGAGATGTCATAATTCTGGTTTTTCAATAAGATTCACAGGAACAATAAATATAAAAATTCATATTTTAATTTATTTTAATGTTTTGGTAAAAATGTTAAAAAATATATTTTTTTTATTTAATTATTTTCAAAAAAGTTAAAGATAGTCATATTGTAGAGTTCTTTAAAATGTAATCTGTAAATATGGACGTTTTAACATTTTAATTTCATTTATCTCCTAATTTTTTAATATTGTTTCTAGTTTCGAAAAAAACTGCAAATTATTTAATATGATAGTGGTATCATTCAATCATAGTATTAACCCACGGAGCTCGTACGGCCGTTTTCGGAAAACAAGCAAAAAAAAAAGCGGGTAAGTGAGTATCGCTCTGCTGTACATTAGGGGGTGGGGTGGACCTCGGACTAGGGTAAGTTAAATTTGAATGCAATGATAGTTATCATTGTATACGAAAAACGATTCTGAACGGAGATGATTTGTCAGTCTAGGATATGTTAATATATTATATTTAAATATTGTCATATATTCTATTTTGAAACAAATTCAAACATTTTAGTATAAAAGTTTCAAGATCTTACGTGAAGTAATTTTTTAAAAATAACAAAAATCGGAAATTATTTAGTAGTAAAACGTTATTTTACACGTGAATTTTTGATTTCAAATTAAAATTAAAACTTTAAACACTCGTAAAATTTTATAAATTTAATACTTATCCAACTTTTTTATAATTATTCTAAGCTTAACTTATGAACAGCATAGTATTAAATTTTCAATTCTTAGCTTTTGATAGTAAAATATTTATAAATTTTTAACTACCAAATAGTGAAAAATATTCATGATTTTGACGAATTTTTGTCAATATTTGAACTTCAAATGCTAATAAAAAAAAATTGTGCCTATGTATTTTTATAATTTTTGAATGAGAGTTAGAAAAAGTTATCCGGTAGAGTTTTTTTTACAGATATTTGAAGAAAAATGTATGGAGAACCTTGTACCAACTTTTCAAATCTTAGTTATAAAAGAAAAAAATTTTACGATTTTTCAACCACAAAATTACTTGCAAATTTTCGCAATTTTGACATATTTCGTATAAATTCAAATTTTAAGCACTTATAAAAAAAAATTGTGACTAACGATTTCGGATTTTTTTTTATCACTTTAAGAACAACTTATAAGAAACCTTGCATTAAATTTTCAAGATTTTCTGGCCGGCCAAAAAAATTTTAGGGGCTGGGGTGAACCTCGGACTAGGGTAAGTTAAATTTGAATGCAATGATAGGTATTATTGTACACGAAAAACGACTCTGAACGGAGATGAATTGTCATTCTAGGATATATTATATTTATATTTTATAATGTCATTTATTGTATTTTTAAACCAATTCAAACATTTAAGTAAAAGTTTCAAGATCTTACGTTTAGTAATTTTTAAAAATAACAAAAATCGAAAATTATATATTAGTAAAACGTTATTTTACACGTGTATTTTTGATTTAAAATTAAAATTAAAACTTTAAACACTCGTAAGGTTTTTAAAATTGAATAATCATCAAACTTTTTTATAATTATTATAAGCTTAACTTATGGACAGCATAGTATTAAAATTTCAATTCTTAGCTTTTGATAGTAAAATATTTATAAATTTTTTACTACCAAATAGTGAAAAATATCCATGATTTTTGAATATTTCAATTGTCTATAAATAGCTCAAAAAAAGTAAAAATATTTTGAAAATCAAATCACGTAAATTAAATGGCAATCTAAATAACTGGTAAAATTTTCAAGTATTTACGACTTATACTGTTTGAATAACTACAAATATCAAAAATCGTTTGAGGCTAAACCGTTATTTAACGCGGTTTTGTAAAAATTTATATTTCAAACACTCATAAAAATTTTTTGTCTGAATCCGGTAGAGTTTTTTTTACAGATATTTGAAGAAAAATGTATGGAGAACCTTGTACCAAATTTTCAAAACTTAGTTATAAAAGAAAAAAATTTTACGATTTTTCAACCACAAAATTACTCGCAAATTTTCGCAATTTTGACATATTTAGTATAAATTCGAACTAAGCACTTATAAAAAAAAATTGTGACTAACGATTTCGGATTTTTTTTTATCACTTTAAGAACAACTTATAAGAAACCTTGCATTAAATTTTCAAGATTTTCTGGCCGGCCAAAAAAATTTTATCGTTATTTTAAAAAAAATACTAAAAAAAATTAAAAATTTCAATTGTCTATAAAAAGCTCAAAAAAAGTCAAAATTTTTTGAAAATTTAACTGTGTATGGAGAACGCTAATATAAACATTTGGTGAAAATTTCAAGTATGTACATCTATTAGTTTTTGAGTTATAGCAAAATAAAAAATTCGATTTGGTCGAAAACTGGTTTTGGGTAAAAATTCCCGTTTTTCTGTCATTTTTTTAGGGTTTTTCCCGGCTCATTTAAAAAATATTGAAAATCGAAGCATTTTTACTGCTCCAAATGTTGTCGTCAGACACAAAAAAAAAAAATAAAAAAAAAAACACACATCATTGTAAAATCAATACATTCATCACTCCGTTCAGAATCTAAAATCAGGAGATTAATGAAATTAAAATGTTGAAACGTCAATACTTTCAGAACTCAAAAGTAGAATCGTAGAAATTTTGTTTCATTATTTTATTTTGGCATCCTAAAATAAATGCGAAATATTATTTTCGTTTAAGCCAAGATATAATGCGACGTGAATTATTGAAAACTATAAATGATTGATCACGAGATATAGATTTTATGTACATTACAATAATATGTGTGCATTAAGAGGACGCCACACCCGCATGTGTTGTCTCCGTCTTACAAGTGCGTAACATTGCAAAAACTGTTTCACGCGGGAAAGAACCGAGGAAGCTACAGTTATAACTAAGAAACGAAATTTCCACCATATAAAAAGAAGAATTTTGTCTGTGAAATATCGTTCTTATTTTTTCGATATCACTTATACAAAAAAAGTTTTTATTGTTTCATAATACATTATTTTTGTATATTTTTAAGCACGAATAACTTTATTTGTAGTTCTGATGTCGAAAAAATAAAAACGATATTTCACAGACAAAATTCTTCTTTTTATATGGTGGAAATTTCGTTTCTTAGTTATAACTGTAGCTTTCTCGGTTCTTTCCTGCGTGAAACAGTTTTTGCAATGTTACGCACTTGTAAGACGGAGACGACACATGTGGGTGTGGCGTCCTCTTAATATTATTCTAATGATGAAATTTAAAAATTAATTGGTAATTTAATTTAAACGTACGATCACAGCAGTAGACGGCATTCTTGTTTATATACGGATAAATAATATTAATTTTGAATTACATCATAAAATATGAAATATTGTTTTATTAAGTGTATGAAATGCAATAATATAATATAATATCAAGCATATATATTGTAAGATAGCTCTAAAGCAGGTTTCAAGTACTTGATACCTAAAATTAGTTGTTTAGTATCAATGATACCAATAGCTATCTGATATTTATATACACTAAAATTACACTCTTATAATATGTACTATAAAAATGAGTCTGTGTTCTCATTGTCTCAATGGTGGTGATTTAAGCTAAAATATCAGAGAAAAAGAATTGATCACAAAATTAAAACAAATCTAATTAGATAAGTATTTGTGTTTAAATACTTTTGAAGTTGATGTATTTTTATCTCTTTTTAAATACAAATGAAAAGTACTTTTTTAAAAGATAGTACATATATTATTTAATCACTAGTTTTATTATATTTTACTAAAATAGGCTTGTTTGACATCGGAATCAGATACAGTCCTAAACTTAATCAAAATCGGCTCATCAGTTGTCTTTATTGCTTCAAGGTTATTCATTTATTGTAATCTATTTGAAAATATTAACATACAAGTATAAAGATTATTATTGCATTGATATTAGTGGACTTAGATTGATAATAATTAACTTTCATATAGAGAGAATTGGTCAACTTTAGCTTATACTCTTGCAATTGGACTAAGATGGATTTAAAATTCAAGAAGTTGTTATTATTTGCAATGCGGATGAATAATGCAAATCAAATGTTGATAAGGGCGTCGCCAAAAAAAATTATCAACTTACAACTATTCGCTAACGTATTAATATATTAATTTAGATTTATTTTCATATAGTTATTGTAAATACAAATATAGAATTTGAACAAAATACCTAACTAAATGCAATTAATTTCAGATTATATCAACGTCTATCAACATGGTCCCTGTCTTGTTGAAAATCACTAACTTAGAAAATCACAAGTCACAATAGGCTTAAAACATTATATCACTTGTTATATGTATAAACTATGTTTAGACTATTTAGAGTTATATATAAATATATAGTATATACAATTTTCAGTTTAAAATGTTATTCAATATTATATAAGAATAGGAAGCTAACTATAAAATCATACAACAAATTATATCAGTTATTTAAATCCATATGAAAACAGTTACTCGTAAACTAAAAATAATAGCTTATAAATAAATATATGCAATGTACATTGTTTATAAATTTGTAAATCAAAATCCATTGACAACAATGAAATAAAAGTGAACTAATAAAAACAATGGTCCAAGTAAAATGTAATTTTAGATTCTGAACGGTTAGGTTAGGTTATGTATTGATTTTACAATGATGTGTTTTTATTTTATTTTATTATTTTTTTTTTTGTGTCTGACGACAACATTTGGAGCATTAAAAATGCTTCGATTTTTGACTTCAGTTAAAAGTTAAAAATTTTCAATATTTTTTAAATGCGTCGGGAAAAACCCTAAAAAAATTAAGGGAAAAACGGGATTTTTTACGTAAAACCAGTTTTTTTTTTTTTGCTATAATTCAAAAACTGTTGACGCCACAATCACCGTTTGCACCTGCACGCCGTGTCCACCACCAAAGGCCCGATAAGCTTATCTGTCGGCCGACCGGTCACGGCGGCGGTGACTCCGCGTACGCTCCACAGTACCAGTTACGTATCTGCGACGACTTGTGCGTGTGTCGTCCGTTGCCGCTTTGTTTTTTTTTGCAATAGTATCATTGCCGTGCAAAAACATATCGCCATATGTAAATGTGACAATTCGCCCGTCCCTCGTCGCAGTGCGAACGTTTGTCATCCTTTTTCTTAAGCCGATGATCATCGCTCGTCCGCAAAGTGCGCAATGCGACTCGGCCCATCCGAAAATATTATAATAGTGCGTGAAGTGTTGTTGACCATTACTATATTATTACCCGCTGCCCGTCATTATTGTCACGTCGGTACGTGCGACCATAAGTTATTACGCAATCGGTTCAGCTGTTCCACCACGACACACTGCAGTCCACATTATCATCAGGTCGTACTATCATAACTTACTCTCCATATTATTATCAATTCGGGATGCTTATATGATTATTATTTGTTATCGATTTGTATTCGTTTTTCTGAATTATATTATTTATTTAAATTATTATTATAACGATCGCATGTAATCCAAAATTATTATATTGCATTTACGGTGGTCGTTTGTGACCATATTATTACTAACATAGGTTAAGGCATCATCTGTATTATTCAATTATTTTCAATATTATTCAATTATTTGTCATATTATTATTCTCTTGTTATTATCATCCATATTTTACTCCCATACTGTTGGTAATCTCCTAGCAATAATTTGTTGGGCGTACCAGCCGAAACAAAAACTAATCGATGTAAATACTTTATTATTTTCATAGAATCTTTTCGATATTTGTTTTTATTCAAATAGTATAAGTCGTAAATAGTTGAAAATTGTATCAGTTATTTAAATTGGCATTTTATTTACGTGATTTGATTTTCAAAATATTTTGACAATATATATACTATATAGGCATTTGAAATAATCAATTTTTTTTTATAAATGTTGATAAAAAAAATTAAGCTTAGACAAATTACTTGAAAATGTAATAGAAGGGTCCACATAAATTGTTCTAACTCTCATTCAAAAATTATAAAAATACATAGGCACAATTTTTTTTTATTAGCATTTGAAGTTCAAATATTGACAAAAATTCGTCAAAATCAAGAATATTTTTCACTATTTGGTAGTTAAAAATTTATAAATATTTTTCTATCAAAAGCTAAGAATTAAAAATTTAATAGTTTGCTGTCCATAAATTAAGCTTAGAATAATTATAAAAAAGTTTGAGGATTATTCAATTTAAAAAATTTTACGAGTGTTTAAAGTTTTAATTTTAATTTGAAATCAAAAATACACGACGTGTAAAATAACGTTTTACTAATAAATAATTTTCGATTTTTGTTATTTTTAAAAAATTACTTGACTACTTCCTTTTACTTTATCTTGAAACTTTTATACTTAAATGTTTGAATTTGTTTCAAAATAGAATATATGATATAATTTAAATATAATATATCCTAGACTGACAAATCATCTCCGTTCAGAATCGTTTTTCGTATACAATGATACCTATCATTGCATTCAAATTTAACCTTCCCTAGTCCGAGGTCCACCCCACCCCCTAATGTACAGCAGAGCGATACTCACTTACCCGCTTTTTTTTTTTTGATGATTGTGTAGAATTTATATTTATCGTAGTTCCTAAAATAGTATGATTGGAAAGTATGAACAAATCAAAAAAAAATCAGAAGAAAATCTTTTACTCATAAAATACAATATTTCTTGCAAATGTTGATAACGTGCACCATGTATTATTATATTAATAAAATTAAGACACATCACATCTGTATTGTATTAAAAATATAAATAATCACTATAAATTATAATTTTTTAATTCCCTGAACACAATGAATCTAACCAAATATGTTGATCGTATTCTATGTAATATAATGACGCTCATGTATCAATATTGTATACCCGAAACGCCGTGTTACATAAAATAAAGTCACATTATCATGCGAAAGATAATTTTAGATTCTGAACGGAGTGATGAATGTATTGATTTTACAATGATGTGTGTTTTTTTTTAGATTCTGAACGGAGTGATGAATGTATTGATTTTACAATGATGTGTGTTTTTTTTTTTTTTTTTTTTTTTTTTTTTGTGTCTGTGTACAGCATAACTAGTCGAAATAATGCTTCGATTTCAAACTTTGGGGGTGGTTTCCGATGGCAAAGTGGATATCCTTGGTGCATTATAGAGGTGAAAAGTAAACATTTTCCAACAGTTTTCAAAAAAATCGAGAAAAACATAAAAAAAATGACAGAAAAACGGGAATTTTTACGAAAAAACAGTTTTCGACCAAATCGATTTTTTTATATGGTTGTAATTCAAAAACTAATCGATGTAAACACTTGAAATTTTCACAAAATGTTTATATTAGCGTTCCCCATACACAGTTAAATTTTCAAAGAATTTCGACTTTTTTTGAGCTATTTATAGACAGTTGAAATTTTCAATTTTTTTAAGTATTTTTTTTAAAATAACGATAAAAAATTTTTGGCCGGCCAGAAAATCTTGAAAATTTAATACAAGGTTTCTTATAAGTTGTTCTTAAAGTTATAAAAAAAAATCTGAAATCGTTAGTCACAATTTTTTTATATAAGTGCTTAAAGTTCGAATTTATACGAAATATGTCAAAATTGCGAAAATTGGCAAGTAATTTTGTGGTTAAAAAATCGTAAAAATTTTTTCTTTTATAACTAAGATTTGAAAATTTGGTACAAGGTTCTTCATAAAATTTTCTTCAACTATCTGCAAAAAAAACTCTACCGGACTAAAACAAAAAATTTTTATGAGTGATTGAAATTTAAATTTTTACAAAACCGCGTTAAATAACGGTTTAGCCTCGAACGATTTTTGATATTTGTTCTTATTCAAACAGTTTAAGTCGTAAATACTTGAAAATTTTACCAATTATTTAGATTGCCATTTTCTTTACGTGATTTGATTTTCAAAATATTTTGACTTTTTTTGAGCTATTTATAGACAATTGAAATTTTCAATTTTTTTTTATTTTTTTTTTATAAATGTTGATAAAAAAAATTGAGCTGGGACAAATTACTTGAAAATTTTATTGAAGAGTCCACATAACTTGTTCTAACTCTCATTCAAAAATTATAAAAATACATAGGCACAATTTTTTTTTATTAGCATTTGAAGTTCAAATATTGACAAAAATTCGTCAAAATCATGAATATTTTCACTATTTGGTAGTTAAAAATTTATAAATATTTTTCTATCAAAAGCTAAGAATTGAAAATTTAATACTATGCTGTCCATAAGTTAAGCTTAGAATAATTATAAAAAAGTTTGAGGATTATTCAATTAAAAAAATTTTACGAGTGTTTAAAGTTTTAATTTTAATTTGAAATCAAAAATACACGTGTAAAATAACGTTTTACTAATAAATAATTTTCGATTTTTTTATAATATATTCTAGACTGACAAATCATCTCCGTTCAGAATCGTTTTTCGTATACAATGATACCTATCATTGCATTCAAATTTAACCTACCTAGTCCGAGGTCCATCGCACCCCCTAATGTACAGCAGAGCGATACTCACTTACCCGCTTTTTTTTTTTTTTTTTTTTGTTTTTTTGTTTTTTTTTTTTTTTTTTTTTTTTTGTGTCTGTGTACAGCATAACTAGTCGAAATAATGCTTCGATTTCAAACTTTGGGGGTGGTTTCCGATGGCAAAGTGGATATCCTTGGTGCATTATAGAGGTGAAAAGTAAACATTTTCCAACAGTTTTCAAAAAAATCGAGAAAAACAAAAAAAAAATGACAGAAAAACGGGAATTTTTACGCAAAACCAGTTTTCGACAAAATCGAATTTTTTATTTTGCTATAACTCAAAAACTAATCGATTTAAATACTTGAAATTTTCACCAAATGTTTATATTAGCGTTCTCCATACACAGTTAAATTTTCAAAGAATTTTGACTTTTTTTGAGCTATTTATAGACAATTGAAATTTTTAATTTTTTTTAGTATTTTTTTTTAAAATAACGATAAAATTTTTTTGGCCGGCCAGAAAATCTTGAAAATTTAATACAAGGTTTCTTATAAGTTGTTCTTAAAGTGATAAAAAAAAATCCGAAATCGTTAGTCACAATTTTTTTTTATAAGTGCTTAAAGTTCGAATTTATACGAAATATGTCAAAATTGCGAAAATTGGCAAGTAATTTTGTGGTTGAAAAATCCTAAAATTTTTTTCTTTTATAACTAAGTTTTGAAAATTTGGTACAAGGTTTTCCATAAATTTTTTTTCAATTATCTGTAAAAAAAACTCGACCGGATTCAGACAAAAATTTTTTATGTGTGTTTGAAATTTAAATTTTTACAAAACCGCGTTAAATAACGGTTTAGCCTCAAACGATTTTTGATATTTGTTGTTATTCAAACAGTATAAGTCGTAAACACTTGAAATTTTTACCAGTTATTTAGATTGCCATTTTCTTTACGTGATTTGAGTTTCAAAATATTTTGACTTTTTTTGAGCTATTTATAGACAATTGAAATTTTCAATTTTTTTTTATTTTTTTTTTATAAATGTTGATAAAAAAAATTTAGCTGGGACAATTTACTTGAAAATTTAATTGAAGGGTCCACATAACTCGTTCTAACTCTCATTCAAAATTTATAAAAATACATAGGCACAATTTTTTTTTATTAGCATTTGAAGTTCAAATATTGACAAAAATTCGTCAAAATCATGAATATTTTTCACTATTTGGTAGTTAAAAATTTATAAATATTTTTCTATCAAAAGCTAAGAATTGAAAATTTAATACTATGCTGTCCATAAGTTAAGCTTAGAATAATTATAAAAAAGTTTGAGGATTGTTCAATTTAAAAAAATTTACGAGTGTTTAAAGTTTTAATT
The DNA here is from genome assembly GCA_020882235.1 of Schizaphis graminum. NCBI lineage: Eukaryota > Metazoa > Arthropoda > Insecta > Hemiptera > Aphididae > Schizaphis > Schizaphis graminum. Next base: position 41,872,447 of record CM037034.1, read on the forward strand.
TTAATTTGAAATCAAAAATACACGACGTGTAAAATCACGTTTTACTAATAAATAATTTTCGATTTTTGTTATTTTTAAAAAATTACTAAACGTAAGATCTTGAAACTTTTACTTAAATGTTTGAATTTGTTTCAAAATAGAATATATGACAATATTTAAGTATAATATATCCTAGACTGACAAATCATCTCCGTTCAGAATCGTTTTTCGTATACAATGATACCTATCATTGCATTCAAATTTAACCTACCCTAGTCCGAGGTCCACCCCACCCCCTAATGTACAGCAGAGCGATACTCACTTACCCGCTTTTTTTGATCATTATTATTACAATAGATTTATAAGATTTATATTTTTCTCCTTTATATATAAAAAATCGGGTTAGTGGGTATCGCTCTGCTGTATATTAGGGGGTGGGGTAGACCTCAGACTATGGTAGGTTAAATTTGAATACAATGATAGGTATCATTGTATACAAAAAACGATTCTGAACGAAGATGATTTGTCAGTTTAGTATATATTATATTTAAATATAGTCATATATTCTATTTTGAAACAAATAGTATAGTTACTATATTATGTTACTATAATTACTTTATAGCAGAGTTTCTCAAAGTGTGGTCCACGGACCCCCAGGGGTCCGCGAGCCCATATCAGGGGGTCCGCGGAGCTAACCCAAACCCAACCCAACCCAAATATTGGTTGCTGTTAATAAACGTTATTTTGTGTTTGAAAGCACTTTCTATAATCTATATTATATCTATATCTATGTATAGATTCTATACGAAAATTTTTTTTTGAAGATCTTTTAGATTCTGAACGGAGTGATGAATGTATTGATTTTACAATGATGTGTGTTTTTTTGTTTTTGTGTCTGTGTACAGCATAACTAGTCGAAATAATGTTTCAATTTCAAACTTTGGGGGTGGTTTCCGATGGCAAAGTGGATATCCTTGGTGCATTATAGAGGTCAAAAGTAAACATTTTCCAACAGTTTTCAAAAAAATCGAGTAAAACAAAAAAAAAGTGACAGAAAAACGGGAATTTTTACGCAAAACCAGTTTTCTACAAAATCGAATTTTTTATTTTGCTATAACTCAAAAACTAATCGATGTAAACACTTGAAATTTTTACCAAATGTTTATATTAGCGTTCTCCATACACAGTTAAATTTTCAAAGACTTTTGACTTTTTTTGAGCTATTTATAGACAATTGAAATTTTTAATTTTTTTTAAGTATTTTTTTTTAAAATAACGATAAAATTTTTTTGGCCGGCCAGAAAATCTTGAAAATTTAATACAAGGTTTCTTATAAGTTGTTCTTAAAGTGATAAAAAAAAATCCGAAATCGTTAGTCACAATTTTTTTTATTTATACGAAATATGTCAAAATTGCGAAAATTGGCAAGTAATTTTGTGTTTAAAAAATCATAAAATTTTTTTCTTTTATGACTAAGTTTTGAAAATTTGATACAAGGTTCTCCATACATTTTTCTTTAATTATCTGTAAAAAATCTCTACCGGATTCAGACAAAATTTTTTATGAGTGTTTGAAATTTAAATTTTTACAAAACCGCGTTAAATAACGGTTTAGCCTCAAACGATTTTTGATATTTGTTGTTATTCAAACAGTATAAGTCGTAAATACTTGAACATTTTACCAGTTATTTAGATTGCCATTTTCTTTACGTGATTTGATTTTCAAAATATTTTGACTTTTTTTGAGCTATTAATAGACAATTGAAATTTTCAATTTTTTTTTATTTTTTTTTTATAAATGTTGATAAAAAAAATTTAGCTCGGACAAATTACTTGAAAATTTAATTAAAGGGTCCACATAAATTGTTCTAACTCTCATTCGAATATTATAAAAATACATAGGCACAATTTATTTTTATTAGCATTTGAAGTTCAAATATTGACACAAATTCGTCAAAATCATGAATATTTTTCACTATTTGGTAGTTAAAAATTTGTAAATATTTTACTATCAAAAGCTAAGAATTGAAAATTTAATACTATGCTGTCCATAAGTTAAGCTTAGAATAATTATAAAAAAGTTTGAGGATTATTCAATTTAAAAATTTTTACGAGTGTTTAAAGTCTTAATTTTAATTTGAAATCAAAAATACACGTGTAAAATAACGTTTTACTACTAAATAATTTTCGTTTTTTATATAATATATCCTAGACTGAAAAATCATCTCCGTTCAGAATCGTTTTTCGTATACAATGATACCTATCATTGCATTCAAATTTAACCTACCTTAGACCGAGGTCCACCCCACCCCCTAATGTACAGCAGAACGATACTCACTTACCCGCTTTTTTTTTTGCTTGTTTTCCGAAAAATAAAATTATGATGAGCAAAAAAAAAATGTGCGCCTGGAACCCAACCCAACCTAACCGGGGGTCCTCGAAGACTGTACATCTTTAGGTAGGGGTCCATTTGACTTTGAGAACCTCTGCTTTATAGTATCTGTTTATTAATAAAAAAAGTATTTGGCACACTTACGCATAATGAGAGTATGAAATTTAATTTAAATTTTGACATATTTCGTATAAATTCGAACTTTAAGCACTTATAAAAAGAAATTGTGACTAACGATTTCGGTTTTTTTTTATCACTTTAAGAACAACTTATAAGAAACCTTGTATTAAATTTTCAAGATTTTCTGGCCACCCGAAAAAAAAAAAGTCGAAAATTTCAATTGTCTATAAGTAGCTTAAAAATGGTCAAAATATTTTGAAAATTTAACTGTAAAGAGATAACCATAATATAAACATTTGCTGAAAATTTCAAGTATTTACAATGATTAGTTTTTGAGTTACAGCAAAATCAAAAAATCGATTTTGTCGAAAAGTGGTTTTTCCGTAAAATTGCCATTTTTCTGTCACTTTTTTTTTGTTTTTCTCGATTTTTTTGAAAACTATTTGAAAATGTTTACTTTTGACCACCCAAAGTACCAACTAGATGAATTTTCCTATTCAAAGAGGGGCTGAAGTCAAAAATCTGATTATTATTACTGCTCCAAATGTTGTCGTCAGACACAAAAAAAAAAACACATCATTGTAAAATCAATACATTCTTCACTCCGTTCAGAATCTAAAAAACTACAGACAATAGACTTACAAATAGACAATAGTTATTGTTCACATAATTAGGAAAACAATATTTATTTCAATTTCACGTAAAAGCATTTTATTTCACAAATTATTATTATTAATGCTAACTGTAACATAATATATTACTAGTACCATTCACATAGTAGCCTATTAATTGTCGAATATGCAAGAAAAAGTCGGTGGTAGGTATAGGGATTTTCGGTAAAACATAAAAAAAATGACAGAAAAACGGGAATTTTTATGAAAAAACAGTTTTCGACCAAATCGATTTTTTTATATGGTTGTAATTCAAAAACTAATCGATGTAAACACTTGAAATTTTCACAAAATGTTTATATTAGCGTTCCCCATACACAGTTAAATTTTCAAAGAATTTCGACTTTTTTTGAGCTATTTATAGACAGTTGAAATTTTCAATTTTTTTAAGTATTTTTTTTAAAATAACGATAAAAAATTTTTGGCCGGCCAGAAAATCTTGAAAATTTAATACAAGGTTTCTTATAAGTTGTTCTTAAAGTTATAAAAAAAAATCTGAAATCGTTAGTCACAATTTTTTTATATAAGTGCTTAAAGTTCGAATTTATACGAAATATGTCAAAATTGCGAAAATTGGCAAGTAATTTTGTGGTTAAAAAATCGTAAAAATTTTTTCTTTTATAACTAAGATTTGAAAATTTGGTACAAGGTTCTTCATAAAATTTTCTTCAACTATCTGCAAAAAAAACTCTACCGGACTAAAACAAAAAATTTTTATGAGTGATTGAAATTTAAATTTTTACAAAACCGCGTTAAATAACGGTTTAGCCTCGAACGATTTTTGATATTTGTTCTTATTCAAACAGTTTAAGTCGTAAATACTTGAAAATTTTACCAATTATTTAGATTGCCATTTTCTTTACGTGATTTGATTTTCAAAATATTTTGACTTTTTTTGAGCTATTTATAGACAATTGAAATTTTCAATTTTTTTTTATTTTTTTTTTATAAATGTTGATAAAAAAAATTGAGCTGGGACAAATTACTTGAAAATTTTATTGAAGAGTCCACATAACTTGTTCTAACTCTCATTCAAAAATTATAAAAATACATAGGCACAATTTTTTTTTATTAGCATTTGAAGTTCAAATATTGACAAAAATTCGTCAAAATCATGAATATTTTCACTATTTGGTAGTTAAAAATTTATAAATATTTTTCTATCAAAAGCTAAGAATTGAAAATTTAATACTATGCTGTCCATAAGTTAAGCTTAGAATAATTATAAAAAAGTTTGAGGATTATTCAATTAAAAAAATTTTACGAGTGTTTAAAGTTTTAATTTTAATTTGAAATCAAAAATACACGTGTAAAATAACGTTTTACTAATAAATAATTTTCGATTTTTTTATAATATATTCTAGACTGACAAATCATCTCCGTTCAGAATCGTTTTTCGTATACAATGATACCTATCATTGCATTCAAATTTAACCTACCTAGTCCGAGGTCCATCGCACCCCCTAATGTACAGCAGAGCGATACTCACTTACCCGCTTTTTTTTTTTTTTTTTTTGTTTTTTTGTTTTTTTTTTTTTTTTTTTTTTTTTGTGTCTGTGTACAGCATAACTAGTCGAAATAATGCTTCGATTTCAAACTTTGGGGGTGGTTTCCGATGGCAAAGTGGATATCCTTGGTGCATTATAGAGGTGAAAAGTAAACATTTTCCAACAGTTTTCAAAAAAATCGAGAAAAACAAAAAAAAAATGACAGAAAAACGGGAATTTTTACGCAAAACCAGTTTTCGACAAAATCGAATTTTTTATTTTGCTATAACTCAAAAACTAATCGATTTAAATACTTGAAATTTTCACCAAATGTTTATATTAGCGTTCTCCATACACAGTTAAATTTTCAAAGAATTTTGACTTTTTTTGAGCTATTTATAGACAATTGAAATTTTTAATTTTTTTTAGTATTTTTTTTTAAAATAACGATAAAATTTTTTTGGCCGGCCAGAAAATCTTGAAAATTTAATACAAGGTTTCTTATAAGTTGTTCTTAAAGTGATAAAAAAAAATCCGAAATCGTTAGTCACAATTTTTTTTTATAAGTGCTTAAAGTTCGAATTTATACGAAATATGTCAAAATTGCGAAAATTGGCAAGTAATTTTGTGGTTGAAAAATCCTAAAATTTTTTTCTTTTATAACTAAGTTTTGAAAATTTGGTACAAGGTTTTCCATAAATTTTTTTTCAATTATCTGTAAAAAAAACTCGACCGGATTCAGACAAAAATTTTTTATGTGTGTTTGAAATTTAAATTTTTACAAAACCGCGTTAAATAACGGTTTAGCCTCAAACGATTTTTGATATTTGTTGTTATTCAAACAGTATAAGTCGTAAACACTTGAAATTTTTACCAGTTATTTAGATTGCCATTTTCTTTACGTGATTTGAGTTTCAAAATATTTTGACTTTTTTTGAGCTATTTATAGACAATTGAAATTTTCAATTTTTTTTTATTTTTTTTTTATAAATGTTGATAAAAAAAATTTAGCTGGGACAATTTACTTGAAAATTTAATTGAAGGGTCCACATAACTCGTTCTAACTCTCATTCAAAATTTATAAAAATACATAGGCACAATTTTTTTTTATTAGCATTTGAAGTTCAAATATTGACAAAAATTCGTCAAAATCATGAATATTTTTCACTATTTGGTAGTTAAAAATTTATAAATATTTTTCTATCAAAAGCTAAGAATTGAAAATTTAATACTATGCTGTCCATAAGTTAAGCTTAGAATAATTATAAAAAAGTTTGAGGATTGTTCAATTTAAAAAAATTTACGAGTGTTTAAAGTTTTAATTTTAATTTGAAATCAAAAATACACGACGTGTAAAATCACGTTTTACTAATAAATAATTTTCGATTTTTGTTATTTTTAAAAAATTACTAAACGTAAGATCTTGAAACTTTTACTTAAATGTTTGAATTTGTTTCAAAATAGAATATATGACAATATTTAAGTATAATATATCCTAGACTGACAAATCATCTCCGTTCAGAATCGTTTTTCGTATACAATGATACCTATCATTGCATTCAAATTTAACCTACCCTAGTCCGAGGTCCACCCCACCCCCTAATGTACAGCAGAGCGATACTCACTTACCCGCTTTTTTTGATCATTATTATTACAATAGATTTATAAGATTTATATTTTTCTCCTTTATATATAAAAAATCGGGTTAGTGGGTATCGCTCTGCTGTATATTAGGGGGTGGGGTAGACCTCAGACTATGGTAGGTTAAATTTGAATACAATGATAGGTATCATTGTATACAAAAAACGATTCTGAACGAAGATGATTTGTCAGTTTAGTATATATTATATTTAAATATAGTCATATATTCTATTTTGAAACAAATAGTATAGTTACTATATTATGTTACTATAATTACTTTATAGCAGAGTTTCTCAAAGTGTGGTCCACGGACCCCCAGGGGTCCGCGAGCCCATATCAGGGGGTCCGCGGAGCTAACCCAAACCCAACCCAACCCAAATATTGGTTGCTGTTAATAAACGTTATTTTGTGTTTGAAAGCACTTTCTATAATCTATATTATATCTATATCTATGTATAGATTCTATACGAAAATTTTTTTTTGAAGATCTTTTAGATTCTGAACGGAGTGATGAATGTATTGATTTTACAATGATGTGTGTTTTTTTGTTTTTGTGTCTGTGTACAGCATAACTAGTCGAAATAATGTTTCAATTTCAAACTTTGGGGGTGGTTTCCGATGGCAAAGTGGATATCCTTGGTGCATTATAGAGGTCAAAAGTAAACATTTTCCAACAGTTTTCAAAAAAATCGAGTAAAACAAAAAAAAAGTGACAGAAAAACGGGAATTTTTACGCAAAACCAGTTTTCTACAAAATCGAATTTTTTATTTTGCTATAACTCAAAAACTAATCGATGTAAACACTTGAAATTTTTACCAAATGTTTATATTAGCGTTCTCCATACACAGTTAAATTTTCAAAGACTTTTGACTTTTTTTGAGCTATTTATAGACAATTGAAATTTTTAATTTTTTTTAAGTATTTTTTTTTAAAATAACGATAAAATTTTTTTGGCCGGCCAGAAAATCTTGAAAATTTAATACAAGGTTTCTTATAAGTTGTTCTTAAAGTGATAAAAAAAAATCCGAAATCGTTAGTCACAATTTTTTTTATTTATACGAAATATGTCAAAATTGCGAAAATTGGCAAGTAATTTTGTGTTTAAAAAATCATAAAATTTTTTTCTTTTATGACTAAGTTTTGAAAATTTGATACAAGGTTCTCCATACATTTTTCTTTAATTATCTGTAAAAAATCTCTACCGGATTCAGACAAAATTTTTTATGAGTGTTTGAAATTTAAATTTTTACAAAACCGCGTTAAATAACGGTTTAGCCTCAAACGATTTTTGATATTTGTTGTTATTCAAACAGTATAAGTCGTAAATACTTGAACATTTTACCAGTTATTTAGATTGCCATTTTCTTTACGTGATTTGATTTTCAAAATATTTTGACTTTTTTTGAGCTATTAATAGACAATTGAAATTTTCAATTTTTTTTTATTTTTTTTTTATAAATGTTGATAAAAAAAATTTAGCTCGGACAAATTACTTGAAAATTTAATTAAAGGGTCCACATAAATTGTTCTAACTCTCATTCGAATATTATAAAAATACATAGGCACAATTTATTTTTATTAGCATTTGAAGTTCAAATATTGACACAAATTCGTCAAAATCATGAATATTTTTCACTATTTGGTAGTTAAAAATTTGTAAATATTTTACTATCAAAAGCTAAGAATTGAAAATTTAATACTATGCTGTCCATAAGTTAAGCTTAGAATAATTATAAAAAAGTTTGAGGATTATTCAATTTAAAAATTTTTACGAGTGTTTAAAGTCTTAATTTTAATTTGAAATCAAAAATACACGTGTAAAATAACGTTTTACTACTAAATAATTTTCGTTTTTTATATAATATATCCTAGACTGAAAAATCATCTCCGTTCAGAATCGTTTTTCGTATACAATGATACCTATCATTGCATTCAAATTTAACCTACCTTAGACCGAGGTCCACCCCACCCCCTAATGTACAGCAGAACGATACTCACTTACCCGCTTTTTTTTTTGCTTGTTTTCCGAAAAATAAAATTATGATGAGCAAAAAAAAAATGTGCGCCTGGAACCCAACCCAACCTAACCGGGGGTCCTCGAAGACTGTACATCTTTAGGTAGGGGTCCATTTGACTTTGAGAACCTCTGCTTTATAGTATCTGTTTATTAATAAAAAAAGTATTTGGCACACTTACGCATAATGAGAGTATGAAATTTAATTTAAATTTTGACATATTTCGTATAAATTCGAACTTTAAGCACTTATAAAAAGAAATTGTGACTAACGATTTCGGTTTTTTTTTATCACTTTAAGAACAACTTATAAGAAACCTTGTATTAAATTTTCAAGATTTTCTGGCCACCCGAAAAAAAAAAAGTCGAAAATTTCAATTGTCTATAAGTAGCTTAAAAATGGTCAAAATATTTTGAAAATTTAACTGTAAAGAGATAACCATAATATAAACATTTGCTGAAAATTTCAAGTATTTACAATGATTAGTTTTTGAGTTACAGCAAAATCAAAAAATCGATTTTGTCGAAAAGTGGTTTTTCCGTAAAATTGCCATTTTTCTGTCACTTTTTTTTTGTTTTTCTCGATTTTTTTGAAAACTATTTGAAAATGTTTACTTTTGACCACCCAAAGTACCAACTAGATGAATTTTCCTATTCAAAGAGGGGCTGAAGTCAAAAATCTGATTATTATTACTGCTCCAAATGTTGTCGTCAGACACAAAAAAAAAAACACATCATTGTAAAATCAATACATTCTTCACTCCGTTCAGAATCTAAAAAACTACAGACAATAGACTTACAAATAGACAATAGTTATTGTTCACATAATTAGGAAAACAATATTTATTTCAATTTCACGTAAAAGCATTTTATTTCACAAATTATTATTATTAATGCTAACTGTAACATAATATATTACTAGTACCATTCACATAGTAGCCTATTAATTGTCGAATATGCAAGAAAAAGTCGGTGGTAGGTATAGGGATTTTCGGTAAAACAAAAAAAAAGTGACAGAAAAACGGGAATTTTTACGCAAAACCAGTTTTCTACAAAATCGAATTTTTTATTTTGCTATAACTCAAAAACTAATCGATGTAAACACTTGAAATTTTTACCAAATGTTTATATTAGCGTTCTCCATACACAGTTAAATTTTCAAAGACTTTTGACTTTTTTTGAGCTATTTATAGACAATTGAAATTTTTAATTTTTTTTAAGTATTTTTTTTTAAAATAACGATAAAATTTTTTTGGCCGGCCAGAAAATCTTGAAAATTTAATACAAGGTTTCTTATAAGTTGTTCTTAAAGTGATAAAAAAAAATCCGAAATCGTTAGTCACAATTTTTTTTATTTATACGAAATATGTCAAAATTGCGAAAATTGGCAAGTAATTTTGTGTTTAAAAAATCATAAAATTTTTTTCTTTTATGACTAAGTTTTGAAAATTTGATACAAGGTTCTCCATACATTTTTCTTTAATTATCTGTAAAAAATCTCTACCGGATTCAGACAAAATTTTTTATGAGTGTTTGAAATTTAAATTTTTACAAAACCGCGTTAAATAACGGTTTAGCCTCAAACGATTTTTGATATTTGTTGTTATTCAAACAGTATAAGTCGTAAATACTTGAACATTTTACCAGTTATTTAGATTGCCATTTTCTTTACGTGATTTGATTTTCAAAATATTTTGACTTTTTTTGAGCTATTAATAGACAATTGAAATTTTCAATTTTTTTTTATTTTTTTTTTATAAATGTTGATAAAAAAAATTTAGCTCGGACAAATTACTTGAAAATTTAATTAAAGGGTCCACATAAATTGTTCTAACTCTCATTCGAATATTATAAAAATACATAGGCACAATTTATTTTTATTAGCATTTGAAGTTCAAATATTGACACAAATTCGTCAAAATCATGAATATTTTTCACTATTTGGTAGTTAAAAATTTGTAAATATTTTACTATCAAAAGCTAAGAATTGAAAATTTAATACTATGCTGTCCATAAGTTAAGCTTAGAATAATTATAAAAAAGTTTGAGGATTATTCAATTTAAAAATTTTTACGAGTGTTTAAAGTCTTAATTTTAATTTGAAATCAAAAATACACGTGTAAAATAACGTTTTACTACTAAATAATTTTCGTTTTTTATATAATATATCCTAGACTGAAAAATCATCTCCGTTCAGAATCGTTTTTCGTATACAATGATACCTATCATTGCATTCAAATTTAACCTACCTTAGACCGAGGTCCACCCCACCCCCTAATGTACAGCAGAACGATACTCACTTACCCGCTTTTTTTTTTTGCTTGTTTTCCGAAAAATAAAATTATGATGAGCAAAAAAAAAATGTGCGCCTGGAACCCAACCCAACCTAACCGGGGGTCCTCGAAGACTGTACATCTTTAGGTAGGGGTCCATTTGACTTTGAGAACCTCTGCTTTATAGTATCTGTTTATTAATAAAAAAAGTATTTGGCACACTTACGCATAATGAGAGTATGAAATTTAATTTAAATTTTGACATATTTCGTATAAATTCGAACTTTAAGCACTTATAAAAAGAAATTGTGACTAACGATTTCGGTTTTTTTTTATCACTTTAAGAACAACTTATAAGAAACCTTGTATTAAATTTTCAAGATTTTCTGGCCACCCGAAAAAAAAAAAGTCGAAAATTTCAATTGTCTATAAGTAGCTTAAAAATGGTCAAAATATTTTGAAAATTTAACTGTAAAGAGATAACCATAATATAAACATTTGCTGAAAATTTCAAGTATTTACAATGATTAGTTTTTGAGTTACAGCAAAATCAAAAAATCGATTTTGTCGAAAAGTGGTTTTTCCGTAAAATTGCCATTTTTCTGTCACTTTTTTTTTGTTTTTCTCGATTTTTTTGAAAACTATTTGAAAATGTTTACTTTTGACCACCCAAAGTACCAACTAGATGAATTTTCCTATTCAAAGAGGGGCTGAAGTCAAAAATCTGATTATTATTACTGCTCCAAATGTTGTCGTCAGACACAAAAAAAAAAACACATCATTGTAAAATCAATACATTCTTCACTCCGTTCAGAATCTAAAAAACTACAGACAATAGACTTACAAATAGACAATAGTTATTGTTCACATAATTAGGAAAACAATATTTATTTCAATTTCACGTAAAAGCATTTTATTTCACAAATTATTATTATTAATGCTAACTGTAACATAATATATTACTAGTACCATTCACATAGTAGCCTATTAATTGTCGAATATGCAAGAAAAAGTCGGTGGTAGGTATAGGGATTTTCGGTAAAACAAAAAAAAAGTGACAGAAAAACGGGAATTTTTACGCAAAACCAGTTTTCTACAAAATCGAATTTTTTATTTTGCTATAACTCAAAAACTAATCGATGTAAACACTTGAAATTTTTACCAAATGTTTATATTAGCGTTCTCCATACACAGTTAAATTTTCAAAGACTTTTGACTTTTTTTGAGCTATTTATAGACAATTGAAATTTTTAATTTTTTTTAAGTATTTTTTTTTAAAATAACGATAAAATTTTTTTGGCCGGCCAGAAAATCTTGAAAATTTAATACAAGGTTTCTTATAAGTTGTTCTTAAAGTGATAAAAAAAAATCCGAAATCGTTAGTCACAATTTTTTTTATTTATACGAAATATGTCAAAATTGCGAAAATTGGCAAGTAATTTTGTGTTTAAAAAATCATAAAATTTTTTTCTTTTATGACTAAGTTTTGAAAATTTGATACAAGGTTCTCCATACATTTTTCTTTAATTATCTGTAAAAAATCTCTACCGGATTCAGACAAAATTTTTTATGAGTGTTTGAAATTTAAATTTTTACAAAACCGCGTTAAATAACGGTTTAGCCTCAAACGATTTTTGATATTTGTTGTTATTCAAACAGTATAAGTCGTAAATACTTGAACATTTTACCAGTTATTTAGATTGCCATTTTCTTTACGTGATTTGATTTTCAAAATATTTTGACTTTTTTTGAGCTATTAATAGACAATTGAAATTTTCAATTTTTTTTTATTTTTTTTTTATAAATGTTGATAAAAAAAATTTAGCTCGGACAAATTACTTGAAAATTTAATTAAAGGGTCCACATAAATTGTTCTAACTCTCATTCGAATATTATAAAAATACATAGGCACAATTTATTTTTATTAGCATTTGAAGTTCAAATATTGACACAAATTCGTCAAAATCATGAATATTTTTCACTATTTGGTAGTTAAAAATTTGTAAATATTTTACTATCAAAAGCTAAGAATTGAAAATTTAATACTATGCTGTCCATAAGTTAAGCTTAGAATAATTATAAAAAAGTTTGAGGATTATTCAATTTAAAAATTTTTACGAGTGTTTAAAGTCTTAATTTTAATTTGAAATCAAAAATACACGTGTAAAATAACGTTTTACTACTAAATAATTTTCGTTTTTTATATAATATATCCTAGACTGAAAAATCATCTCCGTTCAGAATCGTTTTTCGTATACAATGATACCTATCATTGCATTCAAATTTAACCTACCTTAGACCGAGGTCCACCCCACCCCCTAATGTACAGCAGAACGATACTCACTTACCCGCTTTTTTTTTTGCTTGTTTTCCGAAAAATAAAATTATGATGAGCAAAAAAAAAATGTGCGCCTGGAACCCAACCCAACCTAACCGGGGGTCCTCGAAGACTGTACATCTTTAGGTAGGGGTCCATTTGACTTTGAGAACCTCTGCTTTATAGTATCTGTTTATTAATAAAAAAAGTATTTGGCACACTTACGCATAATGAGAGTATGAAATTTAATTTAAATTTTGACATATTTCGTATAAATTCGAACTTTAAGCACTTATAAAAAGAAATTGTGACTAACGATTTCGGTTTTTTTTTATCACTTTAAGAACAACTTATAAGAAACCTTGTATTAAATTTTCAAGATTTTCTGGCCACCCGAAAAATAAAAAGTCGAAAATTTCAATTGTCTATAAGTAGCTTAAAAATGGTCAAAATATTTTGAAAATTTAACTGTAAAGAGATAACCATAATATAAACATTTGGTGAAATTTCAAGTATTTACAATGATTGGTTTTTGAGTTACAGCAAAATCAAAAAATTTGTCGAAAAGTGGTTTTTCGTAAAATTGCCATTTTTCTGTCACTTTTTTTTTGTTTTACTCGATTTTTTTGAAAACTATTTGAAAATGTTTACTTTTGACCACCCAAAGTACCAACTAGATGAATTTTCCTATTCAAAGAGGGGCTGAAGTCAAAAATCTGATTATTATTACTGCTCCAAATGTTGTCGTCAGACACAAAAAAAAAAACACATCATTGTAAAATCAATACATTCTTCACTCCGTTCAGAATCTAAAAAACTACAGACAATAGACTTACAAATAGACAATAGTTATTGTTCACATAATTAGGAAAACAATATTTATTTCAATTTCACGTAAAAGCATTTTATTTCACAAATTATTATTATTAATGCTAACTGTAACATAATATATTACTAGTACCATTCACATAGTAGCCTATTAATTGTCGAATATGCAAGAAAAAGTCGGTGGTAGGTATAGGGATTTTCGGTAAAACAAAAAAAAAGTGACAGAAAAACGGGAATTTTTACGCAAAACCAGTTTTCTACAAAATCGAATTTTTTATTTTGCTATAACTCAAAAACTAATCGATGTAAACACTTGAAATTTTTACCAAATGTTTATATTAGCGTTCTCCATACACAGTTAAATTTTCAAAGACTTTTGACTTTTTTTGAGCTATTTATAGACAATTGAAATTTTTAATTTTTTTTAAGTATTTTTTTTTAAAATAACGATAAAATTTTTTTGGCCGGCCAGAAAATCTTGAAAATTTAATACAAGGTTTCTTATAAGTTGTTCTTAAAGTGATAAAAAAAAATCCGAAATCGTTAGTCACAATTTTTTTTATTTATACGAAATATGTCAAAATTGCGAAAATTGGCAAGTAATTTTGTGTTTAAAAAATCATAAAATTTTTTTCTTTTATGACTAAGTTTTGAAAATTTGATACAAGGTTCTCCATACATTTTTCTTTAATTATCTGTAAAAAATCTCTACCGGATTCAGACAAAATTTTTTATGAGTGTTTGAAATTTAAATTTTTACAAAACCGCGTTAAATAACGGTTTAGCCTCAAACGATTTTTGATATTTGTTGTTATTCAAACAGTATAAGTCGTAAATACTTGAACATTTTACCAGTTATTTAGATTGCCATTTTCTTTACGTGATTTGATTTTCAAAATATTTTGACTTTTTTTGAGCTATTAATAGACAATTGAAATTTTCAATTTTTTTTTATTTTTTTTTTATAAATGTTGATAAAAAAAATTTAGCTCGGACAAATTACTTGAAAATTTAATTAAAGGGTCCACATAAATTGTTCTAACTCTCATTCGAATATTATAAAAATACATAGGCACAATTTATTTTTATTAGCATTTGAAGTTCAAATATTGACACAAATTCGTCAAAATCATGAATATTTTTCACTATTTGGTAGTTAAAAATTTGTAAATATTTTACTATCAAAAGCTAAGAATTGAAAATTTAATACTATGCTGTCCATAAGTTAAGCTTAGAATAATTATAAAAAAGTTTGAGGATTATTCAATTTAAAAATTTTTACGAGTGTTTAAAGTCTTAATTTTAATTTGAAATCAAAAATACACGTGTAAAATAACGTTTTACTACTAAATAATTTTCGTTTTTTATATAATATATCCTAGACTGAAAAATCATCTCCGTTCAGAATCGTTTTTCGTATACAATGATACCTATCATTGCATTCAAATTTAACCTACCTTAGACCGAGGTCCACCCCACCCCCTAATGTACAGCAGAACGATACTCACTTACCCGCTTTTTTTTTTGCTTGTTTTCCGAAAAATAAAATTATGATGAGCAAAAAAAAAATGTGCGCCTGGAACCCAACCCAACCTAACCGGGGGTCCTCGAAGACTGTACATCTTTAGGTAGGGGTCCATTTGACTTTGAGAACCTCTGCTTTATAGTATCTGTTTATTAATAAAAAAAGTATTTGGCACACTTACGCATAATGAGAGTATGAAATTTAATTTAAATTTTGACATATTTCGTATAAATTCGAACTTTAAGCACTTATAAAAAGAAATTGTGACTAACGATTTCGGTTTTTTTTTATCACTTTAAGAACAACTTATAAGAAACCTTGTATTAAATTTTCAAGATTTTCTGGCCACCCGAAAAAAAAAAAGTCGAAAATTTCAATTGTCTATAAGTAGCTTAAAAATGGTCAAAATATTTTGAAAATTTAACTGTAAAGAGATAACCATAATATAAACATTTGCTGAAAATTTCAAGTATTTACAATGATTAGTTTTTGAGTTACAGCAAAATCAAAAAATCGATTTTGTCGAAAAGTGGTTTTTCCGTAAAATTGCCATTTTTCTGTCACTTTTTTTTTGTTTTTCTCGATTTTTTTGAAAACTATTTGAAAATGTTTACTTTTGACCACCCAAAGTACCAACTAGATGAATTTTCCTATTCAAAGAGGGGCTGAAGTCAAAAATCTGATTATTATTACTGCTCCAAATGTTGTCGTCAGACACAAAAAAAAAAACACATCATTGTAAAATCAATACATTCTTCACTCCGTTCAGAATCTAAAAAACTACAGACAATAGACTTACAAATAGACAATAGTTATTGTTCACATAATTAGGAAAACAATATTTATTTCAATTTCACGTAAAAGCATTTTATTTCACAAATTATTATTATTAATGCTAACTGTAACATAATATATTACTAGTACCATTCACATAGTAGCCTATTAATTGTCGAATATGCAAGAAAAAGTCGGTGGTAGGTATAGGGATTTTCGGTAAAACATAAAAAAAATGACAGAAAAACGGGAATTTTTATGAAAAAACAGTTTTCGACCAAATCGATTTTTTTATATGGTTGTAATTCAAAAACTAATCGATGTAAACACTTGAAATTTTCACAAAATGTTTATATTAGCGTTCCCCATACACAGTTAAATTTTCAAAGAATTTCGACTTTTTTTGAGCTATTTATAGACAGTTGAAATTTTCAATTTTTTTAAGTATTTTTTTTAAAATAACGATAAAAAATTTTTGGCCGGCCAGAAAATCTTGAAAATTTAATACAAGGTTTCTTATAAGTTGTTCTTAAAGTTATAAAAAAAAATCTGAAATCGTTAGTCACAATTTTTTTATATAAGTGCTTAAAGTTCGAATTTATACGAAATATGTCAAAATTGCGAAAATTGGCAAGTAATTTTGTGGTTAAAAAATCGTAAAAATTTTTTCTTTTATAACTAAGATTTGAAAATTTGGTACAAGGTTCTTCATAAAATTTTCTTCAACTATCTGCAAAAAAAACTCTACCGGACTAAAACAAAAAATTTTTATGAGTGATTGAAATTTAAATTTTTACAAAACCGCGTTAAATAACGGTTTAGCCTCGAACGATTTTTGATATTTGTTCTTATTCAAACAGTTTAAGTCGTAAATACTTGAAAATTTTACCAATTATTTAGATTGCCATTTTCTTTACGTGATTTGATTTTCAAAATATTTTGACTTTTTTTGAGCTATTTATAGACAATTGAAATTTTCAATTTTTTTTTATTTTTTTTTTATAAATGTTGATAAAAAAAATTGAGCTGGGACAAATTACTTGAAAATTTTATTGAAGAGTCCACATAACTTGTTCTAACTCTCATTCAAAAATTATAAAAATACATAGGCACAATTTTTTTTTATTAGCATTTGAAGTTCAAATATTGACAAAAATTCGTCAAAATCATGAATATTTTCACTATTTGGTAGTTAAAAATTTATAAATATTTTTCTATCAAAAGCTAAGAATTGAAAATTTAATACTATGCTGTCCATAAGTTAAGCTTAGAATAATTATAAAAAAGTTTGAGGATTATTCAATTAAAAAAATTTTACGAGTGTTTAAAGTTTTAATTTTAATTTGAAATCAAAAATACACGTGTAAAATAACGTTTTACTAATAAATAATTTTCGATTTTTTTATAATATATTCTAGACTGACAAATCATCTCCGTTCAGAATCGTTTTTCGTATACAATGATACCTATCATTGCATTCAAATTTAACCTACCTAGTCCGAGGTCCATCGCACCCCCTAATGTACAGCAGAGCGATACTCACTTACCCGCTTTTTTTTTTTTTTTTTTTGTTTTTTTGTTTTTTTTTTTTTTTTTTTTTTTTTGTGTCTGTGTACAGCATAACTAGTCGAAATAATGCTTCGATTTCAAACTTTGGGGGTGGTTTCCGATGGCAAAGTGGATATCCTTGGTGCATTATAGAGGTGAAAAGTAAACATTTTCCAACAGTTTTCAAAAAAATCGAGAAAAACAAAAAAAAAATGACAGAAAAACGGGAATTTTTACGCAAAACCAGTTTTCGACAAAATCGAATTTTTTATTTTGCTATAACTCAAAAACTAATCGATTTAAATACTTGAAATTTTCACCAAATGTTTATATTAGCGTTCTCCATACACAGTTAAATTTTCAAAGAATTTTGACTTTTTTTGAGCTATTTATAGACAATTGAAATTTTTAATTTTTTTTAGTATTTTTTTTTAAAATAACGATAAAATTTTTTTGGCCGGCCAGAAAATCTTGAAAATTTAATACAAGGTTTCTTATAAGTTGTTCTTAAAGTGATAAAAAAAAATCCGAAATCGTTAGTCACAATTTTTTTTTATAAGTGCTTAAAGTTCGAATTTATACGAAATATGTCAAAATTGCGAAAATTGGCAAGTAATTTTGTGGTTGAAAAATCCTAAAATTTTTTTCTTTTATAACTAAGTTTTGAAAATTTGGTACAAGGTTTTCCATAAATTTTTTTTCAATTATCTGTAAAAAAAACTCGACCGGATTCAGACAAAAATTTTTTATGTGTGTTTGAAATTTAAATTTTTACAAAACCGCGTTAAATAACGGTTTAGCCTCAAACGATTTTTGATATTTGTTGTTATTCAAACAGTATAAGTCGTAAACACTTGAAATTTTTACCAGTTATTTAGATTGCCATTTTCTTTACGTGATTTGAGTTTCAAAATATTTTGACTTTTTTTGAGCTATTTATAGACAATTGAAATTTTCAATTTTTTTTTATTTTTTTTTTATAAATGTTGATAAAAAAAATTTAGCTGGGACAATTTACTTGAAAATTTAATTGAAGGGTCCACATAACTCGTTCTAACTCTCATTCAAAATTTATAAAAATACATAGGCACAATTTTTTTTTATTAGCATTTGAAGTTCAAATATTGACAAAAATTCGTCAAAATCATGAATATTTTTCACTATTTGGTAGTTAAAAATTTATAAATATTTTTCTATCAAAAGCTAAGAATTGAAAATTTAATACTATGCTGTCCATAAGTTAAGCTTAGAATAATTATAAAAAAGTTTGAGGATTGTTCAATTTAAAAAAATTTACGAGTGTTTAAAGTTTTAATTTTAATTTGAAATCAAAAATACACGACGTGTAAAATCACGTTTTACTAATAAATAATTTTCGATTTTTGTTATTTTTAAAAAATTACTAAACGTAAGATCTTGAAACTTTTACTTAAATGTTTGAATTTGTTTCAAAATAGAATATATGACAATATTTAAGTATAATATATCCTAGACTGACAAATCATCTCCGTTCAGAATCGTTTTTCGTATACAATGATACCTATCATTGCATTCAAATTTAACCTACCCTAGTCCGAGGTCCACCCCACCCCCTAATGTACAGCAGAGCGATACTCACTTACCCGCTTTTTTTGATCATTATTATTACAATAGATTTATAAGATTTATATTTTTCTCCTTTATATATAAAAAATCGGGTTAGTGGGTATCGCTCTGCTGTATATTAGGGGGTGGGGTAGACCTCAGACTATGGTAGGTTAAATTTGAATACAATGATAGGTATCATTGTATACAAAAAACGATTCTGAACGAAGATGATTTGTCAGTTTAGTATATATTATATTTAAATATAGTCATATATTCTATTTTGAAACAAATAGTATAGTTACTATATTATGTTACTATAATTACTTTATAGCAGAGTTTCTCAAAGTGTGGTCCACGGACCCCCAGGGGTCCGCGAGCCCATATCAGGGGGTCCGCGGAGCTAACCCAAACCCAACCCAACCCAAATATTGGTTGCTGTTAATAAACGTTATTTTGTGTTTGAAAGCACTTTCTATAATCTATATTATATCTATATCTATGTATAGATTCTATACGAAAATTTTTTTTTGAAGATCTTTTAGATTCTGAACGGAGTGATGAATGTATTGATTTTACAATGATGTGTGTTTTTTTGTTTTTGTGTCTGTGTACAGCATAACTAGTCGAAATAATGTTTCAATTTCAAACTTTGGGGGTGGTTTCCGATGGCAAAGTGGATATCCTTGGTGCATTATAGAGGTCAAAAGTAAACATTTTCCAACAGTTTTCAAAAAAATCGAGTAAAACAAAAAAAAAGTGACAGAAAAACGGGAATTTTTACGCAAAACCAGTTTTCTACAAAATCGAATTTTTTATTTTGCTATAACTCAAAAACTAATCGATGTAAACACTTGAAATTTTTACCAAATGTTTATATTAGCGTTCTCCATACACAGTTAAATTTTCAAAGACTTTTGACTTTTTTTGAGCTATTTATAGACAATTGAAATTTTTAATTTTTTTTAAGTATTTTTTTTTAAAATAACGATAAAATTTTTTTGGCCGGCCAGAAAATCTTGAAAATTTAATACAAGGTTTCTTATAAGTTGTTCTTAAAGTGATAAAAAAAAATCCGAAATCGTTAGTCACAATTTTTTTTATTTATACGAAATATGTCAAAATTGCGAAAATTGGCAAGTAATTTTGTGTTTAAAAAATCATAAAATTTTTTTCTTTTATGACTAAGTTTTGAAAATTTGATACAAGGTTCTCCATACATTTTTCTTTAATTATCTGTAAAAAATCTCTACCGGATTCAGACAAAATTTTTTATGAGTGTTTGAAATTTAAATTTTTACAAAACCGCGTTAAATAACGGTTTAGCCTCAAACGATTTTTGATATTTGTTGTTATTCAAACAGTATAAGTCGTAAATACTTGAACATTTTACCAGTTATTTAGATTGCCATTTTCTTTACGTGATTTGATTTTCAAAATATTTTGACTTTTTTTGAGCTATTAATAGACAATTGAAATTTTCAATTTTTTTTTATTTTTTTTTTATAAATGTTGATAAAAAAAATTTAGCTCGGACAAATTACTTGAAAATTTAATTAAAGGGTCCACATAAATTGTTCTAACTCTCATTCGAATATTATAAAAATACATAGGCACAATTTATTTTTATTAGCATTTGAAGTTCAAATATTGACACAAATTCGTCAAAATCATGAATATTTTTCACTATTTGGTAGTTAAAAATTTGTAAATATTTTACTATCAAAAGCTAAGAATTGAAAATTTAATACTATGCTGTCCATAAGTTAAGCTTAGAATAATTATAAAAAAGTTTGAGGATTATTCAATTTAAAAATTTTTACGAGTGTTTAAAGTCTTAATTTTAATTTGAAATCAAAAATACACGTGTAAAATAACGTTTTACTACTAAATAATTTTCGTTTTTTATATAATATATCCTAGACTGAAAAATCATCTCCGTTCAGAATCGTTTTTCGTATACAATGATACCTATCATTGCATTCAAATTTAACCTACCTTAGACCGAGGTCCACCCCACCCCCTAATGTACAGCAGAACGATACTCACTTACCCGCTTTTTTTTTTGCTTGTTTTCCGAAAAATAAAATTATGATGAGCAAAAAAAAAATGTGCGCCTGGAACCCAACCCAACCTAACCGGGGGTCCTCGAAGACTGTACATCTTTAGGTAGGGGTCCATTTGACTTTGAGAACCTCTGCTTTATAGTATCTGTTTATTAATAAAAAAAGTATTTGGCACACTTACGCATAATGAGAGTATGAAATTTAATTTAAATTTTGACATATTTCGTATAAATTCGAACTTTAAGCACTTATAAAAAGAAATTGTGACTAACGATTTCGGTTTTTTTTTATCACTTTAAGAACAACTTATAAGAAACCTTGTATTAAATTTTCAAGATTTTCTGGCCACCCGAAAAAAAAAAAGTCGAAAATTTCAATTGTCTATAAGTAGCTTAAAAATGGTCAAAATATTTTGAAAATTTAACTGTAAAGAGATAACCATAATATAAACATTTGCTGAAAATTTCAAGTATTTACAATGATTAGTTTTTGAGTTACAGCAAAATCAAAAAATCGATTTTGTCGAAAAGTGGTTTTTCCGTAAAATTGCCATTTTTCTGTCACTTTTTTTTTGTTTTTCTCGATTTTTTTGAAAACTATTTGAAAATGTTTACTTTTGACCACCCAAAGTACCAACTAGATGAATTTTCCTATTCAAAGAGGGGCTGAAGTCAAAAATCTGATTATTATTACTGCTCCAAATGTTGTCGTCAGACACAAAAAAAAAAACACATCATTGTAAAATCAATACATTCTTCACTCCGTTCAGAATCTAAAAAACTACAGACAATAGACTTACAAATAGACAATAGTTATTGTTCACATAATTAGGAAAACAATATTTATTTCAATTTCACGTAAAAGCATTTTATTTCACAAATTATTATTATTAATGCTAACTGTAACATAATATATTACTAGTACCATTCACATAGTAGCCTATTAATTGTCGAATATGCAAGAAAAAGTCGGTGGTAGGTATAGGGATTTTCGGTAAAACAAAAAAAAAGTGACAGAAAAACGGGAATTTTTACGCAAAACCAGTTTTCTACAAAATCGAATTTTTTATTTTGCTATAACTCAAAAACTAATCGATGTAAACACTTGAAATTTTTACCAAATGTTTATATTAGCGTTCTCCATACACAGTTAAATTTTCAAAGACTTTTGACTTTTTTTGAGCTATTTATAGACAATTGAAATTTTTAATTTTTTTTAAGTATTTTTTTTTAAAATAACGATAAAATTTTTTTGGCCGGCCAGAAAATCTTGAAAATTTAATACAAGGTTTCTTATAAGTTGTTCTTAAAGTGATAAAAAAAAATCCGAAATCGTTAGTCACAATTTTTTTTATTTATACGAAATATGTCAAAATTGCGAAAATTGGCAAGTAATTTTGTGTTTAAAAAATCATAAAATTTTTTTCTTTTATGACTAAGTTTTGAAAATTTGATACAAGGTTCTCCATACATTTTTCTTTAATTATCTGTAAAAAATCTCTACCGGATTCAGACAAAATTTTTTATGAGTGTTTGAAATTTAAATTTTTACAAAACCGCGTTAAATAACGGTTTAGCCTCAAACGATTTTTGATATTTGTTGTTATTCAAACAGTATAAGTCGTAAATACTTGAACATTTTACCAGTTATTTAGATTGCCATTTTCTTTACGTGATTTGATTTTCAAAATATTTTGACTTTTTTTGAGCTATTAATAGACAATTGAAATTTTCAATTTTTTTTTATTTTTTTTTTATAAATGTTGATAAAAAAAATTTAGCTCGGACAAATTACTTGAAAATTTAATTAAAGGGTCCACATAAATTGTTCTAACTCTCATTCGAATATTATAAAAATACATAGGCACAATTTATTTTTATTAGCATTTGAAGTTCAAATATTGACACAAATTCGTCAAAATCATGAATATTTTTCACTATTTGGTAGTTAAAAATTTGTAAATATTTTACTATCAAAAGCTAAGAATTGAAAATTTAATACTATGCTGTCCATAAGTTAAGCTTAGAATAATTATAAAAAAGTTTGAGGATTATTCAATTTAAAAATTTTTACGAGTGTTTAAAGTCTTAATTTTAATTTGAAATCAAAAATACACGTGTAAAATAACGTTTTACTACTAAATAATTTTCGTTTTTTATATAATATATCCTAGACTGAAAAATCATCTCCGTTCAGAATCGTTTTTCGTATACAATGATACCTATCATTGCATTCAAATTTAACCTACCTTAGACCGAGGTCCACCCCACCCCCTAATGTACAGCAGAACGATACTCACTTACCCGCTTTTTTTTTTGCTTGTTTTCCGAAAAATAAAATTATGATGAGCAAAAAAAAAATGTGCGCCTGGAACCCAACCCAACCTAACCGGGGGTCCTCGAAGACTGTACATCTTTAGGTAGGGGTCCATTTGACTTTGAGAACCTCTGCTTTATAGTATCTGTTTATTAATAAAAAAAGTATTTGGCACACTTACGCATAATGAGAGTATGAAATTTAATTTAAATTTTGACATATTTCGTATAAATTCGAACTTTAAGCACTTATAAAAAGAAATTGTGACTAACGATTTCGGTTTTTTTTTATCACTTTAAGAACAACTTATAAGAAACCTTGTATTAAATTTTCAAGATTTTCTGGCCACCCGAAAAAAAAAAAGTCGAAAATTTCAATTGTCTATAAGTAGCTTAAAAATGGTCAAAATATTTTGAAAATTTAACTGTAAAGAGATAACCATAATATAAACATTTGCTGAAAATTTCAAGTATTTACAATGATTAGTTTTTGAGTTACAGCAAAATCAAAAAATCGATTTTGTCGAAAAGTGGTTTTTCCGTAAAATTGCCATTTTTCTGTCACTTTTTTTTTGTTTTTCTCGATTTTTTTGAAAACTATTTGAAAATGTTTACTTTTGACCACCCAAAGTACCAACTAGATGAATTTTCCTATTCAAAGAGGGGCTGAAGTCAAAAATCTGATTATTATTACTGCTCCAAATGTTGTCGTCAGACACAAAAAAAAAAACACATCATTGTAAAATCAATACATTCTTCACTCCGTTCAGAATCTAAAAAACTACAGACAATAGACTTACAAATAGACAATAGTTATTGTTCACATAATTAGGAAAACAATATTTATTTCAATTTCACGTAAAAGCATTTTATTTCACAAATTATTATTATTAATGCTAACTGTAACATAATATATTACTAGTACCATTCACATAGTAGCCTATTAATTGTCGAATATGCAAGAAAAAGTCGGTGGTAGGTATAGGGATTTTCGGTAAAACAAAAAAAAAGTGACAGAAAAACGGGAATTTTTACGCAAAACCAGTTTTCTACAAAATCGAATTTTTTATTTTGCTATAACTCAAAAACTAATCGATGTAAACACTTGAAATTTTTACCAAATGTTTATATTAGCGTTCTCCATACACAGTTAAATTTTCAAAGACTTTTGACTTTTTTTGAGCTATTTATAGACAATTGAAATTTTTAATTTTTTTTAAGTATTTTTTTTTAAAATAACGATAAAATTTTTTTGGCCGGCCAGAAAATCTTGAAAATTTAATACAAGGTTTCTTATAAGTTGTTCTTAAAGTGATAAAAAAAAATCCGAAATCGTTAGTCACAATTTTTTTTATTTATACGAAATATGTCAAAATTGCGAAAATTGGCAAGTAATTTTGTGTTTAAAAAATCATAAAATTTTTTTCTTTTATGACTAAGTTTTGAAAATTTGATACAAGGTTCTCCATACATTTTTCTTTAATTATCTGTAAAAAATCTCTACCGGATTCAGACAAAATTTTTTATGAGTGTTTGAAATTTAAATTTTTACAAAACCGCGTTAAATAACGGTTTAGCCTCAAACGATTTTTGATATTTGTTGTTATTCAAACAGTATAAGTCGTAAATACTTGAACATTTTACCAGTTATTTAGATTGCCATTTTCTTTACGTGATTTGATTTTCAAAATATTTTGACTTTTTTTGAGCTATTAATAGACAATTGAAATTTTCAATTTTTTTTTATTTTTTTTTTATAAATGTTGATAAAAAAAATTTAGCTCGGACAAATTACTTGAAAATTTAATTAAAGGGTCCACATAAATTGTTCTAACTCTCATTCGAATATTATAAAAATACATAGGCACAATTTATTTTTATTAGCATTTGAAGTTCAAATATTGACACAAATTCGTCAAAATCATGAATATTTTTCACTATTTGGTAGTTAAAAATTTGTAAATATTTTACTATCAAAAGCTAAGAATTGAAAATTTAATACTATGCTGTCCATAAGTTAAGCTTAGAATAATTATAAAAAAGTTTGAGGATTATTCAATTTAAAAATTTTTACGAGTGTTTAAAGTCTTAATTTTAATTTGAAATCAAAAATACACGTGTAAAATAACGTTTTACTACTAAATAATTTTCGTTTTTTATATAATATATCCTAGACTGAAAAATCATCTCCGTTCAGAATCGTTTTTCGTATACAATGATACCTATCATTGCATTCAAATTTAACCTACCTTAGACCGAGGTCCACCCCACCCCCTAATGTACAGCAGAACGATACTCACTTACCCGCTTTTTTTTTTGCTTGTTTTCCGAAAAATAAAATTATGATGAGCAAAAAAAAAATGTGCGCCTGGAACCCAACCCAACCTAACCGGGGGTCCTCGAAGACTGTACATCTTTAGGTAGGGGTCCATTTGACTTTGAGAACCTCTGCTTTATAGTATCTGTTTATTAATAAAAAAAGTATTTGGCACACTTACGCATAATGAGAGTATGAAATTTAATTTAAATTTTGACATATTTCGTATAAATTCGAACTTTAAGCACTTATAAAAAGAAATTGTGACTAACGATTTCGGTTTTTTTTTATCACTTTAAGAACAACTTATAAGAAACCTTGTATTAAATTTTCAAGATTTTCTGGCCACCCGAAAAAAAAAAAGTCGAAAATTTCAATTGTCTATAAGTAGCTTAAAAATGGTCAAAATATTTTGAAAATTTAACTGTAAAGAGATAACCATAATATAAACATTTGCTGAAAATTTCAAGTATTTACAATGATTAGTTTTTGAGTTACAGCAAAATCAAAAAATCGATTTTGTCGAAAAGTGGTTTTTCCGTAAAATTGCCATTTTTCTGTCACTTTTTTTTTGTTTTTCTCGATTTTTTTGAAAACTATTTGAAAATGTTTACTTTTGACCACCCAAAGTACCAACTAGATGAATTTTCCTATTCAAAGAGGGGCTGAAGTCAAAAATCTGATTATTATTACTGCTCCAAATGTTGTCGTCAGACACAAAAAAAAAAACACATCATTGTAAAATCAATACATTCTTCACTCCGTTCAGAATCTAAAAAACTACAGACAATAGACTTACAAATAGACAATAGTTATTGTTCACATAATTAGGAAAACAATATTTATTTCAATTTCACGTAAAAGCATTTTATTTCACAAATTATTATTATTAATGCTAACTGTAACATAATATATTACTAGTACCATTCACATAGTAGCCTATTAATTGTCGAATATGCAAGAAAAAGTCGGTGGTAGGTATAGGGATTTTCGGTAAAACAAAAAAAAAGTGACAGAAAAACGGGAATTTTTACGCAAAACCAGTTTTCTACAAAATCGAATTTTTTATTTTGCTATAACTCAAAAACTAATCGATGTAAACACTTGAAATTTTTACCAAATGTTTATATTAGCGTTCTCCATACACAGTTAAATTTTCAAAGACTTTTGACTTTTTTTGAGCTATTTATAGACAATTGAAATTTTTAATTTTTTTTAAGTATTTTTTTTTAAAATAACGATAAAATTTTTTTGGCCGGCCAGAAAATCTTGAAAATTTAATACAAGGTTTCTTATAAGTTGTTCTTAAAGTGATAAAAAAAAATCCGAAATCGTTAGTCACAATTTTTTTTATTTATACGAAATATGTCAAAATTGCGAAAATTGGCAAGTAATTTTGTGTTTAAAAAATCATAAAATTTTTTTCTTTTATGACTAAGTTTTGAAAATTTGATACAAGGTTCTCCATACATTTTTCTTTAATTATCTGTAAAAAATCTCTACCGGATTCAGACAAAATTTTTTATGAGTGTTTGAAATTTAAATTTTTACAAAACCGCGTTAAATAACGGTTTAGCCTCAAACGATTTTTGATATTTGTTGTTATTCAAACAGTATAAGTCGTAAATACTTGAACATTTTACCAGTTATTTAGATTGCCATTTTCTTTACGTGATTTGATTTTCAAAATATTTTGACTTTTTTTGAGCTATTAATAGACAATTGAAATTTTCAATTTTTTTTTATTTTTTTTTTATAAATGTTGATAAAAAAAATTTAGCTCGGACAAATTACTTGAAAATTTAATTAAAGGGTCCACATAAATTGTTCTAACTCTCATTCGAATATTATAAAAATACATAGGCACAATTTATTTTTATTAGCATTTGAAGTTCAAATATTGACACAAATTCGTCAAAATCATGAATATTTTTCACTATTTGGTAGTTAAAAATTTGTAAATATTTTACTATCAAAAGCTAAGAATTGAAAATTTAATACTATGCTGTCCATAAGTTAAGCTTAGAATAATTATAAAAAAGTTTGAGGATTATTCAATTTAAAAATTTTTACGAGTGTTTAAAGTCTTAATTTTAATTTGAAATCAAAAATACACGTGTAAAATAACGTTTTACTACTAAATAATTTTCGTTTTTTATATAATATATCCTAGACTGAAAAATCATCTCCGTTCAGAATCGTTTTTCGTATACAATGATACCTATCATTGCATTCAAATTTAACCTACCTTAGACCGAGGTCCACCCCACCCCCTAATGTACAGCAGAACGATACTCACTTACCCGCTTTTTTTTTTGCTTGTTTTCCGAAAAATAAAATTATGATGAGCAAAAAAAAAATGTGCGCCTGGAACCCAACCCAACCTAACCGGGGGTCCTCGAAGACTGTACATCTTTAGGTAGGGGTCCATTTGACTTTGAGAACCTCTGCTTTATAGTATCTGTTTATTAATAAAAAAAGTATTTGGCACACTTACGCATAATGAGAGTATGAAATTTAATTTAAATTTTGACATATTTCGTATAAATTCGAACTTTAAGCACTTATAAAAAGAAATTGTGACTAACGATTTCGGTTTTTTTTTATCACTTTAAGAACAACTTATAAGAAACCTTGTATTAAATTTTCAAGATTTTCTGGCCACCCGAAAAAAAAAAAGTCGAAAATTTCAATTGTCTATAAGTAGCTTAAAAATGGTCAAAATATTTTGAAAATTTAACTGTAAAGAGATAACCATAATATAAACATTTGCTGAAAATTTCAAGTATTTACAATGATTAGTTTTTGAGTTACAGCAAAATCAAAAAATCGATTTTGTCGAAAAGTGGTTTTTCCGTAAAATTGCCATTTTTCTGTCACTTTTTTTTTGTTTTTCTCGATTTTTTTGAAAACTATTTGAAAATGTTTACTTTTGACCACCCAAAGTACCAACTAGATGAATTTTCCTATTCAAAGAGGGGCTGAAGTCAAAAATCTGATTATTATTACTGCTCCAAATGTTGTCGTCAGACACAAAAAAAAAAACACATCATTGTAAAATCAATACATTCTTCACTCCGTTCAGAATCTAAAAAACTACAGACAATAGACTTACAAATAGACAATAGTTATTGTTCACATAATTAGGAAAACAATATTTATTTCAATTTCACGTAAAAGCATTTTATTTCACAAATTATTATTATTAATGCTAACTGTAACATAATATATTACTAGTACCATTCACATAGTAGCCTATTAATTGTCGAATATGCAAGAAAAAGTCGGTGGTAGGTATAGGGATTTTCGGTAAAACAAAAAAAAAGTGACAGAAAAACGGGAATTTTTACGCAAAACCAGTTTTCTACAAAATCGAATTTTTTATTTTGCTATAACTCAAAAACTAATCGATGTAAACACTTGAAATTTTTACCAAATGTTTATATTAGCGTTCTCCATACACAGTTAAATTTTCAAAGACTTTTGACTTTTTTTGAGCTATTTATAGACAATTGAAATTTTTAATTTTTTTTAAGTATTTTTTTTTAAAATAACGATAAAATTTTTTTGGCCGGCCAGAAAATCTTGAAAATTTAATACAAGGTTTCTTATAAGTTGTTCTTAAAGTGATAAAAAAAAATCCGAAATCGTTAGTCACAATTTTTTTTATTTATACGAAATATGTCAAAATTGCGAAAATTGGCAAGTAATTTTGTGTTTAAAAAATCATAAAATTTTTTTCTTTTATGACTAAGTTTTGAAAATTTGATACAAGGTTCTCCATACATTTTTCTTTAATTATCTGTAAAAAATCTCTACCGGATTCAGACAAAATTTTTTATGAGTGTTTGAAATTTAAATTTTTACAAAACCGCGTTAAATAACGGTTTAGCCTCAAACGATTTTTGATATTTGTTGTTATTCAAACAGTATAAGTCGTAAATACTTGAACATTTTACCAGTTATTTAGATTGCCATTTTCTTTACGTGATTTGATTTTCAAAATATTTTGACTTTTTTTGAGCTATTAATAGACAATTGAAATTTTCAATTTTTTTTTTATTTTTTTTTTATAAATGTTGATAAAAAAAATTTAGCTCGGACAAATTACTTGAAAATTTAATTAAAGGGTCCACATAAATTGTTCTAACTCTCATTCGAATATTATAAAAATACATAGGCACAATTTATTTTTATTAGCATTTGAAGTTCAAATATTGACACAAATTCGTCAAAATCATGAATATTTTTCACTATTTGGTAGTTAAAAATTTGTAAATATTTTACTATCAAAAGCTAAGAATTGAAAATTTAATACTATGCTGTCCATAAGTTAAGCTTAGAATAATTATAAAAAAGTTTGAGGATTATTCAATTTAAAAATTTTTACGAGTGTTTAAAGTCTTAATTTTAATTTGAAATCAAAAATACACGTGTAAAATAACGTTTTACTACTAAATAATTTTCGTTTTTTATATAATATATCCTAGACTGAAAAATCATCTCCGTTCAGAATCGTTTTTCGTATACAATGATACCTATCATTGCATTCAAATTTAACCTACCTTAGACCGAGGTCCACCCCACCCCCTAATGTACAGCAGAACGATACTCACTTACCCGCTTTTTTTTTTGCTTGTTTTCCGAAAAATAAAATTATGATGAGCAAAAAAAAAATGTGCGCCTGGAACCCAACCCAACCTAACCGGGGGTCCTCGAAGACTGTACATCTTTAGGTAGGGGTCCATTTGACTTTGAGAACCTCTGCTTTATAGTATCTGTTTATTAATAAAAAAAGTATTTGGCACACTTACGCATAATGAGAGTATGAAATTTAATTTAAATTTTGACATATTTCGTATAAATTCGAACTTTAAGCACTTATAAAAAGAAATTGTGACTAACGATTTCGGTTTTTTTTTATCACTTTAAGAACAACTTATAAGAAACCTTGTATTAAATTTTCAAGATTTTCTGGCCACCCGAAAAATAAAAAGTCGAAAATTTCAATTGTCTATAAGTAGCTTAAAAATGGTCAAAATATTTTGAAAATTTAACTGTAAAGAGATAACCATAATATAAACATTTGGTGAAATTTCAAGTATTTACAATGATTGGTTTTTGAGTTACAGCAAAATCAAAAAATTTGTCGAAAAGTGGTTTTTCGTAAAATTGCCATTTTTCTGTCACTTTTTTTTTGTTTTACTCGATTTTTTTGAAAACTATTTGAAAATGTTTACTTTTGACCACCCAAAGTACCAACTAGATGAATTTTCCTATTCAAAGAGGGGCTGAAGTCAAAAATCTGATTATTATTACTGCTCCAAATGTTGTCGTCAGACACAAAAAAAAAAACACATCATTGTAAAATCAATACATTCTTCACTCCGTTCAGAATCTAAAAAACTACAGACAATAGACTTACAAATAGACAATAGTTATTGTTCACATAATTAGGAAAACAATATTTATTTCAATTTCACGTAAAAGCATTTTATTTCACAAATTATTATTATTAATGCTAACTGTAACATAATATATTACTAGTACCATTCACATAGTAGCCTATTAATTGTCGAATATGCAAGAAAAAGTCGGTGGTAGGTATAGGGATTTTCGGTAAAACAAAAAAAAAGTGACAGAAAAACGGGAATTTTTACGCAAAACCAGTTTTCTACAAAATCGAATTTTTTATTTTGCTATAACTCAAAAACTAATCGATGTAAACACTTGAAATTTTTACCAAATGTTTATATTAGCGTTCTCCATACACAGTTAAATTTTCAAAGACTTTTGACTTTTTTTGAGCTATTTATAGACAATTGAAATTTTTAATTTTTTTTAAGTATTTTTTTTTAAAATAACGATAAAATTTTTTTGGCCGGCCAGAAAATCTTGAAAATTTAATACAAGGTTTCTTATAAGTTGTTCTTAAAGTGATAAAAAAAAATCCGAAATCGTTAGTCACAATTTTTTTTATTTATACGAAATATGTCAAAATTGCGAAAATTGGCAAGTAATTTTGTGTTTAAAAAATCATAAAATTTTTTTCTTTTATGACTAAGTTTTGAAAATTTGATACAAGGTTCTCCATACATTTTTCTTTAATTATCTGTAAAAAATCTCTACCGGATTCAGACAAAATTTTTTATGAGTGTTTGAAATTTAAATTTTTACAAAACCGCGTTAAATAACGGTTTAGCCTCAAACGATTTTTGATATTTGTTGTTATTCAAACAGTATAAGTCGTAAATACTTGAACATTTTACCAGTTATTTAGATTGCCATTTTCTTTACGTGATTTGATTTTCAAAATATTTTGACTTTTTTTGAGCTATTAATAGACAATTGAAATTTTCAATTTTTTTTTATTTTTTTTTTATAAATGTTGATAAAAAAAATTTAGCTCGGACAAATTACTTGAAAATTTAATTAAAGGGTCCACATAAATTGTTCTAACTCTCATTCGAATATTATAAAAATACATAGGCACAATTTATTTTTATTAGCATTTGAAGTTCAAATATTGACACAAATTCGTCAAAATCATGAATATTTTTCACTATTTGGTAGTTAAAAATTTGTAAATATTTTACTATCAAAAGCTAAGAATTGAAAATTTAATACTATGCTGTCCATAAGTTAAGCTTAGAATAATTATAAAAAAGTTTGAGGATTATTCAATTTAAAAATTTTTACGAGTGTTTAAAGTCTTAATTTTAATTTGAAATCAAAAATACACGTGTAAAATAACGTTTTACTACTAAATAATTTTCGTTTTTTATATAATATATCCTAGACTGAAAAATCATCTCCGTTCAGAATCGTTTTTCGTATACAATGATACCTATCATTGCATTCAAATTTAACCTACCTTAGACCGAGGTCCACCCCACCCCCTAATGTACAGCAGAACGATACTCACTTACCCGCTTTTTTTTTTGCTTGTTTTCCGAAAAATAAAATTATGATGAGCAAAAAAAAAATGTGCGCCTGGAACCCAACCCAACCTAACCGGGGGTCCTCGAAGACTGTACATCTTTAGGTAGGGGTCCATTTGACTTTGAGAACCTCTGCTTTATAGTATCTGTTTATTAATAAAAAAAGTATTTGGCACACTTACGCATAATGAGAGTATGAAATTTAATTTAAATTTTGACATATTTCGTATAAATTCGAACTTTAAGCACTTATAAAAAGAAATTGTGACTAACGATTTCGGTTTTTTTTTATCACTTTAAGAACAACTTATAAGAAACCTTGTATTAAATTTTCAAGATTTTCTGGCCACCCGAAAAAAAAAAAGTCGAAAATTTCAATTGTCTATAAGTAGCTTAAAAATGGTCAAAATATTTTGAAAATTTAACTGTAAAGAGATAACCATAATATAAACATTTGGTGAAATTTCAAGTATTTACAATGATTGGTTTTTGAGTTACAGCAAAATCAAAAAATTTGTCGAAAAGTGGTTTTTCGTAAAATTGCCATTTTTCTGTCACTTTTTTTTTGTTTTTCTCGATTTTTTTGAAAACTATTTGAAAATGTTTACTTTTGACCACCCAAAGTACCAACTAGATGAATTTTCCTATTCAAAGAGGGGCTGAAGTCAAAAATCTGATTATTATTACTGCTCCAAATGTTGTCGTCAGACACAAAAAAAAAAAACACATCATTGTAAAATCAATACATTCTTCACTCCGTTCAGAATCTAAAAAACTACAGACAATAGACTTACAAATAGACAATAGTTATTGTTCACATAATTAGGAAAACAATATTTATTTCAATTTCACGTAAAAGCATTTTATTTCACAAATTATTATTATTAATGCTAACTGTAACATAATATATTACTAGTACCATTCACATAGTAGCCTATTAATTGTCGAATATGCAAGAAAAAGTCGGTGGTAGGTATAGGGATTTTCGGTAAAACAAAAAAAAAGTGACAGAAAAACGGGAATTTTTACGCAAAACCAGTTTTCTACAAAATCGAATTTTTTATTTTGCTATAACTCAAAAACTAATCGATGTAAACACTTGAAATTTTTACCAAATGTTTATATTAGCGTTCTCCATACACAGTTAAATTTTCAAAGACTTTTGACTTTTTTTGAGCTATTTATAGACAATTGAAATTTTTAATTTTTTTTAAGTATTTTTTTTTAAAATAACGATAAAATTTTTTTGGCCGGCCAGAAAATCTTGAAAATTTAATACAAGGTTTCTTATAAGTTGTTCTTAAAGTGATAAAAAAAAATCCGAAATCGTTAGTCACAATTTTTTTTATTTATACGAAATATGTCAAAATTGCGAAAATTGGCAAGTAATTTTGTGTTTAAAAAATCATAAAATTTTTTTCTTTTATGACTAAGTTTTGAAAATTTGATACAAGGTTCTCCATACATTTTTCTTTAATTATCTGTAAAAAATCTCTACCGGATTCAGACAAAATTTTTTATGAGTGTTTGAAATTTAAATTTTTACAAAACCGCGTTAAATAACGGTTTAGCCTCAAACGATTTTTGATATTTGTTGTTATTCAAACAGTATAAGTCGTAAATACTTGAACATTTTACCAGTTATTTAGATTGCCATTTTCTTTACGTGATTTGATTTTCAAAATATTTTGACTTTTTTTGAGCTATTAATAGACAATTGAAATTTTCAATTTTTTTTTATTTTTTTTTTATAAATGTTGATAAAAAAAATTTAGCTCGGACAAATTACTTGAAAATTTAATTAAAGGGTCCACATAAATTGTTCTAACTCTCATTCGAATATTATAAAAATACATAGGCACAATTTATTTTTATTAGCATTTGAAGTTCAAATATTGACACAAATTCGTCAAAATCATGAATATTTTTCACTATTTGGTAGTTAAAAATTTGTAAATATTTTACTATCAAAAGCTAAGAATTGAAAATTTAATACTATGCTGTCCATAAGTTAAGCTTAGAATAATTATAAAAAAGTTTGAGGATTATTCAATTTAAAAATTTTTACGAGTGTTTAAAGTCTTAATTTTAATTTGAAATCAAAAATACACGTGTAAAATAACGTTTTACTACTAAATAATTTTCGTTTTTTATATAATATATCCTAGACTGAAAAATCATCTCCGTTCAGAATCGTTTTTCGTATACAATGATACCTATCATTGCATTCAAATTTAACCTACCTTAGACCGAGGTCCACCCCACCCCCTAATGTACAGCAGAACGATACTCACTTACCCGCTTTTTTTTTTGCTTGTTTTCCGAAAAATAAAATTATGATGAGCAAAAAAAAAATGTGCGCCTGGAACCCAACCCAACCTAACCGGGGGTCCTCGAAGACTGTACATCTTTAGGTAGGGGTCCATTTGACTTTGAGAACCTCTGCTTTATAGTATCTGTTTATTAATAAAAAAAGTATTTGGCACACTTACGCATAATGAGAGTATGAAATTTAATTTAAATTTTGACATATTTCGTATAAATTCGAACTTTAAGCA
Source organism: Schizaphis graminum (assembly GCA_020882235.1). Classification (NCBI taxonomy): domain Eukaryota; kingdom Metazoa; phylum Arthropoda; class Insecta; order Hemiptera; family Aphididae; genus Schizaphis; species Schizaphis graminum. The sequence goes on from CM037034.1 coordinate 41,907,797, forward strand.
CTTATAAAAAGAAATTGTGACTAACGATTTCGGTTTTTTTTTATCACTTTAAGAACAACTTATAAGAAACCTTGTATTAAATTTTCAAGATTTTCTGGCCACCCGAAAAATAAAAAGTCGAAAATTTCAATTGTCTATAAGTAGCTTAAAAATGGTCAAAATATTTTGAAAATTTAACTGTAAAGAGATAACCATAATATAAACATTTGGTGAAATTTCAAGTATTTACAATGATTGGTTTTTGAGTTACAGCAAAATCAAAAAATTTGTCGAAAAGTGGTTTTTCGTAAAATTGCCATTTTTCTGTCACTTTTTTTTTGTTTTACTCGATTTTTTTGAAAACTATTTGAAAATGTTTACTTTTGACCACCCAAAGTACCAACTAGATGAATTTTCCTATTCAAAGAGGGGCTGAAGTCAAAAATCTGATTATTATTACTGCTCCAAATGTTGTCGTCAGACACAAAAAAAAAAACACATCATTGTAAAATCAATACATTCTTCACTCCGTTCAGAATCTAAAAAACTACAGACAATAGACTTACAAATAGACAATAGTTATTGTTCACATAATTAGGAAAACAATATTTATTTCAATTTCACGTAAAAGCATTTTATTTCACAAATTATTATTATTAATGCTAACTGTAACATAATATATTACTAGTACCATTCACATAGTAGCCTATTAATTGTCGAATATGCAAGAAAAAGTCGGTGGTAGGTATAGGGATTTTCGGTAAAACAAAAAAAAAGTGACAGAAAAACGGGAATTTTTACGCAAAACCAGTTTTCTACAAAATCGAATTTTTTATTTTGCTATAACTCAAAAACTAATCGATGTAAACACTTGAAATTTTTACCAAATGTTTATATTAGCGTTCTCCATACACAGTTAAATTTTCAAAGACTTTTGACTTTTTTTGAGCTATTTATAGACAATTGAAATTTTTAATTTTTTTTAAGTATTTTTTTTTAAAATAACGATAAAATTTTTTTGGCCGGCCAGAAAATCTTGAAAATTTAATACAAGGTTTCTTATAAGTTGTTCTTAAAGTGATAAAAAAAAATCCGAAATCGTTAGTCACAATTTTTTTTATTTATACGAAATATGTCAAAATTGCGAAAATTGGCAAGTAATTTTGTGTTTAAAAAATCATAAAATTTTTTTCTTTTATGACTAAGTTTTGAAAATTTGATACAAGGTTCTCCATACATTTTTCTTTAATTATCTGTAAAAAATCTCTACCGGATTCAGACAAAATTTTTTATGAGTGTTTGAAATTTAAATTTTTACAAAACCGCGTTAAATAACGGTTTAGCCTCAAACGATTTTTGATATTTGTTGTTATTCAAACAGTATAAGTCGTAAATACTTGAACATTTTACCAGTTATTTAGATTGCCATTTTCTTTACGTGATTTGATTTTCAAAATATTTTGACTTTTTTTGAGCTATTAATAGACAATTGAAATTTTCAATTTTTTTTTATTTTTTTTTTATAAATGTTGATAAAAAAAATTTAGCTCGGACAAATTACTTGAAAATTTAATTAAAGGGTCCACATAAATTGTTCTAACTCTCATTCGAATATTATAAAAATACATAGGCACAATTTATTTTTATTAGCATTTGAAGTTCAAATATTGACACAAATTCGTCAAAATCATGAATATTTTTCACTATTTGGTAGTTAAAAATTTGTAAATATTTTACTATCAAAAGCTAAGAATTGAAAATTTAATACTATGCTGTCCATAAGTTAAGCTTAGAATAATTATAAAAAAGTTTGAGGATTATTCAATTTAAAAATTTTTACGAGTGTTTAAAGTCTTAATTTTAATTTGAAATCAAAAATACACGTGTAAAATAACGTTTTACTACTAAATAATTTTCGTTTTTTATATAATATATCCTAGACTGAAAAATCATCTCCGTTCAGAATCGTTTTTCGTATACAATGATACCTATCATTGCATTCAAATTTAACCTACCTTAGACCGAGGTCCACCCCACCCCCTAATGTACAGCAGAACGATACTCACTTACCCGCTTTTTTTTTTGCTTGTTTTCCGAAAAATAAAATTATGATGAGCAAAAAAAAAATGTGCGCCTGGAACCCAACCCAACCTAACCGGGGGTCCTCGAAGACTGTACATCTTTAGGTAGGGGTCCATTTGACTTTGAGAACCTCTGCTTTATAGTATCTGTTTATTAATAAAAAAAGTATTTGGCACACTTACGCATAATGAGAGTATGAAATTTAATTTAAATTTTGACATATTTCGTATAAATTCGAACTTTAAGCACTTATAAAAAGAAATTGTGACTAACGATTTCGGTTTTTTTTTATCACTTTAAGAACAACTTATAAGAAACCTTGTATTAAATTTTCAAGATTTTCTGGCCACCCGAAAAAAAAAAAGTCGAAAATTTCAATTGTCTATAAGTAGCTTAAAAATGGTCAAAATATTTTGAAAATTTAACTGTAAAGAGATAACCATAATATAAACATTTGGTGAAATTTCAAGTATTTACAATGATTGGTTTTTGAGTTACAGCAAAATCAAAAAATTTGTCGAAAAGTGGTTTTTCGTAAAATTGCCATTTTTCTGTCACTTTTTTTTTGTTTTTCTCGATTTTTTTGAAAACTATTTGAAAATGTTTACTTTTGACCACCCAAAGTACCAACTAGATGAATTTTCCTATTCAAAGAGGGGCTGAAGTCAAAAATCTGATTATTATTACTGCTCCAAATGTTGTCGTCAGACACAAAAAAAAAAAACACATCATTGTAAAATCAATACATTCTTCACTCCGTTCAGAATCTAAAAAACTACAGACAATAGACTTACAAATAGACAATAGTTATTGTTCACATAATTAGGAAAACAATATTTATTTCAATTTCACGTAAAAGCATTTTATTTCACAAATTATTATTATTAATGCTAACTGTAACATAATATATTACTAGTACCATTCACATAGTAGCCTATTAATTGTCGAATATGCAAGAAAAAGTCGGTGGTAGGTATAGGGATTTTCGGTAAAACAAAAAAAAAGTGACAGAAAAACGGGAATTTTTACGCAAAACCAGTTTTCTACAAAATCGAATTTTTTATTTTGCTATAACTCAAAAACTAATCGATGTAAACACTTGAAATTTTTACCAAATGTTTATATTAGCGTTCTCCATACACAGTTAAATTTTCAAAGACTTTTGACTTTTTTTGAGCTATTTATAGACAATTGAAATTTTTAATTTTTTTTAAGTATTTTTTTTTAAAATAACGATAAAATTTTTTTGGCCGGCCAGAAAATCTTGAAAATTTAATACAAGGTTTCTTATAAGTTGTTCTTAAAGTGATAAAAAAAAATCCGAAATCGTTAGTCACAATTTTTTTTATTTATACGAAATATGTCAAAATTGCGAAAATTGGCAAGTAATTTTGTGTTTAAAAAATCATAAAATTTTTTTCTTTTATGACTAAGTTTTGAAAATTTGATACAAGGTTCTCCATACATTTTTCTTTAATTATCTGTAAAAAATCTCTACCGGATTCAGACAAAATTTTTTATGAGTGTTTGAAATTTAAATTTTTACAAAACCGCGTTAAATAACGGTTTAGCCTCAAACGATTTTTGATATTTGTTGTTATTCAAACAGTATAAGTCGTAAATACTTGAACATTTTACCAGTTATTTAGATTGCCATTTTCTTTACGTGATTTGATTTTCAAAATATTTTGACTTTTTTTGAGCTATTAATAGACAATTGAAATTTTCAATTTTTTTTTATTTTTTTTTTATAAATGTTGATAAAAAAAATTTAGCTCGGACAAATTACTTGAAAATTTAATTAAAGGGTCCACATAAATTGTTCTAACTCTCATTCGAATATTATAAAAATACATAGGCACAATTTATTTTTATTAGCATTTGAAGTTCAAATATTGACACAAATTCGTCAAAATCATGAATATTTTTCACTATTTGGTAGTTAAAAATTTGTAAATATTTTACTATCAAAAGCTAAGAATTGAAAATTTAATACTATGCTGTCCATAAGTTAAGCTTAGAATAATTATAAAAAAGTTTGAGGATTATTCAATTTAAAAATTTTTACGAGTGTTTAAAGTCTTAATTTTAATTTGAAATCAAAAATACACGTGTAAAATAACGTTTTACTACTAAATAATTTTCGTTTTTTATATAATATATCCTAGACTGAAAAATCATCTCCGTTCAGAATCGTTTTTCGTATACAATGATACCTATCATTGCATTCAAATTTAACCTACCTTAGACCGAGGTCCACCCCACCCCCTAATGTACAGCAGAACGATACTCACTTACCCGCTTTTTTTTTTGCTTGTTTTCCGAAAAATAAAATTATGATGAGCAAAAAAAAAATGTGCGCCTGGAACCCAACCCAACCTAACCGGGGGTCCTCGAAGACTGTACATCTTTAGGTAGGGGTCCATTTGACTTTGAGAACCTCTGCTTTATAGTATCTGTTTATTAATAAAAAAAGTATTTGGCACACTTACGCATAATGAGAGTATGAAATTTAATTTAAATTTTGACATATTTCGTATAAATTCGAACTTTAAGCACTTATAAAAAGAAATTGTGACTAACGATTTCGGTTTTTTTTTATCACTTTAAGAACAACTTATAAGAAACCTTGTATTAAATTTTCAAGATTTTCTGGCCACCCGAAAAAAAAAAAGTCGAAAATTTCAATTGTCTATAAGTAGCTTAAAAATGGTCAAAATATTTTGAAAATTTAACTGTAAAGAGATAACCATAATATAAACATTTGCTGAAAATTTCAAGTATTTACAATGATTAGTTTTTGAGTTACAGCAAAATCAAAAAATCGATTTTGTCGAAAAGTGGTTTTTCCGTAAAATTGCCATTTTTCTGTCACTTTTTTTTTGTTTTTCTCGATTTTTTTGAAAACTATTTGAAAATGTTTACTTTTGACCACCCAAAGTACCAACTAGATGAATTTTCCTATTCAAAGAGGGGCTGAAGTCAAAAATCTGATTATTATTACTGCTCCAAATGTTGTCGTCAGACACAAAAAAAAAAACACATCATTGTAAAATCAATACATTCTTCACTCCGTTCAGAATCTAAAAAACTACAGACAATAGACTTACAAATAGACAATAGTTATTGTTCACATAATTAGGAAAACAATATTTATTTCAATTTCACGTAAAAGCATTTTATTTCACAAATTATTATTATTAATGCTAACTGTAACATAATATATTACTAGTACCATTCACATAGTAGCCTATTAATTGTCGAATATGCAAGAAAAAGTCGGTGGTAGGTATAGGGATTTTCGGTAAAACAAAAAAAAAGTGACAGAAAAACGGGAATTTTTACGCAAAACCAGTTTTCTACAAAATCGAATTTTTTATTTTGCTATAACTCAAAAACTAATCGATGTAAACACTTGAAATTTTTACCAAATGTTTATATTAGCGTTCTCCATACACAGTTAAATTTTCAAAGACTTTTGACTTTTTTTGAGCTATTTATAGACAATTGAAATTTTTAATTTTTTTTAAGTATTTTTTTTTAAAATAACGATAAAATTTTTTTGGCCGGCCAGAAAATCTTGAAAATTTAATACAAGGTTTCTTATAAGTTGTTCTTAAAGTGATAAAAAAAAATCCGAAATCGTTAGTCACAATTTTTTTTATTTATACGAAATATGTCAAAATTGCGAAAATTGGCAAGTAATTTTGTGTTTAAAAAATCATAAAATTTTTTTCTTTTATGACTAAGTTTTGAAAATTTGATACAAGGTTCTCCATACATTTTTCTTTAATTATCTGTAAAAAATCTCTACCGGATTCAGACAAAATTTTTTATGAGTGTTTGAAATTTAAATTTTTACAAAACCGCGTTAAATAACGGTTTAGCCTCAAACGATTTTTGATATTTGTTGTTATTCAAACAGTATAAGTCGTAAATACTTGAACATTTTACCAGTTATTTAGATTGCCATTTTCTTTACGTGATTTGATTTTCAAAATATTTTGACTTTTTTTGAGCTATTAATAGACAATTGAAATTTTCAATTTTTTTTTATTTTTTTTTTATAAATGTTGATAAAAAAAATTTAGCTCGGACAAATTACTTGAAAATTTAATTAAAGGGTCCACATAAATTGTTCTAACTCTCATTCGAATATTATAAAAATACATAGGCACAATTTATTTTTATTAGCATTTGAAGTTCAAATATTGACACAAATTCGTCAAAATCATGAATATTTTTCACTATTTGGTAGTTAAAAATTTGTAAATATTTTACTATCAAAAGCTAAGAATTGAAAATTTAATACTATGCTGTCCATAAGTTAAGCTTAGAATAATTATAAAAAAGTTTGAGGATTATTCAATTTAAAAATTTTTACGAGTGTTTAAAGTCTTAATTTTAATTTGAAATCAAAAATACACGTGTAAAATAACGTTTTACTACTAAATAATTTTCGTTTTTTATATAATATATCCTAGACTGAAAAATCATCTCCGTTCAGAATCGTTTTTCGTATACAATGATACCTATCATTGCATTCAAATTTAACCTACCTTAGACCGAGGTCCACCCCACCCCCTAATGTACAGCAGAACGATACTCACTTACCCGCTTTTTTTTTTGCTTGTTTTCCGAAAAATAAAATTATGATGAGCAAAAAAAAAATGTGCGCCTGGAACCCAACCCAACCTAACCGGGGGTCCTCGAAGACTGTACATCTTTAGGTAGGGGTCCATTTGACTTTGAGAACCTCTGCTTTATAGTATCTGTTTATTAATAAAAAAAGTATTTGGCACACTTACGCATAATGAGAGTATGAAATTTAATTTAAATTTTGACATATTTCGTATAAATTCGAACTTTAAGCACTTATAAAAAGAAATTGTGACTAACGATTTCGGTTTTTTTTTATCACTTTAAGAACAACTTATAAGAAACCTTGTATTAAATTTTCAAGATTTTCTGGCCACCCGAAAAAAAAAAAGTCGAAAATTTAAATTGTCTATAAGTAGCTTAAAAATGGTCAAAATATTTTGAAAATTTAACTGTAAAGAGATAACCATAATATAAACATTTGCTGAAAATTTCAAGTATTTACAATGATTAGTTTTTGAGTTACAGCAAAATCAAAAAATCGATTTTGTCGAAAAGTGGTTTTTCCGTAAAATTGCCATTTTTCTGTCACTTTTTTTTTGTTTTTCTCGATTTTTTTGAAAACTATTTGAAAATGTTTACTTTTGACCACCCAAAGTACCAACTAGATGAATTTTCCTATTCAAAGAGGGGCTGAAGTCAAAAATCTGATTATTATTACTGCTCCAAATGTTGTCGTCAGACACAAAAAAAAAAAACACATCATTGTAAAATCAATACATTCTTCACTCCGTTCAGAATCTAAAAAACTACAGACAATAGACTTACAAATAGACAATAGTTATTGTTCACATAATTAGGAAAACAATATTTATTTCAATTTCACGTAAAAGCATTTTATTTCACAAATTATTATTATTAATGCTAACTGTAACATAATATATTACTAGTACCATTCACATAGTAGCCTATTAATTGTCGAATATGCAAGAAAAAGTCGGTGGTAGGTATAGGGATTTTCGGTAAAACAAAAAAAAAGTGACAGAAAAACGGGAATTTTTACGCAAAACCAGTTTTCTACAAAATCGAATTTTTTATTTTGCTATAACTCAAAAACTAATCGATGTAAACACTTGAAATTTTTACCAAATGTTTATATTAGCGTTCTCCATACACAGTTAAATTTTCAAAGACTTTTGACTTTTTTTGAGCTATTTATAGACAATTGAAATTTTTAATTTTTTTTAAGTATTTTTTTTTAAAATAACGATAAAATTTTTTTGGCCGGCCAGAAAATCTTGAAAATTTAATACAAGGTTTCTTATAAGTTGTTCTTAAAGTGATAAAAAAAAATCCGAAATCGTTAGTCACAATTTTTTTTATTTATACGAAATATGTCAAAATTGCGAAAATTGGCAAGTAATTTTGTGTTTAAAAAATCATAAAATTTTTTTCTTTTATGACTAAGTTTTGAAAATTTGATACAAGGTTCTCCATACATTTTTCTTTAATTATCTGTAAAAAATCTCTACCGGATTCAGACAAAATTTTTTATGAGTGTTTGAAATTTAAATTTTTACAAAACCGCGTTAAATAACGGTTTAGCCTCAAACGATTTTTGATATTTGTTGTTATTCAAACAGTATAAGTCGTAAATACTTGAACATTTTACCAGTTATTTAGATTGCCATTTTCTTTACGTGATTTGATTTTCAAAATATTTTGACTTTTTTTGAGCTATTAATAGACAATTGAAATTTTCAATTTTTTTTTATTTTTTTTTTATAAATGTTGATAAAAAAAATTTAGCTCGGACAAATTACTTGAAAATTTAATTAAAGGGTCCACATAAATTGTTCTAACTCTCATTCGAATATTATAAAAATACATAGGCACAATTTATTTTTATTAGCATTTGAAGTTCAAATATTGACACAAATTCGTCAAAATCATGAATATTTTTCACTATTTGGTAGTTAAAAATTTGTAAATATTTTACTATCAAAAGCTAAGAATTGAAAATTTAATACTATGCTGTCCATAAGTTAAGCTTAGAATAATTATAAAAAAGTTTGAGGATTATTCAATTTAAAAATTTTTACGAGTGTTTAAAGTCTTAATTTTAATTTGAAATCAAAAATACACGTGTAAAATAACGTTTTACTACTAAATAATTTTCGTTTTTTATATAATATATCCTAGACTGAAAAATCATCTCCGTTCAGAATCGTTTTTCGTATACAATGATACCTATCATTGCATTCAAATTTAACCTACCTTAGACCGAGGTCCACCCCACCCCCTAATGTACAGCAGAACGATACTCACTTACCCGCTTTTTTTTTTGCTTGTTTTCCGAAAAATAAAATTATGATGAGCAAAAAAAAAATGTGCGCCTGGAACCCAACCCAACCTAACCGGGGGTCCTCGAAGACTGTACATCTTTAGGTAGGGGTCCATTTGACTTTGAGAACCTCTGCTTTATAGTATCTGTTTATTAATAAAAAAAGTATTTGGCACACTTACGCATAATGAGAGTATGAAATTTAATTTAAATTTTGACATATTTCGTATAAATTCGAACTTTAAGCACTTATAAAAAGAAATTGTGACTAACGATTTCGGTTTTTTTTTATCACTTTAAGAACAACTTATAAGAAACCTTGTATTAAATTTTCAAGATTTTCTGGCCACCCGAAAAAAAAAAAGTCGAAAATTTCAATTGTCTATAAGTAGCTTAAAAATGGTCAAAATATTTTGAAAATTTAACTGTAAAGAGATAACCATAATATAAACATTTGGTGAAATTTCAAGTATTTACAATGATTGGTTTTTGAGTTACAGCAAAATCAAAAAATTTTGTCGAAAAGTGGTTTTTCGTAAAATTGCCATTTTTCTGTCACTTTTTTTTTTGTTTTTCTCGATTTTTTTGAAAACTATTTGAAAATGTTTACTTTTGACCACCCAAAGTACCAACTAGATGAATTTTCCTATTCAAAGAGGGGCTGAAGTCAAAAATCTGATTATTATTACTGCTCCAAATGTTGTCGTCAGACACAAAAAAAAAAACACATCATTGTAAAATCAATACATTCTTCACTCCGTTCAGAATCTAAAAAACTACAGACAATAGACTTACAAATAGACAATAGTTATTGTTCACATAATTAGGAAAACAATATTTATTTCAATTTCACGTAAAAGCATTTTATTTCACAAATTATTATTATTAATGCTAACTGTAACATAATATATTACTAGTACCATTCACATAGTAGCCTATTAATTGTCGAATATGCAAGAAAAAGTCGGTGGTAGGTATAGGGATTTTCGGTGACTAAAATTGTATTTATAGTAGCTGCTGCAGATGGGTTGCTCTGTATGAATTTATATTAAATTGTTATACTGCTAACGAAAAATAACATATATTGTTAGAACAGTTTGTGACAGTGACAGAAAAAGCGATAAGCCTTTAAATTACTTTATCATGGATAGACCGATATTTTCTGTGCTCTGTACATCGCACTATCGTCTCAATATTGTCAATTGATAATATGTCGTATTGTATGCAACCATTGGGTAATAATTTATTTTATTACGAAAAATGTATTTACTTCGCAATGTCACGATTCATTAAAATAATTGTGTGAATTTTTCGTTGTTCATCAAGCTTTAAAATACAATCCCGAAATTTGATGAACTAAAAATATTATGTATAAAAAAAAATATAAAGCAAGTTACATTTTGAAATAAACCATTGTACCTATGACAAACAATATATTTAACCCACCTAAAATATTGTTTTTTTTTCAGGCTTATTAATTTTAGATTCTGAACGAAGTGATGAATGTATTGCTTTTACAATGATGTGTGTTTTTTTTTTTTTTTTTGTGTCTGACGACAACATTTGGAGCAGTAATAATGCTCCGATTTTTGACTTCAGCCCCTCTTTGAATAGGAAATTGAATCTAGTTGGTACTTTAGGGGGGTCAAAATTAAAATTTTCAAATAGTTTTCAAAAAAATCGAGAAAAACAAAAAAAAAATGACAGAAAAATGGCAATTTTACGGAAAAACCACTTTTCGACAAAATCGATTTTTTGATTTTGCTGTAACTCAAAAACTAATCATTGTAAATACTTGAAATTTTCAGCAAATGTTTATATTATGGTTATCTCTTTACAGTTAAATTTTCAAAATATTTTGACCATTTTTAAGCTACTAATAGACAATTGAAATTTTCGACTTTTCTAAGTTTTTTTTTCTTCAAATGCCGATAAAAAATTTTTGGGTGGCCAGAAAATCTTGAAAATTTAATACAAGGTTTCTTATAAGTTGTTCTTAAAGTGATAAAAAAAAATCCGAAATCGTTAGTCACAATTTTTTTTTATAAGTGTTTAAAGTTCGAATTTATACGAAATATGTCAAAATTTAAATTAAATTTCATACGCTCATAATGCGAATGTTGGCCATAGTAACCATAGTAACATAATATAAAAACTATACTATTTGTTTCAAAATAGAATATTTGACAATATTTAAATATAATATATCCTAAACTGACAAATCATCTTCGTTCAGAATCGTTTTTCGTATACAATGATACCTATCATTGCATTCAAATTTAACCTTCCATAGTCTGAGGTGAGGTCCACCCCACCCCCTAATATACAGCAGAGCGATATCCACTTACCTGCTTTGTTATATATTTTTTTTTGTTATGATAATAATATATTTTTTCAATTTGTTATCATTTGGATTTGGTAAATAGATAATTATAAAAGTATTTTTAATTAGTGAGAAATAATTGGTATTGACATCTACCGATAAATTTTTTAGTAGCTTGTAATGAACACGTTTACCACTAGGGCGCGTGACCCATATGTTATTATTTCCGCAATCACCGTTGTGCCCGCCCAATATCAACCATAGAGCGCGCGGCGCGCGGCGCGGCAATTATGTTTTGTGGGCACCGTGGCCAAATATTTTTCTTTTCTTTTATAATTAAAAAAACATAAAAAAACAAGTATAAATTACGGAATCATCATTAACAAACATCAACCAATCCATATGCATCATTAAAATACAAAGAACAACAAATAAACAACATAAAAAATGACTCTACCAAATAACAAGCTACTAAGACCATGAGTCGCCGCCGGTCTGCAAATAGGACCCGGCCGCGACTATTGAATCGAATCACACGCTCCTAGCTGATGAAGCCGGCCCGTGACTAGGTCGGAATTCCCGTACGGCTGGAATACAGAGCACAAGTTTGCCTGTATTAACGCCAACGTATGATTTCGGTCTAGACCGCTCTCTAAAGCCGTCGTCCAGTGCCAGCCGAGAATTGTTGCCGTTCCACCGCCGATGTCAAGCTCAAGAGTTGCCGTTCCACCGCCGTTGTCAAGCTCAAGAGTTGCCGTTCCACCGCCGTAGCCCAGCCGAGACGTCGTCGTTCAGCTGCTGTTGCTCAGCCGGGACGTTGCCGTTCAACTCGCCGTCCAGCCTAGGAGTCGACGACGCTCAGACTACTGATTCACCGGATCACCTCTGGCCCTTTACACGGTCGGAATACAGTTCGCCTGTATTAACGCCGCCGTGTAAAGTGCCCACCACCGCCTCATACAGTAGGAGTACAGTACACCTGTACTAACGCCGCTGTGTGAGTGCTGGTCCTCCCCGGTACCGGTGAATTTAAAACCGTGAGTCACATAATATATTCATTCTGATTGTTTATTTGTTTGTGATTTCGTATTATACCTTTGTGAGTTCGAATGAACCAGAATTATTCATATTTTGTTAAACAATATTTTAATAATTTATGTTAAAAAAGAAATGTTTTGTAATAAACGGCAATAATAAATATAGAAAAAACAGATTAATTTGCAATTTATTACAAGCTGTTTTTCAGCTACTAAAATACGTAGTCATTTTTCGAAGTAGGTATTATTGTAATACTTGAATTATGTCTCTTAACTCTTAATTTTCAAAAAATGTCGAATCAAGCATAAATCCATCGAATTCTTAATTGATATTATTTCATTAGCTATACAAATAGTTAACCCAATTGTACTTTGTCTGTAGAAAATAAATTCAAACTATTTATTGACGTTAGCTTAAAAGTTCTACTACAACGCCAATTTGGACCCCCATTATCATACACAAAGTACATAGTGTACTTTGTACAATGTACATAGTATACATGAATTTATATTATATTGTTATACTTCTAACGGCAATTAACATATATTGTTAGAACAGTTTGTGACAGTGACAAAAAAAACGATAAGCCTTTAAATTACTTTATCATGGATAGACCGATATTTTCTGTGCCCTGTACATCGCACTATCATCTCAATATTGTCAATTTATAATATGTCGTACCTATTGTATGCAACTATTAAGTAATAATTTATTTTATTACGAAAAATGTATTCTAAACCTATTACCTTACATAATGAGTTTCAAAAATAATTTTGTTCGTGTTAAACTTTAATTTTTCTACAAACCAAAGAATTTAATGATTATTTTAGCGTGATAAGTGTGAGAAGTGAGCTAATACGATCGCAAGATCTAAGATACATATTAACCTTAAACTGAATTTGCCTACCCTTAAAGATACCCTTAACGCATCATTTTGTGTGATCGCAATAATTCATAGTGAAACAGTTCTTCTATACACTACATTTTTGTTTTTTGTATTTTGATTCACTCCGTTATTCAATCAAATTACACAAGAATGAAGAATTAACCAGCAACTTTATTTTAGATATTTTAGGTTTTTTTAGATATTTATTTAGATAACATCAAAAAGGCAAAAAATATACGTAAATTTTTTAATTACGAGTATAGACAAAATTGAACAAAAATTACAAATTTAACTCGTTCAATTATGTTCATATTTAGTTGTAACTTTTATCCATAAGTTCAACGATGTATCAATGTACATAACAAGTTTATAGAGGGAGGACATACCCTGAATCATTTATCAGTATCAACTTCAAAATTTCAAAGCAATCTTACAATTAAAAATATTATAAATACCTAGTACATCAAAAAAGTTTCTTTTCATCTCTAGATTTTCCAATTTAAATTCTTTAGATATAGGTAATATTTAAATTCTGTTCTGATCTATGTAACATCCATCATAAAACACAAAAAAAAAAACGTTATTGAAAATGTTTTCTACTAAACTTGTATGGTATAAACTCCAAATCACTGATCCATATTTTAGTTGAAATCTTACTAACGCAGAATATAGGAATTTAGGACACATTAAATTCTAAACGAATTATTGAGATGGATTCTCAGTGTCGTATAGCTTTGTCATATATATGTTAGTGTTCAGCAAAAAACAAATTACTAGAAAACAATATCCCTAGATCCTTGATTTATGAAACGATTAATACGAACTGATCATCTATCTTGGAATTAAAAACCACATTAGCTCAACGAAAATTGTAAGTTATTTGAGTGCATATTATAGAATTTTGATATATTGCTATTATATACTTAGTAAGATGTAATAAATACCAATAATTTCTCATAAACCTTTATTTTTTTTTTTTTAGTTCAATTAAATCACATGCAATGGATACATTTAATGGACAAGATGTTATAATCAATTTGGAACTATTAAGGCAACTTCAATTCTACCAAATATTTGAATCTAGTGAAGGAATAAAGATTTTTAGATGGAACATTCACCAGCTTTTTTATGCTGTGTATGCTGTGATTTGCATATGTATTCAATCTTACGGATTGTCTACATCATTTTCTACTAAGTGCAGCCCTATTAGCAACGTTGATTATTTTTTAATTTTCTACGGAAGTATTCACGTTTATATATCGTGTTGGAAGTTATTCAAATTCTTGAATGACAGGGACAGATTTTTAGATCTATTTAAAATTATGCGATTTAATTTTTTGATGACTACAAAATGTTCTAAATATGGCGAAGTACTATACAAATATCATGATAAAACTAATAAATTTATAAATTACTTCTTAATTTGTTCAGTCGTAGTCGCTATACAGTGGTTTAGTTTTCCATTAGTATATAATGAAATAGTAAATTTAGAAAACTCAAATATTCGTTCCAAGAACGTTATGAATTTGTGTTTTGGCGTAACCACAAAAACGTATAATCAGAATATCTTTATATTTTACTTAATAGAAATAGCGATAGGATTATTAACATCGTACTTTTTGACAATGTTTGACGTTTTATTTGTTCAGTTAATGTTTCCCAACAACATGTACTCATTAATGCGTTCAATAATATAGGATACGAAGATAAACCTCAAATAAGTAAGATATTTAAAGTATTTAAGCATTATAAACGTAAAAAAAATTAATATTACATTATAGTATTAAACATTTATTAGTTATAGTCACATTTAAAAAAGGTGAAATTTTATTTAAATTTAAAGGGGACTAATATTTTTAAATATTCAACTTCTACATGACTTAGCCGATCTCTACGCTCGCAAAAGTCTTCTTTCCTTTTTCCTTGTACGAGCTGAATTTTTCAATAGGTAGCCAAATAAATGATATCGGAACGTTACACATATAAAATCGTTGAAAATAGTATTGGTTTTTTGGTTTAGCGATAATTTCTTTGTCAATTTTGAGTAGTAATCATTCTCGATCGTCTGATAGTATAACCATATAAATTATAAGTAATCACTATCACTATGGGCGTTTAAAAAAAGTAGGAAACTATAATAAGCAAATTTTATGATACTATAAATCGCGTTACAGTAGTTATTGAACCATCGAGAACTCTCAAAATTGACAAAGGCCTTACCGCTAATCCAAAAAGCCAGTACGATTGAGAACAACACATTTTTGTTATATATACTTTTCAAGTGAAACAAGTACACATTTGTACTCAGCATGTAGAAAAAAACATCTACATAAGTTATAACTACACATTTATCTAAGTCGAAATTTCATGACAATTGTATTAGTTAAATAATAAATTCTATAATGCTTTTAGGTGCAAACTCTTATAAGGAATTAAAATCAATTCTTCGTGATCAACTACAACTTAATTTGTAAGTATTTCTTAAAAATTAAACATGGATAACTTTATGTAGGAACCTATATAAAAATTACTTGCAAAATCTTGTTAAATTTAAACAAATTTGAACAAATTTTTACACACGTGTAGGATTATTTTTTAAACAATTTATTAACACTCATAATTGACCCCAAATATATATTTGTATATATTTTGTTTTTGAAATATTTTTTTTTATGTATGTAATTTTAATTTATTATTAAACAACAGTTATGAAATTCAGTAGAAGCCGCTTATTAGAAACTTTTTGGGACCAAAGTGAAATGTGTCAATTAAACGATTGTTTCTAATAAGCGATTTGTTTGATTTTTACTATGAAAAAAAAAATGAAAAATACGCGGAAAATGTATTTATAAATGTATTTATTTAACTATGTACGTGTGTATATGTATATTATCTAAAATATTTATCGATCGAAGTTTGTTTTTTTGTGTCAAGTAACTCTATAACCATATTTTAGAACGTAAGATAAAGTAACGTCCAAAATATAAACGTAATGACAGCAAAGATAAGATTAAATTACATTGGTTATTGCACGCATAACCGGTGTATCTGTTAACTGACCTTCACCCAATTGTTTCAAATAACCGATGTGATGTTTCAATAATCCGATTTATTTTCAATGTTCTAATATACGGCCGGTCCGTCCTGGTACATTTTGTTTCAATAACGCGATTGTATCAATTATCCGTGTGTCTAATAAGCGGCTTCTACTGTATATTGTATTTTATACTACTGTAACGTGGTCGAGTAATGACCAGTTAAATATGAGATATCCAGTGAGAGTCATAGGACTCTTTAGATATAATTTCCGTAGCCAAGGGTAGATTGTAAGAATCTTAATTGTAATATAAATAACAAGGATTCTGTTTCAGGTATAACTAATTTTTATTAAATACTAAATACGTATAAATAATGCTACTCACGGTAATTATCTTATATGCTAATGGTGACCTTAACGTGGTTAGACGGAGTCCTGCAATACTGTTGGTCTGAGGTGTACAGTCGACTGACTTCCTATCGTGTTGTCTCTTGGCCATAGGCCTTATAATTATGTGTGTGTGTTTGTGTGTTAAATAAAGTATTGGTCAGCAGTAGTGTCATGTAACATATTAATATTTATAATAATTGTTACATTACTCCTTCCCTTAAAAAAAAATTACAAAAGAACTTTTGAATCTAAACATTGTTTTTGTCTCGTTTTCTTCCTGATCGTTTGAATATGGCGATGATGGGCTGCTGATTGACGTTTTGTGGTTGTTTCGTATTTCTTCATTACTATTGTGTAAACTATTTGTGTGGTATAAGTATTTGCTTACAGGTATTTCTACCGTGCCAGAGGCAAATTATACCTTTTATTAATCCAAATAGTGTTTTTCTTATATACATTCGATTGTTTTATTATATAATTTATAATTATTAATTTTCTAATTGACATTTATGATTGACAATATGAATAATATAATATCTATAATAACTTAATCTAATTACAATCAATAAATTCCCTTTTTTTTTTTTTTACATACTTATAAGCATAATATTTCTAACATAACTGGTGTTTGACGTCCACTGTGTATTTGAGAATATATCTGAAGCTTGACTTTAAGGTTAACATAATAAAAAAATATTTTTTACATAATAGTTGATTATTATAACCAGTACTAAATGCCCAGCGGCAAGAAGTTGTCCGACCTCTCTTTTAAGTCTATGTTCCATAAAATGTTATCATATTTATTTCAATTGTCAAACGTTTTTTAAAAAATAATAACAAACAATAAAAATATTTTTATATTTATCTAAATAATATACAACTGCAATAATTTTTAATAAACCATCAACAATAAGTATTTCTGCAAAAATAATCAGATTTTCCTAATACACCAGGCAGGTTCAAGGTATTTGTGCTATACGGCAAATGATCCTACTACTTGTATCGGTCGTTAGAGCTTTATAATTTATTGAACCATTAAAACAAGTAACTTAAATATGGTAGAAACCACAACACTACTACACTAGTAAAGATTTAGTAATACAAAATACATAAATTATATATATTTATTGTGATAAATACAATATGTAATAGGTACTACTAATACTGAATCACTTTTACATAATAACTCAAAGGTATTGGAAACGCTAATAATCAAGGCTGGGCAAGTTAATGATTTTTTTTAACTCAGTTAAGTTAAAAAAATTTTGTTTAATTAAATTAATAGTTAAGTTAATTTATTTTTTTAATATATCAATTAAGTTTAAAGTTAAGTTAACAAATTTTTGTTAACTTAACTTCAATTAATAAGTTAAGTTAATAATAAAAAAAAAATTCATTTACTTGTATAGTAGGTAATAATGTAATATACTAATATTAATAATATATATTAAGATGTATATAATTTAAAAACTGTTGTAGGGCTGTATCATTTTATCACTCTATTTAATATTTATATTTCACTCTGGAGTCTGGGTTGATTTACATTTTAGTTTAAATGTGCTTACTTTATTGTTTAACCTTTGCAATTCAAAAATAAATAACTCAAACATTTAAAGATGAGGTATAAAAAAAAACTAGTAACTATATTTTAGATTCTGAACGAAGTGATGAATGTATTGATTTTACTATGATGTGTGTTTTTTTTTTTTTTTTTTGTGTCTGACGACAACATTTGGAGCAGTAATAATGCTCCAATTTTTGACTTCAGCCCCTCTTTGAATAGGAAATTGAATCTAGTTGGTACTTTAGGGGGGTCAAAATTAAAATTTTCAAATAGTTTTCAAAAAAATCGATAAAAACAAAAAAAAATGACAGAAAAATGGCAATTTTACGGAAAAACCACTTTTCGACAAAATCGATTTTTTGATTTTGCTGTAACTCAAAAACGGATTGTTGTAAATACTTGAAATTTTCACCAAATGTTTATATTATGGTTATCTCTTTACAGTTAAATTTTCAAAATATTTTGACCATTTTTAAGCTACTTATAGACAATTGAAATTTTCGACTTTTCTAAGTTTTTTTTCTTCAAATGCCGATAAAAATTTTTTGGGTGGCCAGAAAATCTTGAAAATTTAATACAAGGTTTCTCATAAGTTGTTCTTAAAGTGATAAAAAAAAATCCGAAATCGTTAGTCACAATTTTTTTTTATAAGTGCTTAAAGTTCGAATTTATACGAAATATTTCAAAATTTAAATTAAATTTCATACTCTCATTATGCGTATGTTGCCTAATACTTTTTTTATTAATAAACAGATATTATAAAGTAACCATAGTAACATATAAAAACTATACTATTTGTTTAAAAATATAAATATGACAATATTTAAATATAATATATCCTAAACTGACAAATCATCTTCGTTCAGAATCGTTTTTCGTATACAATGATACCTATCATTGCATTCAAATTTAACCTACCATAGTCCGAGGTCCACCCCACCCCCTAATATACAGCAGATCGATACCCACTTACCCGCTTTTTTACTTATGAATAATAATTAAGCATTCAATTAAAATTACTTAACATTGGGTAATGCCGCAATGGTGAAAACTTTGAAAATTCGTAGGGGTGAGGTTTTTGAATTGCAAATTCCGGGAGTGGACTTGCAAATTCTTGCTAATTATAACGAGTGTTTTGATACCAATTTCGAAAGTTTCGGACAACAAGTAAGGGCTGGGGTGAAAACATTGAAAATTCGTAGGGGTGAGGTTTATGACTTGCAAATTCTGGGACTGGACTTGCAAATTCTTGCAAATTACTTGCAAAATTTTGGCAGTATGCAAAACTTGTTTTAATTAAGTGTAAGGGCCAACTTCACGAACGTCAATATTATGCATATCATTGAACTATTATTAAGCCTTCTAAAAATATTGAAAAATCTCCAGCAATCGTGAAAGAAAATTTTTATGAAACTTAGGCTGACAAACTAATTTTTCATACATAACTATGCTTATCTTATTCAACCAATTAACAGAACAAAAATATATGTTTCAATTATTTGTTGATCTTTGTAAATATTATAAGTAGAGCGCGGATTTTTATGCACTTAAAAGTATCGAAATATGTCATATAATATGCAGTAAAAATCATGAAAATGTGCAAAAAATATGCAGTCAAAATTATGAAGATATGTAAAATATATGCAAGAAATTTTTATTGATTTAAAATTTACAATATAATTTATAATAATTAATTACTTAAATACTTTATAAAAAAAAAAATTTAGGGAATTTTCTGAACTTAATTTATTTTTAAAATTGTATTTATTATTAAAATGAATAATCATATACATTTCAAGTTTTTCTTCTGTGAAGCTGTGTCATTTATCGGTTAACATATTTTTAAAGACTGAGAACGAACGTTCGACTTGAACTAAAGTTATTGGAGCATATTTGAAGCAACTTAGTATTGCCGGGTCTTGATAAAGATCTTCAAGCTGAACGTTCTCGAAATTTAGTTTTAATTTTTCTACTTGACACAAAATATTTTTTATATTTTTTTTTAAATTTTCGCTTCAATATTCAATTAATTTTGAATTTTGCCAAAATATGCAAAAATATGCAATAATCTTTAAATGTGCAGAAATATGCAAAAAAAAATGTCACCATTAGCTTCAAATTATGATAATTCGTGGAGATAACTGACAAAAATCCAAAAATATTAAAAGGAAAAAATATGCAATTGCATAGAAATCCGCGCTCTAATTATAAGCTACAATCTAAAAACTATAATTTTGATTTTATTAATATTTGTATAATTTTATTCTACAATTTACTTTTTTGAAATACAACTGTATACCAATATACAATTATTATAGAATACCATAATATTATTATTACTCATACAGTCATATATATATTATAGTTTTACTTCGTTTAGTATATTTAAAGCGGAGTCTGACTACCCTAAAACAAGCCTGGACTGCCCAATTATTTTACGCATTTCTTGATACTAGGAAAATATGATCATAAATTCGTTGGTGACCAACGACCGTCCTCATCATATTATATACATTGTATATAATATATATGTATATATACGTCCTCTTAATAATGTAATTATTGAAAAGTTTTTAAAAAAAACAAACGAATATCTTTTACTAGGTAATATATTTTAATATTCTAACATTCAAATAGGTAGGTACTACCTCATCTTTAAGTAATCATTATTAGCACTAAGTATAATGTGAAATATGTATTTCGTTTAATAAATATTATTTTTAATTATTTGGAGAAAGTATAATATTTTTTTAAATGTAGATAATTTCTACTTGATAGTTATAATTATCACTAATCTGTAATCATGAATGTGCAACGCAATGCGTATTGTGTTAATAAAAAAAAAATTAGACATATGACATCCATGTCAAGGATATATATAAAAATTAAAAATTTGTATTGAACTAAACACAACGGGCCTAGCTGAATAATTTGATCTAAACATTACATTTTCGTCTATATGTATCAGTCATTATTATATCATGTTAATTAATAAACGATCGATTAATAATGTCAATTGATCTTTTTAACATAGCAATTAAATGGCAATTCAAAATACTTGTACGATTGAGGATGACGTACCTGATAATTTTTATATTTCTATGTTCATATTTGAGTAGCATAATGATAATGATAAATAATAATAATATTATTGTAGCAATAAACCGTAGAGGAAGACGTCTTACACTATGAAATAATCACTAACATGTATCAATATTGTATACCCGAAACGCCGTGTTACTTAAAATAAAATCACATTATCACGCGAGTATTTTGATCATTATTACAATAATTTATATTAATAAGTCGCCTCATTAATTTAATTCACATGCCGCTACTTATTTTGGGTTCACCCGCAAAAATGTAAAATAAAAAATCTGCAGTAATTTCCATGATAATTTTTAGAAAAAATTAATGAAACGGGAATATAAATTATATTTAACTGTACAGACTTGAAATCTTCGACATTTTTCAACTAATTTTAGGCATTTTAATTCTTGTAATTCTTCAAAAATTGATCCTATTACCATATATATAATAATATTAATTATACACGACCTGAACTGTTTATAAGGGTCTAATTCAATATTGAAAATTATTTTGTGGTTAAAATATGATTTTCAATTTTTTTAGCAAGGAAATAAAAATTGAATATTAGATTCTATTCAAGTTTTTCTTACAAAAACCTAACAACCTCAAATTCCGTCAAAATTAGAAATTTAAGTAAAAATGAATGATTTTAGTTATATTATTATAGTTTATCATTCAATATTTATATCAATGAATTATCATTAAATTAAAATTTAACACGTTTATTAAAATTATCTACTCAGTAACGACAACATACAACACCACTATAAATCAATATATACATCACTAAACTCATCAACAATCTTTATTTTAATACAACAATGTATAAATCCATATTATGCATAATATGTAATAAATCCCTAAACCATTATCGTTTCAAATACCAATAACATATAATGTATGAATTAAAATATAATATACATATATTATACGCATATAGTGTCTTTTAAAGTTTTTTTCAGTAAAATATTGATGTAAGCCAGTCAGAGTTAAATTTCAATAGGTTAATGTGTAGCTACTTTATTAACACGGAACTCTTGATTCTTAGAGAACTTTCATTTTATAGCGGACCACCTCAATTTTAAACTTATGTTTATTTTTATTTAAAATAAAATTTTGTTCAGTGAATATCGTGGATAGAAGTGATAGAACACTGATTATAACCAAAATAAATTCAAAATTCAAAATTGTAATTGAAATTATTAGTATGACAATATTGAAACATGAATTTTTTTGATAATTGTTATGGTAATTTAACTGATGTCAAATTGTAAAATCTCTATAAAAATAAAATAAAAAAATAAAATATTTTATCAGTTTTTTTCTAGTAAATTTAAAAATGTATTTTAAAGTTTTTTAAAATTTATTTGTTTAATTTTAAAGATTAATTATGATAAAAAAATATTGTAGAGTTTTGATGTATGAACAAAATATGTTGGACTAGTGTTATATTAGTGTAAACTATAAAAAAAGAGTGAAGAATGTTATGATTGAATGAGAAAATCTGGAAAGTAAAGCATCCCTCAACTTCTTTTGAGATATTTCGACCATTAATTAACGTTAATTACTATTATGAAAAATATATATTACAAAAATAATAATTACTGTTAAAAAAAAAACAATTTACCAGATAGGTAAAGGTCAACTGATCAATTATTTTAACATTGTTTAATAATATATTAAACATAATGAGAGTCAAATAGAAAATTAATTTTGCTTGCGTGTTTTCAGACATATTAGCTATTTTTTCCACTCTACGTATATCATAATTATTATAAATAATAAAAAAGTAAACTAATACACATTTTTGTCGTTCTTTTTTATACTTGGATATATATTATACATGTAGTCGTAACAATTATACATTAACTGTGTGCATTATGAATTGTATAGTTTTACAATTTCCGGTGATAATGCCAATCTTACACAAACTGCCGTGGTGTCCGTTGCATACCATATTAATATATGCATCATTGATTTCTAAAAACATTTACATCATAGTAGATATTGCCTCCAGTCTTATAATACAAGGTGTGAGTATACATTTTTTCAATTAAAAATCGAAATTAGACAAAACTTTTTTTTTTAAACTGTCATACAATTATTATATTTTTTTGAAATAAATGAGCTAATACGATCGTAAGCGAAGGATACATATTAACCTTAAACTGAATTTGTCAACCCTCAAAGATACGCATCATTTTGTGTTATCACAATAATTCATAGTGAAACAGTTCATCTATACACTATATTTTTAATTTTTGTATTTTGATTCACTGAGTAATTCAATCAAATCACACAAGAATAAAGAACTAACCGGCAATTTTATTTTAGATATTTTAGGTTTTTTTAGATATTTATTTAGATAACATCAAAATACGTAAATTTTTTAATTACGAGTATAGACAAAATTGAACAAAAATTACAAATTATAATACAAATGAAAAATTATTGACTTGACTTGATTTCAGAATCATAAAAAAATGAAAATCCTTTAACTCGTTCAATGATGTTCATAATCCATTTAGTTGTAACTCTTACCCATAAGTTCAACGATGTATCAATGTACAGAACAAGTTTATAGAGGGAGGAAATACTCTGAAATATTAATCAGTATCAACTTCAAAATTTCAGAGCAATCTATCTTACAATTAAAAATATTATAAATACCTAGTACATCAAAAATGTTTCTTTTCAACTCTAGATTTTCCAATTTAAATTCTTTAGAAATAGGTAACATTTAAACTCTCTTCTGATCTACGTAACTTCCATCATAAAACACAAAAAAAAATTTTTGTTTTCTACTAAACTTATATAGTATAAACTCAAAATCACTGATCCATATTCTAGTTGAATTCTTACTAACGCAGAATATAGGACTTTAGGACACTTATTTTATCATTAAATTCTAAACGAATTCTCGGGATGGATCATCAGTGTCGTATAGCTTTGTCATATATCGTTTGTATGTGTTCAGCAAAATACAAATTACTATAAAACAATATCCCTAGATCCTTGATTTATGAAACGATTAATACGAACTGATCATCTATCTTGGAATTAAAAACCTCATTAGCTCGACGAAAATTATAATTTATTTGAGTGCATATTATAGTTATTTGATATATTGCTATTATATACTTAGTAATATGTAATAAATACCAATAATTTCTCATAAACCTTTATTTTTTTTTTTTTTTAGTTCAATTAAATCACATGCAATGGATACATTTAATGGACAAGATGTTATAATCAATTTGGAACTATTAAGGCAACTTCAATTCTACCAAATATTTGAATCTAGTGAAGGAATAAAGATTTTTAGATGGAACATTCACCAGCTTTTTTATGCTGTGTATGCTGTGATTTGCATATGTATTCAATCTTACGGATTGTCTACATCATTTTCTACTAAGTGCAGCCCTATTAGCAACGTTGATTATTTTTTAATTTTCTACGGAAGTATTCACGTTTATATATCGTGTTGGAAGTTATTCAAATTCTTGAATGACAGGGACAGATTTTTAGATCTATTTAAAATTATGCGATTTAATTTTTTGACGACTACAAAATGTTCTAAATATGGCGAAGTAGGTACTATACAAATATCATGATAAAACTAATAAATTTATAAATTACTTCTTAATTTGTTCAGTCGTAGTCGCTATACAGTGGTTTAGTTTTCCATTAGTATATAATGAAATAGTAAATTTAGAAAGCTCAAATATTCGTTCCAAGAACGTTATGAATTTGTGTTTTGGCGTAACCACAAAAACGTATAATCAGAATATCTTTATATTTTACTTATTAGAAACAATGACAGGATTTATAGCATTGTACTTTTGGATACCGTTTGACGTTTTATTAATTTCACTTTGTTCAGCTTGTATTTCCCAACAACATGTACTCATTAATGCGTTCAATAATATTGGATACGAAGATAAACCTCAAATAAGTAAGATATTCAAAGTATCTTAGTCTTAGGTATCCTAGTCTAAGTAACCTAAGTCTTCTTTCCTTTTTCCTTGTACGAACTGAATTTTTCAATAGCCAAATAAATGATATCGTAACGTTACACATATAAAATCATTCACAATAGTATTGGTTTTTTGGATTAGCGATAATTTCTTTGTCAATTTTGAGTAGTAATAATTCTCGATCGTCTGAAAGTATAACCATATAAGTACCACTATCACTATGATCATTTAAAAAAAGTAGGAACCTATAATAAGCAAATTTTATGATACTATAAATCGCGTTACAGTAGTTATTGAACTATCGTGAACTCTCAAAATTGACAAATGCCTTACCGCTAATTCAAAAAGCCAGTACGATTGAGAACAACCCATCTTTTTTAATGTTCATTGTGGGTTATAACTTATAGATCATTTACCTATATACTTAAAGTAATTAAGTCTATCTCTCCTTCCAACTATATCCGCACATGAATTTTAACGTATTAATACTTATAATAATGTTATATATACTTTTCAAGTGAAACAAGTGCACTTTTTTACTCAGCATGTAAAAAAAAACATCGACATAAGTTAATATATTGATAAACTACACATTTATCTAAGTCGAAATTTCATTTACAATTGTATTAGTTAAATAATAAATTCTATAATGCTTTTAGGTGCAGACTATTATAAAGAATTAAAATCAATTCTACGTGATCAACTACAACTTAATTTGTAAGTATTTCTTAAAAAGTAAACATGGATACCTTTATGTAGGAACCTATATAAAAATTACTTGCAAAATCTTGTTCAATTCAAACAAATTTGAACAAATTTTTACACACGTGTAAGGTTATTTTTTAAATAATTTACTAACACTCATAACCGGCCCAAAAAGTATAATTGTATATTTGTCTTTGAAATATTTTTTTTTTAATTCATTATTAAACAGTTATGAAATATATTTTATTTTATTCTACTTTTATCGTTATTTTTTTATTTTAGATTTGTACTTTTTTTAACAAAATCTATTATTAATTTGGTTTTCTTAAGCAAAATATTAATAATATATAATAATATTATTTAACGTTTTGATGAATCAAGAATTGAGCCAAAATTGTGCGAGGTATTCCCACCACTTCACCCTCTCATCTTGACTATAATCATTCTAAAAAACCCTCTTAATAAATCTTAATTGTTGTTAGAAAATCTTGAAAATTTAATACAAGGTTTCTTATAAGTTGTTCTTAAAGTGATAAAAAAAAATCCGAAATCGTTAGTCACAATTTTTTTTTATAAGTGCTTAAAGTTCGAATTTATACGAAATATTTCAAAATTTAAATTAAATTTCATACTCTCTTTATGTGTATGTTGCCTAATACTTTTTTTATTAATAAACAAATACTATAAAGTAACTATAGTAACATATAAAAACTATACTATTTGTTTCAAAATAGAAAATATGACAATATTTAAATATAATATATCCTAAACTGACAAATCATCTTCGTTCAGAATCGTTTTTCGTATACAATGATACCTATCATTGCATTTAAATTTAACCTACCATAGTCTGAGGTCCACCCCACCCCCTAATGTACAGCAAAGCGATACTCACTTACCCGCTTTTAGATTCTGAACGGAGTGATGAATGTATTGATTTTACAATGATGAGTGTTTTTTTTTTTTTGTTTTTTTTTTTGTGTCTGTCGACAACATTTGGGGCAGTAAAAATGCTTTGATTTTTGACTTCAGCCCCTCTTTGAAACGGAAATTGAATCTAGTTGGTACTTTGGGGGATCAAAAGTTAAAAATTTTCAATATTTTTTAAATGAGTCGGGAAAAACCTTAAAAAAAATGACGGAAAAACGGGAATTTTTACGCAAAACCGGTTTTCGACAAAATCGAATTTGTTATTTTGCTATAACTCAAAAACTAATCGATGTAAATACTTGAAATTTTCACCAAATGTTTATATTAGCGTTCTCCATACACAGTTAAATTTTCAAAGACTTTTTTTGAGCTGAATTTAAAATTCAAGAAGTTGTTATTATTTGCAATGCGGATGAATAATGCAAATCAAATGTTGATAAGAGCTTCGCCAAAAAAATTATCAACTTACAACTATTCGCTAACGTATTAAATTAGATTTATTTTCAAATAGTTTTAGTAATTAGTAATTACAAATATACAGTTAGAACACAACGCCTAACTAAATGCAATTAATTTCAGATTATATCAATGTCTTTCAATATTGTAATGATACGCTCACATATCATAATTTATTGTACAGTTTATTATTTTTTAAATAAATAACGGTAAAATTGTCGCACGCAGATAGCACTTAATATTAATCCCTATTGATCACTGATGAAAGAAACGATTCACATTGTTTGGTCACGTAGGGACTCACACGTTATTGTGACAATATGTCGCAAAGCGTGTGATCTATTTCGTGTGCCGCCAAAGACAAGGTATGGTCCAATGGGGCTCTCCGTCGTCGGGGAGAAAGCCGATTTCTCTAAGGACGCGGAAGCCTTTGGTGGAGCCGCCTGCGACACTGGCCGGCTTGACCACGTCGTCTTCTCTCATCAGTGTTGACATACCACCCTTTCGAGTAACGTCTCTCTCCTGAGTGCAGGCGCACCAGTATTTAGTATCATCTCTTAAGAGTGCATGAATTATACACAACCACCACACCAGAGACTGCGAGCGACAATTGGACCGTTTTTATCCAACAAAACAATTCAGTACCTTGTTCTTTCTTCACTTGGTTCCGTGTGTTTAATATTTCTTAATATTACTAAGATAACTACAGGTCAGCGAATAAGGTAAGGTGCATGAGTATTATTTATTTGCATTAATTTGTGTAAGTTCTGCTTCTCTACACTTAACCACTACCTATAGTGTATTTGATCATATTCTCGAATCACGACCTCGAGAGCCCTACGACCATCAGGAGGAAGGTAATAGCGCAATTTTAAGTAATTTTAATATAGCTGACTTTATTCTCCAGCACTTATAAGTGTAGGGAAGAAGGTCCATAAAATCTGACATTCATTCAAGGCTTGTGTCCCTTGAATCTGTCGCCCCAAATATAATATACTTAATATAATTATAACTTACATATTTTATTTCATCACTACTCCCAGTATTCTCTTTATCGTTTTTCTTTTATTTCTTTTATATTTTTGCGTTATTACAATATGGTCCCTGTCTTACTGAAAATCACTAACTCAGAAAATCACAAGTCACAAGAGACACTTAAACTTAAAACATTATTTCACCTTAATACTAACTCATCTAACTTCACCTAACTAACAAAAAATCATAAAAATAATTATATCAGTAATTCAAAACTATAAGAAAACAGTTAAACTAAAAATAATATCTTATAAATAAAAATATATACAAAGTTCATAGTTCAAAATTTTTAATTCAAAATTCATAAACAATAATGAAATAAATAGTGAATTATTAAAAACAATGGTCCAAAAAAAATTTTATAGTATTTGTGGTAATTGTATTTGTATAAACATTCAATAATTACACTATTGAATACTATCAACCTTATAATAAAATTATGATGCCTATTGCCTTTACCATATTTTACAATTTAAAAAACCCGGGTATAATAAAAAAAAAAACATAATTTATTTTTAGTTTTAAACTGGTAAACATAAAAACAAATATTATTATATTATTATATGTATATTGTATATTATATTATAGTTAAAAATATATTACTTATATTATCTATATTATATAATACAATTTTAAATTTAAATAATCATAATGTATAATAGTTACGTTTGTTTGAATCTTAAGTAAATTTAGCTTAAAATAAAAATAAAAGCCGTTTCTAACAAAAACTATAGTTATTTAAAAATCCTTTGTTCCATCTAGTAAGGTGTATTTTATCTAGGCATAAAATAATATTATTATGTTTATAAGAGTAAAAAAAAGAAATAAAATCATACATAAACTAAAAAGGTATACCTCTTTTTAGGATACTGACTATTTATTATATATTAATTTAAATTAAGGAATAAGCATATGAACATAAAAAAATTATTTAATAAATTACCATAAACTATAATCAGTGTCTTCTTGATATAAAGTTAAGAAAAATCCTATAAACGTCAAATACACAACTATGTTCCCACACAATGTAAAATTACAGGCTGTCCATGCAATCTAAAAGCAAAATAACCGAGTTAATTTTTAAAGTAATATAAACATTTAAAATCAATTAGAACTTACAGCATTAACTCTAGCCATTATTATAGGTAATGCAAATGAAGACACTACTATACCCATTGTAATGAATACAGCTAAGTCCATATTGGCATTACCAGATCCTGAGTAATCATTGAAGCGTTTCATCAACATAGTCGGTAATGGTGCCAGCAAATAAAATACCACTACTATGAATGGCCACCAAGAACTATAACAAATAAATTAGGAATATTGTTTTTGAAATATTATGTTAAAATACTTACTAAAACAACTTCAAAACAACAACAGTGTATACAACTATAGGTACAAATAATAAATAATAACAACCAAATGACTTACTTTAAATCTGGCAACGCACATGCTAATATGACTAATGTCATACCAATGGAACCAGCAAAAGCCAAACTCATCAAACTGTAAAGAAGTATAACAATTAAAATTAGTGAATTTGACCAAAACAATAAGTATGAAGTGCTCACAGAGGATATAAACCTATTTCAAAACAACACATTTTAATTTAAACTTTTCTCTTTTAATATAAATCTACAATTTTTAATTTCATGAAATAATACAACTAATAACTTACGCTATTTAATATCAAATTGTAGTAACCAAGGGGATCATGAAACAAAAAAAAATATAATATTAATTTATATGTTATTGATAGGTAGTAAATCTAAAAAATATACAATAATAAACACAATATATACTTATTATACTTATGGTAATAGCATCACACATGAAATATACACTATAAAATCAATTAAAAATGAAATATTTAATATTATTTAGCTTTAACTTTAAGTTCCTACCACAGCTATGATACCGTATGAAAAACAAAGCCTATTTAATAACTTAGAGTACAGCCATTGATTTTATAAAAAACATAAATTATAAAATATAATTAATAAAGTATTAAAAAATTTAAAGTATAACTAACATCTGCCTAAATCATTTAAATTGTCTATTATTGGTATTTTATTAAATTACATTTTATTTGTTTCAATACTGAGTTTTATATCAGCTCTAAAAGTTTCAAATAATAGTTATTTTTTTATATTATAAGTAAGAAATAAATATTCATAAATCATAATAACTTATAATAAAATAGATTAGATTATAAAATGTCTTATCTTAAAGTACCTACATTTTTTAAACACTATTATTTTAAATTTTCAAAAATCAAACACAACTAAATAAAATATATAAATATAATTAAGAAGAGTATAATCTATAAGTATGCATTATGGATGAGGATGAAAATTAAATATTAACAAACGTTTGAAAAAGGGGGAACAGAATATAAGTCTCGGGGAAAAAAGTAAAAATTGGAATATTTTAAATTAAACTTATATAATCACTGTAAAACCACAAATGTTTTCTAAAATAAACTAGTATATTTATAATAAAAGTAATAATTAATAATAATTAAGAAATAATAATAGCTAATAAATATATAAAACAAACATTCAAAAAATAATAATAGCCAAAATGTATATAATATAAAATATATATTATAATATTATATGATATTATATCAGTCAGGAAAACTTTATACATTTCAAAATAAAAAAATTGAAATTTTAAAAAAATTAATAAAATAAAATAAATTATTATTGCTTTAACTTAATATTTTGACCTATAGCTTTTAAAAAATCTTCAAGTCCTATTTTATTTTCTCCAAAACGCATGCATAAAGTATTTAATCTTAATTTTTATTTTTTTTTATAGATTGTTCACCCAGTTCATACGGATATCCACGGCAACTTAACATATATTAGGTATAAGTTATAAGTCTATAAATGTATAATATTAAGTGCATAGTATAGATTTTATCATTTTAGTTTTGGTTTTTCACACCAAACTAACATATTATACAGAGTGATTATATAAGTTTTATTAAAATATTCTAGTTTATACTTTTTTTTCCTCTAAGACTTTTTTTCCTACCATCTTTGAAAAAGATAGTAATCTGAATGGGAGAATGTTTATGGAAAATCAATTTTATTTTGGGAAAAGTAACCAAGAAAAGACAAGACAAATGATTGTATTAATACTATAAACCACTATCAAACCCTCCACACATAACAAAACACAGACTTGTCTTTCGTTATCCAGTAACCCTCAAAAAGATTAAAAAGAAAGTGATGTAGCACCATACTTCTAACCTAACCCTATAACAACTATCTAGGAGTGTCCTTGGTAAGATAATACTCCTATCAAGTTTTCACATTAAACCTAACTGTATCATTATTTAAGCTAATAATACAAAAAATTATGCATTTTTTATTTAAGAGGATGTCATACCCGCATGTGTTGTCTCTGTCTTACTAATGTACATCATAACAAATTTTCGTTCAGTAGAATACATTTTGTGACGTTGACTTTAATATTACAGACAACACATGCGGGACGCGGGTATGACGTCCTCTTAATTGAAAAATAAATGAACAAAATCTGAGAAACAATTATACTTTAATAAGAACATCACTGAGTAACATCCCAGACTTAATACTGAGTTTCATTTACAAATTAGCTACCAATAGCATCCTTTTAATATTAAAGATCAATATTAGTTTATCTTTGACCACAGGTCAATTTGACAGATTTGCGACAATCCGAATTAAATCCAAAATTATTTTGTATAGTTTTATAATATATGTTTTGATAAATTTATGGTTTTATGTCATAATACTTTTTATCTGTTACAGTTGATATTTTTCCATAAATATTGTACCTACACAGAACTTAGAAATAGAAATAACACATTTAA
Organism: Schizaphis graminum; assembly: GCA_020882235.1. Lineage (NCBI taxonomy): Eukaryota > Metazoa > Arthropoda > Insecta > Hemiptera > Aphididae > Schizaphis > Schizaphis graminum. The sequence continues at coordinate 41,940,100 of CM037034.1, forward strand.
TTATTATGATTTTGATGTTTTCTTATGTAAGAACAAGAATATTTAAATCAGATACAAAAATATTTATTTTTTAATTTTTTTAATGAAGAAGGAAATAACTCACTGTAATTTTAAACATTTAATAATAATAATAATAATAATATTTATTAATTAACCAACAAACAATATATACAAGTTAAATTACTAATTGAAAATTTTTTGTTGGATCACCTCCAAAGCCAAAGGCTGTGCTGAAGGTGAGAGTTCAATTACAATATTAAATAAACATATAAAGAACATAACATAAGAGAAAAAAATAAAAAAATAAATAAATAAATAAAGTAGATAATAAACAGTATAAGAAAGTAATAGTGAAATTACAATATAATCATTTTAAATGAGATAACATTTTTATTATACCTATTTTTAATTTTATTTCATTATTTAAAAAAGTCGATAACCTTCAAATAAATTAATGCAAATCTATCATATAGATAATCTGTTTTTTACGTCATTCGTTAATATTATTTAATTTCAGATAATTAAAATTTACCTTGGAAAGAAATATCTACTGGGTCATATCATGCCCACCCACTTTTTCATCCAAATTCCTCCAAAACTCCCTTATTATTTTGCTTGTGGATCTTGCCCATGAAAACCTATAGTTTTATTGTTAATATCTTATAAAATTTAAGAATATATCACTTTTTTATAATCTTGTTATTTAAAATGTGTATACAACTGTAATATCTTAATTTACTAATAATACTTGTATGGTGTAAATGAAATTCTTGAATTAAGGAGCCTGCCATTAAATAATAAATAATTGTACATAAAATAGCTTGCAATAAATATCACACTACAGCAATAACAGTAATATTGATGATTTGAAAAGTAGCAGTGTAACACGCCTTTGAATCGTTAACGTTCAAAATATGCGCACGGAAAGGCAAACAGTGTCATTGACAACAATAGATCACGCTGCCCATGCGTTTACCTTTTAGTCCAGCCATCGTGAACGACTGTGTCCGACGTGACGTTGCGAGAACCTTACGGTGATTGACAACAGATAATTATACGTAATGTTTATGATGTATTAAAGTAACATTGATATTAGTAATATAATATAATTTGTACAGCGACTGGACGATGATTTCAAACAACAAAAACGCCAAACGGATATGTTATAAATAATAATATATATTTATTTATGTTTAAAAATGATTTCGATACTTAAAATACTTTTCAGAAAAGAAAAAAATAGTGGAAAACACAACAATAATGATGAAATATGACGTCCGTCGTTCACGATCTACGATTAATAATACTTAATATTTACGTTCGACAATAGAATATAGAATAGACTATTATAACATTATTCTGACAATATAAGTGCAAGACACAATAGTATGATCTATATTATCACACATTTCGACCAGACGTCGTTATCTTAACGTAAACATTGATACGATTGGCACTATCAGCGGGCGGCACAGACACAGTGTCGTCATTTGTGACATCGCGAGTCCGGCGGTGTCATAACATTGTGACAGACGTGCCGAACTGCCGATTGATGAACGGACGAACGCCGGAAGACGAGCAAAACATTATTAATAACAAATATCAAGTCCGTCCGTTGTCATACCGTTTTGATTAATAATCGATTTCCGTCGCAATTATTAGTAATCGCCGCGTTCGGGAAACGTCCGTCCGACCGGCCGACCGCGGTTGGCACTACCGTTTTTCCCATACGGGCCGCCATCTTAGGCCACGGCATGATTGTGCTTTTTTGATTTCCCGGTCCCTACCGTCACCACCACCGCGACGTACCACTGAATTACACAATTACTCACACACACACACACACACGCACACGAACCAACGTCTCAGTGTCTCACACCGACACACACACACAGGCAAATCGTAACCAGTATTGTTGTCCGCTTTTGTGACTTTTGTGTCGCTGTGTTCCGTTTTTATTATTCGTCAGAATCGCCTGATACACGTACATAAAACTTGTCGAACTCATCGTTCGTCTCACATTGTTCGAACGGACCACTGTACACGGACTAGTCACCGGAAACGTCGATCTCCGTGTCCAGTCTGCCCATTAATTTCGGCGTACACCATTTCCTAAAGTTTAAATCAAAACTCTTGTTGCTCGCGCTGTAACCGGCCTGCAATAATGTCCGAACCAGCGAAAGGGTAAGTAACAAAAACAAACGTCCTCCTCCTATTAAATCCTCATTCCCATAGTTCCATTGTCCGCGCCTCTTTGTGTCGTTATTTTATCGCGATTTAGTATGCCTGTATCGTCAATACTTCGATTATCAGAACTTCATTTGTAATCGGTAGAATTGTGACCTCGTTACACTAGGAACAGTAGGAGCAACCCGAAAATTACATTACGGAAATACTATTTACACGTCGATGATCATCAAATCTTTGTCGTCTAACCACTTTTACATACGTGTACATACGCAATACACATAAATTATTTTAAGTTTCAAGCTTTCAAAAAAAAAAAGAAAAAACAATGCACACAGATCATGTCATTATTGGAAGTCAATATGAAAACTTAAACAGTACACTTATATACCTAAACAAAGAAATGTGTAATTACATAACAAAATGAAGTTGCTTTGGAATTATATTTTTGTTCCTGAGCTAAAAATGAACAACTTGGTATTTTTGCTGTGTCATAGTTAACCTTTTTGAATACTAATCTTAAACACTCCAATTTATTTTTAACAATATTCTTGAAGAAATTATAGCTTATCACTGAATAATTATTTTAAATATTTTAATGTGGTACTTTTATTTCAATTTAATTAATTGTAAACATATAATATTAGTTATTTCTTCATATTATATTAAAATATTCTTTACTAATTTAATGTGGATCTTATCAAATAAGATAAGATTAATACAATTTTAACAAAAATGTCAAAATAATGTAGATGGGTACTTTTAATATAGTTAAAAACTGAATTCCTTAGCTAAATACTTACTTATTGTGTAAAATAATTTTTAAGATTTTATAAAATTGGTAGAGTTAAAAAATGAAAAAAATATAATAGATTAATAAATATTTTTATTTTATATTTTTATCTTCTTTTATAGAAAAAAAATTTGAGTCCCTAAATTTATTCAACAGGAATAAGATGTGGCCCAATCAATATAATATTACCTATTCTAATATTTACTTATTTCATATAATTAATAATTTTACTTTATATTTTTAGCGAGGAATTAGCCACTGCAATTTTGAAGCAAAAAGATCGTCCAAATAGGCTCATTGTAGAAGAAGCCATCAACGATGATAACTCAGTCATTGCATTATCTCAGGTACCCACGAATTAACTTTTATTAGATATAAAAATTATTTTAGAGATCAATTTTAGTCATTTTAATAATTTTTTAATTTTTTTATTATATATTTAAGGCTAAAATGGATGAATTACAACTCTTTCGTGGAGATACTGTATTGCTTAAAGGCAAACGCCGTAAAGAATCAGTTTGTATTGTGTTATCCGATGAAACTTGCCCAGATGAAAAAGTACGCATGAACAGAGTTGTGCGTAACAATTTACGTGTCAGAATATCAGATATTGTTCAAATACAACAATGTCCTGATGTAAAGTATGGAAAACGTATTCATGTGCTTCCAATTGATGATACAGTAGAAGGATTAACTGGGTAAAACTCACAACATAACTATATATAACTATATATCTATTAATAAGCCAAATTTTTTTTGTAGAAATTTGTTTGAAGTTTTTCTTAAACCCTACTTCTTAGAAGCATATAGACCTATACATAAAGATGATAATTTCATTGTTCGTGGAGGTATGAGAGCTGTAGAATTCAAAGTTGTTGAAACTGATCCATCACCATATTGTATTGTTGCTTATGACACAGTTATACATTGTGAAGGGGATCCAATCAAAAGAGAAGTAACTTAAATTATTTTACCTTAGTTTTACCATAAGACTTATAATTAAATTAATTACTTTAGGAAGAAGAAGAAGCTTCAAACACAGTTGGTTATGATGATATTGGAGGTTGCCGTAAACAATTGGCACAGATTAAAGAAATGGTCGAACTCCCACTCAGACATCCAAGTTTATTCAAGGCTATTGGTGTAAAGCCACCTAGAGGAATTTTGTTATATGGACCTCCTGGTACTGGAAAAACACTTATTGCCCGTGCTGTTGCAAATGAAACTGGGGCATTCTTTTTCTTAATCAATGGTCCTGAAATTATGAGTAAACTTGCTGGTGAATCTGAAAGTAACTTAAGAAAAGCCTTTGAAGAGGCTGATAGAAACTCTCCTTCCATTATTTTCATTGATGAATTAGATGCTATTGCACCCAAACGTGAAAAAGTAATTTGTTAAAAATGTTATCTATTAGTCAATCATTAATTTAATATGATATAATATAATGCCTATAAATGTATTTATTTAGACTCATGGTGAAGTAGAACGTCGTATTGTATCTCAATTACTAACACTCATGGATGGATTAAAATCTTCATCTCATGTCATTGTTATGGCTGCAACCAATCGTCCAAATTCAATAGATTCAGCTCTTAGACGTTTTGGACGCTTCGATAGAGAAATCGATATTGGAATACCAGATGCTACTGGGCGTTTAGAAGTATTGCGTATACACACTAAGAATATGAAACTTGCTGAGGAAGTTGACTTGGAACAGGTAAAAATCATTGAATAAAATTGTAATTTAATTATAAATACTTATTTTTGTTAACTCATCACAATTAAATTTAATGTAACCAATAGATTGCTGCTGAAACTCATGGTCATGTTGGTGCTGATCTTGCCTCATTATGTTCTGAAGCTGCCCTGCAACAAATCCGTGAAAAAATGGACTTGATAGATTTAGAAGATGATCAAATTGATGCTGAAGTATTGAATTCATTAGCTGTCACAATGGAAAACTTTAGGGTAAATTTAATTTGCTTCGATTAGATTTTTGAAATCAAAATTTACATTTGTATTATTTATTTAGTATGCCATGGGTAAGAGTAGCCCAAGTGCTTTAAGAGAGACAATCGTTGAGGTTCCAAATATTACATGGGAAGATATTGGAGGTTTGTCCAATGTGAAACGTGAATTACAAGAACTTGTTCAGGTAAGTTGTTACAAAAATATTTTTAAATAATATGTTAATTTATATTTTTTTTTATTGGTATAGTATCCAGTTGAACACCCAGACAAGTTTTTGAAATTTGGTATGCAACCTTCAAGAGGTGTTTTGTTTTATGGACCTCCAGGTTGCGGTAAAACTTTATTAGCAAAAGCCATTGCTAATGAATGTCAAGCTAACTTTATATCAGTAAAGGGTCCAGAACTATTAACTATGTGGTTTGGTGAATCAGAAGCTAATGTCCGTGATATCTTTGATAAGGTAAGTACACTAATAGTCTTTTTTTTTTTTTTCATAAAACGTTAATAAATATATAATTGTATAGGCAAGAGCTGCTGCTCCATGTGTACTCTTTTTCGATGAGTTAGACTCCATTGCTAAATCTAGAGGAGGAAATGTTGGTGATGCTGGTGGTGCAGCTGACAGAGTAATCAACCAGATTTTAACTGAAATGGATGGTATGGGTGCCAAAAAGAATGTATTCATAATTGGTGCTACCAACAGACCTGGTAAGTTTCAGCGTTTCATTAATCCCAGCTCAAAAATATGACTAAATGTTAATGTTTATTTTAGATATCATTGATCCTGCTATTCTTCGTCCAGGACGTTTAGATCAATTGATCTATATTCCTCTGCCTGATGAAAAATCACGCGAAGCCATTTTCAAGGCTAATTTGAGGAAATCTCCTGTTGCCAAAGTAATTTTTTTTTATCATTAACATCCAAGATTCAAGATATTTAATATATATATATATATATATTTTACATTAGGATGTCGACCTCGACTACATTGCAAAAGTCACTCACGGTTATTCTGGTGCTGACTTGACTGAAGTATGTCAACGTGCCTGCAAACTTGCGATTAGGCAAAGTATTGAGGCAGAAATAAGACGCGAGCGTGAAGCTGCCTCAAACCAAGGAATGGAGGTATTTAAATGTTATAAAATTAATTTATAAGTATATTTAATATAATTTAAATTTATGTTTAGACTGATGTTGCTGAAGATGACCCCGTCCCAGAAATCACAAAAGCTCATTTTGAAGAAGCTATGTTATATGCCCGTCGTTCTGTAACTGACAACGACATACGCAAATACGAGATGTTTTCTCAAACATTACAACAGTCTCGTGGTTTTGGCACTAACTTCAGGTTCCCCACAACGACAGGCACACCGGCTGCTAACAATGCAACAACTGGTGGCGATCAAGCCACATTCCAAGATGATGGCGATGATGACTTGTACAACTAAGCCTGTTTTCCCTTCCCTCAAATAATAGATTTAATGTATATTCAAAGATTTAAGAATGATTCAAGCATTTTTTTTTTTTTTATATATATATTTTAAAATAAAATAAAGAAATTTAATACACAATTGATTTATAAATATTTAAGTTTATTAGGTTTTTCTAATGTTTGTACACGGTTATACAGTATATAGGAAAAAAAATGGTGGGATACAAAAAAAAAAAATGTTATATCAGATTTTTTTTTATAATTATTATTTATTTTTTTTCTTTTATAAGAATTATTATTAATAAAATTTAAACAAAATACAAACACAAATTACAAGAAATAGTATTGCTTTTAGTCAATTAACTCGAGATCGTATGTGTCCATGATTGCGGCCATAGCATTCCAAAGTGTATCCTTGTCCAAATCTTCAACCAATGCCTTGAAAAAATATAAAATAATAAATATAACTCATACATACTATGAAACATTGAACTATTGATATAGTCTAGATGATTCACATATTATAACAGTATGTCTTTAATATCATGAATTTCATTTATTTTTTAAAAAACTTTGAAGTATTCAGTTTTATTTTATTAATTTGTAATAAGACATAAAATATGTGAATCTGGTATTTTTGTAATATACTTAAAACCATACTTTTTCACTTCTATCAAACTTTATAATTTTTACATTTGGAACGTTCGAGAATAATAAGACTTTAACATTTTTAAGCAATATTCTAAGACGTCCTAAATATTAAAAAATTTTTTCAAATAAAGTTAATCAAATGTCCTTAAAATAAATGACCCTGTATAATATTATGTCAATAGTATATTCTATGGTAATTAAAATATGACTAAACATCAACAGCCCTGCTATGTTGAAACAGTAGAGGTATATCACTTCAAAATGATTGGTATCCTTTCAAAAACCAGCTAAAATATACACGTCAATTAATTGTTCTCAAATTCCAATGATCTTTCATACATTTAATTTTTGCTCATATTTTGTAGACAATATAATAAGGTTTTTTTGGCAAATAATTGCTAAAACGAAAAAAATTTGAACTAATTCAAAAACATTCTTTGAAATGAGAACGATTAAATACCAACAGCACACTAAAAAGTAGAAACATACCTGATACCACGGTTGAATTTCATAATCAATTATTTGAGATGGAATGCCATAAACTTTGATTGCTAGTTCAATACAAGCAATCGCAATGTGCTGTGCCTTATACTTGAGTATATCACTGCTATGATAAAAATCCTAAAAAGATAATTAATGTATCTTGAATAACTAATACAAGATGACCAGTTAAGTTTGAATTGAGAATGCATAGCAAGGTTGAATATTAATTAGAAACTATTAAAATAAATACAAAGAATTAAGAAATAAGACTTACGTGTAAGAAATCGTATGCTTTTTTAAATACAATGATGTCCTTGCCATGTTTTGAATAAAAAACTGGACGTAGAGTCTGAACGTAGTGCAAAAAATACTGTAAAAATAATATAACTGTCACATACCAACAAAAACATGAAGGCAAAAATAAGAAGACCAGTCATCCTGCATGATAAAATTGCAAACAAGTTGCATTTTGGTTTTAACATGATTTATAAATGTTACTACATTTTTATGAAAAATATAATATAGAATACTTTGAATCACAATCACAGCAAAAAATATATTATAAAGCTTGTAAAATTATATAATTCTTTCATGTTTATACTTCTAAATTGTACTATGAATGTTCAAATATGTAAATAATTAAATGTAACAATTTTTGTTCATAAATCATAATATTATGTCAAATGCAGTTCTTAGAAAACTATCTAATAATGCATGGTTAATTTAATAATTTTAATAATTTACACATTAATACCTACAATTTTATATAATAAACAATATGTATAATTGTATAATTATACAAACTATAAATTAATTTATAAGACTAATGATTCAAAATATTACATATATTTTCTAAAATCCATAAAAAAGCACAGTTAATCAGATAATCACAGTTATCTAATCATGAGACTATATTATGGGTCATTTATTAAGTTTGGGCAGGCAAAACAAGTGGTCTCCTTATTCTAGTGTTTATTGAAAACAACTATGCCTGAAATACAATTATCAATTAGTTAAAGAATTTAAAATTACGTTGTGTGGATGATCAAAAGTTGTGTCAAATTGCACTATTCTCATGATTAGCATTTCGGCGTGCACAATGGAATCCCGGAAGTTCCAATAATCTTCAGCTAAACGCAATGGAACTGCATCTCTGTATAATGTGTGGTAACACACATTTATCAAATCTCGAAGTCTGACGGTTTCATCATGTACTTTACTAGCCAAATATAAAGTTGCACTAGCTATGGACTGTGAACATATATATTACATTAAAATCATAATATTACAATATTTAAATGTTTGTATTACAATTTGGTGTTTTAATAGATTTGATCTACTATTTTATTTAATATTGACGCTCAATAAAATAACTGATATATGATACTATAAGTGATTTGTAATTAGTAACAAGACATTCATAAAATTATATTTATAACTATATTGAAAATCACATTATCGTTCCCACCAATTTAACATGTCAGGAAAATAAAATTAATTTATATGTTATTTTTCACCAATAATAATACAGTGTGTACTAATTTTGTCATTTATAGTGTTAATTACAATTTCATTGTAAACACATTTATAATAATTGCTGTGGTAAGTATTTATTTATTATTGAAGAATAGTTGTACTGTCTTGATTAGTATTCAATACAAAATTATTACAAGTTTTGCGCCGAAACAGATGAACCCAATTTTTTTTGAACGATAGATACTTGATTATGATCTAAAAAATTAATAAATTTCACAACAGCAAATGGCAGATGGTAATAGAAATAAAAGTCATATACTTTATAACTATCACATCATATTGGTGGGAGTACATTATCACTTGTCATTTACTTATCATATAATTAATTACATGTTAATAAACATACAAATACATTACATTTTCAATTTTGTGACATACTATACAAATACAATTTTAATATTTCTAAACAATTTATAGCAATCCGAACTATGTTTTTTTTTTTTTTTTAGACACATATTTTCAATTTCAAATTAAATCCTTAATGTTAATGTTCCATTCAATAATTAATGAGTTAATGACCAGGTTAAAAAATCTTTTGTTACCTAACAAAATAAAATTGTATAATGCCATATATTAACATATAATATACTTACATAATTACATAAAATAAGAATGCTGAAAATATTATTTTATCCACCAAGAGTTATCAGTATTAATAGTAATTTCACTTACGTTTGGTGCCTCAAATCATACATAGTGTCGTAACAATAATTTTATGCAGTTCAATAAATGTGATTATGCAGATGGAAACAAACATTTTTTACTCTTATTAATATTTTGTATATTATTCTGCATTAAACCAAAAAACCCGTTAAACAACAAGTTCAGATTATAGGTATACAAATTTTTTATTTCTAATTTTTTTTTTACGTATAAATATAAAAAAATCTGCAAAATAAATACAAACTATCATTTATGTACAAAATGCAAAGCCTACTAAAAATGTCATCATATTCTCATTGATGAATTTTAAAAACTATTACAATACACTTCATATTTTTATTTTGTATTTTTAGTATGAACTATTACAATAAATATAGTGAAATAAGTTTATTAATTTTAATTATACTTTTTTATGTATTTAAAATATTAACACTTAACCATTAATCATACCACCTTTACTTTAACTTGAAAAAATAAATATATACACATTAAAAATGTTTATAATATTTTGTATGCCAGTGCTAATAATCAGTAAAATATTAATTACGTTTGTTTATACCAGAAATTATTTTTTTTCTTTTTGCATTTCAGTATTTATATTATATAACTGTATTTATATGGTTAATATTTGTATTATTATAATGTATAATAAAACATACTTAAATAACTGACCAATTGTAACCATTTCATAATATTAGTCTAGTGAAATTTTATATTTGATGATTATTGATTTAAAATAAGTGTATTTGCCATAATCATTCAATAATTCAATATGTTGTAATTATTTGTTTCCTAGACAACCATTTTCAATGTTATATGAAACAAGTGTTGTATAACTATAATATATACAATAAAAAAAAAAAAAAAGCGGGTAAGTAGGTATCGCTCTGCTGTATATTAGGGGGTGGGGTGGACCTCAGACTATGGTAGGTTAAATTTGAATGCAATGATAGGTATCATTGTATACGAAAAACGATTCTGAACGAAGATGATTTGTCAGTTTAGGATATATTATATTTAAATATTGTCAAATATTCTATTTTGAAACAAATAGTATAGTTTTTATATTATGTTACTATGGTTACTATGGCCAACATTCGCATTATGAGCGTATGAAATTTAATTTAAATTTTGACATATTTCGTATAAATTCGAACTTTAAACACTTATAAAAAAAAATTGTGACTAACGATTTCGGATTTTTTTTTATCACTTTAAGAACAACTTATAAGAAACCTTGTATTAAATTTTCAAGATTTTCTGGCCACCCAAAAAATTTTTATCGGCATTTGAAGAAAAAAAAACTTAGAAAAGTCGAAAATTTCAATTGTCTATTAGTAGCTTAAAAATGGTCAAAATATTTTGAAAAATTAACTGTAAAGAGATAACCATAATATAAACATTTGGTGAAAGTTTCAAGTATTTACAATAATTCGTTTTTGAGTTACAGCAAAATCAAAAAATCGATTTTGTCGAAAAGTGGTTTTTCCGTAAAATTTCCATTTTTCTGTCATTTTTTTTTTGTTTTTCTCGATTTTTTTGAAAACTATTAGAAAATTTTAATTTTGACCCCCCTAAAGTACCAACTAGATTCAATTCCCTATTCAAAGAGGGGCTGAAGTCAAAAATCGGAGCATTATTACTGCTCCAAATGTTGTCCCCAGACACAAAAAAAAAAAAAAAAAAAAAAAAAAAAAAAAAAAAAAAAAAAAAAAAAAAAAACACACATCATAGTAAAAGCAATACATTCATCACTTCGTTCAGAATCTAAAAAAAAACCAGAAATTATTGATAGATTATTGGTGTATAGGTATTATACATGAAAAAATTATTCATGTTTGAAATAATAATAATTTAAATTTGTTAATATCGTTCAGTATAATTTATATACTTATTTCCTATGGGCTAAGTTTTAATCAAATAATTTTAATTTTAATAAAACAATTATAGGACTTTTATACATATATGTGAATAGCAAGTTATAAAACATAAATCATAGTTTAGTTGTTATTCACTGTAATAACTTGTAAACAATAAAAAACAAATAAAAATATGAAATATAAAATAAACAATTTAAGACTAATATTTAAACTATATTTATGTACTGCTAAAATAAATTAAGACCAATCACAGGACAATAATTTGAATGCATTTGTGGTGGTACACTAAAAATTTAATTTTAATTTTTTTAAAACTTTTAATAACATGAAATAATCTCTAATTTAAGTGTAGCACCTAGATTTTTTTCATCATTAGTCTAATTTAGTGAAAATATAAAATTTTATTTTAAATACATGTAAGAATGTGATTTTAAATAAAGGTCCTTCGCCTTCTTAAAACTAAGTTAATTGATTACTATAGTTCAATAATGTGTATTATTCTATTATTTAATTTATTGGTTTCTAAAACGATTCAAATGTAATAATAAGTAACAAAGAATAACAATAAACCTATACCTACTTAATATAATAATTATGTGTATTGTAATCAGTTAAAATATTGATATACTAAAAATTGAAAAATAATAATATATTAAATATGAGTACTTACATAATTGTCATACGTGTTTTCATCAACATGTTTATAAAACTTATGGAAGTAAACTGCAGCTGAGGATATAGTTACATGTTTTAGACCCAGTTTAACACCTATTCATAAAACATAAATAAAACACTGCATACTTCAGAATATGTAGATATAAAATTTTAAAACATACCGCATTCAAATAAAAATCGTACAGCAATGTAATTTGACTTGTGTGCCAAATAGTCAGTAAGAGGTGCCTCTGGTTTTTTTAATTTGTCTTGGCTCTCTGAACGCAGTTTTGTTCGATACTTCGGTTTTGAAATGTTTTTGTTTTTCTTATGAGATTTAACCTTCTGCTTGTGGGTCTTCGTCTTGCTTTTGGTAATGCTCTTCATTTTTGGTGCTTTTTTACCCATAGTGGTTTATATTTAATAACTTAACTTCAAGACTTTTCTAGAAATTAATGACACACATTATAAAATACACTTAATTGTAGGTAACGTGTAACACCAGTATAAACCAATAGAACGAATGAATGCTAGTTTACTCCTGACTAACATGAATACATTTGAATATTAACCAAGGAAAAAAATTAAAGCTCGAAAATATAATAAATTACAGTAAATGCATAACAAACAACTATTAATTTGACAAAACGATATAATGTGTATAGTGTATGTACGATAATGAAAAATGTTAAATTAGTAGGTATTGACTATACACAATATTGACTAAGCAAACGCGCACACGCCATACGGCATGCAGTGCCCGTATGTTTAAATACATCTATAATGTGATGAGTGGTAACTCTGATCAGTATTTGTCGATTATTTGAGGTTATATGGTCATAAAGAATTTGGCGGAAATTTAAAATATGAATATACACTAAAATTATTAGGTAGTAAAAAACTACAGAAAAAAAAATTAGTAAACGTGAATTTTTATTTCAACATTTTCAACAATAATTTATGATAAGCCAATAAACAAAAAAATAGCCAAAGCTAGTAAGACGCTCTCATTCTCCCCACAAACATACCCTGTTACCTATACGGCTATACAACATACAAATATAAAATAATTTTACTACCTAGCTATAGTATAGTTAGGTAATCTTCAAGAGTAACGAGATAACTTTAAAAATAACAAAATATAAAGTATTAGGTAGGTAAACACTAACGTTAAGTAAACACGGCTCACACAATTAGGTCAAATTGCCTAATACCCGCGACCTGCTCTATGTACAGTATATAATATATACTAAATTATAGATACCAATACGCATCTATTAAAATGTATTTTATGTAAATTTTCAACCGTTTCAACCCTACCTGAGAGTTTATTTATATTTATTATTGCAAACAACGCAACTACCATCACGATAGCATGATCTAATAAACCAATACGGCAACCATAAATTTTGATAATTATATAAGAGATTTATACGAATGCTATACTAAGCATTAAAAACCACACATTTTGAAAAAAAAAAAATTAAAAAATCGATGGGTTACTAAACTAGAATCGTTCCATAAAATATAAATACCAATTGAATATAATATATAACAAAAACATATTTATTTGAAAAAAACTGAAAAACAATGTAGGTACTATTTTTAATAGCCATATACTGTTACTGTATGGGCTAATCCTTTAGAGGCACACAGCAAAATAACCGCCGCATGAATTTCTTGGTCCGCACCACGTACGGCGCCCACGTTGAGTCGAAGTCACCTTAATTTCATTTTCAGCTTCGCAGCTACTTACCGCATCCGTAGACATTTGCCCATCGGCCGGTATTTTTAATCCGTTTAAGTCTTCGGCTGAAACTCGCACGGGAATGCATTCGACTTCGCTGTCTTCGACAAATGTCACGCAAATGTTCGGCGGACCCGTCAAGTCGCCGCTGCTCGCCACGTCCGATTCTTCCGGAACCACAGAAACCGGGAGCGTTGTCACCGATGGAGACGATTTCAGCTGATCCGCATCGTCTGCAGCGAACATCACTGCGATGTTGGGCATTGAGCAGTATTTCCTTTTCGTCAGACCGGAGAATTCGTCATATTCTTTTTCCGATTGACCGTTTGTTGCGCTACACACCACTGTGATGTTGGGCATCGAAAAATATGGTCTTTTTACCAGACAAAAAAACTCACAGCATACTTTTGCTGTCCGAACTTTGGTGGGTAGATCAGCTGGAACCGGCCGCATCACCTGATGTTCGACCGGAACAGGCAGCGATCGCGTCTCGCTGTCGGATGTAATTATATTATTTTTCATGATAATACAGTAGAATATTCGTCGATAAAGTTATAAGATAAATATATATTGAATACTTTGAGAAGGAACGGAATGTTTTAGAAGACGTATGCTTTGTAACAATATAACACTTTATTAATGAAGAAAACAGAAACATATATTATGTATTTAAACACTATACACATGGTTGTCAATAGCAGCAGCAGCAGCAGCCAGTAATAGATGTTTATAGTTTTTGTGTCCGAAATATATTTTAATTCTTATACAATAGAACCTCAATTAATCGTCAGTATCAGGACCAGAGTTTCGTCGGATAATCGAAATAGTTTAAAGAGAAACGAAAATGTTTTTTTAACATACAACATACGTATTATTTTTTATTTTTTCAATAATATATTATGTCTGACTTTTCAGAACAAATAGATAGCTGATAGATTGATCACGCTGCCCGTGCGTTTACCTTTTAGTCCAGCCATCGTGAACGACTGTGTCCGACGTGACGTTGCGAGAACCTTACGGTGATTGACGACAGATAATTATACGTAATGTTTATGGTGTATTAAAGTAACATTGATATTAGTAATATAATATAATTTGTACAGCGACTGGACGATGATTTCAAACAAAAAAAAACACCAAACGGTTATGTTATAAATATTAATATATTTATTTATGTTTAAAAATGATTTCGATACTTAAAATACTTTTCAGAAAAGAAAAAAATAGTGGAGAACACAACAATAATGATGAAATATGACGTCCGTCGTTCACGATCTACGATTAATAATACTTAATATTTACGTTTGACTATAGAATTTAGAATAGACTATTATAACATGATTCTGACAATATAAGTGCAAGATAGATTCACAATCGCAATACACTGTTATTATCTCATTCATAATATATATTTATATCATTTATCTAGTTGAATAACCGAGATTCGTAGCAGTAGCGTAATTTTTTTCCTAAATGTAAAAGGGGTTATTTCTATTTAAAATCTATCTATATTATTAATATTATCATAATGCTAAATTTTTTGTTTTATTTTCGATTTTCTTACTATGTCATTGAAATTATCACAGTAAATTCATATTTATTCAACTATTAGGTAGACAAATTTTATTAAATAAAAATTAGTTTATATCGTCTAATATTAATAATTATTTAATTGCACATCGCCGTAGTGTCGTGAGAAGTATAAAGGTATTCTTTAAACACTTGGGTAAATAGATATATATGAAAATAACCATATAAATTATAAATTATACTTAATAATATGTTTTAACACATGATAAAACACAATAATAAACAATATATTAATTATTATTATCTATTTTAGATAGCACAATTTTTAACATTGATACGGAACAAAAATTATAATGAAAATTCAGAAAAATGCCATTTCACATTAAGAAAACAAGTGGTCATGGCAAATGACAATTAGCAAATGGCTAATGGCTATATAATATACTATATAGCAGTGGTTCCCAACCTCTTCTATTCTACGCTGCACCCTTTGTAGATTTTCAAAAATTTCGCGCCCCTCTCCCCTATAAATTGAAAAAAAATCGATCACCTTTTTTTGTGTACTTATATTAATCTTCTTTTCCTTTTTATTATTATCATTTTTATTATTCTTATTCCTAATCTTATTATTATTATTAATATTACTATTTTTATTATTATTATTATTATTTTATTCTTATAATAACTTTTATTTAAATTGTGCGTTTATCGGCGATTGCACTATTGGGGTTTCTACGGTTTCTTATTATCTGTCACAGACACCGAGTATAAAAGGCTCGGCGAAACGAACCAGCATTCACATTCACTGGCTATCCTCCTTCGTAGCAAGACCCACCCCGGGCAGACTTGCGCGATTAGGGAAGGCATCTGGTATATGTATATATTTTTTGATCTTTAACATAATATTATAATGTGATCTGCACATTGCTTGTACTGGTATTATTAAATAATGATTTATCCATATCTACATTCATAACTACTCGCAGCTCGAACACTGATCGTTACATCTGTATTAAATATTTGCGTTAATGCATATTTAATTTTTTATGTTTCCGTGTTATGCGATAAATAAACTTTCGTAGGAATACGTTATTCGTAAGTGTTCAAGTATGTTTCCCAAACAAAACGTATATTCGTAAAACCCCGTTTCCCTGTGCGTTGTCGTCATTGTCGACATATGCTAAGAGCTACGGCGGGTTACGTTCCGCAGAAATGACAAGTCGCGTGTACGTCAGATCTAGCGAGCATAATATGGCACAATTCCAGTGACTTGTCAGAGTTCCGCGTTACGGGTGTATCGCTCTCGTTTGAGCTGCCCGTCTCGTATGCCGCTGTAATGATCTGACGATCTGACAACGCGTGCAATTTGATTCTGATCCGATTATACGGTGGCTGTGACGTCATTGATTGACATACAAATCTGTTCGAAACATTGTACAAATTACGAAAACGTAAATTTTTTTTTTTTTTGGTAGTGTTTGTAAAATTGTAACGTATAATAATTGTCTATTGACTATTATACAAGATCTTTTTTAGTAATACATACGGGGTGATTCTTTTAGCATAAAACACTCATTATTTAAAAAGTATTCATATTCTTGAAGACATTTTTTACATAGTTTCAAGTCTATAAAAATTCCACATTTTTATAAAAAAATTATATTTTTAAATATATTTTTTATCCTTATTTTTTTAAGTTTTTTACTTTTTTGAATGACAACAGAGTTTTAATTTCATATTCCGAAACAGAATAATTTTCTGAGTATTTTGATACATAAAAATCAAATTTAGGGCGAGTAGTTTATGAGCATAGGCCATAGGCGGACATTTGGTTGAAATTTTAGGGGGGCTATAATAATCGGAGGGTTATCAGAATCAGGGAAGTCTAAAACAGTAACACACAAACCTAGGAGTGATATTTTTCAGATATTAATAATTTCAGTAACACTTATTATCTGGAAATTTAATTCGAGGATACATTTTTCACAGGAAATATAAAACTCGGGAACTATTAAAATCAGGAAAATAAAAATTGGGAAAATATTTTTCAGTACAAACTATTTAAAGGAACATTCCTTCCAATGACCAATTTTTCCATAGCCAAGTTTACAGTGATGCCTTGCTAGCGGCACTCGTCGCTACGCTCCGCAAATCGTAAATATCCCTCGACTTGCTATGCAACGCCACCTCAAGTAGAAAATATCCTGAATTTTATTGTTCCTGAAATTATTTTTTCTAAAAATAAAATTCCCGATTTTGACGGTTCCTGAAAATTATTCATCTCAAAATTGATTTTCCTGCATATAAATTTTCCTATGAAATACTGTTTCATGTTTTTTAGGTTCCTATAATATATCGTTCATGTTGTTACACAATCCTAATAATTTTTTTCCTGATTTTGATGTTGCCTGATTTTGATGCATTCCTGAATTTTATTGTTCCTGAAATTATTTTTTCTAAAAATAAAATTCCCGATATTGACGGTTCCTGAAAATTATTCATCCCAAAATTGATTTTCCTGCATATAAATTTTCCTATGAAATACTGTTTCATGTTTTTTAGGTTCCTATAATATATCGTTCATGTTGTTAAACAATCCCAATCAATTTTTGTCCTGATCATTTTTTTTCCTGATTTTGACGCTCTCCCATAATAATCCAATGTAAAGTGATCCATAGGGGCTTTTTAGCAAATTAAGTTTCGATTTTGGGGGCTATTTTAAATATTTAGGGGGGCTAAGCCCCCCTTATCCCCCCTCCCCGATGTCCGCCTATGTTTATGAGTTATGTTATATACTTAAAGTTTAGACAAGCGGAGTAGTGGACAAACACCCCGTATCACTCTACTCCGCTTGATACCATGATACACGTATTGCCGTGTTGCGGTTGCCTATGCTTTTCGCCGTTCTTGAGAACGACCTTATCGTAGTTCTGATAATTATTGTACAAATATAATTTATTGAGTAGTAGGTTAAACTGTACGTTTATAATACCATTTTAAATCAACCCCCACCACTACTACATAAGCGTAATTTGAGGTTAAGTGTTGTGGCAACAAACCTCCTGAATAATATTGTTCTTTTTTTGAGTTCATTTATAATTTGTTACGACTATAGTTCTTCCGTTTTCGATCGGATTCCGTTCCGTCATTTCGAGTTGTCGAGCAGGCTAAATTCGTTTTCCCTATTTTTTTTTATTTTCATTAAATTTCTTTTAAACCGTTCACTTACATTTGATTAACAATGCCACCTAAATTCGATCCAAGCGAAATCAAAGAAGGTAATAATTTCTTTCTTTCAAATTTTTATAAAACACGTGACATATTCGTAGTCATGCAAACCACATTTTTTAAAAAAAACTTTCAATTCTATTACTGTGATTTGAGACTCATTACTAAATGACTCATATTCTTAAAATAGTGTTGGCAATACATAATATGTGCTTAATATAATTTAAACTCATTGTTTTAGAGGTTAAATTTTTTGTCAAATATTGTGTACTTTATAGGCAAAAGATATTGACTTTTTTATTCAACTTGTAACATATTTTTTCAGTGTACATGAGATGTGTTGGAGGAGAAGTTGGCGCTACATCTTCTCTTGCTCCCAAAATTGGTCCATTGGGTTTGGTGAGTTTTTAAAATTGATTAACTCTGTTACTATAGATGATTTACTCAGAATAATATACTAAGTTCATATGAAAAAAATTTTTTTTTAGTCTCCCAAGAAAGTCGGTGATGATATTGCTAAGGCTACATCTGACTGGAAAGGTCTAAAAATCACTGTTAAATTGACCATCCAAAACAGAGTAGCTACAATTTCTGTTGTCCCTTCTGCATCATCATTGGTAATCAAAGCTCTTAAAGAACCACCACGTGATAGAAAGAAGGTTAAAAACGGTATGTATCTAATAGTGGTATTCACTAGTATGTTGATTCAATCGACTATTGTTCCTCATGTCAGTTTTAATGACTTACATGATTTTAACAAACTGTCGTATATTAAAATTATATCGCGAGTTGCTTCACCCAGAACTACTGAGTGTCATTGTCTGGTTTTGCGGACTCATACAAAATAATATTTCTCAAGTATAAATTTAATTATTATAACTGTTTACCTATTTTTTATTATTTAATTTATTTTACAGTTAAACACAATGGTAATGTGACTTTCGATGAAATCATTAACATTAGTAGAACAATGAGACCAAGATCAATGGCCAGAACTTTGGCTGGAACCGTAAAAGAAATTTTAGGATCTGCTCAGGTATTAATTAATATTAAAGATATACTTGTTTATATATTTAACATGAGTTTTATTTGTTTCTAGAGTGTTGGATGTACTGTTGATGGAAAGAATCCTCACGATATCATTGAAGCAATTGATGATGGCGCTGTAGTTGTTCCGGAAGAATAAAAGTAGTGAGTATTTTTCCCACTGATGCTCAAATCCTAAAATATGTTTTTAAATTAGGATTTGAGTTCAGTGGTTTATTTGGTCGGGGTTAGCATCCCATCCACCACCCTCGGCAGTTTTTCAATAAGCATAATTTTTTTTTTCTTATGCATATAAACAAATATTATTTTCATGTATTTAACATTGAAATTTATATTATTAACTTTTTCATTTCGATTTCCTGGCACATACTGAATAGTTACACCTTTGTTTATACTAAATATTAGTGTTTGAATGAAAATAATAGTTCTTTATATATATTTTGAGTGGGTGCCTGCCTTGAGGTGATCTAGGTTCATTTTCACATCAAATTTATCCAAATGATTATATTTCATATTTATATAAAAAAAAACCAAACTATTAATCTTGTTAAGAAAAATACTGCCCAAAATACAAGAGTTTAGTAGTAATAAATAATTTATTCATTTGTTAGTGCTTGGAAATGTACTTGTTTATATTATAATTTTGTGCTGCTTATTGAATTTAAATCAGATTTGAAACTTGACAATAATACAAATTAATAATTAATTAAATAAATTGAATGACAGTATTTATGTGACTGCTTTTGGGTGGCATAAATGCTACTGAGGAGATAACCTCAATAAAATAATCACATTATCTATTACACATTCATATATAATTAATGAACCTATATTATGTATAAAATAGTTAGATACTGTGTGTTTTTAATTCTTTTGTTAAGTTTCATATTATAAAACACTTGTGTATTTATTAGAAATGAAATATAATATGTTAAAAACAATTTTTTTCAGATTTTTGTTTGTGCAATTGGTGGTCAAATAAAGTACTTTAATTCTTTCAACTTTATATTGTTTTTTTTTTTTTTATATACCATGTTTACTGAATGATCCTAATATATCCAAGGCCATTCAATAGGTACTTTGTAAAGATATGGTTATTCTATTTTGTATTCAGACGTATAAGAGATTGGATGCTTATAATCTAAGTGTACATACGATTACTGTTATGTTATGCTAATAGTTCAATTTCAGTTTTAAATTGGTTATTCAATACAATTTAAATTATATTGGATAGGATGTTATAATGAAAATCATCTAATGTTTATAGTCAATGATATTAAAGATGGCTTGAGTCACTGCTAATTTATGGTCAGTACAATCAAGATAATAATAATACAACTGATGCATTAGTTAATTTTGAAAACATACAGCTACCAATTAACATATTAACAACCTAGGTACAGATTTAGGTATGTGGTGGCTGTGAGCGGAATTCATTATGGGGGCTCCTTATACTTGAATAAGGAAATATATTTTTTACTTAATAAATAATATTTATTATCATATTTAGTAGTAGTAACAATTAACTACTTATTTAATAATAAATAACCATAAAAACAATCAAATTGAGTATTACTATTTAAAGTAATGTTTTTTCTGTATCGTAAATTAAATATCATAAAATTGTGGGGGCCCTTGGTTGCAACTTATACAGCCCCCCCTTAAATGGTTCATATGTAAGCCGTAGGAGATATATCCATGACAAGATCAAAAGTTATAAAAATGTTGCCTCTACACAATATGTTACCAAGAAGGAACCAACATTTTCATAATCATTTTATTGAACTCTTAGAAACAATGTTTAAATTAATACTTAAAATCCGCTGCAATCATTTTAAAGCAGCCTTTATCAAGTATTGAAAATGTATGTCTCATGGTAAAATAACAATCCTTAATTTTATAGTATATTTAAATCTTCAAAAGGATTTCAAATATTTTTATTTAATTTAGCTATCTATCATCTATTTTGTATTCTGTTATTAATTATACATAGCTCTATGTAATTATATATTAATAGACAATTAATCCTTAAATTTCCACTTCAGAAAATTCTGTTTGTTATATGTAGTAAAGTATAATTTTATAAATTGTTTCTTGTCAAATCGCACAGCCCAACTATATGAAATCCAATGTTTCTGAACTCCTTTCAGGGATAAATGATAATGTTATTGTATTAGCAAATGTAAAATTAACTTTAATACATTTTTTTGACTGCTGTAGTATTTATTATTTGTGATAATATCAATAAGAAACTTGATTTTTAAAATTTTCAGAATATAGAAGTAAGAAAATAAAAGCTAGGCATTGTTCAGTTGTAAACAATTATAAACATCATATTATATCATTAGAAATCATAACAAAATAAAAATTTTCAGTTTCTAAAGATACAACGAATAATTTATAACTTATAACAATTAGTTTACTTATTGTTATAATATAATTACATTTATAAGTAATAAATATACAATAATTATTGTAAACAACATTTGTCCAGTGGAACATTTAGGCACAAGAGCCAATATTTTCTTGTAACTTTACATGAAAATATCTATAAATAAAATATAGTGTATATATAAATAGAACTACAAGTTTTGGCGCACATATTAAATAACAAGGAGGAATATTTCAAAAAAAAAAAAATTAAAAAATCACATTCAAATAAATAAACCAGAAAGTTGTTCAATTTATTAACAAAAAATGTATGTTAAATTCTATGTACAAAATAAGACCTAAATTATTTATTTCGGGAATATTTAATATTATCTTCAAACAACGAAGATGTTAGAAAAAAAAAAAGAACAATATTAAGAAAACACATAATATATCTTATAAATATAATATATCATGTGTATATATATAAAAAAAATTATTTTTATTAGACAAAATAAAAGCCCAAATATAATTTTGAACCAATTTCACTACTCACGGTAGCGTATCGCACAAAACAGCTTTCATAGCAGGTGAAATTGTTTCAGGAAATTTAATATCAAACGATACTAATAAATCTCCTTTTTTCGATTGTTCTTTAGCAAATGGAAGACCATAACCTTGAAATCGTTTTACCGTTGAAGGTTTTACAACTTCTGATTTTAGGTTGAGAGGTAATTTTTTGTCTGTTAAAGTAGGAACTACAACGTCTACGCCACATAGTGCCTAAAAGTAAAATTGTTTTTATTATATTTGAAACATGGAAAATGTTTTAAAAAAATAGTTACTTGTTTAAGAGATATTGGAACTGTATATCTAATATCATTTCCATCACGTTTGAAAACTGGATGAGGTTTGTCTCTTATTACAAAAACAATGTCTGAAGGTATTCTGTTCATGGCCTGATCTCCTTCTTTTTGAAATGTTATTTTAGTACCTGATTTCCAACCAGGTTTGATATTGATTGTTAAAACTTTGTCTTCTTTTTTAGAAGTACCGTCTGGTTGGAGCACTCGTCTAGAGATTTTCATTTTCTTTGTACACCCTCTACTTATATCTTCTAATGACACATATACTTCATGTTCAATAGCTGGGTCTTGAGCTTTTTCTTTAGTTCGTCCCATGGGTGAACCATGAACATTGAATGACTGTGACCTAAAAGCACCCATGCCAGGTGGACCATGTGACATTCTAATAAAACCATCATCAAAGTCCATTTCATCATCAAACATTGAACCACTATTGCCAAATATATTGCCAAATGGATTTGATGAGCCAAAGAATTGTGCAAATGTTGCTCTAGGATCACCATGGAAAGTATATGAATAGTTATTAGAATTATTTCCTTGACCAGCACCTCCTTTAAGACCATCTTCACCATATTTATCATATATATCACGTTTTTTTTTATCACTCAGTACTTCATATGCTTCTGCTACCTCTTTGAATTTTTCTTCAGCTCCAGCACTTTTATTCTTGTCCGGGTGGTATTTAAGTGCCAATTTTCGATATGCCTTTTTAATTTCATCGTCTGCTGCTCCTTTTGACACTCCAAGGATTTGGTAATAGTCCTTTCCCATCATATGCTAAAATCAAATTTAATTATTACAAAAGAGTTCATTAGATTAAAATTATAATATAATAATGCTAAATTATTGATGATACCAAATAAAACAACTGTTTTTATAAGGAAGTTAGGACAAATCAATACATGTATTCAGTGATAAAAAAAAACATTTGTCAACTTTAATGGATGGTACTACATTTGATATGAAAGTTAATCAATATTCAAAGTTAATAGTTGTAACAATAATGATTTATGGTTTGAATAACAACACAATTCAACAACTGTTCATTAATTTGCTATGAAAATATGATGGCTTCTCGTTGTCCATAAATATAATAATTGTAATAAATATACATAATTTGAATCAATACTTTTTTATTTTTTATTTTGTTCAATTTAAATAATTGTTGTTAATTTATATCAGGGGTCACCAATTAATATTTTTGAAGGGCCACATAAGGAATCTAAAAAATTTTCGCGGGCCTTCAAGGTCCTAAGTACATATTTACATTATATAAAAATCAATAATATTAAACAAAAATAATAATTTACAATCATAACACATATAATTTTGTCGTAATGTGTGTTATTAATTTTTTGTCTGCAGCCCGCGGGCCGCCATTTGGTGACACTGACCCATGATTTATATTATACAAGGCATTTTATAAGTAATAAATCATAAATATTTAATCATTTTAAAATGAAATAAATAAATAAATATTTTTGTTAAATGAAAATATAAGATTAATTATTATAGTATAGTTTAATAATAATAGATGTTTAATTTTTTGTCATAGACAACATTGTATAAAATTTAAACATCATTAAGTTTAGATATTAACCATAGTTATTAAAACTTTATGAATGAAATAAATAATATTATATATTACTTAGGTACTTCCTCGATGAAAACAATAAATTTAAAATAATAAATAAATAAAAATAATTTTTGTATAAATGCAAGTATGTACAATAATGTACAATAAATTAACTAAAAAACAGAAAAGTAAAACTACCTAAATAGATATCAACCATTTTTTCAATCACCATTTGATAAAATAATATCAATGTATTATTCAGTTCTTATAAGGATTTCAATGTAAGAATTAATAACTACAGCTGCTATAGTTATAACTTAGAACTTTCTATACCTACATAAATGGATGAAGGATTGTTGAATTTATAATTGTCGTGATACAATACCATATAAGTACCTACTAACAAACTTTTTTCGAAGTGAAGTAGTTAGGCGTACACTCAAACCGAAATCTGAGTTAAAAACGTAAAACAGTGTAAAATTAGACATTGAACAATATGCAATTCAAGAATAGATAAAAAAATACAAGTCAAACACATGTATATTCTGTATTAATATCCATTGGAATTAAATACAGAAAAATGACTAGCACAGACGCATAGCACATTCCAAAGAGTACAATAATAATAACATTGTGACCTAAGGTTAATCCAATTTATTTTTAACGTAGGTAGTAATAAAAGTTCAAAAAATTACTTACATTTATATTAAATTTTGTCGTTTTATGAATAAATTTCACTTAAAATGTCTACAGGCGTAAAATGTTGTATCACACGTAATTTCAAAAGATTAATCGTCACTTGTTACTTGTTACGCATTCGTATTTGGAAATATTATTTTCGGAAAAGACGTATTGGCGTTTTGAACCGAAAGAGTTTATCGAATGGCATTGGCGCATTGCACAATAAACACTACTACAAATTGCCACTAACCCACGGACAGTTGGTAATGTATTTTTTGTATTTTACTGTATTAAGTATACATATATAC
Source organism: Schizaphis graminum (assembly GCA_020882235.1). Taxonomy (NCBI): domain Eukaryota; kingdom Metazoa; phylum Arthropoda; class Insecta; order Hemiptera; family Aphididae; genus Schizaphis; species Schizaphis graminum. The sequence goes on from CM037034.1 coordinate 41,965,704, forward strand.
GCTCAGCGTATCAAAACCGGGGGTAGAATATTCTAGAATCCACCAGAACATCGTGGAAGAACAAATCACTAACCATGGAGCGGAAAAGACGGAGAATTCGAATTTTGGTCAGGCGCGGTGGAAGACCTACGGTTCAGACTTCGATTTTGTGAATACGTAATATTATGTACATTATGATTCATATCGTATCATGTAAAAGGTCTAAAAGTGCAGTCCACGACCATACGATGAAAGATATCCCGGTTAGCATCAAGTTACATGACGAGTACTAACTCCGTACAGGTTTCCCGTTAGCAACGACTGATAAGGTGACCGGTGAAACACTATTATACTTATACAGCAAAAAATAATCTGTAGCGCTCCAAACGGTAGTGTTATATGATGAGCTGTACACTATAGTACAGTGTGCAATGGACAGTTAGTAGTAGGACTAGGGAATAGGATTATAGGAATGTCATATATTCAGTTTGCATAGGCGCTCAGCATGATTTTAAATGATAAGTTAACGTGATGAGACCACGTCTAGACAATAGACATTTCGTTTTTTTTTTTTTTTTTGAAAATTATTTCGGTGTAGATAATATTATCTATAGCTACGGTATCCATTTTATCATTTTTATCTAGATTAAAATTCGATGTTATGATTGGTTGAATATTGATTAAAAAATGTTATCTTACTACCGCCTTTATTCAAATAATAGAGTAATCTTATAGCAATTATATAATAAAATATTATTGTCGTCTAACATTTCGGTTTCGGGAGAGGGGAGGCTTGAGCCCGAAAGTCGTCCCCCCTGACTATGGCACTGACGGGACGTGTCAATAAATGAATTTGATTAAATCTAAATTAAAAGTTTTTTTTTTGTTATTCAAATTATTGTTTTTTTCATTCTTATTTTTTGATAGTGCCGTGAAAGCGTATTTTAATTTATTCACGAAAGTTTTATAATGATAGCATAATTTGATTAATTGACGTTGTTATAGCATGTTTAGCGTTAATGTTTTTCATTTCCAAGGATTGTCGTTTTACACGATTTTTTCATTAAAATCTATTATAAGTGTTAAGAGGTTTCAATTAAAAAAAAACTCAATAAACGAGTTAATAAACGTTATGTGTATAGCTGTATTTTTTTAATACATTTTTTTACAAATTATTGGTATACTGATTGAACGAGAATAACTTTTAACTTGTATTCTTTGAAGTATTTTGTTTAAATGTTTATTTATGTATGTTATGTATGTTATTTATGTTTAATACAATAAATAATTATGTCTAGAGCGACTAGAGCCATTGACATATATAATGATGTCTATGTCTAAAGCCGACTGATCCAAGCCAAAATCTGTTTGAAATTTAAATCGATATATTTTATATTTTAATGATAAATACGAAACAGCTCAATGTATTACTATTATATCATTATTTTTCAATATAAATTAGGTAGTTATTTACTATTAATTAAGTAACTTACATAAAATAAATAATTTAATATATAAGTGTACTTATCACATTGTGATAAATTGTGACTAATTCGTGGTCGGGAATGACTCGTTAATTATAAAATATTCCAGGGTAGAAATTAATTTCTTTTGAATATATTTTAGTTGTATAGGTAGCTCGGGAGCATGAAAGTATTTAGGATTTTAATATCACATATAAATGTAGGTCAATTTAATAAGTGTGAACACATAAAAGTTTATTATTACTTACAAAATAGTTTACCGAAATATGGGGCTATCTTCAGGGCCAGATTGGTCTGGCAAGCTATAGCTTACCAAGGAAAACTCGGTGGGCCGCAAAAAAAATGAGCTGGTCTCAAGTTTGTGGTCGTATTCTTTTTTATTTTTGTGATAAATTAATACAAACAGGTAGAAAATATAATTGATTTAATTTATTTAAACCGTACAGTAACTATAGCTGTAATCAAATGGTTAGAAATTCTAAAACTCGGTAGGCCGATATCTTGCTAATTTGACGCTGCAGGCTGTCTTCGAATTCGGGTGTGCGTGATACGATTATTTATCCGTTCTTGCCAGAGAATAAAACTAGTTGGTCGTGTGCACTGTGCCGTTCATCGCACCACTGCCCACCGTAACGGGTCGGTCTATTATTTATTAACTAAGTATCTATCACGGAGAACTAACGTTCTCTTATATATTATTGGTTTGTGGCTGTAGTCTTACAAAGCTAAAATTGCAAAAGACGGGGGGGGGGGAGACTTAATATCTACTCATCATATATTGTACTATAATACTATGTTTATAATAGGTACATATAAATTATAATTAATAATGTAACGATCATTACAAACTTACAACGTATACCTAATGTTTATATAATTGTGTCAATAAAATAAAACTATTAATTAATAAAATATTATCTCTATTAAGTAGGTAATAATTTTGTGTCTTTTAAAAATACAAAAGGCCTTTATTAGCTTACACATTAAAATTTAGATTTTAAACAAGACCTTAAAATTTATAAAATTATATAAAAATTAGAGAAGTCCATTATAAAAAAGCGGGTAAGTGAGTATCGCTCTGCTGTACATTAGGGGGTGGGGTGGACCTCGGACTAGGGTAGGTTAAATTTGAATGCAATGATAGGTATCATTGTATACGATAAACGATTCTGAACGAAGATGATTTGTCAGTCTGGGATATATTATATTTAAATATTGTCATATGTTCTATTTTGAAACAAATTCAAACATTTAAGTATAAAAGTTTCAAGATCTTACATCAAGTTATTTTTTAAAAATAACAAAAATCGAAAATTATTTATTAGTAAAAAGTTATTTTACACGTGTGTTTTTGATTTCAAATTAAAATTAAAACTTTAAACACTCGTAAAATTTTTTAAATTGAATAATCATCAAACTTTTTTATAATTATTCTAAGCTTAACTTATGGACAACATAGTATCAAATTTTCAATTCTTAGCTTTTGATAGTAAAATATTTATAAATTTTTAACTACCAAATAGTGAAAAATATTCATGATTTTGACGAATTTTTGTCAAAATTTGAACTTCAAATGCTAATAAAAAAAAAATTGTGCCTATGTATTTTTATAATTTTTGAATGAGAGTTAGAACAAGTTATGTGGACCTTTCAATTAAATTTTCAAGTAATTTGTCCCAGCTAAATTTTTTTTATCAACATTTATAAAAAATATATAAAAAAAAATTGAAAATTTCAATTGTCTATAAATAGCTAAAAAAAAGTCAAAATATTTTGAAAATCAAATCACGTAAAGAAAATGGAGCACTTATAAAAAAAAATTGTGACTAACGATTTCGGATTTTTTTTTATCACTTTAAGAACAACTTATAAGAAACCTTGTATATTAAATTTTCAAGATTTTCTGGCCGGCCAAAAAAATTTTATAGTTATTTTAAAAAAAATTAAAAATTTCAATTGTCTATAAATAGCTCAAAAATTTAACTGTGTATGGAGAACAATAATATAAACATTTGGTGAAAATTTCAAGTGTTTACATCGATTATTAGTTTTTGAGTTATAGCAAATTAAAAAATTCGATTTTTCGAAAACTGGTTTTGCGTAAAAAATCCCGTTTTTCCCTCATTTTTTAGGGATTTTCCCGACTCATTTAAAAAATATTGAAAATTTTAACTTTTGACTCTCCAAAGTACCAAATAGATTCAATTTCCTTTTCAAAGAGGGACTGAAGTTAAAAATCAAAGCATTTTTACTGCTCCAAATGTTGTCGTCAGACACAAAAAAAAAAAATAAAAAAAAACACACATCATTGTAAAATCAATACATTCATCACTCCGTGCAGAATCAAAAAAATCGAAAGAATAGTGTGGTAAAATATAGATACATATTAGGTCAAAGCACGCGTGATGATTAATGACCACCTCGACCTTGATGTAACATTATTGAATGGTCCGTCCGTGGCAGAAAAACAGTGCAAACACGTTTAATCTGTGCGCGATGACGGTGACAACGGCAACGACGACAAATACACTATAGCACTTAGTTTTAGTACATTTTATTATAATATAGTGAAAAAGTGTTGTGCGGAATCGGTGGCCACCAGCGCCGGCGCGTGATTCGGTCACCGATATTTAATCGATTAAAAAAGGTAGTGTCGGTGAACCGTCGCATGTCGCATAGATCACCGTGATATTCTGCAAAATGATTATGTCGTCCCGTCGTCTGACATGTCTGCATCCGGACGCCGGACGAATGTCTGCGGCGCACCTGCACTATATCATACCAACAGGAAACCGTCGCTGGATCTGCCACATCCGACATTTATTTTATTCCGTGCAAGTCGCACAATGTACGTCATGCAGTTTCCGCACATCACTACGTCGCTACCATCACTGTAGGCACCACTACGTCGTTGCTCACGTACCAATTGCCACAGTATTCCGGTCGTCTGTCGTATCGGTAACTACTCTATAACCGTCATGGTAATATATATTATGATATTTGGTATAATGGTATCTCTCGACGATCACGGATTTGCATCCGTACACAATCGACAAGGCATCTCGATATTTGGACCGTTCCTGCGGCCAGAACACGATTCAGGCTATCCCGCTCATCAAAGCCACAAATAATAAGATTCAAGGTCATTTTAAGAAACTGCAACGACATATTAATATTATGATGCTGCTAAAACACTGGACTCTGAATCACGTGATGGTATTCACGTATTTTTCTAAACTATTGCAAGTGATGCGTATATTGACACGTCGATATTACAAGCGTTGTAAGTAGTGTTGCCGAAACCTATCGCGAACAAAAAAACTAGGAATTTTTGATATTTTATTTTATTTTATATGCCTTCGTCACTTTTTGACGATTTTGCCGTAAAAAACAGCTTTACGTTTGTTTAAGTGTTTGTATCGTACGGGAAGCGACTGCAAACAATATGCGTAAAGTCAACGAGGGACCGTCAGCCCATGTTTTTATAACAAAAAAACTGCAGAAATCTAAATATAACATATTAACATACTTAAAACCACTAAAACCACTATTTTGAAAAAAACTTGAATGCCTATTTTGGGGTGAAGTATTTAGTTTTGGACTCTGAAACTTTACAAGCGTTGAAAGTGGTTTTGCTGAAACACACTGCGAACAAAATATCATAGAAATTTTGATAATTTTTTTTAATTTTATATGCCTTCGTCACTTTTTGACGATTTTACCGTAAAAAACAGCTTTGCATCTGTTCAAGTCTTTGTATCGTACGGGAAGCGACTGCAAACAATGTAAAGTCAACGAGGGACCATCAGCCCATGTTTTTATAACAAAAAAACTCCAAAAATCTAAATATAACATACTTAAAACCACTAAAAACCACTTTTTTGAAAAAAACTTGAATGCACATTTTGGGGTGAAGTATTTAGTTTTGGACTCTGTTACTTTACAAGCGTTGTTAGTGGTGTTGCCGAAACCGATCATGAACAAAAAATTGTGGAATTTTTGATATTTTTTTTATATTATATGCCTTCGTCAATTTTTTACAATTTTCGTCACTTTTTGACGATTTTGCCGTAAAAAAAAGCTTTACGTTTGTTTAAGTGTTTGTATTGCACGAGAAGCGTCTGCAAACGTTGTAGAGTCTCGAAGGACCGTGTCAGCCTATGTTTTTATAATAAAAAAACTGTGAAAATCCAAATATATCATACTTATAATAAAAAGTATTCACGCCGCTGTGTTAGTATATTTATGACACAAGCATGGGGTTCGTCGTATTTTTTAATTTGTAATACGAAACGGACAGTATGGGAGGTTTAAAGTTAAACCTCTATAGGTTTCAGAACATTTTCTGTTATTCTGTAGTACGGCATTAATAGTGTTGAACAGGTGTATATGGCCTGTATGACGCGACGGTTGAAAGAGGTAGAGTCCATGGCGTTACGTATACGTGGGTGTCAACCCCGTCTAAGTGTGTCTCAATTTCGATGATCATTGCTTATTTGCGCGGTTGGTTACAGTGCGTGTGAGTTTATCGGAATTAAATCATCAGCTGCGGTACCACCGACTCAGCACGAAATTTTCGGCTATGGTGATGCAAGTGTGTGGGGTATGTGACATCGGCGGCAACCTGACAAACATTACCAATAGTGCTATTTTATAATAAAGATTATCGGACATTAATATATAGATAAGTGTAAATTGTGTACATCTCGTATGTATTATATTTTTAATGAATAATTTTTTCATAACGGGCAATTTATTTGACCGGAAGAGAGTGTGCGTTTGTTTCCTAGGATTTTTATGCTATTATAATATTTTTTATTTTGGGATGTATCGATCGGCTATTATTATTAATATTTTTATTGTTATTATTATTACTACTATATTATTACTACAGTTGTTATTATAGTGGTGTCGCTGAGCCGACTATAGCCACCTTTTCTGTATATTATAATAAATTAGTAATACTTCGGTAGTGTGTGAGTGTGTGTACTTTCGTCTTTCGACTACCTACTCCGCATTTTTTTTTTAACTTTAATATTAGTAACATTTTATTCATTTATTGTGTTTATACTCGTATGTATATGACTGAAAATCAGATGCATGGTACTGAAAGTGGTCCTGATACCGGTTCTAGTAGAATGTAATGTGTTTGTGTGTAATTATGCATTAAATAATAAGTATAGGTAATAAGTTATAAGCACGAATTTTAAATGACTAACCTTAGATCTTAGAATATAATAGTAAGTATATAATATTTTCCCTTTTCCTTTTATACACTCCCCATGGCCCCATGTTGTATATAATGTATTATATATTTGTATTATGATCTGAGTATTTGACAGACGTGATTTACCAAAGTTATCACGAGCACTTCACATCAGTCCATGTATCAGAATCTTGTCATTTGGACTTAGTTGATTGGCTCACTACAAGTAATGGAAAAAATGGCTTTTAAAGCTTGAATTATAAGTATACATTTAGAATTTAATTCATCGCAATAATCAAAAATTACAACTAATATTGTTCTTTAAACTTTGAAGTTTAAAGTAACTAACAATCTGCTCGCGTTGCCGCGGAAGATCAAGTGAGAGTAATATATACGTATATTTGAAGGTTTAAATTCGTTTTAGGTAGTTGCAACAAGTAACAACTGGTCCTTGACGGCGAGAGTACAAAAAAAAAAATGGCAGTAATTCCAAGTAGTACATCTGTATTATAAAATGTTTTGATCGGATTCACTTCGTTTGGAGCGAAACCAGTGGCGTACACAGATATTTTCAATGGAGGGGGTTATATTAAAAATTATACATACATATATATATATATATATATATAGTTATATTTTTATTTTTCTACAAATATGTTATGAAAATAAATAATTTACAATTTTTAGCCATTTTCGTATAAGTATTTAAACAGTTTAAGGGGGGGGGGGGGTTGAACACCCCCCCCCCGTGTATACGCCACTGAGCGAAACACAGCGAACGCTACGATAATCACAACCACGCGAGATAAACGCGTCGTGATTGGGTGTGTATATCGTGTACGTATAGATCGTACGTATGATGATGTTATAATATTATATGGAACATAACCATATAAGACGTTTTGTTTGCGTACTTTTCGAGTTCGAATATGTTAGAGATGGTAACAATAATATATTTTGGAAATGTGTTGGTCTGTTGCTATCATATAACAATGTGTTAATAATCAAACAAATATCATTCACAAATCAAAAATAAATATACATAGTAATAATAATAAGAAGAACCTTATGCCATTGTGGATAAACAAATGAAATAAAAAAGGCCCATAAATATACAATATTATAATAAATATACAGTCATCATATATAGATACATACAGAATATAGAATAGATAAATAAAACACGTATAGCACGCAGTGTTTTCCGGTCAAAAGCTGTTGCCTATTAAAATCTAGATAAATTATTCGTTAAAAATATGATGCCATTATAATATTACGACTTCACAACATTCGTCTGGTCGGTCATCGTGACGTACTCATGTCTATATCCGGTCGCCACCGATGCCGTGCACTCGCACTGTACCCGGAAACCAAGCTGCAGGATCCTCACTGTACGATATTTTTATTCCTTTAGATAAATCACCCGTAAAGTCTCTGCCGTCAATAAATCACCATCACTATCGCTGAAATTAGTGAAATTGCAGGTCTGTGTTGTTGATGGCGCCATCGGTACCGCTTTCGACTTTATTGCTGCTGTCTATCACTCCAGTAACATTATAGACGTTATTACTCTATAGTCCATCATATAATCACGTGACGAAAGCTGTCAAGCCATAGAAGTGTCTCACAGACCACAGTGATAAATGTACCTACGTAACATACGATCAGGGCCGTACTCAGCTTTGGCGGGCCTCGGACAAACTAAACCTTCTGGGCCCCCTATTTTTATAAATGGGTTTTCCTGGTTTTCGTAGGAAAATTTGTGTAATTATGTATAAAACTAATCATTAAATTATATTGACATCAAATATTATTGCAACCATGCTGTTTTAAAACATTTTATTTTTATCTAAAATAATATTAAAACTTATATAAAGTATTACAGTATTACAGAGTATTAATATATGATTAAATGTTCAACAAAATTACAGTGCTCATTGGTCGTTACTTAAGCTCCAGCTGGGGCCTGTTAAAATTAAAATTTTTTTGAAGACCAGGGCTAGTCATCATGATTTAAATTTTTTTTTTTTGTAGACCCGGGCCCCTCAAAAATATGTTTAAGTTCGGGCCCCGGACAAATGACCCGAGAAAACCGGTCTGACTACGGCCCTGCATACGATCAGATGTTTATTGTTTTTTAGATTATTATTAATTATTATTAATATTTTATAGTTAGTTTTGTATGCCGTGCACCACGAGTCGTCGCCTTCGCCGGTACAGGCTAACCGCGCACCGTGTCGTTGTCGTCAGTCGTTCCGCCAAAGTTATCAGGGCCCGTCGTGCCGCCAGAGGGTCGACCGCATCGGTCACCGAACATTCGACTCCAACAAATCCCCATCGCGAGTGATCGGAGAACGCGCGCAGGTAACTTACCGCCACTATTTAAGATAGTACTATACTATCTTAAATCATGCTTACGGCTTACCGCCGCGCACCGTCCGTGCTCTTTCCAGTATCTTCCCTATCCATACGTCGCCGTCTTCGGTAAGAGGGTGTAGGGTTGAATGCCTGCGGATGCATAACACAAGAATCGCAAAGCTGGCGACTCGTTTCCTGCACAATGTCTGTATCCATCGCCTGCTCGTCACCGTCAGCCAGCTCATAGTCGGAAATGGAGACAGTCGTTCCTCGATCGAGGGTCAACTCCACCGACTGCACTGCCATTTCCGATGATGGCTCGTCTCCGCTTGACAACAGATACTACAACAGATCATTCATCAAGCCTTGTACATTGTCATTAACAAAAGTTTTCAGTTCTTTTATGAATTCATCGAAGTTTTGTGATGCCATTTTAACGTTATACTGTTATGTCATATTGTAATATGATTGAAAGCGTGGAATGTGAACGTATAGTCCGGATTCATGAATCGTAAATGAAATTTTATAATATTGTCCGATAAAGTGAAAATTAAAATCTTTTTTTTAATATAATATATTTCTGTCGATTTAACTCTAATATACCTATGACATATTGATATTTTCCCGATAAACAAAGTTTTTTTAAATTATTTTGTAATTTAATTTAAGTTATGTTTGCTTTATGTATAAAACATATATTATATAATACGATTTACGACTCAGCAGATCCAAACCATTTTACAATTTTTTCTTATTCCGTTGCAGCATAAATAGCTCTTAGCTGGAAGATGGATAGATAAAAATGACGATCCTCACGTTCCTCATTACATCAAAAACAAATGAAAAAATGTCCAAATACATGACGATATACGTCAGCAATTGGATGTATTACAATTTAATTTAAATTTGTATGGTTTTTATATTACCTACTATTGTTTTTTTTTTGTCTTCGCGCATTTATTATTACCCAGTGAGAATTTTATAATATTACATTTTAACTATTTAAAGTATTGGCATTGAATTAATTAATGTTTTTTTAGCTGTCAACTTTACTGAAAATTAAAATTATTGAACTAATAATATTTAGTTTAGTATTAATTTAATTTTAGTTATTAAATAATTTTTTTCTCAAATTATGTAGGTACTAGGTTTAACTTTTTAAAATTATTATTAGACTTTTAATTGCTTCACTTTGTATAGGTACTTTTAAATGTCTTATTTAAATTTATATTATGTGTATCAAAATAAAATGACACGCCTAGAATTGAACTGCAAAAAACTGAAAACCCTTTAAAACTAAAATTGATATTTTTTGATAGAGGTTTTATGACTCTTAAAACTTAACAGGTTCTTATTGATTTGAATAAATTTAATAAAACAGATTAATCATATTAATTGTTTTTCATAATCTCCAGCTGAGTTTACACTTAAGCCCGCAACTAATATATTGTGCATAAGTATATATAGCATAAACATTTAGGTACTATAGAGGCATAGAACTACCATTTTATACAATAAGATATAGATAACTTATATTTTATTTTGATTATGTTTTATTTTTTGTCTAATCAAATTATAAATCTCAAAATTTTTCAAAACACATAACCTTCTGGACTTTTTGTCCAACTATTGAACATTATCATCTAATAACGATTGGTGTATGATAATTCCAGCAAAGTATAGGTTGTGTTCTTTTATACCATTAGTTCTGAAAATACTGATAATAATAATTTCATTCAGTCAAACAATATTGTTATACACTCTGTAGAAATCCAAATTCAGAACTTAAAAACAGTGGGTCAGTGTCAGTCATCAGACTAATTCACATGTGGTACTGTACAACGGTACACATCAACCAACTGTGTATTAACATTGGTTAATATGTATAGCAAGTATAAGTATAATATTTGTATACTAATAAGTATTGAAAAATTAATTTTGTTGAAATGTATGATATAACTTACAAGTTATAAGGTTGTAACTATTATGGTTTAATATAGGACATACAAATTTATTAAAATTAATTCCAGTCAAGTAACAATATTAATGAATATTTTCCATTTATTTTCTTCATCAAATTATCAAAGTTCTTTATATTTTATGTTATTTTAATTGTCTTTGTAATAACAATATTGGTAATAATACATAACTTGTATGGATTGTACAGTTTTTAAGCAATGGAAGGTAGGCAGACTACATAGTGAACATGTATTCATTTACTTGTCTTACATCGGTATAGGATAATGGTTTATTTGATAATACATAAAATAAATAATTACTCAGTTAAATTTTTCAAAAAATATTTTTTTATAATTGGAAACTTATTTTATAATATTCAATACACAAAACATTATTTATTTTTGAACACAATAAATTAGAACAATAAACGTTCACTTAATTTAAAAATAAATTAAATTTTTTTTACAATAATATTATCAGAGTTATTTAAAACATATAATATGTATACTATATACAGTTTAAAAATATTATTTTTCTTCTATTATTAATTGAATATAACATAAAATAACCATAAAACTTATTAAAATAATATATTAATTTTATTTTTATGCAATATTTTGGAAAAAAAAATTAAGAAAAAAACTTTACAAATTGGTAATTTACACATTAATTAATATAGTGATTAAATTCATAAGGAAAGGACTTGATAATTTAAAATTAACCAATTTAAATTTACCAAATAAAATAAAATGTACATAAAATCAGTATTAATTACTTAATAGTATAGATTAATACTATAGATATATAACATAATGTCAATGTTATTATTTATCACTCATAATTTTAATTTTAATTTGACTCAATAGTGATGCATGAAAGTAGAAAACAAGTAAACACTTATTTACCACTTCCTTCTACCACAATTATTATTAAAGAGAATCAAAATTAAAATAATGAGTGATAAATAATTGTATAAGTGCAGTGTATCTAAAGTGTTATTTACTTCAATCTATGTAAATAGCAAATAGTTAGAATGTAATGATAATATTGTTGAAAATTAATAGATACCTATAAATAACCTATGGTACAATTAAAATATATATACATATTTTTTTAGTAAACTAAAGACTTTCTAACAATTAGTATCATATTTACCTTAAAGCCATTGTAGGTAACTAAAATTGGGTTTAAATACATAAATACTCACGCTTTTCTATAAAATGATTTTTCAACTCCAAAAAAGCTTAATGTGGGATGACATTTTTATTTTTAGGCTAATTATGTTTATGGGATTGTAGAAAATAATGATTGCCATTTTAAAATAAATTTATATGCAAATAAATATTCTTAAATCTCAATGTATATATAAACGGATATTTATAGATATCTGCTAACTCCTAAGTAGAATAAATAAGATAGACATACAAATATACTATAATAAATTATTTACTAGAAGCGTTTGGTTTTTTTTTTAATCTGTCAAAAAGAAATAACATGAGAATTAACCATTTATAAAATTAATTTTTTAGTAATTTAACTTACTTATGAGCTAATCTTGACTTGAGTGCACATGTAAATTTATTTGCAACTTTTTTATCTAATGTTGTTTTGTCTTCTAATACTTTTTTGCAATTTATAATTGTCATGGCCATTTCTTTACAAGTCATCTTAGGTGGGTCACGCTTCTTCTAAAATGATTAAAACTTTTAATTAGATATTTGATATGATAAACAAATTTTATTTTATTCAAACATATATAAATGTATTTTTAATTACAGGAGGTGGAGTATTATCTGCATCAAAATCATCAATTAAATCAGATTCAGAAAGAACTTCCTCTTTAAGTATTTTCATGTTTAAGTGACCACCTAATGTTTGAAGTAAAATTTTACTGTTATTCAAAACACAAAAATTCTAATAGTATACTCTGTCCAGTGAGAGAATGTGCCGCAGACCGACCAAAATCAGTTTTTCTGCGCATTCCCCAATGATATTCAGCCATAAGCGAACCAGTTTTGATAGCATGGTGATGCAGGGGGTTGCGCAGAATCGGCTTATTCTAACGCAGGACAGACTTAGATAACTGATAAATCTATTAAATATTCATAAGTAAGTTAGTGCATACTTTTATCATCTTTAATTTGATTAACCAATCCACCTCTTTTTTTACCATTAGTTTTTCGAAGCTTTGCATCTTGATCATGTAATCTAAATAAATAAAAGAAAATTAAAATATTAGGTATACAAGATATAACTAACTAAAATATTTTCTTATTTTATATTAATATTAATATATCTAAGTAAGAAATTAAACTGTATCATATAACTAGTCTACATTTAATGCTCAAATCTTCTCTCATTAAAATATTTTATAATTGTTTATTTTCTTAAATAAGTGATGAAATAGAGCTATAGTGCGCGCCTGTCAAAATTTTTAGCAAATTACATTATAAAATCATTATGTACTTTCTCTCTCTCTCCCTCTTACTTTTTACAATGATTCTTTTCTTTTGCATATTTAAACAGTAACTTTGTAATTATATTCTGCACCCGAAACTTAAAAATTTAATTATCCTCTATTTACATATCTATAGAGAATAATATAGGTGCATTTATTACAATATTTATCTTATTACATTTTCTTGTACATTCAACTTTACTCTAATAAACAAAATGTGAAAATACATCAACCATTAAACACTAATTAATGGGGTAGTTGAAGTATAAATAATGCAATAAAAGGATAACATAAAACACTCAAGCATTCTTAGTCAGTAATCTTAAACAACGGACAAAGGAAACTAAGTAACTAAGGTCCTAATAACCAACATATTCTATATATTATTATTAATATACTTCAAAGGAAGTTCTGTAAATATTCAAATTTAATATATATATATATATACCGTGTGTCCCAGAAAACAGGGTACACTTTATCATTCATTACCCTTTTAATATTTTTAAATTCTGTTTGCGGGACGTTAAACTAGACAGATGGATCATAAATTCCTAAGACTTACAATTTTTTTAACTCGTGTAGTTTACGCATGCGCAACACAACTTCATTTTTTTTTAATGGCAACCCCTATTTTTAATATCATTTTCGAATTAATCTATTTTTTTCAAGCAATTTTGATGTATCAACATGTATTTTAAACCCAAAATTGTCGAAGTTAGAGCTAGGTATAATTTTGAAAAAAAATGTATTAAATTAAATTTTTTTTTTAGTTAATGTATTTTTTCGTTCTAAATATCATTTAATACTTAATACATTTATTATTAGTAATAAATTATTTATTATCTATGAATTATTTAACGAAAAAATACGTTATAACTAAAAAAAAAATTAATTTAATACATTTTTTTCAAAGTTATACCTAGTTCTAACTTTGCCAATTTTGAGTTTAAAATACATGTTGATACATCAAAATTGCTTGAAAAAAATAGATTAATTCGAAAATGATATTAAAAATAGGGGTTGCCATTAAAAAAAAATGAAGTTATGTTGCGCATGCGTAAACTACACGAGTTAAAAAAATTGTAAGTCTTAGGAATTTATGATCCATCTGTCTAGTTTAACGTCCCGCAAACAGAATTGAAAAATATTAAAAGGGTAATGAATGATAAAGTGTACCCTGTTTTCTGGGACACACGGTATATTGCCAAACATTATTTTGCTTACTTTTTAATTAGTTTTCTTGCTAATTGATTAGCAAATTCTGTCCGTTCACCAGTACGTCGATTAGCCAAACGTTCTTGAATCAAGTTAGTTAACTCGTCATTAGTGACAATTTGAGATGTCATTATCTGTTTTAAAAACCAATAATGTAATTAATTTTTTGTGTTTTTTGTGTATATTTATATATATATATATATATATATTATAAATTATAAAAACATTAGTAAATTACTTTTTTCTTTGATGGTCTGATATATACACCATCGACTAATTCGTCTTTCACTTTTGCTAAACTCATAGCCTTTTTTGAAGCCATTTAAAATATATTTTGAATTTTGATGTAGAAAAGTTACACTAGACTATAGTTATTAAAGTTAAATTATTAACGTATATTATTAGTATTATAGTTGATAAAAATTGTTAATTGTTATATGTTTAGAAATTTAAATATTTGTTAATAATTCTTTTATCTTTATCATGTCAATTTAATATTTATTTGTATGACATTATTGCATTGATTATACTTTATTGTGATAATATAATGGCCAATGGAATAACTTATTATTAATTTTGGGACATTAAACACCTATGAAAATATGAAATAGTTACAGCCCACAAAATATAATATAATCATAGATTATAGATAATAATATTATATAATAGAATAAATATTAAATAGATTAATAAATATTTTAACAATTATTATAATAATTTTTTAATAAATAATAATATTATCTATAAATTGTTTGTGTGTTGTTTATCTATTTGAATGTATTGTAAATATATTTTTTACAGTGTGTCTCCACCGCAGATATAGATATTTGACATTTGACTATATAAAGTTTAGAGTGGAGACACATTATAAAACACAAGTAAAAGAAAAGTAAAAGAAAATCTAACTTCCAAATTATTATTTATTTTTACTTGGTTACTCTTGATATTAGTTTTTTGGGACACAGAATTAGAGGGGAAGCGAATACTCATTACTCGCCATTTTTTTTATGAAGCAGCAGCTGCAACTGCTGCAAGCTTGCAACGTTACACAATGCAATATGCAATTTATGCATAAATGCATTATGCATCAGTTATATCATAGAATAATATTCAGAGTATATTATATTAAAAAATATCTAATAATTAATATTCCATATGACTACAATTATAGCAATAGCGCATAAACTTAAGTCATTTATTAGACTTAGAAGACCCTACTGCCCAGTGCCCACTGATCTGTAAATAAGTACACGAATTAAGATTTATCTTTAAATTTTTCTAGAATATATCAGCTGTAATCATAGGAACAATATATGGGCACTCACAAACTAATAAACTATATTTCTTGATGTTTCTTTCTGTTTGGTATGATCGAAACAAATTACAAATTGAATTTTTATCATTTGCGCGCATTAAAGGATGGATCTATTGGTAGGAGACTTCCACGTATTTTGATCGTCTTATTTCATAATCTGAGATTATACTTATAACCTAATGCCCGCCGCTCGGTTGCAACCGGGCATATGTATATTATAGTAGAAATATCATACCACAATATCAACAACTAATGAAACGTAACGCTGACTCCCACCATTTTTCAGTTCTTCCAGGTATTGCGTATCACGGCGAGCAGGCTGTGAAGATGTAATTTATGTCAATTTTGTGATCATACCTCATGCCTATTAATTTTATCATGTTTAAAACCGCGTTATAAATTATAATTATTAATTTTAAAACTTAAAACTGTTTATGACAATGACAGCAATAAGTTGAATTGAAGAATAATTTAATAGACTTATTGGTGTTTGCCGTAGTTGGTGTCTTGGTGATACAAATTTCTATAGTCGTCTTTGACATTGCACAATGTTAAACGTTCATAGTGTTAAGTGTTTACATTTTGTATTTTTGTATACAATTTCTTTCCAATTATGAATGACACGTCGTAGGTAGTACCTAGCAGAATATGTTTGTATAGATGGTGCAGCTGCATGCCAGTATAGTGTATATA
Organism: Schizaphis graminum; assembly: GCA_020882235.1. Classification (NCBI taxonomy): domain Eukaryota; kingdom Metazoa; phylum Arthropoda; class Insecta; order Hemiptera; family Aphididae; genus Schizaphis; species Schizaphis graminum. Next base: position 41,982,371 of record CM037034.1, read on the forward strand.
CGTTGTTAAAGACAAACGTGTTTTAATTTTTGAAACGTTAGTGATCTACAAAATTTGATACCTGAAACCTGATAAGGTTTATTATATTATTTAGAATATTTTGCTGTAGCCTAAATATTAAATCAAATAAGAAGTAACATATTATTCATAAAATTTTTTATCGACTCTGGACATTGATCATTCATATTTTTTGACTATCAATAGATTATTACCTGAATAGTCATAATCTCCTAATTCAAAGTAAGTTTAAAATTTAAATGTTCATATTGTATTTATTTTAAATTTGATATGATATTGAATCAAATTATTCATTAAGCTGTGTTTTTAGTTGACTGTTAAGAGTAAAACACTTATATTGTCTTGTGATGGATTCTGCTGATGATGTTACCAATAATGACGAAATTGAAAAAAAGGTTAGAACCCTCTGGGTGGGTAATCTTCATCCAAAAGTGTCTAGCAGAGATATAGCCGAACTATTTTACCAGGTAATTATAAAACATGTAAATTAACTTATAATTATATAGATTTAATGAAATCTTATTAATTATTAGATTGGAAACAATCACATAAAATTGTGTATCATTATACAAGATAAAATATTACTTTAATATACACTTGTAGTTGGAAACAAGAGATAATTCGAGTAACATAATCTTAATCAAATTTTAATTATAATATTTACCTACATATATTTATTTATTTTTGTGGCTTTGTTGTGATGATTTTATAATTTGTATTATTATTATTATGTATTTAAATAAATAAATTGATTATTTACTATCTGTAAAATTACAAATATTAAATTATAATTGATAAACTAATTTGTTCTTTACTTTTCATTTATGGTTTGTGTTATGGCTAAAAATTATATTGGGTAGGTAATACACTATTACCAAAAATTATCTACCTCCAACTGCAAGAGGAATGTAATATAAGAGTTATCTTGTTCTTAATGTAATCTAATTAGGTATATGCTAATATGGCAACATATATTATTACATTGTTATTTTAATATTGAATTAATTTTTTGATTTTTGTTAATTTTTCTATTTATAAACAAATATGTTGTTTTATTTTCTGTATGTTAAAATATTTACAATTAAATAGATAAATATGCACTTAAATATTAATTAGATTTTTTGTTTTGGTTGTTTTTAAGGTAGGGCCAGTTGAATATGTAGAATTTGCATATGACGAAAATGAAATATGTGAAAACTTTGCTTTGGTTGTGTTCAAATATTCATGTTCAGTGGAAGATAGTTTAAAATTTTTTAAAGGCACTAAGTTGTATGGGTTGCCAATAATAACAAAGAATTACTCAAATCACTTTGAAGATCCAGTTTTTAATGAACAACTTAACTATTTTAAACAGTTAATAAAAGTCGAACAAAATTGTCAACCAAATAGTCCTACTGAATGTAAATGGATTGATAAAAGTTTAGATGAGAAAAACATTCCAGAAAGTTTGCCTGAACCACCAATGCATGAAGATCGTAGTCATAATAAAAATCATAATAATTATGATCGTAGATGTAGTTCCAAAGTTAATTCAAGTAAATATAGACATAACGCCCGTAATTCTAAACGCCAAAATTCAGTAAATAGTGGTGAATATTATCCAATTCATAAATCTCACCACAGTCAAAAACATTATAAAAATTCTGAACACAACAGCAGCTCTGGTTCAATGGAAATGTTTAACTACGAACAAGATTCATATTATAATAATCCAAGTAATGATCGTAAACACCATGATCATACATCATTTAATCGAAAAGAAAGTGCATACCACAATCAGGAATCTATGTCTACGCATGAAAAAAATTCTGGTAAAGATAATATGCTAGTGCGTGACCTAAGAGATACTATGTTTAGGAAACGTAATCGCTTAGATTCTAATTTTCATATTGATATGAATACTAATGCTGGTTGTACGTCAATTTTAGATCTCAGAGATACTATGTACCAAAATAAGAACAGCAGGTATGAAGATTTTGGACAACAGAATTATAAATCAGATTCTAATAATCGATGGTCAGAAAGAAATCAGAACACACATGGTAGTAGTAGTTACTTAAAAAAAGAACCTCGCAAAAATAACTATAATTCTGAGCGTTACAATGAATCAAATACAAAATATCAAAATAATTATGCTGATAGAAGTTATAACCAAAATAAATCAAACAATGGTATTCAAGAATATGGCAGTGAATTTCCTAATAACTATAATGATGGTTATAGACGCGACAAAAACTGGCGTAATAATAATAAGTACAACAATCCTCAGAACATAGAATCTAGCAGTCGTCAGCACAATTCTTACCATCCTTACAAACGAAACAATGAACACAGTGGTCATAACCGCAATAAAAGTTACAACAGAGGGGGTTCTGACCGATCAAGACATAATTATTATTCATAAAATGAATAAATTATTAATGTAATTTTAAGAATAAGCTCATTATTGTATAATTTTGAAGTTTTGAAGTTAACTGTTAAGCATATATTTTTTTTTTAATTAAAATAACATTATATAAATATTTTTATATTTATAAAAATAATCAATTTGTACATTAATGTACCTGTTAGAAAAAGATCTCAAAACAGATTTCTGATTATTCAATGTCTATTTAAAATATATGCATCACATATATTATTATTTAGTAAATATTTAAACTTAAGTACAAAATCAATTTTTCAAAGTTAAAACTTGAATGATTTCTATAGTTCTTATTTTAAATTTTATTATAATAAAAAAAAATTCTGTGTGATGGAATATATTTTTTTTAAGTATACTTCTAAATATATATAAAAATTTGTATTTTGTTTAATTTAAGATTGTTGATTCAAAATCTTACAATTTAATATAGAATATAAAAATAATAACCTATCATTTTATTTTAACATGTTTATTGCTTAGGTTTGATAAATTTAAAATAATGAGTGAAGGTCACCTATCTTAGGCAGTATTGGGCATATTACAAGACTTTCATCTAATCATCTTAAATATAATTATAAATATTTTGTTAAAATGTATAAAACAGATATTTTTTTAAGAAATTTATATGTTTGTTTGATTAATTTTTTAAAAAAATTACTATTTGTTGGTTATAAATAGATAATTTAATATCTTTCATCTTAAAGAACTTTTTTTATCATACAGCTATCGCTATGACTGAGATATTTGAAATTGTTTATATGATGTTACTTTTATCAAATTGTTATTAATTATTTAGGATTCATCAATTACTAATACAATTTTCCGGTAAATTTCATTATATTTTTTTCATATGATTAAAGACTACAAGTTATATTATTGTAAGTCAATTTAATAATTTAATATTTATGTACAAGACAAAATAATGTATGTAGTACTCCACAACAAAATTGGAAAAGTTAAGAATATGCCAACAAATCAGTTCCCTACAAGTGCCTATAATAAACACAAAAAGGTATTTACTTTTAATTTTTATGTTTTTACAATACATATTTTCAAGACGGAGACAACACATGGGTACTACCTACGTCCTCTTAAGTATAACAAGGATTCATTGCCCACTTCTTTTTAATAAATTACTTAGGTCAATATAAGTAAAGGCACAGAAAATTCCAGATTTTGTATGTAAAAATGTGCTTTATGTCTTGTAGGGTTTATCTATTTATATTACTTTGCATTGCAGATTACAATAAGTTTAAAAAAATATTTACCGCAGTGCTGACCTGTTTGTTATCTCTATATACAATAACAGAATTGAGTTCTCGATAATTTCCAATTAACCAATAAGTGGCAACTATTTGGTATGTATAAAAATAAAACAATTTTTTTTATATAGACCCTGAGGTGTAATATATTTTAATATTTTTAAGTTATAAACATTCAATTTTAAACAAATAAGCCACGTCTTGCTTAAATTAATAAATGGTAAATAAATATCTTTATATTATATAGCAAAACTGCATTTTATTTTTGCAATCACAATTATAAAAAAACATTTTTATATATTATACAAAAAAAAATTGATCAATTTATTATTAAAGCATAATTTTATAAATAATATATTTATTTAAACATGTATTTTTCTGAAAAGTAATTCATAAAAATAAGATTTGAAAAATAAATTAACATTTTCTATTCAATATTAATTTGAAGCAATTTTCACACATGAATTGTATTTACTAAAAATATTTAAAAACAACTTAATAATATAAAAATATATACTTAAATTATATTTATATTCATTTACAAGTTAAACCATTAATCAAATAGTTTCACAAAGTATTAAAAAATTAAACTTTATAAAATAATAGTTACCAATTCAATGGACATAGGAATCATCAAATAAAATTTTAAAAACATTTCTTAATATTAAGAGTGTGATGTTATAGCATCATGAGGTTTTCCCATTTGTGTCAATACTTTATCAAGCCATTGTAAAGGTCCATGTAAATGTATCTCAATCCAACATGGTGTACTTGTTACATCTTGACGATGATAATCGGCCCCCCAGCCTTTTACAAATGACATACGTATTGTACACATTTTGGTTAATTCAAAAACTGCCTCAAACCCATGATTAACTGATTGTGATAAAAGACCAGCAAATTCTTGATTGTTAAATATACGCAATGAACAACCTGGTGGTATTTTACATACTGTAGATGGATGAAAACCGTGGTGTTGGTTACAATTACGTGATTGAACAAATATAGCAGAGTCAGACAAACATTCAGCAAAGACTTCACCTCCAACATAATACAATTGAACACCTAAAAAAAAATCAATTATAAATACTGAAATAGATTTAATTTTGGTAAACTAGAATAAAATATAGTAATACCTTTGCCTATATGTCGTCTAGTATTTTCAATTGTTGAATTGCGATTTACATTAGATAACTGACCAAGGCAAAATCGATTTAAATCATTTCTAGGGTTTGTAAAACCATCCACAACCACATGAGGTGAATGACATTGGTACACTTCACCTACTCTAGAATTGAGTTCGTAATATGCTATACTAGCCCAACAAGGTTGTTCCTGAAAAAAAGTAATAAGTATAATTAAACAATTTGTTATTATTCTTCAAAGCAGTTTTAAATTATAGGATTACTGTTTAATACAATTTATTGATTATTTATTTTAATAATGAATAATTAAAGCATTTTACATTTATGACCAGGGAAAAAATAAAAGCTAAATAGGTCATATTTTTAATTTGTTTTAATATTTATTTTTTTATACTTATTTACAAATTATTTGTTTTTATACTCAAATGACTCAAATGTAATTAAATAATTTACTAACAAAAAATATATCTATTTATGTTTCAAATTTTTAATCATTAATATTTGTTTTCATCTTAATATTAATAACTAAAACTATCATAGCTTAAAATATTAATACATAGCCTCTAAATAATAATTATTAATTAATAATAAAAAACATATATTACTTGATAGACTATTGGAATACCATCAAGATCTTCTAAATTGGTATTTTTATCAATATTATTTATTTTGTTTGGATCATCTGCTGAAGAAAATGAAGTATTCTCTGAAATATTTATAAGTTAAAATAAGATATATATAATCATTTTGCCTTTGTTCTAAAATACCCTACCAATTAGAGAAGTTTCCGAAAAAGGATTAATGTTATTTGTAGAAGAAATTGGATTAGGAACATTAGTTGTAGTTTGATTAGTAGTTAATACACTTTCAGGGAATCCATCAGTGTTCATTGATACATTAATTGGCATTCCAACATCAATTGGTGGCTGATATTGCTGCAATGTTTGTTGTGGAGCATACTCACTTTGACGAGGAACTAGTACTGGCGGTAAAACTATAAAATAAAAAATGTTTATAAATTCATTAATAAATATTATGTACTTTATGATTTTACCCGGACTTTCAACTCTTTGATAGTGGTATGGATTTATGCAAACATCTTTTTGTTTAGCAGAGAATGGAAATTGACAGTGATCAACTGCTTTAAGCTCATGGTGTGACTGAAGATCAGGCCATCGCCATACTCTGCAGTATATAACATGAGGTAAACCTTTTCTGTGAGATACCTAAGATTACAAGCTTTTAATACAAGCTTATGATTGTAAATAAACATAAAATAATATGTTCTTACTTGCAATCGACCATCAAGACTTCTAGGTATAGTAACACATTTACTTGGTTGTCCAGGTGAACTTAGAGCTTTTTGTAAATCTTCAGTTGCCCCTTTCGTTTTTTTTAACTTTTTCATCAGTGCATCTACAGCTTTTTCAGCCCATTTTTCTTCTTCATCTCCTTGTTTCCACCCTAATAGCTTTTTTACAGATGGGCTGGTAAATGAAAATAAACTATTCAAAGCACCTCCTGTTGTATCCATTTCTTCAACCATTATTACTACCTATTTAAGTAGTAAAATATACATATTATACATATTACTTATTATGCACTATTTAATATAATAATAAATATATATATAATAATGTATATAATAATAAATTTAAATATTTAATAAATCATAAATATAATATATAGGTATCTATATTTAAATAATAAGTAATAAGTAATTAGTATAAAATAACAAATACAAATAATTAATTGCATATTAAGTTCCAAACAATACTTACTAAGTTTAATACTTGGTTTATAAATTTACAATGTATAATTAGTTTATATATACCTAAACGTGTATAAATAATTTATATTTTTTATTTATTTATTATACATATTACTGTGTAAGTAAGTAGGTAAGTAAATAACAAATAAGTTTTAATAAATACACTTCACTATTTATTTATTTGTTTTAGCTTTAAAAGTGAAAATTATTCAATGAGCAAATATTCAAAAAACAATAATTTGGAATCCGGCATTAAATATTGTAATAGTTTTCAAGTTTTACAGTGTAGAATGACAGAATTAGCGCGTGCGCATTTTTTAAATATTATAAAATCGATAATTGTATGCACTATAACATCGATAATGTATTGATTTTTTACTAGACGCATGCGCAGTACAAGACAGGATAACTGATAAAAATTGTAATTATAAACATGTATATATATATATAATATACATGTGTTAACTGTTAAGGAGTACTGTTCCCCGAATGTTCCGTCGTTTCTATATGCCGATAACAGCAACATTTTTAAACAGAAAATAGTTTTTTTTTTATGTCTTTTTTCTACTCACAGGCTATTATAGCTAATAGAAGTACACTAGGTACCTATTTTAAAATACATAATTGTATTTTGTATGTTTTGTAATAATTTTTTTTGACATTAATTATTATATTACGCATAAATCTGTATTGGTTATCAGTTAACATTAAAGAGTTATATTATAGAGCCTTAGTTAATAGTTAATAGTCAATTTAAGTGAAGTGCCATTGGGATGTATAGGATGATGACTTTTCGAAGAGGCCTTCCATTGATGAAACTTCGGATAGTAGTTATAATCATAAATTGAATTTTCATTCAATTAAATAAATCTTGGCATCAATTGAATTTTAGACACCTTCAGAGGGTTATTTTGCAGAAAATTATTGCTCGTTGACTTAGAGATTTTAATGATTAAGAAGTGTGAATATTTCAGTTGTGAAGACCAGTAACATTTTGGACAGATGGATAGAGTACTTGATGAAGTAATCTTATAAATATAGACTTTAAGTATTTAATGGAGATATTCTATCTAAAAAGTTTGGATACAAAATTGCTATTAGAATATTATAAAGATTTGGTTAAGTTGAATTTTGTTGGTCAATATGAGTTTGAGTAGTAGTACACAGAAGACAATATTATTGTAAATACGTAGATGTTTGAATATGAAAAAATTTTTTTTACCAAATTTGAATACTTTTCATTGTTTATTAGTTAATTGTGTATTAAAACATAATTTTTATTATAACCTATCTATTATAGAAATCTCTAATCTGCATTTTTTTATATGAATGTAAGGTATTAATTAATTATAAAATGAATATAAATATGTACAAAGTATTAATGATTATTTAATTGGATTTTTTCTTTTTATTCCTGAATAATTTATTTCTGGAAATTATAATTAAACAACTTCTTACTAAATATAAATTTGTTTGTACATTTATTTCAATATGTATTTAATTAGTTACTAAATGTTTTAATCAAATTTATTTGTAATTTTATTATAGGACTGAAATAATAAATATGGATATTCAATCAGTAGATTCTAGTCGTAGTCGATCAACTAATCGAAATGAAACCATTTCATACCAACATTTTCTTGATATGGAAACCCTATGTGATCGATTAATACTGTTAGATTATGAAACTTATGTGGTGAAGTCATTGAAAATGAGACCAATTAATAGGTAAATTAAATGAGTTTTATTAATAAATGTTCATCTTTAATTAAATAATTACTAATATAATTAATAATGTATTAGACATTATTTTGCCTTACAAACTAGTTCTGGAGAACAGTTTTACATGTTTGTATCTTTAGCCATATGGCTGTTAAGCAAACTTGGTAAAGATTTAAAACAGCCGCAAGAATATGATGACCCGAATTCAACAATTAACAGTATACTAGAATCGTCTGCACAATTAGTATGACATACATACTATAATATTGAGCTATTGGAAAATATTCATAAAAATAAACATTTTTTTTTTTAGGAATTATCTGTTGATTTTCCAGTCAATCAATTAAAACAAGGTTTTGGAAAGCATGTTATTGACATTTTAAATGGACTTGCAAATTTAGTTTTAAAAAAAAATGAATTCACCTACAAAAAGTAAAAAAAAAAATAATATTTAAAATAAAAAATTACTTGAATAGTAACTTTATTTTTTAGGCCAATATTTCCAGTTGAAAAAGAAGAAATAGAAGAATTACCTGAAAATAATGCAGAACTTTTATTGGAACATGTTGAAGAAGAAATGGTCTGGACTGACTCTGATTCTGATGAAGAAAATATGACTAATGTTAATGATTTAACTGTTTTAAATAGGGTAAATAATAAATATTTTGAAACTTAATATAAATTACTACGAAAATATTGGTTCCAGAATAAAAGACCAACCTCTTTTAAAACAAATGAAAATTTAAAAATTTCATCTACCAATAAAGAAGAATGGAACCTAGAATTAGAACAAGTTCTTCCTTCATTACGAGTAACAATCAAACTAGGTATTTAATTAGATCCTAACAAATAAATAACTTTAGTTTTATCTCATTAAATTTTAAAAAATATAACTTAATAATATTTAATTTAATTTTAATTTTCATAGTATTTAAATTATTTTAAATTCTTAATTTATATTTTTAAAATAGCCTTTTAATATTTGCATAAATGCTTAAAATAATTTTTAATTTAAAAAGTAAATGCCATCAACTATAATAAATAATAATAAGTTTAGTAATCGTTAATGTTCAATATTATATATCAATATTGTATACATTTTTATTAGATTCTGAACGAAGTGATGAATGTATTGATTTTACTATGATGTGTGTTTTTTTTTTTTTTTGTGTCTGACGACAACATTTGGAGCAGTAATAATGCTCCGATTTTTGACTTCAGCCCCTCTTTGAATAGGAAAATTCATCTAGTTGGTACTTTGGGGGGTCAAAAGTAAACATTTTCAAATAGTTTTCAAAAAAATCGAGAAAAACAAAAAAAAAATGACAGAAAAATGGCAATTTTACGAAAAACCACTTTTCGACAAAATCGATTTTTTGATTATTAATAAACAGATACTATAAAGTAACCATGTTAACATATAAAAACTATACTATTTGTTTCAAAATAGAATATATGACAATATTTAAATATAATATATCCTAAACTGACAAATCATCTTCATTCAGAATCGTTTTTCGTATACAATGATACCTATCATTGCATTCAAATTTAACCTACCATAGTCTGAGGTCCACCCCACCCCCTAATATATAGCAGAGCGATACCCACTTACCCGCTTTTTTTTTTTTTTCTAATCAAATGTGATAAGTTGTCGATAAAATGCTTTTATTTTCAACTTTGAAGATGGTTTTGGTATCCAAATTATATCTAATCAAAATAAAAAAACCCAAGTACTTTTTTTCATAATTAGGGAAAACAAATTAATTAAAAAATAAAAATGTTTAAAGGGGTGTTTTACCAACATTTGTTTTCTCTGTCTATCTCCCACATAATATAAAGCAGTACCCACTTGCTTACTTTTTTTATTAAAGCTAAACAATCAATTATTTATTCCATTTAACATCAATTTAGAAAGTTATAATTTATATTTAGATTGTTCAATTATAAATATTATATTATGTTTGAATTGATTTTTGAATTTTTATTCGTTAAATTTAATATTTTAAATAAAATTAGATTATAAAGATTGGCGAACAAGTTTGAAACAAATGAAGGAACATAAACTTATGATGAATGCATCCATAGAAAAAGTCAAACCTCTTTTGAACAATCTATGTAGTACACTAGGAGAAACTATGGAGAAAGTTTATAGTAGAGAACAATATTTGAATAGTTCTTTAGACCACCTTTTAATTGAATACCGTAATTCACAGGTATAAATTTAAAAAAAAGTTATCTTAGTATACTTAATTTGTAATAACTGAAAATATAATTATATTCTTTTACTATTTAGGATGAACTGGCTCGAGTTATTGAACATTATAAACTTTTAAGTAATGGTATTATAGAACGACAAGATACATTATTAAAAATAACTGAACAATTAGATATTGTAAAACAAGAAATGGAGGAAAGAGGATCAAGTATGACAGATGGAAGTAAGTATACTACCTAATACCTACCATAGACTATGATAAATTCATGTTATTTTAATAAATGATTATAATATTCAATGATAGCACCACTAATCAATATAAAAAAAGCAATAGCAACTATTAAGTCAGATATTATGGAAATGGATGTTCGTATTGGTGTATTGCAACATGGATATTTTATGTCTAAAGTACACGAAAAATCTGTTATTCAAGATCCTATGATAAGGCCAATATTTCCTAGAACTGTGTTATAATAATATTACATAGCTACATTTATTCCTTGTTTTACTTTTAAATTAATTCGTAAATATTTAAATTTTATGTCTTTATGATACATACATTTTGTAAACTATGTTTACATTAATATTTTCTTATTTATCACAATTAAGCAAGATGTTTTATATACCTAATATAAATTAAGTGCAATAAAACACATTTTTATATAATAAAAATATAATATAGTATAGTAATATTGTGAGATTCATACTTATGTTAACTCCTTACAAAAGATCTGCAAATTATCACTGGATAAGGAATAAACTCAAATCTGAGTCTCACATCTCACACATATATAAAATTGATAGAATCTTATTATATGTTATATAAAATAATGTGGTGAAAGGAGATTCTTTTAAAACAATAAAATTTATAATATTTACATGTAAATGCTTTTAGAGTCCATAAATAATGTTTTTCTGAATTTGAGAATAATAAAATAATTAACATTGTTATTTATCGTACAAATATGCAATTTTTTACAAATATTAACATCAAATGTCTAAAAAAAAAATTTTTTTATTTATTTTAGCTTCAGTATGATCTACTTAAGAAAAACGTTGTATTATTTTTTTAAACTTTAGTTATAAAATTTGAACATTTTATATATTTTTTACTACAAAATACTCGTAATTCGTAAAATGTAGTGATTTTTATAAATTTCATTAAAATTTGAACTTCAAATGTTTGCAAAAAAAAAAAGCGGGTAAGTGAGTATCGCTCTGCTGTACATTAGGTGGTGGGATGGACCTCGGACAAGGGAAGGTTAAATTTGAATGCAATGATAGGTATCATTGTATACGAAAAACGATTCTGAACGGAGATGATTTGTCAGTCTAGGATATATTATGAAAAAATCGAAAAAAATTTATTAGTTAAACGTTATTTTACACGTGTATTTTTGATTTCAAATTAAAATTTAAACTTTAAACACACGTAACATTTTTAAATTGAACAATCCTCAAACTTTTTTATAATTATTCTAAGCTTAACTTATGGACAGCATAGTATTAAATTTTCAATTCTTAGCTTTTGATAGAAAAATATTTATAAATTTTTAACTACCAAATAGTGAAAAATATTCATGATTTTGACGAATTTTTGTCAATATTTGAACTTCAAATGCTAATAAAAAAAAATTGTGCCTATGTATTTTTATAATTTTTGAATGAGAGTTAGACCAAGTTATGTAGACCCTTCAATTAAATTTTCAAGTAATTTGTCCCAGCTAAATTTTTTTTATCAACATTTATAAAAAAAAAATAAAAAAAAATTGAAAATTTCAATTGTCTATAAATAGCTCAAAAAAAGTCAAAATATTTTGAAAATCAAATCACATAAAGAAAATGGCAATCTAAATAACTGGTAAAATTTTCAAGTATTTACGACTTATACTATTTGAATAACAACAAATATTAAAAATCGTTCGAGGCTAAACCGTTATTTAACGCGGTTTTGTAAAAATTTAAATTTCAATCACTCATAAAAATTTTTTGTTTTAGTCCGGTAGAGTTTTTTTTGCAGATAGTTGAAGAAAATTTTATGGAGAACCTTGTACCAAATTTTCAAATCTTAGTTATAAAAGAAAAAATTTTTACGATTTTTTAACCACAAAATTACTTGCCAATTTTCGCAATTTTGACATATTTCGTATAAATTCGAACTTTAAGCACTCATAAAAAAAAATTGTGACTAACGATTTCGGATTTTTTTTTATAACTTTAAGAACAACTTATAAGAAACCTTGTATTAAATTTTCAAGATTTTCTGGCCGGCCAAAAAATTTTTATCGTTATTTTAAAAAAAAATACTTAAAAAAATTGAAAATTTCAACTGTCTATAAATAGCTCAAAAAAAGTCAAAATTCTTTGAAAATTTAACTGTGTATGGAGAACGCTAATGTTAACATTTGATAAAAATTTCAAGTGTTTACATCGATTAGTTTTTGAGTTATAGCAAAATAAAAAATTCGATTTTGTCGAAAACCGGTTATGCGTAAAAATTCCTGTTTTTCTGTCATTTTTTTTTTGTTTTTCTCGATTTTTTTGAAAACTGTTGGAAAATGTTTACTTTTCACCTCTATAATGCACCAAGGATATCCACTTTGCCATCGGAAACCACCCCCAAAGTTTGAAATTGAAGCATTATTTCGACTAGTTATGCTGTACACAGACACAAAAAAAAAAAAAAAAAAAAAAAAAACACACATCATTGTAAAATCAATACATTCATCACTCCGTTCAGAATCTAAAAAAAAAATTGTACTTATGTATTTTTAATATTTTTATATACCTAGATATTATAATAACTTTCGTGGAATATTGTACTATTCTCAAGAATTTTGACTAGGTAAGCAAATGATTTTTTATTGAATTTAAAAAAAAATAAAACTAAAAAAAGTTGAATAATTTAATTGTCTATAAATAGTTCAAGTACCTAAGTCAAAAATTTTGAAAACTTTGCCATGTATATTATAATATAGTAAATAATAATTTATTTATTTATTTTATGCCATACACCCATATGTCTTTTACAATATAGTAATAATGAATATAGGTAAATATCTTTATAGATAAGTATTTACTATATATAAATAAAATATAGATAACAAAAAAAATAGTTTTTAAATTAAAATAAATTAAATTAAATAACAAGCTCTTAATTGCTAACATTGATATTGATAATGAGAAGGAGAAAAACAAAGTAAATAATGTAAATGTCATATGTGTGTGTATATATTTATAATTTATATTATAAAAATATAACAAAACAGAAACATATATGAGAGGTCCATTATAACTTATTGACCGACTGTCAACAAGAAACATACCTAGCTCTCCTCAGACTTCAGAGGGTCATTCGGTCATCTTCTAAAACAACTTTTTCTGACTGGAATTAAATAATAGGGGCAAAAATTTGGTAAACATTTCTAATATCAACTATTATTCATTTTGAATGACAATAAAATAAAGTATAAAAATTATTTGATGAGAAATAGTTATTTTATGTTTCAGTAAATATTTTACAATAATTCAAATAGAGTCAAAATATTTAAATAATTATACTTATTATGTGTATGAAATGGTAACATATTAACATGACTATTTGGTAAAAGCATTGATTTTACTATTTTAGAATATAAAATATATACCTATTGGCTATTATATATAGACATATAGTAGTATATTCTAAAATCAATGGTAAAATGTTCAAGTATCTATAGTTATCGTTTTTGGGTTACAAAAAAAGAAATCGATATTTGATTCTATATTACATATAAAATACTATAGGTATAGGTAGATATATGTCTGTGTAGTGTGTTTTAGTGCCTGAATTTTAACCGCAGTGTGTAATAATGTATACGCATTTTGTATTTATATTTATGACGATTGAAATCAAAAGAAATAGTAGATAGATTAATATTTATGTTAATTTTGTTTTAGATATATATTATTATTATGTAATGTATATATAACATAATCAGGGCTGGTGTTAGGGGGGCAGTCGGGTAGTCACTAGGGCCTCGCGTTTATTATTTTTAAGAACATTAAAAATTCATATTGGTAGCAAATAACTAAAATGTATACTTGTACTACCTACCTATGTATATTTTTGTTACCTAAATAGTAATCGTATTATTCGTATTCATGCGCGTTATTTATCATTTACAATAATTTAATCTAGTGGACATTTCAGTGTATTTACAATTTAAAAATTTTGAATTTTACTACTATAAGTTCTGACGATTGAAATTTAAATAAAATTTCATTTCAAATACATCTAGTCTTAGGTATTTTAATGTGATGGCATTGATACTATTGATAGCTCCAAATGAGACATTTATCTGCAATTAATAAAAAATTTACGCAAGTTAAAATCTCTAACGACCATTTTGACTCTTTGTATAAGTATAACATTAATAAACATATAATCATTTTTTGATTTAAAAAATATTAGTTTAAACTGATTTAAGAGCTATCTGAAAAACAGAAAACGAACCGTTAAAATTAATGACATCATATATGGGTTAGGATATGAGAATTAATTGTGGAGTACCACAGGGTACCTAGTGTATTAGGTTCATTATTGTTTATCTTATACATTAATTCTATATGTGGCTGTAACATAAAAATTGATGGTCAAATAGTAACATACGCGGATGACGTCACACGTGCCTACTGTTTTCATGTAATACGTGGGAATGTGGGATGAAGTTCGTATAATAGCTATAATCTACAAGATTTTAAAAATGTAATTAACTATAAGTACTTAAATCACAGAACAATCAATTACAAAAAAACAAACTTCGTAAAGTTTACAATAAATAAGGATAGGTAATAAAAGTTTTGATAAATTAGAATTTAATACCTATATTTATGATAATTTTGATTTTGAGTTTCTAGTATTAGTATAAGATACTTTGGTTTAACATTAACATTTGATAAAAACATGAAATGGAACTCATGTAAATAATATTGTGATGCACTGATGCGTATGCGTAATGCGTTTATTGTCGTTCAGCTTTTACAAACTACATTGCCTACTACGGTCGTTTCTACCAATACAAAACTATAATCGTATAATTTATTTATCACTATTTCAGGTAATTTCTCAATATGGATTATTCGTTTGGGGAGGGGGGCTAAACCAAAATGCGTCTAGACCACTACAACTTTTACAAAAAAAAATTGTTAGGATATGTTTAAGTAAAAATACATTAATTGATTCAACAAAAAAAATGTTAAGTTATTAGATGTGTTACGATTTGAGTCTGTTCATAAGAAAATAGTTATTGTATTTTGTATAATATATACAATTAAAAATTTTAAACCGTATCTGGATATGAAAAAGATAATAATAGTTAAAAGAGAAAATAGAGCATTTGATGTGAGAATGGAATACTGGTTCTAGAAAAGTGTTTGGTCAAAATTCATGGACTATCTAGGTCCAAAAAACTTCAACTTAATGCCAGTAAATATATAAAGGGAAATATTTTATACAGAAGGGAATCGTATAACGGTATTATACTATAGAAATGAAAAAAAAATCAGATTTGGTTATTATTAATACTTGATTAAATAATAAGGAACTATATTTAACTATTGTAATTTATTTTTAGTTATAAGTACCTATTCAAATTGTATGTATTACTACTTTTATTTTATTCTATAATTATATATAAATATTATATATTTTGTTCTTGATATTACTCAATTCTTGTCAGATTTTTCTACTTGTATTTAAATTATTCACAATATGTTATATATAACTCTCTACCACCACCACAAGCCTAAAGGTGGTAGATATTTTATTTAAATATTATTTTAATAAAATTACTTACTAAAAAAAAATTTCGAACAATAGCCAATGAAGATATGAAACTAAAAAAAACAGCTTATATTTGCCGAATTAGATGAAAAGTTAGTATTTTGAAATGCAATTGATAAAATATATAGGCAGTGGCGTCATTTGAGGGGGGTAATTTGGGCATTTGCCCTAGTCTAATATTTACATTAACCTTAAGTCGGGCAAGTCGGCACATTTAAAAATTGTAAGAAGTATTATTTTTAATTACTATAAAGCCATTGTTATAAATCATAATATTGAACATTTATAATTTTTTTATTGTTAATTTTGTTGTTGTATTTTTTAAAGAAGTATACATTATATATTATATTAATCAAGATGTTTAGTATTTACAATATGTGACTGTAAATATTGCTAACTATTTGTAAATCAGTATTATAAGGTACCTATATTATACATATTTATTATTTATTTAAACATTACTCAATAATTCTATTTTACTTTCTAAGTCTAATAAATATTTGACAAAATGGTTTATATTTAATACTTCAAAATCCTGTGTGTGATATTCAATATTCATATACCTGAAAATTTATCCCCCCTCGCCTACTATGGCACTATCTTAGGTGAATCTACATGGAAAAAATTTTGAGTCGGCAAATCAGTGTGTAGTTGCCCTGGTCAAACAAAAACTGAAATGACGCTATACTGAATATAGGTAGATAATAAACTATTAATATAGACATATACCTATAAGCTATAGTACAAACACTACGAATACTAACTTTTTTAAAAACGATGCCTATTGTAGGACGTAGGTACATTTCCTAATATTGAAATGTCTCCTCTGCAGTCCTAGAATATTATTAACATTTAACAACAATAATAACCTCAGCGTATGTTTATAAAGAAGTTTTTCTCAATTCAAAATAATTAAAAACTACATTAGAAACACGAGGAATATCTCAAAAAAGACAAACTGCTTTGGTTACAATATAGCTATATAAAAAGGTTATAGTAACAAACATACTAGATTTTAAAAATATTACAGAATTGGTCACATCCCAAGAAGTCAAAGAAGACAATTTTTTCTTTGTTTAATTTAATTTAAATTGATGATATTAATAATGGGTAATAGATAATAATCAAATAGGTAACAAAGTAACAAATTTGTACGTTTATAACTAATCGGCAAATATAAAATATTGTTCTGATGTGTTTATATGGTATGTATAATATATTGTATGCGTATATTATGATGATCATAAATAATTAAAAAACCATTACCTATATAAAACATTAATTATAGTGTACAAAATGTGTAGAGTATGTTCTGTCCAAAATAAATCAAGTTAAAATTGGACAAGAATTTAGAGTGAAAAGTAATAAAAATTAAAGGTCAGCACCTATACAAAAAATTATTTAAAAAAACGGGGTAAGACTTGCCCGGGACTCGCAATTCGTAACATCGGCCCTGAACACATCAACGAAATTCCATTTTTTAATATTATAAAACGTACTAGGTAATCACTAATCAGTATTGTAGGTATTCACCTGAAGTGAAACGTTTAAAAAATTATTGTTTTTTCAATATCAGTGACAGTTTAATTAGCATAAGTACACAATATAATCAACAACTAACAAGAATGGATGGGTAGGTAACTACCGAATAGGCACGGTTTTATGTGATATGTAGGTCGTATTACTATACACAATATACAGGTAGTACCTATTAAAAGTAAACAACGTATTGTAATATCAATAAAACAATATAGGTGTACTGTGTGTGGCCGTATAGGTATAATAGTCGTGTATTCAGGTAAGCTATTATTTCTAGTAAACTAGTTGCTACCCAATAAATATCCATGTAGAATATTAAAATCTTCTGTTATTATGTTATATTATACTGGTTTGCATTCAATCGTGTAGACAACACACGTACACAACCTGTTCATATAAGTATGTCGTACGATTACTTAGAATTTAATTACAGGTATGTACGAGCGACTCGGGTAAAACAAAAAAAAATAATTAAAAAAAAACCAGAGCTTTAGTAGAGGGAAGAAATAATTATCCAAATGAAATAACCGCGTGTCGGGACACATAATACGATATTGATTTCTCTCGCGTCAGCTACAGCTACAGACCCTGGCCCGTGCGAAAACGCCGCCACCGAGTGATTCAATTACATCGACGGCTATGACCTTGGGACACGATACCAATGTTAGGTATATGTATACAAATACACGATAGATAATATATAAACATATAAATATAGTATTATGTATCACGGATATGCGCGTTATCCACTCGGCACTCACGCACGGCGGCGGCGCCGTCAGCTGATCGCCGTTCAACCCGTGTAAAACGAATTGTGGTGGGTGGATATATATATCGGCACCGAGCGCGACCGACGGACAACGGACGCCCACACACACGCTCCGAGCGAATGCGCGTCTACACTTGTCTTCTACCTCTACCGCAGTACCACCACGTCTGGTCACAGGTATTACCCTCCGGTTCCATCCCCGCCTCCGAGGCAATACCATGTCTTCGGGTCGTGATTCGTGACGTCGTACGCACGTCTTCGGCTCTTTCCGACGATGATCGACGACGTCGACGAGTGACGACTGTCGGTTTGCACGATTGCACGGGGAGCAGTAGGAATAACGGCGATCATCCAATACCCAAGTCCCAAATAATAATAATAACAAAAACACAGATCACTAGATCGGTCGACAGTCTCTCAGTGCAGTGTCTTAGCGTTGCGTGAGGGCGATTCGTCGTTTTTTTTTTAATCGTCACTATAATATTAAATAGTGTATTTCATTTCTGCGTCCATTACCGCTCAAACATCACCACCATGTCTACACACGCGTCTGGCAAGCTCATCATAGTGTCTAACAGGCTTCCGTTCGTTCTCAAAAAAAACGAACAGACGAAAAAATGGGAAAGAAAAGCCAGGTATGATTGGGTTTAAGTACTATTTTAGAAATCATAAAAATATTTACCCGCTACGAATAGTACCGTTTGTTTTATCTCAGTTTTTGTTAAGCAACCACAAAAATGATAAGAACCTTGTGTGTATGCCATTGAGTTAATAAAATATACTCTTCTATGACGTGAGTGTTATCAACATTGACAATATTTATCATATCGTTACCCGCCGTGTCCTGTGTGCAGCTCATCGCATTAGTGTATTTACTATTTTTACTATTTTTAATACTACGCGCTGGATCACGTTTCTTATTTCGTTTTAATTTTTTTCATTTTGTTTCCAATAATTGACGATGCTTAAGAGATTTACAGCGAGTGCGCTATATGCGATCCGCCTGCCGATTAACTGGCAACCGACGTCTAACGTTTGTCTTTGTCGGACTTTGGAATTTAAGAAAAATAGATTGGAGATTGACAACGAAGAACCTCAAAAAAAGATTAGACCCAAAACGGTGCCGCAACCAAAAATTACATTGTTGGGATTAGAAAAGGATGTATCTGTAGTAACAATGGATGTGGCATCCAAGATGTGTGAAAGACGAGGTCTGAAATTGGTAAAAATTATTGATATTGACACTAAAACACAGCGACCTGTATACCAAATGATGACAGCCAATCAGTTCCTCAAAGAGGATCATAAAAATCATCAAAATAAGGATGAGAAAAGTCATAATCAACTCAAAAAAGAAAAAACAGTACTGATAAATTGTCGTATTGGCCAAAGTGATTTAGAATCAAAAGTAAATAATATACATAAATGGCTATCTAAAATGCATGAAGTAAGAATGACAATCACTGGTGATACAGCTAATGAGGTTGCTGATGAACTCATCAAAATGACTCAAGACTACTCAAGAGTTGTTCAAAGACGACAAAAAGGAGATACTGTCAAATTTCAATTATTACCTCCAAAAATGTCTTGATTCTTAATGTTTTAGTTGTATGTGCCTATTTTTAAATAATAATTTTTTTTTAAATTTGAGATTAGGTACTTTTCAATTAATTTTAATTGTTATATTTAGATTATAAATGTATATAAATAAAAACTATTTTATATAATATAATTTTTATAATTTTTATACGTTTATGGTATAGTTCCTAAACAAAGACAAGTATTTTTTTGGCTCAATATGTTGGATGGTTTTCAAATATGTAGAATAAAAAAAATCAGGAATGACTTGCCAAATAAACAAAACGTCATATGGTACAGTTTATTTATATGGTAATAGAGTAGGTTGCCATATTTTATCATTGTTTATTATATTTTATTAAGAATATGATGAAGAAAACTAATGATCTAATTAAACATTTAAATTATATTAATAAATAATTGATATGTTTTAAATCTGTTTTAAATCTTTAGTTTTTAGATTCATTCTAGACTAAAATGTTTAATTATAGGTACCGTATCAGTTAGTAATCAACTTATATATATTATTACAAGTACCTACAAGTACCTAATAATAATTTACTAGATACATTATGTAAGTTGAGTACAATAATAATAATTATTAAATTTAATAAGAAATAGCTACTATTTAGTATTTATTATGTTAATAATTTGAGCTTATTTTGAAAAAGTTATTTATAGAATAAGTATTAAATTTTATTAAGTTGGTATACAATTGAAGTAATAAATAAGTTACTAAAAACAGTTAAAAGTTAAAAAAATATTATTATCATTAATGAAAATAAAATATGGTTGTGAATTATTATTCATATATATATTAGTTAAATGATAGGTAATTGATAATTAACAATATACCTATTTAATTCTGTTCGTGTAAAGGTTAAAACCGGTTTATTAATTTAAATTCTAAAAGTCATTAAATTTAGTCCTTGAATCAAGAGTAATATAATGTTTTTTTTATATATATAATTGAATGTTAATAAAAATTAACAAAATTAAGTTAAACATTTAAAATACCAATTTTCACTCATTATATTTTATAAAAATCAATATTTATGTACTTATACTTATAGACTAGATGAAATAAATAATACACAACTAGATGGCTTATTGGGTTTTAAAGTTTTTAAGTTTATTAATATAATATCAATGTATAGTTTTTATAAAATTCCATAAGAATTACAATTTTATCTCAGAAATCACCGATAAGTGATAGTATATTTTTTTATAGTTACGATCTGGATGTAAATATGCCAGGGGGATTCTTATAAATAGTCATAAACTCATAACGGTCATTATTTCAAAAAGTATTTTCTTTTTAAAAATATTTCATTTTACAAAAGATTAAAGAAGTGTTCACAAATCGAATAAAAAAGAAGGTATTTTAACAAACAATTATTTTTACTAGTTATTAAATTTTACTTTTTTAAATTATAACTAAAAAAAATTCAAACGGATAGATAATTAATTCATTAGTTCAAAATTCAATTTTTAAACATTATTCATCAATGTTAGGAAAATATGAATTTAATGTATAATATTCCAAGAAAAACTGATTATTTTTAAAATAGTGAATGTTAAAAAAAATTACCAAGTATAGGTGCATTAATTGTTACTATTGCAATATGCCAATATAGTTTGGTTCTGAATTTCTTGTATAGCTGATCAATTTATGTGAGCAATTTTGATACAATTGATTAAATGTTTTATACACATTTAACTCTATATTTTTTTTATTAATTTTAATTATAAAACGAATATACATTTTTTATTAGGTTGGTACAAAATTTTTACGAAATTGAGACTTTTATTGACATTGAAATTGAACAGTACAAAGCTTCGTGAGTTTTCATAGGACAAACAAAAGATGTTATTTGATTAGTACTTGTGTGATTAAATGTAATATATAATATATCATGCATGATGTTTGTATGTATGTTATCAATTTCATTATTTTTGAAAAAAAACTAAATTTTTTAGACTGTAATACGGTAATACTATAAATTAATATTTATCAATAGTTTGACTTCATTTAAATATTTACGCCGCCTTATTAATTATTTATCCATGGCACTTTGCATGCCTTGACTGAATGCAAGATACTCATTATTGGCCATTGTTTTTTATTTTATAAAAAATTTACAATTTTATCTGAATGATGTTTATATAATAACTTGAATGCTATTGTATATATTAGACATTACTACGTTAGAAATGAGATTAAAATGTATACTATATTATAGTTAAAATTATTTACATTGTTCATAATATAATATCTTTTAATTACTTTATAGGTATTAGTATTATTAGTTTTTGTTATTGCTAAAACGGTAGGTATAAGAATTAAATAGTAAATACATTACTATTAGTTATATAGAATATAGAGTATAGAAAGACACAAGTACACAACTTACCATGCTATTTTACAAAACTTTATAGAAAAATAAAACAGTGAAGTTACTATTGATAAGTAGGTTTTTAGTGTAGGTACCTAGGTATTTCGTTATTGAGATGGTCAGGGTAATTGTTATGTTAAATTTGAATTTCAGTAATAAATAATTTCAAACAAAAAACCACGGTCTTAGAGTAAGAATAAGAAATTAATTTTGTTATTAGTAATACGATTACGATAAATAATGTTGGTATCCTAAAACTGCATAAATGACTTTACCTAATGTATAATATCAATAAATATTATATTCAATATAATTAATGTTATTAAGTATTAATTTTTAAATTAACACCGATAAACTATAATGGTGTAAATATAGGTTATTTTAGTATATATAAATTAAAATTAGTCTAAATATTTTTAAAATTGCATTGTGTATATAAAATATTAATATGCGCCTAATGCTGTAATATCTACGATTAAAATTATTTTTTGTTTAAATATACAATTTCTAAAAGATGTACCTACTTTAAATATTTATAAAAAAAAGACACGCCTTTTTTTTACCAAAACCATTTTTTCGAACAAATATAGAAAAAATTTGATTAATATTTGAATTGCCTGAATATTGTAAAAAACATAACAAAAAATAATTGTCTCAAAAATGGTGATATAAATTTGATGAAAATTTCAAATCTGGTTATTCTCAATAATTTTTTTTAAATTATTAAAGAAAAAATAGTAATAAAATTGGTATTCCGTAAATCTTTTCGTTTTCACCTAATATTTATTTTATTTTTTCAATCAAGAAAAACCTTGGAATGTTTTTCTTTTGAACACTCCTCATCCGTAAAAAAAAAGTAAATCATCTTCTAGATTGTAGATCAGCAGTCCCTAGTATTTTGAATAGACTAAATATTAATTTTAGAAATTACTTGCGGGCCAATTAAAATTTATAATTTGAATTTACACAATACTGAACTAAAAAAATAATTTTGTTCAACTTTATATTTATATTATGATAAATTCTTTACCTCAACCGAAATTTTTATAATATTATTCACGAAGATTCAAACTTCTAATTCTTATATTATTCTACTTTCTACTATGATTTTTATCAATTCTCAGTATTAGGTACATACATATTATGTTATACAGACATAAAGCAATAAAAGCTAATTAGAATTTACGTAAATCAATATCTTTCAATGTGAATGTGTGTTTCATGTACCTACTCTCAATCTCATTGAAAGAATTCAATTTAATTGTTCATTATTATGACGTAATGACTGATGAATGATGCTAATGATGGTGAATAACAATTATAATTTGATAAACGTGTAAGGGCTAGCTGAGTCGCTGAGGCGTGGCCGCGTGGGGTTTAATTTTTTTGGTTTTTATATGTATAATAATATTAATAATATATCGAAATTAAACTATTTAAACATTTAAAGATAAGATAAACACTAAAATAAATGACCTATATGTTATTGGTAGGTACGTTATATAGCAATAGCTGATTTAAGTGTTTCACTAGTTGGGTAATTTATATCATTGTTAACTGTTGTTCAAAGATAAACAGTATGTATCTTATGTTTAAATAAATAGTTTTTTATCAAAACTATGATAAAATAATTTTTATGGTTTTATTTAATGTTGTTATTTAACATCAGAATATTTCATATTTACAATTTTTATTATTTTCAGAAGTCACTATTATTTGTTAAAATTAATAGGTTGGTATACTTATTCATTATTATACATATATTCTAAGCTCTTGTATTGCATATTATTATAATTAATTTAAAAAATATATATATTTACCTACATCATGTATGAGATGAGGAAAAAATTACTAACCACACCTCTTTATTCTTAAGTTTAAACTAATATAGAAATATATATATTAATATACTAATATTCTTTGTATCTATCTAATATATTATCTGTCGTCTACTTTTGATTATATTGTTGAAATACTTTAATAATTTCTGGTGTAGGTATAAGGTAACTATAACAATTCATCAATATGATTTATACTAGTATTTTTTTCAGTTTTTGAAATTTTTTTTTATCATATTATAGGTTTTAGATCGGATATTAAACGTATCTTCCCAAAACCAGCTACAAAAAAAAAAAAAAGCTAGAGTGTTTTTCATTCACTATTTTATATTCTGGTCTATTTAGCTAGGACTTAGTTAAAAAGAGAGCAGAAGAGATACAGTTGCAAGTAAGGTATTTAAAAACGAATACAATTTTACAATAATACAATCATATATTTATACTATTATAAATCACTGGATTTTGAAAAACGATTCTGTATCAACTTATCTGAACGAGTCAAACTTGACTCTAATAGGTATATATCAAGTTGGAATATTGCAATTTGCAGGATGTATTAAAATACTTGTGCGATGTGACCCATTTTAATAGAGTATAAGTAGATAGCAATAATATTGGTATTTATAGTACCTACCTACTTTGTAATTTTATTTTGATGTGTAACAAAGCTCATCCAAAGCCTAGGAGAAGTTGCTAAGTGGTTATATCAAGTGTTTTTTAAAAAATGAAAATGAAATGTAGATAGATGGCTGTTGTAATTTTATTTTTTTTAAATAATGAGCTTTGAAAAAGATTTTCGTGCAGATTTATATTTATTTTCGACAATATTTTAAATTAGCTATTGTATTGCCCATTTGGGATTTGGTTGGAGTGTTCTTGAATTAATCGATACTATAGCTGCTCGATTTGATTATCACTCTACTTTGATAATTATAAATGTATTATACCTACTGCTGTTTCATTACCATTTAGATACATGTGGCAATATTAGCGACAATCGTATTATGTTGTATATTTGTTGTTTGGAGGATATCGACTGCAGTAGTTACCTAATCCGTTGTAAGGTCTGTAGACGATAAATCGCTTCTTTAATCCTTATGTTCAACTACTATAATTTATATATTTTATTTATTTATTATTATATTGTATTATTGAATTACCCAATTCGAAAGGTTTGTTGACATACAATATATACAGGGTGCGGCAGAGCCGACTGACGAGTTTGAAGGGTTATAAAAAACTAACAGTAAAACTTAGAGAAAAAAAATTTTTTTATTAAAATAAGTATTGAATCCCATTTTTTAAAAAATTATTGTTTGAAAATTATATCTCCAAGATGGCGGCCGTCAACATCAATACACTGTTGTAGACGATCTCTGAAGCTCTTATATGATTTTCGACACGTTTTGACTGGTATGGCTTCGACTTCCTCGGTGATTTTTTTCCTCTGGGGCTACCTTAAGGATAAGGTTTTCAGACATCGCCCACACACCATAGAAGATCTTAAATAGAAAATCACCGAGGAAGTCGAATCCATACCAGTCGAAACGTGCCGAAAATCAGAGACCGTCTACAACAGTGTATTGATGTTGACGGCCGCCATCTTAGAGATATAATTTTCAAACAATAATTTTTAAAAATGGAATTCAATAATTATTTTAATAAAACAAAAAAAATTTTCTCTGAATTTTACTGTTAGTTTTTTTATAACCCTTCAAAACTCGTCAGTCGGCTCTGCCGCTGCATTCTGTATAATACATGTTGACATTATATTGCATAAACGGTAGATATACATGAACTATCCTGCAAGCAACAGTGCTTAAAATTTCTTAAATTTTGTGCTTTATTTTAAAATAACAAAAAATAATTGGGTTTCGTCATTACGATCCGTTAGAAATTAAAATGCAATTGGTATAATTACCAATAACCCATGGTTTTATACTATATTACTGTTTTATATATACAGATTATACTAGTTATGTATTAGTCACTATACGTAGTTATTAGACATTAGTTGTATTTTATGTATATTATAATGGTATTTTGTCCGTATACTAAACTAAAATAAATGTCTAATATTGTTTAATGTTATTCATAGATGCTCCCGAAGAACGGCGGGAAATAGTTTTGTTATGGTATATTTTTAAAAATTATGAGATATACACAGTAGATTTTACAGAGTAATAAATATAACTAATAATTTATTAGTAATAAATATAAATATAATAATTGTTTTTTATGATGCTGGGTGAATGGGTTGTTCAGTCGTTATGTCTTAAAAATGTATGTGTATTATGTTTCTAGGAATTTAGAAATTATAGAAATTAGAAAGTGCGAAAATCTTGATTATATTATTTATCTGCAAATTTAACCAATTTAGGTTGTACGCTTATGGTTTATTTGATTTTTTTAATATTTTAGATACGGTAAGTCAGCAATGACTTGTCATACATTTATTATGGGTTTCAATTAAATTGAAAAAAAAAATTTCTCGAAACTTCGGAAGTATGTTCCTATTTGGTGGAATATTTCGGTATGATTCTTAAAAAAATATCGCTGGACGGTGGGTTGTAATTTTTAAGAACCTAATAATTTATTTTTATGCCGAATTAATGATGTAGGTACAACTTACTATTATTCTTCGTAGCTGCTAGGTTACTTAGGCCTAAGTAAGTATATTTTTTTTCTTTTCCGAGAAGTTATAAAAAAAAGACATACATATTTTATTGAAATAATAATAATAAAAAGGCATTATTTGTATTCCTGTGTTATATTACATACATTTTTAATGACGTTGAGATATATTATGGTTTTTGTAAAGAAGAAAAATGTAATATTATACAAGTTTTAGACAGTAAAAACTAAAAATATGTGTGTTTTCGATAGTTTAATTTCCAATGAAATATTCACACGCATATAATACATGTGAATAGATTAATATTTTTCATTCAATTATTCACATGAGGTATACACCTGACCTTATTAATTATCCATGGCACTTGGCATGCCTCGGCTAAATGATAGACACTTATTATTTACCACAGTTTTTAAAGAAAATACTTTATTTGCGAAAATATTTATACAGCAATTCTTTTAACATGAATCAATCTTGTTTTAAAAACTTGTAAAACCACATACTTACCTATGTTCTGTATTTTTAATAATCGTTAATTGTATTAACTACAGTGTGTACTTCCTTTCTTATATTTAGTTAACATTAAAATAAATTATAAATCGATAATTCGATAATAATTAATGTATCTATGTTAAATGTAGGTACCTACTCAAATATTTCCAGAAACATACTTGTAAGGATTTATAATTAAAATTTTAAGTTATGAAGTTGTAAGTTTGAAATTTAAAAAAATAATACTGTTCTAAATGTTCTAATAAATAATTATTATTTACTACTCATCTTGTAATTTAAATAGTTTTTATTTTCGTAGTAGAAAAGTATTGTTTTTTTATTAACCCATCATTTTTGTATTGATCATTGGAATTTGCAAAAACTGAGTTTGCTATGTCATAACGACCTAAATTTTAGGTTTTTGACGGCTTGACTGTATTAAATATATTTAAAGAGATGCTGTTGATTTTTTATGTATAAATTACTATGGTTTTAAAAGTATTATTTTAATTATTCAGTTTTAAATTATTAGTAAGTTATTATATTATAATATAAATACCATTAGTTGGGTAATGTGTAATCATTATTAATTATTATTATTCATAGATAAATAAATTATTATGCTTAATAAAATAATAATTTTTTTTTTTTTAATTAGATTAACAAATAGTTTTAATAGTCAGCAATAATATCACATAATGACAGGATGTATAAATTAAAACTTACTTGATAGTAAGTAAATATTCTAGGCTTTAATAGATATATTATGGACTATAGACAGTATAGTCTACTTCTAATAATTACTATTCAGTATTCACTATAGTCTATAATATACTGTCTATTTGCACAATGGCAACTCTCCTTGTTGTGTAGTAGTATGCTTATACTTGAATATTTGGTTTGGTTTACTAATATTGCTTACATTGAAATATAGATTTAAAAACATTAAGTTATAAAGAATTTAAATTGGGATGGAGTTATCCGTAGTCAAAGGCCATCTGAGTCTGTAAGCTTCTCAAAAATTGTGTATCCCCTAAAATCAGTGGCGTACCCAGGATTTTTGAATGGGGGGGGCTAAACAAAGTAAATAAAAATTTGACATCTTATCACTAGCTTCAATAAAGTCTTATAGCTGTTAATTGTAATATTTCATTATTATATACTTTTTATAACATATACATAATATATTAGTGATATATTTAAATAGTAGGAAGTAGGGACTGATTTATTATTATTACAAAATGTACTCCATAACACGGCCAATGGGGGGGGGGCTGAAGCCCCCTAAGTCCCCCCCTGGATACGCCACTGCCTAAAATAATGTTTAAATGCGCCTATGATATTATTTAGTGCCAAAAATAGGTATACTGTTATAGTTTTATAAGAATATGTTTATAATCAGGGAAAATATTTTTTATTTATATATGTATGAATTTTAAATTAATAATGTATGCAATATGCAAATAAAAACTAAGAAGACAGTTACAAATGCAATTTTTTGAAAATAATTGGTTTATTTATGGTAGATACAAAAATTATAAAGTGGCATTTAATGAATTTTTTTGATGCTTCAAAGACCAAAAGATTTTTTTTAATTTTTGTTTGATTGATCGTGATTTTATTTTTAGTGTTTCACTGAAACACTAAAAATAATAGTACCTACCTATTAGTCAATAGGACTAAAATTATATTGTAATTTTTGTTTAAACCTAATTTAATATTACACACAGTTTCATACACAATGTTACATTTCACTGAAACACTAAAAATAAAATCACGATCAACCAAACAAAAATTAAAAAAAATCTTTTGGTCTTTGAAGCATCAAAAAAATTCATTAAATGCCACTTTATAATTTTTGTATCTACCATAAATAAACCAATTATTTTCAAAAAATTGCATTTGTAACTGTCTTCTCAGTTTTTATTTGCATATTGCATACATTATTAATTTAAAATTCATACATATATAAATAAAAAATATTTTCCCTGATTATAAACATATTCTTACTGAAGAAATTAGTTGTTTTTATTTTTAGAATATATGTAAATTAATTTTAATATTGTTAAATAATATGTAGCCATTTAGGTATGTTATTTATTAATCCAATTATTAATATATATATATTTATATATAAATATATAATGGCACTATAATTATTGTATGGTTAATTGTGTTATAATAAATAATTCTAAAGAAAATGGTTATTGTGCTTTGTATTTGTAAAATAATTTAAAATATACCAAGGAATGTCAATCATGCTAAATTTTAGATTCTGAACGAAGTGAAGAATGTATTGATTTTACAATGATGTGTGTTTTTTTTTTTTTGTGTCTGACGACAACATTTGGAGCAGTAATAATGCTCCGATTTTTGACTTCAGACCCTCTTCTTTGAATAGGAAAATTCATCTAGTTGGTACTTGGGGGGGGGGGGGGGTCAAAAGTAAACATTTTCAAATAGTTTTCAAAAATATCGAGAAAAACAAACAAAAAATGACAGAAAAATGGCAATTTTACGAAAAACCACTTTTCGACAAAATCGATTTTTTGATTTTGCTGTAACTCAAAAACGAATCATTGTAAATACTTGAAATTTTCACCAAATGTTTATAATATGGTTATCTCTTTACAGTTAAATTTTCAAAATATTTTGACCATTTTTAAGCTACTTATAGACAATTGAAATTTTCGACTTTTCTAAGTTTTTTTTCTTCAAATGCCAATAAAAATTTTTTGGGTGGCCAGAAAATCTTGAAAATTTAATACAAGGTTTCTTATAAGTTGTTCTTATAAAGTGATAAAAAAAAATCCGAAATCGTTAGTCACAATTTTTTTTTATAAGTGCTTAAAGTTCGAATTTATACGAAATATGTCAAAATTGCGAAAATTGGCAAGTAATTTTTTGGTTGAAAAATCGTAAAAATTTTTTATTTTATAACTAAGATTTGAAAATCTGGTACAAGGTTCTCCATACATTTTTCTTCAATTATCTGTAAAAAAAACTCGACCGGATTCAGACAAAAGTTTTTTATGAGTGTTTGAAATTTAAATTTTTACAAAACCGCGTTAAATAACGGTTTAGCCTCAAACGATTTTTAATATTTGTTGTAATTTAAACTGTATAAGTCGTAAATACTTGAACATTTTACCAGTTATTTATATTGGCATTTTCTTTACGTGTTTTGATTTTCAAAACATTTTGACTTTTTTTGAGCTATTTATAGACAATTGAAATTTTCAATTTTTTTTTATTTTTTATTTATAAATGTTGATAAAAAAAATTTAGCCGGGAAAAATTACTTGAAAATTTAATTGAAGGGTCCACATAACTTGTTCTAACTCTCATTCAAAAATTATTAAAATACATAGGCACAATTTTTTTTTATTAGCATTTGAAGTTCAAATATTGACAAAAATTCGTCAAAATCATGAATATTTTTTTCTATTTGGTAGTTAAAAATTTATAAATATTTTACTATCAAAAGCTAAGAATTGAAAATTTAATACTATGCTGTCCATAAGTTAAGCTTAGAATAATTATAAAAAAGTTTGATGATTATTTAATTTAAAAAATTTTACGAGTGTTTAAAGTTTTAATTTTAATTTGAAATAAAAAATACACGTGTAAAATAACGTTTTACTACTAAATAATTTTCGATTTTTGTTATTTTTAAAAAATTACTAAACGTAAACTTTTACTTAAATGTTTGAATTTTTTTCCAAATATGAATATATGACAATATTTAAATATAATATATCCTAGACTGACAAATCATCTCCGTTCAGAATCGTTTTTCGTATACAATGATACCTATCATTGCATTCAAATTTAACCTACCTTAGTCCGAGGTCCACCCCACCCCCTAATGTACAGCAGAGCGATACTCACTTATCCGCTTTTTTTATATTGTTGGTAGATTAAATAACAAATTTTATAATTGAAAAATTATTACCTTAACATAAATTATAATTGATAATTAAGTGCAAGCTATTAATATAAGCTTTACGTTTTAAAGAAAATATATACAAAATGCACACATTATTTATTATAAATATTCAAGGGTATTATCATAACAATGTTATGATTGAAACAAAATTTGTTATTTCAATGTTAAAACTTCTTTACTCAGTTATGTTATGCCTTATTATTGTTATTACTATACGTTTTAATTTAACGTTCAAATGAAATTTAAATAAATATACTGCTATTGCACGTTTGATTATTAACATATTTACAATATAACATAATGTTCCATAGAAAGACAAATATAGCATATTAATAAGCATCAACTGTATTCTGTGATTGTAATCATTTAAAAATGAGTCTTATAAATTATAAACCAATGCACGTTAACATTTTTATTTTGAATTTATTAAAAAATGTCAATTTAAATAATATATTTTATAATTGTGTATAATGTTTAAATGTACTTATTTCAGTGCTGGCGGCTTAGTTACTGCTGTAGCTCCTGTAGTAGTTCAAGGAAATGGATTATGGATAGGATGGGCTGGTGTTCACTTAGAAGAAGGTGAAAAAATACCAGAATCAGATCCAAATGATACAACACCTACTGCTGGGTTACGTTCTGATAAAGTCAGTTGTTTATTTTAATAAGAAATTAACAAAATATTATTCATTTAAACTATATTTATTTTTTAATATACAATGTACCTCATAGGTTATTCCTGTTGATTTTGATCCTCAAACATTTGACAGCTATTACAATGGTTGTTGTAATGGAACATTTTGGCCTCTATTTCATTCGATGCCTGATAGAGCACAATTTTCTGCCGATTCTTGGAAAGTAATAATAGATGCTAAAAAAAAAAAAAAAAAATATAATGAAACTAATTCAATTTTTTTGTTCTTAATTAGTCATACTGTGCAGTCAATAAAGAATTTGCATCAAAAACAGTAGGCGCCTTAGAAAATTTATCTAGAGAAGATACAGATTCTGGAACACCTCTTGTTTGGTTGCATGATTATCATCTTATGTTAGCAGCCAATAGCATTAGAAATGTAAAATGTTACTTTAATCAACATACATATATAAATAGCTCTAAGTCAAAAAAATGTATTTTTAAATATCAGTACAATCAATTTAATTTTTACTTCTTTGTTTCTGAAGTAAAATTAATTTATCTAAATATAAATGAGTTAATATTTAGAATATAATTTTCATATAAATGTCCAACTGATTTAGTCTGGTAAACAATCGAAAATTATGTTCAAAATATAAACACATTTATACTTAGATAAATTATTTTTACAATAGAAAATATACATTTATTATTAATAAAAATATTATATCAATAAGTTTAAGAAAAAAATTATTTACCATTCATAATCTAAATGTCACAATAAAAATGTGCATACTCTTGACAATTTATTTATAATATAAAATATTTTTTAGCATTTAAACGTTATATTGTATATTATAATTACATAAATTATTATTTTAGGCAGCAGATGAAAAGAATTTGAAATTTAAATTAGGATTTTTCCTTCATATACCATTCCCTCCGTGGGATATTTTCAGGTTGTTTCCATGGGCTGATGAAATTCTTCAAGGAATGTTAGGTATGTACTTACTACTTATCTAATAATAATTTATTGATTTGTTATTGATTGTAATAAAGTTTTCTTTAATTTCAAGGCTGTGATATGGTTGGTTTTCATATTGAAGACTATTGTTTAAATTTTGTGGATTGCTGTCAGAGAAGATTAGGTTGCCGTGTAGATAGAAAAAATTTACTTGTTGAACATGGTGGTCGCACAGTACGTATTCGTCCATTGCCAATTGGTATTCCATTTGATCGATTTGTAGAAATGGCAGAGCAAGCACCCACAGTAATAAGCACATCATTACAATTGGTACTTGGTGTAGATCGATTGGATTACACTAAAGGATTAGTTCATAGACTAAAAGCTTTTGAATTATTATTGGAGCGATATCCACAACATAAGGGTAAGGTAGCACTTATGCAAATTGCTGTACCATCACGGACAGATGTTAAGGAATACCAGGACCTTAAAGAGGAAATGGACCAGCTTGTTGGACGAATAAATGGACGTTTCACCACACCTAATTGGTCACCAATTAGATATATTTATGGATGTGTTAGTCAAAATGATTTGGCAGCTTTCTATCGTGACTCAGCTGTAGCTATGGTTACACCACTTCGAGATGGCATGAATTTAGTTGCCAAAGAGTTTGTTGCATGTCAAATTAAGGAACCACCTGGTGTTCTTATTGTATCACCGTTTGCTGGTGCTGGTGAAATGATGCACGAAGCTTTAATTTGTAATCCATATGAATTAGTTGAAGCAGCCGATACTTTACATAGAGCGTTGACCATGCCTGAAGATGAAAGAATGTTAAGAATGAGATGTTTGAGACGTAGAGAAAAAATACATGATGTTGATTATTGGATGCGATCTTTCCTTAAAGCAATGGGAACTCTAATATTTGAAGATGGAGATGATGTTTTACCAACTACTATGCAACCAGTCACTTTACAGGACTTTGATGATTATTTGTCTAAGTAAACAGTGATTTTTTATTATTATACATTATATATTTTATTTATTAGTTACTTTATTTAATAATTTTTACTATAGATATATTGGTAACACAAACAAACTTGCATTATTATTAGACTATGATGGTACATTGGCTCCATTAGCTCCTCATCCAGACCTTGCTATATTACCTTTAGAAACTAAAAGTGTTTTAGAAAGGTTGGCTAATATGTCTGATGTATACATATCAATTATTTCTGGCAGAAATGTTCATAATGTTAAAGATATGGTTCGTTATTAACTGATAAATTGTCTGATATGTACTCCAAAATAAATGGTTAAAATTGTTTTTATTAACATTAGGTTGGAATTGAGGGTTTGACTTATGCTGGTAATCATGGACTGGAAATTCTTCATCCAGATGGAAGTAGGTTTGTGCATCCAATGCCTAAAGAATATGAAGATAAAGTTGGTGATCTATTAAAAGTGCTTCAAGAACAAGTAACTATCAAGTGATCATTAATTAAGTTATATTCAGACTTATTTGTTTTTATTTTTAGGTTTGCAAAGATGGCGCATGGGTAGAAAATAAAGGTACTTTATTGACATATCATTACCGTGAAGTGCCTGTAAATTCTCGACTTGAGCTAGCTGCTACAGCGCAGCGTCTCATTGAAGAAGCTGGATTTAAAGCAGGTCAAGCTCACTGTGCAATTGAAGCTAAACCTCCAGTACAATGGAATAAAGGACGTGCATCTTTGTATATTTTACGCACAGCTTTTGGTTTGGATTGGAGTGAACGCATACGCATTATTTATGCAGGAGATGATGTAACTGATGAAGATGCAATGCAGGTAATTTATATTCATCTTAAAATAAATAATATATTGGTTTAATTCAATTTATATTATTTGAAAGGCATTGAAAGGTATGGCAGCAACTTTTAGAGTAGCCCAGTCTCAAATTGTAAAAACTTCTGCTGAACGCCGTTTGCCTAGCACAGATTCTGTGTTGACTATGTTGAAGTGGGTCGAAAGACATTTTGGCAAACGATTACCTCGAGCCGATAGTGTTGGTAATTTAAGCAATAATCTACAAATGTCATTAGGATCAATGCAAATGGAGCTCAGTATGCCAGAAGAAACGTCTCCACACTAATAATCATTACTAACAAATATTAGTGTCCTGAAACCCAAAGTTAGTCTTTACTCATTATTCACAGTGTGCTAGAAAAAAAGTATTTTATATTGTGGTTGAATGAACCAATTTATATAATTGAAGTAAATGTTTTATTTTTATACATGTATAAATAAATTATATTCATGTTTATAGAACATAATGCCACAATCATGAACAAATAAATTATTTTATAAGTCAATTAGAAATTAATGAAATAAGTAATAATGATGAATTAAAAAATATAATTAAATAAATGATACAAGAAAAAGAACAAATCAAAACAAAATAATACTAACAGGTCTTCTACATTCCTTAAATATTTTAACTATTCAGTTTCTTATAATTTAATCAACATACTTACAATATAATTATCTATATATTAATATAATACCTACTTATAATAGTATATATTTACTCAAATAAAAATGCATTCAGTAGTTAGTGATAAAAAAATAAATGTATCATTTGTATTATCAATATTGTATTTATAATAAATATTTTAAGTTATTTTGTAATCCTAGTCAATTGAAAGATTGAAAAAGTGGAACAATTTATGATACTTCATGAAAAGCAAAAAAACTTATATAGTAAAGGCAAAAAATCAAAATTAAACACAAAGTAATTCATTAAAACTTTATTAAGTGAACAACTAAAATTTAAAAAAATGTTACAACTTTTTACCATCAAAACAATTGTGCCATAATCTAAAATTATATTTATAATTGGGTAATTTTTGTGTAAAATCTTATTGTTATACTATAATACCTATGCCAGATTGTACGAATAATCACTAAATATTTAATGAATAAGTAGTGCACTAATGGTCCCTTAAATTTGATTTAGTATTGATCAATATATTTTTATGCAACCCGGCAATATTATTTTAAATGTTAAACCATGTTTTTACTTTTAACGGCGTTTCATAAATGTTTTATTTTATACATAATTATTTACCTAGTTATTTTAAGATAAACAACATTTAGTGTATTGTTTATTATAATATATTTTCAGAAACAATTATGCGTTTTATTTTATTCTGAATGTTGCACCGTGTTATTTTTATTTATTTATTGTATACATTTTGTTGTTATATAGTAATATAATATACTTATGATTGTTTAGTTAAACTATAATAGTTTATTAGTTACACTTTTTACTAAAATAATATGCAAAGTGCATCAGAAATCTTATATTTGTTATTTTAATGTGTTTTCACATAGTGATCAGTTGTTAAATAGAACATACATATTATTTATAAAACATACCAATAATAATAAATAGATACTAATTAAAAACATTTTAATTTTAGATTATCTATTCATACTACAATTTTTTAAAGCAATTCTTACAGTAATTTCAGTTAAAAATGTATGATGAAGGCAGTTTCATTTTTTTCTACTTAGTAATAATAATTTAAATCACCTCATGTTTTTTATTATTTTTTTTTACAATCATTTGAATCATCTATGAGTAATAATAATGGTGGTCAGCAAGGACTAAGATATATTATCTTAGTTTGTGGTGATCAGCATAGTCGGATATTGAAGAGCTTAGGTGTTCACCAAAGATTTTTTATAGCCTCTCTGCTAGAAGGTTTAGTAAATCATCAATTTATAAAACATTAAAATAAATACAATATAATTTTTTTATTTAGATTAATATATTATAACATGTTTGGGGGAGGTTAATTAGTTACATGAATGTTAAGGCTTGCTTTATTTTGCTAATAGGTTAAGCCCCAATATATTTTACCAAATATCTGTCTATGGTGGTCAGACATTAAATTATTTTATTTTTTCATGCAGTGATGGTGATCAATGTATATTACAATAAAAGGCATGAACCAAATATAAAAAATGATAAGTAACTTTATAAAACAGATAGGTATTAAGCTTAAACAGATGTAGACAATGTATATAAAAATTAAAAAATTAATATAATATTATTTTACATTACAAAGTTTAACTATATTTTGTATTGAACTTGTACATAATATAATATAAATGTAAAGATGAGATTGAGTTTCTCTAAAATCTATCTGTAATTTACTAATCTTCTAATTCAACACTTTTGATGTTTATTCCAGAAAATATTTCACATTGTTTGTTGATCAGCAGTACAACACTGAAACAATAGTTTTATATGTAAATAAAATAAATTACAAATATATTGTGTAAAATATTGGAAAATGCAACTGTATTTACTTGTATGCTAGAAATTACATAAAAATTCATAGTTGATAGTAATTAAAGGTAAGTTATAAGCACGGACTAAGATATATTTTAGTCCGGGTTATAAGGTAGAATCAAATATTTTATCACATTTTGGTCTTACAAGTTCATTCAATGAGTATAATTATTGTTCATTGACAACATTTAAAAATAAACCAAAAATACAGGGATTTGTAAATTGTAAGTAATAAGCATAGACCTATTAGTTAATAGGTCTATGGTAATAAGGCTTAATGGATATAAATTGATAATAACCAGTTTAATTATCAATTTTATCTTTGAATTACAATACAAGATAGCTTAACATGACCATCTAAATGTTTTACGCAAATGACATTTATTTTTTATTTTTATAATCCACTTTAAAAACCACTTAAATGGTTCTAACAAAGACCTATTACTCGGCCGAACTTGTGGCTAATTGACGTAACCCAAGAGTAGGAAAATATGATTACCATTGTTTCATGAGATCCTGGTAGCTACCTACTCAGGGTCTGAATAAATATTTTTCATACATCTACAATTTTTTCAATATTAATATATTTGCCATTTTGCCATAGTACACTATCCTAAAATTATTATTACTATTTTTTTTTTTAATGAGAAATTTATTTTAAAATAATAAAATATCAATGGTAAATGTAAATAATTTAAAAAAATGTTGAGTTAATGAATTATTACACATTTAAAATAATTCACTAATAAGCATATTATAATGTATTCAACTGATTAAATGATACTCACAAATACAACAGTAATATTGAAGTATTGTGAGACAAAATTCCATTAAATTCCTCTTATTTAGTTCAGAACTTCAGAAGTCTATAAGGCATTAGGAAATCAGCAATAGCCATCATTAGTATTTTGGTCAAGAACTATGTTTCAGAAGAATCTGCAGGGAGGAGGGGATGGTTAAATATTCTATTAATAAAAAAAAATTATCTACACCATAATTATTGTCATGTGTACAGTGTACACGCCCACGGTACAACCGTCAACGGCGTCAACCATACCTTTTTGTCACAGGATCCACAGTGTGAACGACGCCTTTGGACGCGTGTTGCTGTTTTGTACGAACAACAACAGTTTTTCCGACGAATTCCAAGAGACTTGTAGCATCCATCGAGGTAAATGTACATATATCACTCATTTCAGATGAAAATTTAATTATTTCACAATCTATTAATAATAGAATATTATTAATCTAGTGTTAATCAAATATTCAAATATTTATTATCTATTCAGTAATCGACAATCGTATTTTTGTCTTTTGATTTCATTAACATTTAACAATAATTTTAAGGCTTCAATTTTTTTTTTTTAATTTTAAAAATAGACGTTAATATTAAATATTTAAATACTAACCAGTAACCACTTAATCACTAGGTAATAGGCACTATGACTAAAACCATTGATTATAAATACTAAAACAATGCTAAAATCATTGCAGTACTGTACAAGTAGTCAATTGAATGGGCAATGAATCACTTGCTCAATAAATATTAAATACTAACTGATGTATGATGGGTAAAAAAGGTCAGTAATTACTAATTAGTAATTAGCAAATAATTCACTGACCATGTTCCATGGTTCCATCGTTTAGCCGTTATCGCCTATCCTAATATTATTATCTATTATCAGTAAACCAGCATGGTCCAGAAAACCTTTAGATAATAGAAGATTAGAAGAAATCTCCCAACTAAGTTGTAAAATAGGTATTATTATTTATTAGCATATTATTTTGTAAATTTTAGTATAATATTGGTATACAGAAGTTATTTTGTAGGGTTTTCATAATTATTCGATGGATGTTTTGCTTTAATAGTTTGATGTTGGAAACGCGTTAAATGCGCGCCAAAACTTTTAATAGTTTAAAAAAATCACT
The DNA here is from genome assembly GCA_020882235.1 of Schizaphis graminum. Classification (NCBI taxonomy): domain Eukaryota; kingdom Metazoa; phylum Arthropoda; class Insecta; order Hemiptera; family Aphididae; genus Schizaphis; species Schizaphis graminum. The sequence continues at coordinate 42,021,820 of CM037034.1, forward strand.
TCCAGGCACAGAAATGTACAATAAATGCTTATTGTAGATACATAATACATATCTATTCTGTGCTTCCACTATTCAACAATGTACGTTGAATTATGAAATAATTAGTAGAAAATATTAAGTTTGTTCTATAAATAAGTCGAGACGGTTATACACTTAGTGCGTCAAAGAGTTGGACTACTACAAAATTCTTAAATTCGTATTCAAACCATAAACTAATACAATTCATTTTTAAATTAAACTAAAAGTTAATAACACATTTTATGTATTATATAAACTACACTAATTAAATATATTTTATGGTCGTGTTTCGCGTTACTATCACATAATTATACCTATTTAATTATAATATTATAAACGATTATAATAGTTAAACGCGTACTGGCCGTAGCTTTGACTCGGCGAACATAGATAATTAGGATATAATATAGTTGTTGCAGCCTAGTACCTATTGGAGCAAGATTCCTGGCAAATAAATATTCAAAACTTAAAATAAGCAGCGGAAAAAGTTTTGCGGCGTTTTGCCCCTTCCCGACACACTATTTGTATGGTTCCAAATAGGGTTTACCAATGAATCGCTGGGAATCTTGTTAAATTAAAGTTAAAAATTAGCAATAAAGTCAAAACACCCTATTCGTTATTAAAAATAACTAGGTATCAAAAATCAAATGTAAACAATATATTAAACATAAAATGTATTTAATATTTATTTTAAGAAAGGGATATCAATAAATATTTTATTTCAGAAGTGAATTCTTTTAAAATATAATATTTTTATGCTTATAGTTTTAAGTTTTATAGTATAGATAAATCACAGAATGTATTTTTATAACGTGTTGATCTTCTATATGTTTTAATTCTTCTCGTATAAGAAAAAGAACCAATAATATTTAAATATTTTTTATTGTCGTGCGTTATTACTGTACTTGCGAAAACTGAAATAACTAATATTGATGACATTATACGTACCTAGGTACGGATTATACTTATTAAATTACATGATAAATTTTTAATACACGCATAATTATTAGTTATTAGTTATTACTTATTATATTATACACATTAAACACGTGATAATGATTTTTTTTCAAGGACTTGATTTAAATTCCAAGGATTGTTGCCCCCTTAACCACTTCTATTTGACAACATTTCAAGGAGGGGGTAATCCATTGTGCAATAAGAGTTATATGATACACTTAGCAATGTATTTTTTTGTGTTTGAACTTAGAAGGTAACATTACTAGGTAAATGTGGTAGGTATATTGTGTTGTTCAGTTGTTCCGATAATATATAATGTTTTATATAGGTAGTTACTTTAAAATATTTATGGTATGTTCTTATATCATTTGAAAAAACATTTATTTATTAACAACATTAGAAGTTACAATATAACTGTCATATTTTACTATTTCAATGTATAATGTATAATATTTATTTATACTATAATATATATTTATTATACAATGAAACTTCCATACAACGAAATCGAATAAGCAACAAAAACAATTCGTAATACCTATGGAGGAATTCGTTAAATAGAATTACGTATTCATTAACGATGAAGGTCATAGTTAAGAACGTTCTTAAAAATATTTCGTTAAACAGAAAATTTCGTAAAATGGAAGTTTGTTATATGGAAGTTTCACTGTATAAAGATACTGTGATTTCAACGATAAATAGGTAATACAAAATATTTTGAGCGCATAACTTTGAACTTAATTTAGATTTCTTTTTTTGCTGCATAAAGCACTGAATAGTATATCTACTTATTTTTAAAAAATTTGAATTAAATATTATTTTTTAATCAACTTTGACTTAAAAGTTTTTTTTCTATCTTAAAGATTGATTTATATTGAGAGTGGGTTAAAGTTTCAATTTATGCACGTTAAATTTATTTTATTTTTTAATAGTATGTACCTACCATATCTATAGGTGCTATATAGCCATATAGGCATCTGAACAAAGCTGGGCAAATTATAACGATTTTTTATAATTCGTTAATTTATTTTAAATTAAGTTAAAAGTTACTCATATTTTTTACGTTAACTCATTAAGTTAAAAGTTAAATTTAAAAAAAAAGTAACTTAGTTTAAAGCTGAAATTTTTTAATTTGCAAAAATAAAAAATGTCAGACACATAATCTTGTTTATTAGATAGTTTTTCTTTACGCTCAAGAAAATTACCAGGAAAATGTAAAATGATACATCTAAGTACCTACCAATAATTAATTATCAAAAAAACTGATTTTCTAAAATAAATCTTAAATTTTTGAATTATTCTTTGAACAAAAATTAACTTAATTTAGATACTTTTAAATAAAATTAACTTGAAGTTAACACGTTCATCTTAAAAAAAAAAGTAACTTATTAATTTAAAAGTTAATTTGAAAAAAAAGTTACAAATTAATTCACTTAACGTTTAACCTTAATTTTAACTTTTAGTTCGTTATTCATTATTCAATGCCTAGCCTTGCATTTGAATATTTTTAAAGAAGTAGGCACCAGGTTTGTAGTGACTGGTATAGTGGTGTTTGTACACAAATACCATTTGTTTTTGGTTGGATAAAGATGATGAAATGTTTATTAATAATACTATTATTGACTATATCGTTGACTACTATCGTTAATCAAATATTGGTATTGTGTAGACTGGAGTAGAAGATATGAGAGGAAAACATGTCAATGTAGAAGTATAGGTAGACATTTTTAAAAAACTTTGATTTTATAGTTTCTATAGTGAAAGTTTGAATAATTTTCAATTAAAAATATTAAATGTAATGTTGATAATAGCTAGGTATTTAAATATTTATACAATTTTATAAATTTGATGGAAAAATTGTAGGATTGGGTCAAACTTCAATTTTCATGAACTCGAACTTGTATTCATTTTTTACTCAAGATTTTTGAACATTTAAATAATCAGGTAATGGCATAATTATAAAGCTGATAAGGGTAATTTGAGAAACAAAAATAGTATTTAAGAATTAAGAGTATATATGTGTGTATAGCCGTATAGGTAATACTATACGATGTAAATTATGTATTTATAAACAAGTAAAGTATCATCTATAGGTATCGATATCAAACTTTAATACTTGATTTAACTCACTGTTCTAAATGTTCGAAGACTCGAAGTATTCACGAGTTCAACAAGTTCGTCGAGGATTCATCCTAAACAAACCAATGTAATGGAATTTAGATTTAAAATCCAAAAATATTTCTATTAATATTTAACTAACTACGTGTTTTGTCAATCTTATAATAGCTATTATACCGTAGCAATAAGCATGGGATAGGCTGATATGCAGGGTATGCATTTGCATGCCATGTGAGCTAAAGGTAGATATTTTTGTAGGTGGCACGTGGTTCCTAACGGTCCCTTTTTCACATGTATTTAAAAAGCGGATACATGTGTTCTTTACAAAAAAATGTTTAAGTTCGTGTATAATTTGAATACACGGGTAAATGAACGTTCAATTCGTGTACTCGTGTGACCAAAGCTCCAAAATAACATTTTTCAGAAGAACAATCAATAACAATGTCACAATGATGTAGGCAAAATAATTGAAATTTACGGTTGAGTTATGTGACAATAATCATGAAATAAATTGTATTCTTTTCAATAAATCCAACTTACTAAAAATATGCTTTTATTTTTCGAAATAAAAAAATAATATAGTAATTAAGTTCTCTTTTATAATATAATATAATAAGAAACAGCAGATAATATTAATAATATTATTCATGAACATTATTTTATGACAATGGTATAGGAATTTATTTAAGGACATTTATATTTTTAGGGAGCACATTTGGTCCGCTGCATGTCTGTACATCCTGCGACCTGTCTATGAACGCCCATAGTTTAATGTTATTGTATATTACAATTTACAAATAATTCATGTTTTTTAAATTGTACTTAAATTTATATCATTAAACTTCTATTATATTATTATAATATATAAAATTTAATTAATATTATTTAGCTAGAATTTATTACTAGGTATATCTACAAACATATGTACAACATATTACATTTACATATATAGCACATACATTAAAAAATGCTGTTTTCAAAAATAAGCAGAATCTAAACAAATATATATGTATATATTATTTTATTGTACTAGCACTATAAATTATAAGTACCTACTTATATGTTTAAATGCGTAAGGTTATGTATATTAAACTATAGTTATTAATATAGGTGCTTATGTACTGCACTCTTATACGTTAATACGTTATACTGTCACACTGATTACATAGAAAACTTAATAAGTAGGTATTTATTTGTTTTTTGAGTAGTGGGTGGCTTAATATATTTATCACAAAATAAATGTTAAATAGGTACTATCTTTTTGTTATAATTAATAAGCTATTTGCATACGCAATAGGTACCTATAATATATAAGTTTATAACTTTAAGTATTACTAGGTACCTACCTATATTATAATATTAATATTATTTACAAACTTATTGTTATTATTAATATTATTAGGTAGGTAGTATATTTATGTATCTAGTTATAAACAGGATAACTCAAAATAATTGTTTGTTTTTAATTTTTATAGATTTTAAACAGAATGTGTTATGTGTGGAAGTTGTACCAATTTTTAGTTCTTAATATTTATACCTATAATATTGTTAAATTATAGTTATTAATATTATTGTACATTGTACATGATCATTTTTTTTTTTTGTCAGGTGGAAGTACTATTTAGTTTCATATAACTTTGAAAAAATATTGGTATATTAATACTGTTAATTGATTTAAATAAAACGAGTAATAAAAAATCATTGATTTTAAGTTCCAATTTTATTATATACACCATATTGTACCTATCAATCTATTATATTTTTATATTATATATCTATATACATATTCAACTGACTCATTTAATTTTATTCTTTTTAGTCTGTGTGACTATGTACTTACATGAAAATTAATAATTATAATAAATTAATGCAAATCTTATAAATATGGTAGATTCATAATAGATTTAATTATTAAAATAGGTATTATTGATATAGGTACCTACTTAATAGTTAATTATATCAACATACATTATACAGCATTAATCAAACAACTTGAAATTTATTATTGATTTATGAATATTTATTTTTTAATCTTTATTATGGTTGTATACATTTTTTACTGATATATGCATATAATATAAAGGCATTTTAAAAATAAGATTATAGATAACTTACCTATATCAAGGTTATATATTAGAATATACCTGCCTAAATCATACATTGATTCATAAATTTTATATTATATTTATTATTATTTTACAGTAGCCCGTGATATATATTTTTATTATCTAATTATTTTTAGTTATTAGGTATTACTTTTCTATAATATACATTATATATATATTCACCAATCCATCATGCACAATATGTACAAAATATCTTGAATAATTTTAATGTTTGTAATATATATTTTAATATGGTAGTAGCGTAAATAGTAGAGGGGTTATGGTTCAGGAATTCAGCTCCCTTAAATAATTTACAAATTATATAGTAATCTACTAAATATATTTTATATATTTCTCTTGACTCATACTCCTACAGGTTTTTAGCTTATAAACTATTATTTATACTATATCAACAAAATAAATTAGGATTAGTGAATGCAACCCTTGACAATAATATTGTATAATTTGTATATTATTTACACCTCTGTTCTATGGAGTATGGACTATGGGCAATGGGCATTTATAAGTTATAAATAAATAATTTGGTATAATTTATCTCAATTACCTACTTTAGAAAAAGATAGAATTAATAACTATTATAATTCTTTTTACAGCGAAAATGACTGAAAGTATTGAACAAACCGTTAAATGGAGAAGGCACGAGGTTGAAGAAAAAATTGGATTAGATCAATGTAAGTTAATTTTTAATTTATATAGATTTAAGTATGCCTATTTATAAGTACATATTATAACTGAATAATCATATCAAAAAGTGTTTATTGTAGGAGATTTAAGTTTTGTACCTAAATTATAATAATAAACTACACTACTGCGCATGATGACACAAAGTTTATTTATTTATTTTGTTCTTTAACTTCCCTAAAATTGATTTAACTAACTTTACCTAACTTAAAATTCTTAATTATTTTAATATTTTATTTGTGAATTTACTAGGGTGTTTGTTAAAGACAATTAGGAAAATACGGCTTTTGAGATCTTCATTCTGGTCTACACATATATGGCTGAGGTAGGTATATTTAGGGATTGGGCCCTTATCCTTTTTATTTAGATTTGGGGTTTGTGTATGGAAAGAAAAAATAGGAAAATTGATTTTAGAAATTATGGTATTCCATATCAACACTTAAAATTCTGTTTTATATTTATAAAAATGTTCAACAGTAGGGGATTGAGATTAGGTACTATCTTGAATTCTTAAGGTAAACTAAGTTGTGCGAGTTATTCTACATACCGAAAGAGAAAAAATTGAGTTCACGTTTGAATTAAAGAATTTCTACAAAATTCACAAAATTAATTTCTTTTCATATTTAAGAGATTAAGTAATGTAGTTAAAAAACCATAGCTGAGAAATATAGATTACAGATTGGTACTATCAAACAAGAATCTAAAATTTAAAGTGAAAAGCTCATTGCGTAAATCAAATATTTTGTAAGATAAATGGGGTATAATATGTATAACCCACCAATTTAGTTAAGTTTTGAGAGTGTGTGTTGTCTAAGGTGTATTGGTTTTATAATTTTACATTGTCCTGACGATAAAACAATTGACCGATAAGCATCAGGAAATAATTAATATACAAAGTTATTGGTTTGCAATATATTATAAAATATAATTTTATGTTTTATTTTCAGTTAAAAACAATCAATTATGGACTGAAAATTTTTATTTTGTGATTGTTTCTGATGTTCAATTTGGTTACATTAAGCCACCTTCAGAACGAGATTCTAAAGATTGGAAAATAGAAATGGATAAAGCTATTTTTGCAATAGATAAAATTAATAATTTATCTCCAAGACCTCAATTTTTAGTTGTTTGTGGTGACTTAGTTAATGAAATGCCTTGTAGTTAGTTGAATTTATTAAGTTTATTGATCATAATATAATTTAATTAATGATTCATGATATTTTTTATATGACAATGTATTCATACTTCAGATGAAGCTGGGCTAAATGAATTACAAATAAATGATTTTAAGAAAGTTTTTTCAAATTTACACCCCTCTATACCTCTGATTTGTGTTTGTGGAAATCATGATATTGGTGATATCCCAGATGAAAATTCAATCAACAAGTAATATTTTATTACAATTTACAGTTATACAAAATTAGTTGATTAATATTTGTAGATAAATAATTGCAATTTTAGATATCGTGATCATTTTGGCCAAGATTATTTTTCATTTTGGTGCGGTGGAGTACTATTTTTAGTGTTAAACTCCCAATATTATAAAAACAGTCGTAATGTCGAGAAATTTGCAGCAGAACAAGATCAATGGTTAACTGAAATATTGAGTAAACATGAGGGTCAAAGAATAATTGTATTTCAACACATACCGTGGTTTTTGAGTAAAACAGAAGAGGAAATTAAAAAAAAAAGTATAGAAAAAAATATCAGTCACAAAATGCTTGAAAAACTGTGTAAAGCTGGTAAAGAATAATGAATAGTACTTGAATAATATACTAAATTATCAATGTAAAAAATTAAATGTTGAGAAGAAAAACCATTTGTGTTTTATGTAAATGCTATTTGGAATCAAATGTTTTTTTTACGTTTATTGTTTTTAGGTGTATCTCATGTTTTTTCTGGTCATCATCACATAAACTCAACTGGATTCTATAAAAACCTTGAAATAGTTGTTACTTGTGCACTTGGAGCCCCAATGGGAGAAGATCCTTCCGGACTGAGAATAGTCAAAATGTATGAAAACAATGTTATACACACATATTATCCTCTAGAACAGATACCAAGTTCTATTAAAAATTAAAACATTAGTATAATTTTAAATGCTATAGTACATAAATCAATACAGATTTTTATAAAGAGGTAATATTAATTATTATATTTTATAATAGTGATCAATAATAATGATGATGATGATGTATGTCAATTAAATAACAACAAATATACTTAAATAATATTAATTTATTGTTAAATAAAAAAACAAATAATAATTTATTTTTGTACTGAGTTATTACTTTTTTTACAATTATTAAATTGATCCCAAGGATGTAGTTCTTCATCAACAGTTACCTCTAACAACCATTTTTTATAAAAATTTTGATATTTTCTGTACCCTTCTTTAAAGTAATAACTTTGAATAAAGTTTGGAGTATCTTTTTCGTTGTTTTGCTGAAAATTGTACCAGCAGTTAATATATTTCATAATTTCATTAAATTTGTAATACGAATAGAAACACTAATCACTAATATTTTTCAATTGAACTTAGAATCAAATTTTGATAATTATTAAATTAAAAAACAAAATTTGAATGCATACTGTATAATTATGTTCATTAGGTGTCATCCAGTGTGATTTTAATTTATATTAAAAAAAATATATAATATACTAAAGATTTAATATGATTTAATTGAAGATGTTAATGGTTAATTTTAAAGTTATTCTTTTTCTATTATCTTTAAAACTTTAAAAGTAGTTATGCTACTAAAACAGTTAGTTAGTTAAAAAATAAATACATTTTACTGTAAAACAAAATACTTATGGTTCAATTGAATAACTGCTTAATGCTTATACTTACTCTTTTTTTCATTAAATCTTTAATTGTGTTATCAAAACGAATTAAACGATCCATAAATATTTTATTGGGTTTAATTTCTTCATGTTTAATCATGTTCATGACATATACTACATATCCAAAATTAAAATGGTAACATGCTTGAGCCAACATTGTGCCCAAAATTTCTGCATTCACTCTTAAATGGGACGAAAAACAAATGAGAATAAAAACATCATAAGTAGTTTACAAACATACCTAAATCCATGATCTGCTATAATTTTGATGAGATTTTTAGCTTCGTTTTTATTTTTACAACCCAATGCCAGAACACCAAAAGTTACAATATCCACACTCAAGTTTTCTGAGTTAATTAAGCTCAATACATTCTAAAAGGTAAAAGTAAAATTAGGATAACTTGTAAAAAATGCATTTTATATGAATGATTATATAACCTTTGCTTCTTCATAATCAAATCTAAGACTTCGTTTTTTAATGAGAATATTGCAAAAATCAATGTCGACTCTAACTTTGTTTTTACAAATTTCTTTTAATAAGACCTAAAAAAAATATCATAAATTAGTGATCATGTTATATATTTATGAACTAAGTTTTTTTTTTTTAAAATAATAAACATAAAATACATTTAGTAGTTGAAATTAGGAAATTGATTTTTTCATACAAGTAACTCACTTTTTCAGCTGATAATGTTGGCGGTATAACTTCTAAAAGCTGGGTAAATGTTTTAATGTCTGGTTTTATCTTATTGATTTTCATGTTTTTTAAAAATCCTAAACAACCTCCTAATAGTATTAATCTAAAATTCACAAAAAAAAAAAAATAATGGAGCATTAATTAATGTATAAAAAATTACAAATATGTTTTACCTTTCTTCAGGGGATTTAATTTCAGAAATACCAACAATATTACCAAAATAAGGTTTAACATCTAATAGATTTGGTCTATTCTCCTCAATAATGGATAGATTATTTGTATTATCATTACATACTAAAGTATTAGGTATATCTTTTTCTGAAGGATTTGGTTCTTCAAGTTTAGATTCAGTCGTTAATAAATGAGGATCATCAATTATTTGACCAATAACTTTTCGTGTTTCAAATTCATCACCAAGACTACATTCTCTTGTGCATTTTAATAAAAGATTGTAAGTATATAATGAAGGACGAACACGTTTTGATATCATTTTTCTCCAAACCTAAAAATTATCAAGATATATTATTTTTTTAAAAATTATTCTTTTTTTTTTAACTAATTAAATAACCGTTTTCTAAAGATTTTCAGACATTAACTACAATATAATAAACAAGTTCAAATTTAAATTTAATTTATACTATTTATTTTTTTGATGTTATACAATAATATGAAAGAAAAATAGAATAAGTGTAAAATTTCTGATAAATCATACGGTATTAAATATTATGTAGGAATTTAATTTTTGGTGATCAGTTAAATAATACTTTCTTTGCTTATAAAGAGTATACCAGAATTCAGAAGACATCTAAGTGTAAATATCATTGAGTAAGTTTTTGAATGGTCATAATTTATAAGACTTCAAAAGACTGACGAAATATTTTAAAGGACCTAAGATTATAAGTTATTATGATAAATAAAATGTATACATAGTTATTAATTTATGTTGAATTGAAATTTTATTCCTGAAAATATTATACTTCCATATATTTATTTAAACTTACAAGTAAGGCATGTCGAAAACCAGCTTCTTTATCCGTTATACATGCTTGTAAAAGAAAATTAAATGTTTCATCTTTTAATTTATATTTTTTTGTCAACATTTCATCAACCAAAGAAAATGCAGTCAATAAATCTCCTGTTCTTCCAAAAGCTTTTCACAACGAAAGAACAATACACAATAGTAAATAATAAATACATAATTTCTTAGCACAATAAAATTAATTAATTTTTTGAAAAATCAATTTAACTTTGATGCATTTTAATAAAAAGAAAATTTTTAAATTGATTTTCGTTTCTTATAAATAACTAATAAGTAATATAGTTTTAAATACCTTTAATCATTGCATGGTAGATAAAAATGTTGGGTTCAATTGATTTTAAACTCATCAAATTGTGTAATTTTTTAGCTCTCTTTAATGCATCATCCTTATATGGTGAATTAGCACACGCATTAAATAAACAAGTATAAGTAGCTGGTGTGGTTTTAATGCCACTTTTTTTCATCTAATTATTTAAAAAAAAATTAAATAGTGTCTATTAAATAATTTTAGAAATAGGTATCTAATTATAAACATAAAAACATACCTGGTTAAATAAATGAAAAGCTTTTTGAACATAACCAACTTTACCACAAGTTCCGATTAATAGGTTATAAACATAATAATCTGGTTTCGCTTTTTCATTTTTTAACATCCTTGTTTCAAGTATATCTATCGCATCTGCAATCTGAAAAAAACATAAGTAATATGTAGTAAAAACTGAGAAAATAAATATTAGATCTTTAAGTTTTATACTTTATGCTGTTTAATGAGTTCTTGAATAATTTTGTGGTACTCAGTAATATGTAATCTTTTGTGTTGTTCATCTTTATCGTATTCTATTTTATCATCGTCTTCAGGAGGTAAACGATCTAATTTATAATTAATTTCGGTATTTTCAGTTAGTGTTCCAAAAGTATCAGCATCATTATTCTGCTCAGGATTAAATGAAAATGTCTCTGTTCTTTTACGAAAATCTTTTGGTTGTAAATCTTTGACCGTAGACACACATCTTACATTTCTACAACAATGCTGATTGTAAATTGTACTTACAGACTTAATATTATTTAACTGTCGTAAAAAACGGTTGATCACAATCATCTGAAATTAATAATTATAAATACATTATTATAAACTATATAGGTATTATATTAGACAGTATGAAATTAGATAATATTTAAGTAACATATTAAATACTTTGCAATTTTTTTGTTAGTTGAATTTCTAACTCGCATTGGATTGGAAACAAATATATTATTATTTATATGAAATTAAGTTTTGAATAAAATTGGATTTATTCATTGTGAAAAGTATTATGTATTTACAACTGAGAATCGACTATCGAATCAAGTACCTACACGCTTCACTTTACACTTTTTAAAAATTTGAATTCTATACTTACAACTTCATAACTAGACACATGTAGTTATAGATAATACCTATATAATATTATGTGTAGTGCCGGCGAAGATAGCCTAGTAATACCATAATATAAAGAGATTGGTGTATACCGTGATAAGACTGATAAGGGATTTATTGATATCAGTTATATTAAGTTGCGTTTATTAAAATATGTATTAGGAATAATATTCAATATTATTATATTTATATTTAAAATAGAAAGTCTCCATGAATACATTTTTCAATTATTTTATCTTGTAATTTGTCTTTTATAGTCTAATATGATTTTTAAGTTTATACAATTATTAATCATGTAAAACTCATTAATGAGTTGATAAATTATTATTCAAAAGTTACCCTAAAGAACTGGTAATACTTCTTATATATAAATACAAACAATATAAGCGCAATTTGAAGGGGATTAGGGGGCTAAACCCCTTTAAAAATAAAACGTAGCCCCTAAAATGGTTTGTATGTATACCTACCTTTCAATCTTTAAATATCTCAAGGAGCATACAATTTATTATTGTGTGCACACAATACATAATTAATGCAAATTATAATAGCCCCTCCAAATATTTAAAACTCGAATTGCGGCTACGAGTCGAACAATACCTACGCAGAAAAAAAAATTAACGTGCTTAATAAATGAAAAAAAAATTGATAGGTAAATACGGGCACCCGCAGATAAATATACCTACTTATGTAGGTAGGTACTTCAAAAACATATAAGCACAACTACAATCAGATTTTTTTTTAGAGGGAGACATAAATATTATCTTCTTTTGATTAACTTGTATGGTCATTTTAAAAATGTGATAAATCATAATTTATTTTACGTAACTTTTTCAAATGTGGTCATCAGCACTATACAGGAACTAGGTACCTATTTCATAAATGTGTATGAATAGCTTGAAAACCAACATTTCATTTAAATATATCTATATAATAGCTGTAAACAGGGGCGTAGGTATATATTATTAAAGGGGGGGGGATTCGACTTTAAATATTAGTAATAGACTAACGTGAAAAGAAAACAAATACAAATATAGGTATATTAATAAAATAGTTTTAATATTATTTATAAAAATGTAATATTATACAAGTAATTAGTATTATTAGCAGTATTGCTGGTATGGCCGTGTGCGTCGTGGGTCATAATAAGATACGGACACGCAATTGTGTAGTGTCTGTAGTCAATATTTTATATAAATAACTATTACAATCAGGGGTTAAAGTGAGGGGGGACGCAGGAGGACTCAGTCCCCTTACCTCTGACAGCGGTTAAAAAGCGTCCCCTTTAACAAATTAGGATTTTATATATTAGACATTATACATAAAATTATATATGGAACGCTTAAAACTATATGGAGACATTAGTCCCCTCTGGAATTGTTTCCCACTTTAACCCCTGATTACAATATAACATTAGATATCAATCTAGATAATCATTATTTTTCATACAAAACGCGTACTTGTAAAATTGTTTTACATAAATATTCATCTTCAATCTTCATTATAATTTATAGCAATATATTATTTTCCTAATGTTTTACTAAAAAGTCATTTTTGTTGTTTGTAGTACCTACATAAAACCTAGCATTTAACACGTAATTTTTTCTGATTATTATTATTATTAATAATTAACAAATGGGGGGGTTTGAACCCCCCAAACCCCCCCTTACCTACGCCCCTGGCTGTAAACAATAATTAATAATAATTATACAAGATATTAATGTTATTAATTTTTATTATTGAACAAATCATTACACTTTTTGATATTGCATGTACCTACATAAATTATTATTATCATAATTATTCCTCGAGCAAACATGGCGTAATGCGTTTCATGATCGCGTATTTTATGCATTATTTGCTCCTCGTTCGATATTAAAATACTTGTCTACATTCTTTGTTCGTATCTATAAATATATATTTTAGATCACTCGCACCAAATAAGTTGGAGAAAACTTACATAAATATTGACTCTTCCGGTGAAATTGTGTTTGTTTCCACCGCCGTGAGGAATGGTATAATACATACTATCGTCTTCACCGCTTATTCGAAATGGAACTATACTATTGTCTATGCAATTTTAATTAATTCGATTGGAATAAAATGTAAATTTAATTTTTTCATATATTATAGCACCATAGGTACCTATTATAATTTGATAAATCATAAGTTTTTATAAAGTTGTAAAGTATATTCAAGATTTTAGTGAGGGATTGACATTTGACCGCTTTCACTGATTACTTATATATCTAGGTACCCAAATATCGTTCATCGTATTATTAAAAATTTAATAACTTTAATCATTAAATTCTACTTGACACACTTAGAGTTAAGTTAGTTGTTTTACTAGCTCTTACAACTGTTATGGATATCAGTATACTAATATAGGGCGAATAAAAAATACTTACACATTTTGTTGAAATTCGAAAAAATAATAATCACAATTAAACATATAATTAATTTCGGAAGGTATGCTATTCATAAATAACAATTTTTTCAATATAATTACGCCAATTGTAAAATGTGAGTTAATTATGCTGTTAACATATTCACATTGTTCTATAATATTATAATTATAATAAAGTTTAGGTAAACCTAGGTATAAGAGGTTTTGAGCAAAAATTAGTTCAACCTACTGTATTACTAATAAAAAAAATATAACTATAGGTATTAGTATATGATTATGAAAAAATAATATCCTTAGAAAATAGAGGCTGGTCCCACCCCATCTGATCAATCATTTTATATTAATAACTATTAGCTGTTGCCTGTTGTGTTAAATAACTTAAATAACACTATAGTGTTTGTTGTTATGGAGACTGGAGAGATAGAGTATTATTTATTTAATAGAAAAAGCAATAGACTAAAATATTTGGAATAGTCAACATTTAAAAGTTATTTTAACTATTACACTTTTTTTGGTAAATTTTGAGTAATTTTAATTCTTTACAGTTTAAAAAATAATGGATCTACACAAAAAATGTGCCTGTACTATAACCGCGAAGAAATGTTCGTTTGATACAAATGAATCATTCAAAAATTGTACTGTCAAAAATCATGTCAGGTATTATTAATAGTTTTAAATACAAAATATATTGTACGATGGTTTCTTTAAAATATTAAACAATAGGTGCACACGTAATAGTGATGACACCTACATAAGGGTATCAGAATTTTAATTTTGCTAAAATACATCTTTGGAAGTGACTATATAGGAGAGAATTTTGTTTAAACCATTTTGTTTGACAATAAATTTGTTGAGCACCCTTTGATGTCTTATTTTTAATTATATGGCTATTATTTTGGTAAGTAATTATTAGAAGTTTTAACAGACTTTATACTTATTAAATTTAATGTGTTATAGGCTAGACCCGTATACTTTAAATTATTATTATTATTATTTAAATTATAATTACATTAAATTCAACCATGTCAAACCATTTTACTTGATTAAAGTTTTTAAAAATTATCAAGACCATGAATCATAAATAAAAAATAATATACTACATAGTACATTCAATAAATGTTGTTAAAATTACTAACTTTTGTAATTTATTAAAGTTAACCTAAATTCTGGATGGTTTCAAAATGTTTGAAAAAATAGAATTATATATTAATATGCATTTACCTATATAATTATAATTACTATACTGCAGTTTAGCAGTTACTTGATTAAATAATTAAAATTGAAAATTTATACAGAAGATAATTTTGTTAGAAACTCAAAAATTAATTATTAGTCAAAATGTCATAACTTTTTGGATAATAATTTCCGCACATATTATATTAATATCTATTATTATCATTGATCAGTATTAATGAAATATTTTTTTTCTTTAATTATTTATGTTTAATTTTTTTCGTTACACATATCAATATCATTGATTAAATATATATTATATAATATATTTAATCAATGTCAATATTATATTTTTTCTTAGTATTAAATTATTTTATAAAATACAATATACTGACTGTATCTCCCGAATTCGCATTTAGTCATATTTACACCACAGTCGGAATTAAAACTTATTCTCGACATCTCTCGTCGCTTCTTGTTAATTGTACCTAGATAGTAGATATACGAGTATACAGCTAAATGTTGACGTAGACACTAAAGTTTACTTCAATTTGTAATATTAATTATGTTCTTAATGTTTATAAACAATAGAAAATAATAAATAAAAAAAAATTATGTTCTCATTACATCCAATTTTAAAATAATACCTATATTGTCCTATTATATGTTAAAAATATGCAGGTACTTAAAATTTTGATGGCCTGCAAAATATTTTCAATTTCCTTATGTGTCCCTTTAAAAATATTAATTGGTGGTCCCTGCATTAAACTGTAGTTAACTTTATTCATGTGACGACGTTTTGTGCGTCCCATAGGTCATTTTTCTTTTGGAATTAATTTTAAAAACATACCCATAGGCTATAGTTAAGCTGCGTATGCTGCAATGAAGGGTATATGTAATATGTATATATATATTATATATATATATACATTATACCTATGTTTCGAGCTCATTCGTTTTCACGTATAAGCGTTATTGCAGATATCTATGTATATACTTTTGATTTTACCCGTGGAATAAAATAAAAATAAAATACACTCCAAGTTCTATTAGTGCATTATTAAATACATATTGATTGTATTTCATATTTCACATACCTACATTCAGTTAATTTAAGTACCTATATAACATTATTCTCAAAGTAGCTTAAAATAAGTAGTGGAGTTATTTAAATTCCAATACTATTTAATATCTGTACAATATTATAGTACTATTCCTTCTTAAAAATATTATACATTATCTAGTAAATCTGTATATTATGGTGTTAAATTTAACGCAGTATTACTTGTATATTAGATATTAACAGTGTAAAATTATAATACTTAAAGGGATATTAGATACTTAAGATAAAATAAAATGTAAGATTAAAAACGTAAACCAAAAAGAGTAGTGACCATTAGGTTTTATTTTCCCATTATGATCTCTGTATTATTACATAATATCTATTATTTACAAAGCATTATATTGTAGTATTCATGAATACAATATATTACAAAGTTTTAGTCGAATAAACATAATAAGCACTTTTGTTATCTAACGTTATCAGTTTACAATTTAAAAAAAAAAATTGAAATCTTGATCATTGTTTATGAAGTATCTATATGTAGGTTCTTATATATTGACGTTTATTCATTGAGTTTAAATTATACCTACACTTCCAGTTTATTAATTTTTATTGGAAATATGAATTTTTTTTGAGTGGCCTAAAGAGCCTTAAAATTATTTATGCTTTTGTTTTGTGTTTTTCAAATACTTATGAGTACCTACTAAAATGTATTTTCAAAAGTCGAACCCCACAAATTTTATTCTTGGTATAAGCGTTTAAATATATCAAATGTGAATTATGAAATAATAATAATTTAATAATTTAATAATTAATAAAGTTATTCATTTACACTAAATATAAAATATAATAAACACAAATAAACAAAGAAATATGTTTTATGTTAGTGGTCTTTAAGTTGATTTTTTAGGAAGACGACTTGTAATAGTCCGTGATTTTAGTTTAGTCTTATATTTGTTTTTTGCTAATCTTATAATGGCTTCTTTAATTTTATTTTAGTTAATTAAAATTATAATAAGTCAAAGTTTTTAAATTGTTTGATCATCTTTGTTAACAGATAGGGTCGATAGGGAAATCCGTTTCATTGTACAGTTATTTGCTTTGCACGAACCAATAAGGAGCTTTGAATGTATACTTAGCCTCTTAGGAACTTTTTTTGGAGAATTTTTAATTTTTAATTGGGCAAGCGCCAAGCGGTATAGTTCAGTCTGAGCATGTGAAAGTTAATAGAAGTCTTATCAACACCGTACGTAGCAGTAGAGAGTATTTCATCAGCAGGGTTGAAGTGTTGTGTAATAGAGGATAAAGAACTTTTATCCTTGTGTATCTTTAGTTTAGTTTTTTTTTATATGAATTTTTCAAGTTAGTTTCTCGTCTAAGTGTATATTCTTAAATAATTTATAGGTTTATTGTCTTTGCTGTTCCATTGGATTTAATTATAATTTGTTCTCAGACCGGATTAAAGTATTTTTATTTTAGCTTCACTTTTTGTGGAATTTAGGGTAATTTTTCATCTTGGGAATCCCTGAAATTGTAGAGTTTTTATTGACAACTCTAGAGTCTAGGATTTTGTTTTGTATCAGCGCCGTGGAAGTAATGCTAAAGCAGTTCCCATGGCGTCATCGGTTCAAAACTGAAAATAAAGGATTTTTATTTGTATAAAATAATTGTGGTGTCATTTGCAGACATTGGTAGCTATAATAATAATTTGGTGTTGGTATGTCATATAATATTATATTGTTATTATTCATTCAGAGAGTATCTATGTTTTCAAAGTATTATTTTGTGATTTATAGTTATAGGAATATACTTATCTATGTAATATATTTATTTAAGTTATGTATTATATTATATTAATTTACATTAAAGCCATTTGCACATTAACATTTAAGTGGTCACTATCGATAAAAAATGCTGAAAATATCTATGTTATTGAATGGACATTTATTACTTTATTTATTCATCAGATTGTATTTATGCCATTGGACAATCTAGATACTAAAGAAATTTCCATTGTAGGCCACATAACAAAGCAAGTAAATGTATAGTTTCGGTTAAATAGTTTTACGTTTGCACATATACCTATACCTAGTGTAATTATAATGGTGTAGATTGCGCTGTAAGTATAAACTATAAGCTTCACGATGTGGGAAAGAAAATATAATTTTACATTCTAATTATAAGTAAAATTGATCTATTGATAATATGAAATCGTACAATTAATCTATTATGATTTCCGTTAAAAAAAAAAACAACAACTAAAATTGTAAATAGTTTTATTTTCTATGTAAATAACGATTAATGATTATTATAGTTATTCATTACTTATTCATCACGTGCAGCCAATATACCTAATACGAGTATTTGAGTTAATGAAATCAGATTCCATTTGATTGGTTCAACACAACAATCAACAGATATTTTATGTAAAGACAATAACATAGTTATGCATATTCAAAGAAAATAAGCGGGTAAGTGAGTATCGCTCTGCTGTACATTAGGGGGTGGGGTGGACCTCGGACTAGCGTAGGTTAAATTTGAATGCAATGATGAATATCATTGTATACGAGAAACGATTCTGAACGGAGATGATTTGTCAATCTAGGATATATTCTATTTAAATATTGTCATATATTCTATTTTGAAACAAATAGTATAGTTACTATATGTTACTATGGTTATTTTATAGTATCTGTTTATTAATAAAAAAAGTATTTGGCCAACACATTATGAGCGTATGAAATTTAATTTAAATTTTGACATATTTCGTATAAATTTGAACTTTAAACACTTATAAAAAAAATTGTGACTAACGATTTCGGATTTTTTATTATCACTTTAAGAACAACTTATAAGAAACCTTGTATTAAATTTTCAAGATTTTCTGGCCACCCAAAAAATTTTTATTGGCATTTGAAGAAAAAAAACTTAGAAAAGTCGAAAATTTCAATTGTCTATAAGTAGCTTAAAAATGGTCAAAATATTTTGAAAAGTTAACTGTAAAAAGATAACCATAATATAAACATTTGGTGAAAATTTCAAGTATTTAAAATAATTCGTTTTTGAGTTACAGCAAAATCAAAAAATCGATTTTGTCGAAAAGTGGTCCCCCCCCCCAAAGTACCAACTAGATGAATTTTCCTATTCAAAGAGGGGCTGAAGTTAAAAATCGGAGCATTATTACTGCTCCAAATGTTGTCGTCAGACACAAAAAAAAAAAAAACACATCATTGTAAAAGCAATACATTCTTCACTCCGTTCAGAATCTAAAAGGTATAACTTTAATTGATCTTAAAAACTCTCAAAATTGTTTAATTTATTATTTTTTTTAATATAATAATTTATTTTTGTTTGTAAATATTTGTTATTAAAATATATTGTTATACTTTTTTTAACAACACAAGCTTTAGCCTATAAGTATTATGGTAATTAAAGGATAGAGGCCAATAAAGGTTTAGTGTTGAATTTTTTTAAAATCCCATCTCATTTATATTTTATTCATACATATTTACATAATTTAGTTCTATTCATGAGAATTTTACAATTTTGAAATAGGCAAAAAAAATCTTATTTTTTGTTGTATTATAAATTTACCTTAGCGTAAAATATTATATATATTCATATTTTACTGAAGTATACCTCTGTTTATTATTTGAGTATATACGATTTTAATTATTATTACCATTAATTAGTATTCTAGAGAAATTATTCGAATTAAATATTATTAAGTATTCAACACTGAAAAGAAGTTTCAACAACTATTGTTATTTAAAATGTAGAAATAACTACTGAATATTTAATTTTAAAATTTTTACTTGTGTATTTTATTATTAATAAAATACATTTTGCAGTTTATAGGTAGGTATATTCATTTTACATACTTATGGCGAGAGTCGTGAGATTAAAATAATAATTCTGTATAGTTACAAATAGTACTCATCCGTAAAAAAATAAAAAAAATTGGGGGTGGGGGAAAATCTTAATTTATATGATACATAATTTTATTGATATTTAAAAGTATAATATCAAACATTACTGAGTCCGTGTAAATTTAAGTCTATTCTATACTAAAGTACCAATATTATATTATTCATGTCGTTATTATATTATTTTACGTTTATTTCTAATTATGTAATTGAACATGGTATACACCATATTTCATATTGTACCTACGACTTGAAGTGTACACTAATTGTTTTTAAAGATTTCAATCGTATATAAAATGTTTAAATAAATACTGTTTATCATATACATACGTTTCAATTTTAGTGACGCAATTCGTAGCAGCTATAATATTATACCATTATACGTATGTCTCGGTTCCGCGATGTGATCAAGGATTATTTATTTATTTTTATTTTGATGTTTTGCGTAGGTTTAGGTACTCTCTCAAATGTCACAGCGTCGCCTTTATTTTATTTTTTGACAGGATGGAAAATTGTAGAATAGAATAAATTTTCCGTGACTAATGGTAGTGATAAATGATGTGAAAAACCCTACAAAATCGGGAAATCTATTTTAATTATATGTCGCACACAACTCGTTCTTCACTAGTGCTTTACTTATTATTATACTAATATAATTTCTTAATTTTTCAATTGTTATCAGAGCAATTTATCTAACTATTAGTAATATTTTGAGTTGAATACATTTTTTTTGAAAATATAGTATTAATTATATTTAAATAAAAGTTATAATAATATAATATCTTAATATTATTAACTTTAGCTGAATAAAGACTTATTGTAGAATCGTGTGATTAAGTTCGTGGTATAAATAAGTAACGGCTTAAAATGTATCCTTATTTTTAGAAAATGTTATTGTGTAAATAGTAAAATATAATAATATTAATAATATTTTTAAATTAGAAAAGAATAACTAAAAATAAAATTGATTTTGTCAAATATTAGAATTGCGTAAAATTTTTAGTATTTCTTATTATTGTTGACCTCCAATATGAACTAACTATAGATGCAATTTTCTACCAGATGTAAAAAGTTAAAGTTTGAAGCATTTTTTCCATTGTAGTTCGTATATAAGCAGGCGCAAAAAGAAATAGATATGAAAAACATCACGTATCGTTGTAAAATTGTTATGCATTCATCACTCTGTTCAGAATCTAAAAATTATACTCGAATCATTGTGGGGGTAATAATATATTTGGTAATATATATGCAACGCATGGTCTAGCGAATTTCGAATTTATTGATTGCTGCGCAGGGTAAACTCTTATACACCACACCTCGCGGCACCTATACCAGCTATTATACATACAATAGGATTTATATATATATACATATTGGGGTACAAAGGAAGTATATAGTGATTCCTATCATAATATATACATATACGTTTAATACATTCGGAATTTAAAATGTCCTTTTGAGCTTTACAAAACAATATAATAATTTATTAGTATTTTTTGTTGTCGACCCAACGGCCATGTATGTTAAATTGTCGAATACATTGCATACATACGACTATAGTGTAATTAATGTTGCATACATTATATTTTTTATTTTTTATTATTTATATTTTATATTTGAAATATAACACTTTCGGTATAGGTAACACGCCCACATGGTGTTTACATTATATTATAACATATTTTTTAACATTTTAATTTGTCAAACCGGACAAACGGGTAAACAGCGTTTATTAATAACTCGTGTTACATGATATATATATATATATATAATATATATGTTTTAATTATTATTTAATTTGAAATCAACACCTTCGTTTAACAACATAGGTACGGTGATGTTTACATCGCGATTTTCGGAATTATGTTTAGTTCCTTTATTTTAAACCGTGTACAAAAGCTAGGTCATAGTGTAAAATTGTTTTTTATTTTATTGTTGATAGTGTGTTGTAACCTCGTTTGACATTCACACATTTAACCTCTAATAATAGGCGAACGAACCACGGCTATATTATAACCGCGTACACTTTATAGATATTGGAAAGTATAAAGAATTTTGAATATTTATTTTTACCAATATGCGCCAAAATAGTTTTTTTTTCTCGTAAGATGGGATGAGATACGACCTTTTATGAAAATATGAACCGCTCGAATTATTCGATTTTAATCTTATTTGAAAACACTATCCACTATCCAATTTCTTAAATTGTGTACATCATGTTGTAGTCTTGTAGAATCATATTTTAAAATATTCTCCAGTCATCTTTTTCAGGAAAGCAGAGTAACTTTTATTGATGAAAAAGTTTTTAACTCTAAATAGTGTACAGGTGGTAGAAGGTATAGTAAGAAAAACGTCATAAGCAATTTTCATTATAAGACGTATTTTCATTTTTATCATGTTACAGGCAAGTAAGACATCTTTAAATTAAATAACCATATAAAATAGATATTTAAATTTTAAATCATTGTATTAATTTTATCATATTTTTTTGTTCTATGAAGTAGCTGTCGACTATTTTTTTTCTAGAAATTCAAATTCAATCTTCAACTCACTTTTCTCATACCTACTTTTTCTTCTTATATGGTATTCAGCAGTGTTATTATTTTGTATCAAATTTTATCCCTGGTAACTATTTTCAATAATTTCTGACTTTCAATCTTCCTACTCTATTTTTGATTGGTTCTCGGACAAATCGACATTCTAGAAAAATCAGAAAGTTTAATTACCTGTCTAGTTATTAAAAAAATATTAAACTTCTGTTTACATTAATTTATTATATTTTAAATTGATTCTTTATTCTCTAATAGTGTCAACATAATTATTAAATCCACTATAAATTTTATTTTTCCTGTGGAATTTAAAATATAATACATAATATAGGCTTTAAACTTTCAAAATATGTTTGAAATTTATAATTTACATGTTTATAATTATAATTCGTTATGATTGAAATGTTGTTAGTATTTCATTAAAAAAAATAATAAAAATAAATATCCAAGATATTAACCTACACATTGGGTTATTTACTCACGGAACATCATCAATTTGACTCTTTGTATCTATAGCTAAATTAGTAAATACTGTATAATACAGTAAAACCTCGATAAGACGGAATCGCTTGGGATCATGAAATTTTTCCGTGTTAACAGGGTTTCCATTTTGACGGGGTTCAAAAAAATGAAATTTGAAAAAAAGCACCAAAGAAATTGTCCGTATTATCGGGGTTTTCGTTTTACCGAAGTTCCGTCTTATCAAGGTTTTACTGTATTTATAAAAATTTTAAAATAATAATATTATTTGCTTATGAAATACAATTTTTCCTTGATGGGCCATCAAACTTAATCCAAGGATATCGTATTTTGAGTTTTAAAAAATAACCAATTATCCTATATAGTGTGCTTTAATGAAATTGTTATTTCGTTACTTATAATCCTGGGCTACTATTTATAATTCTAAAGTATTCTAATTTATTAGTTGTAGATTGAACTTAACTATATGTACGAATATGCATAGCATCTATATGGTCTAAACTTTTTACCTTGGACAAAGTAATTAAAATAAGTGATTAAAATTTAAATACTTTTTTAGTCAAAAAACTTTGTTACTTTTATGAACAAATTATGTACCTTAATTATTTTATTATCACATATTGTATAATGTATAATATACTATATAGAACATCATACATAATATTATAAAGATTAAATTAAGTTCAATTAGGATAGAGAATTTTACGTGTACTGTTTATAATATACATAATAGGAAATTATACACCTAATGACCTTACATATATGAGTAGTATATATGTTATATAGTTTCATTTTATTGAAACAATACCATACATAATGGTGACATGGGTTACCTTTTTACCTTATATTTTTTTTTAGATAAAACTATTACTATAAAAAAAAATCAACAAGTAAAATCAACATTTTCTTTTTTTTTGTGTAATTTATTATCTGCAACGTTGTTTTTTTTATTTTAAGCGTTTTCTGTACCTACTGTTTATACATATCTTTCAAGATTTTATTATATAATAAACAGATTTAACTATAAACATTAAACTAAGTGAAAATAATGAATATTTATAAAATAATATTATTGTTAATAATTTACCAATTTTTAGTACATGTCGTCTTGGTTACACTTCAAACAATCAAGGAGTTGCGAAAGTCGATAAAGCTTTATTGTGTGCGTGTGAAAATGACAAGTTGATAACTTTAGATGGAGTAGTGGCCATGCGAAATTCGATGAAACCCTATACATATAAAAGGGTTGTCTGTCCACAGCCAACCATAAAGAAATGTTAATTGAAACAAGCAACAACCACTTTGCTGAATCGACTATGGAACTCTGATATGACATTGGGGAACAAAATAAAGGTGTATTTGTCATATCATATTATCTACACACTAACACGTTTTAAAATTATACAAAACAAAATCGAAAATAATAAATGTTATTAAATTATAACCAAATAGGCACTTCTGTATATTTTTGCTCATCTTAAAATTATAATAAGCAAGTGCCGAAAATGTAGACAATAGTCTAAGGAATAATAATAAATAATTTTTAAAATAAGTGATTTTATGATAATTTATAATACAAAATAATAATATACTTGTGCTTATTAATTCGTAGTACTAATATATTTTAATTTGATATTGCATATCCGAGCAAAATGTTTTCGGATTTTCGATTTATTTGAGTTTCGTTTCAGTTCATTGTATACGAGTATTAATACAATATTGTTAAAATTTGTTGAATAATCATTAATATGAATATTAATCATTGAATATATACAAATAAATCGCAAAAAATATATAAGGTATTATATTGACTAATGACTTAATAATACTATTTATGAATATAATTCAAATTAAACAAATCTCGATTGAGTGATAGATAATTTTGTTTTGGGACTTATGGAGATTTTTGAATCTGAACACCATGCAGTAGAATCGGTGAGGCGAATAATCGGGATAGATTAAAATTTTGTAAACACGTATATTTTGAAGGATTTAATGGATTTTAATAGTCGTTGATTTTGATGTGCTGTTATTTATAAAGCCGCGACTTTGTTTTGATTTTCAACTGCGGCTATGTGTCGAGTTTATGTTTATTGTGGGATGAAATAATCTCACCTATCACTGTGATTATTTTTTTAGTCCGTTATCCATAATTAATCCATAGGAATATTTTTTAATAAGGCAATTAAGTAATAATTGTCACGTATTGTATATTTATTTAACAACCAAAATAGAATATTTGTATGCAAAGAATAAAAAAATTTCAGAATTGTCTGTAGCAATAATAAAAAAATTCTCGTTTTGGTTTGAAATTTTGAATATAATTTCATTATATTGTTTGAATGAAACTGTGTTAATGAATTTTTGTAATACACATTTGAATTATCCACACACATATTAAAATAAATTTAGAATATTTATTAATATCTTTCAATCGACACGTCTGTCATTAGGTTGGTGGAATTTTTCGATATTAGTCTTATCGATAATTTATTATTTTTTACTCGAAAAAAAAAATAGAAATAAATACTTGTAAATTATAAAAATTTCGTCTTATGAATCTATAATCTATATCGTCATAGTATTTTAGAAAAATCGATACATGTTTTTATGCAATTAAATTTCTAGAATTTCTATAAAAAATGAATAAGTACAGCTATTACATACAGGCTACAAACATAAATCATCGAGCTTTATAAAAACTATGTCAGAGAAAAAAATGTTGAAATGAAATGACGTTTGAAAATGTAAAAGAAAAAATACATTTTTTTATAATAGATAATCTCAAATTGCTTTTTAATTTGATAAGTTACATGAACTTATATCAATTTTATCTTGTCGATCTTATTTTTGATTTTAGGTCAGAGTAATAAGAAACAGTACATAATTTCTTATATTCTACATTTCTACAATAATTCTACTATTCTATTATAGTTAAGTGGTAGTATACTTAAAATTGTTTAAAGATAAGGATAATTAATAAAATTATAAACAATATTATCTATAGATTATTTACATTCTGTTAAAAAAAAATTCATTAGCTGGGGTACCATGACAAGGAAATAATGAATTTTGAATTTTGATAATATACAACGTACTATTTTTTATGATACCTATACTATTTTATTGAATATATTGTATCTATTGGTTTAGTATATTAAGTTTTATATAATTTAATTTGTCAAATGATATTTACAAATTTAGCAATACTAAAACAACTAGAACGGAAATAATTTGGCAGCCGTAGTCTATCCTAAGAATTAATAAGTATTATGATATACCTACTGACACGACTGATACTTATCGCTTTTATATAATTAATTAATTTGTTTACATTATAATATAATATATTTTATAATATATCATTATGTTTTATATTTTCAAATGAATTTATATGTACCTACCTTATAATCGTCGTAATAAACAATAATGCTTAAAATGTTATTAGGGAACATTTTACAGATGTTGACTGGTTAATTTAACGTCAAGGATGTACTTAATTATTTTTGTATAATATTATGCTTATTATTTGAGTTTTATTTTTTATGAGTATTTACTAGGTATACAGTGTTTATGTTTTGGTGATTATGATTTGTGTATTATGCTTTATATTAATATTAATTATTATTTATTAATGTATAAATATTATTTATTCAAATTTATTTTATAGTATTTTAATTAAAATATCTATTATTTATAAAGCTGTTCATTTGCTCATATAATTATTAGGTAGATATGGTATGTATGATGTATATATGTAGTTAAAATATGTTTATTTAATAATATTTAATAAAAAATTTAAATTAATAATAAAAATAATATATATATATATATATATTAGTTTATTTGTTATAAATTATTATCATATGTATTTTACCATTTTGAATACTATTAAGTTTGTATAAAAAGAAAACCATGTAAAATTCATAAACTTTATTATTTTTTATCGAGTGGTTGTTTGCTGGAAAATAGGTCACATAGGTCTTCAATTAACCTACATTCGACCAAGTTTAGGCCGAGGGTAGTTTTTATTGGTTTTTTTCCTATGCGTGGATTCATGATTACCAAATTTTATATTCTTAACTAATCTGGTGTAGTTATAATGAACATAATATTATAATATAGGTAATAAAAATGATTTAGCAATTATTATATTGTTATAAAAACAGTGCATTATATAATTATTTTATACATTTACAATAATATATTAATCGTATTTGTGACTAACATATTTAATTATAAAGACGTGAACCTAGGAGTTTTTTAGAATATTTTTAAATAATATTAATATTTTAAATAATAAATTTAACACACTAGGTAATTGAACTGAATTTATGTTGAAATAAAAATACATAACAGCTGAAATTGTATTTGTTTAACAGAATACTATCTAGATTAAAAATTTGTAGATAATATAAATTCAGTAAAATGTATGAGTATCATAAAAACAAAAATGATATATATATGTATATAGGTACTAAGCTAGTGGTTTTCGACCAATGTGCCACAGCTTTTCAACGTTTTTTTTCATATAATAATAATAATGATATATATAGTAAAATATAAAGTAATTCATATTAATTTATAATAAAGTATAATTTTGTTTTTATAATTTAGTGTAAAAAATAAAATGATTAAAAAAAGGTCTTCGTTGAAATAAAGTGATTTATGATTGTGATATGTACTTTGTAACATTTTTCAAGATCGTAGTGTATCGTTTTTTTTTTAAAAAAAGGTTGAAAAATACTGTACTAATTGGTAGGTAAACCATTTAATACTATAAACACAATTTTAATTATTTAAAAGATCTGATTAAACTTATATTAAGGATTAAAATATCTGATGGAAAAATTACGAATCAAATATAAGATCTAATCGATATTTCGACTATTATGTTGATGATTAACATATAATAGTGTTTTAAATATTGATTCTCTATTGATATTTTTTAATATTTGTTTACGTAATAAATATATTTTTATAATTATTTTGACGTTGATATAGTTAGATCTTTGAGTTTATTGATAAATATATTTTATATTTACACTAGAAAAATATTTTAGCTATTAGAAAAAGTATAATGAAAAATAAGTAACAAAAATGAATAAGAATAAAAGAACAAAATATCTTATTTAATTAAATGTCCATAGTAAGTAATAACTATGGTCTTTAACAATGATACAATAAAAATTATAAAACAATACCTATATTGATTTATTTGAAATTGAAAAATAAGTGTATCCTTGACTTTATTTGTTAGTCATGTAATTCATTACATATATTATATATTATATTATGCATGCCTATAAATAAACTATAACTGATATATATATATGCCATTAAATATATTAATAATTATACGACTAATTAATTATAATTATTTGTAACGTATTATTATAATCTCCATAATAGTACTTATTTATTACGCTGTTCTGCGTTTGAGCATTTCAAAAACGGTTTCGAATTGCACTTTATTCTTTTGTTGAATAATACCATTATTTTTAATAATATAATACGTATATGTACTTGAATAAGTTTTTTAAAATTTTTTTTTCGTTATGCTCTGATATTCTGTTTGCCATATTATTTTACCAAATATTTTTCGATACATATTTTACTATTGTAATATTTTATATTGTATGATGCATTCTATCATAATATGTGATTTAGTTATCCTTTTTATTTGCATTTTTTTATAATAAAAGTGTATGTTCTTGTTGAATTTATATTTTTATTGAAAAAATCATCAATGCATGTCTTATGAATTAAACATTTTCTTCTTCTATACTTATAAATTACTTTTTTGTTGTTCTGTAAATAATATTTTAGATTGGTTTTATATTTGTTGAGCATGTTATTTTGTTTCGTTCAATGCCAGTACTTAAATAGTTCACAATTATCAGTGGTATTCTTAAGATGGTTGGGGATAGAAAAAATAATTAAAAAGTTAGCCATAGGATTGGTTGTAGCTCTCATTCCCCTAGACACCGTTAACAATAAAATATAATTTACAAAATCCTGATAAGCAATATTTTTAACATACCTAAATTAAAAAAAAAAAAAAATATAATGGTCAATTATAAAAGCATATAATATCAACTTTTTTATTTTTAAGCTATATGACATTAAAACGTTCTTCCAGTAGTTGACATAGATATTAGTATGGTATATAATATAATCATTGAGTATTGATGTAATAATAATTAATATTATAATATTTTAGCCAATTGTTAAATATGTTGAATGACCATATAAACGTAAAGCATTTGTGGTTGTTATAGAAAATTTAAGATTAATTGCTTTTAATCTTAATTGCCATATTGTTAGCTAAACGATAGCGGCTTGTCTTAAAGAAAAATGTAATACATTGCATAAATGGTTGGTATTGTTGATGTATTTTGTTAATTAAAAATATAAAAATAAAAAATGATAATGAATCAAAACTTATTATCAAAAATTACATATTATTTGCCACTGTATTATCTACAGTAAAAGCTGATGAAAAATACTTAAAACGTTAATTTACTATTTGGAATAGCAAAAAAAAAAAATGTTTTGGAGTATCTGACTCATTTATTATCTTTTTTCCAGCCAGGAAGCTCATTTACATAATTACTACGTACTATGTTTGTGATTAAATTTAACTTTTTTAAATTAATGTTCTGTGCTCCACAAAGTATTAATAAAAATTCGATATTAAATACGTAGTATTGTAGTAACGTAATACCACTATTCGCAATAACTACAAAAACCATTTACGCGCTTATTGGTGTTACCACCAACCGTGAACTGATTCTATAACCGTACTCGAATCGAGCTTAGACAAGCGGAATGACCATGATTACCGCGTAAAGCTACAGGGTTTATCTTGTTATTGAACGAAAATTTCGCTGTTCAGAGGTAATGGCTTGAAATTTTTACGTTACTACTAACCATAATTTGTACACTAGAGGTAGATATAGCTATCTATGATGATAGCTTGTTATGCATTGTAATAAGTATATAAATGGTTTGGTTTATTCACTGTACCACCCGTGACTAATTATTAAATATTAATTGATGTTCCTATAGTAGGCGGTGTAGGTTAGGTGCAGACAATATTTAGACAACATTTGTGATTGTTGCTACTATTGTTAAATGTTAATTGTGTATTTAACACTAATGCGTGCGATGTCGTAGAAAACGATTTACTGTTTCTGTTGGATTTACGCAGCACATTCCGTACACGGCGATAAAGCGTAAAAAGTTACTTCAGATTCGTCTGATATGGTTATGGTTGGGTTCCTATCAATCCCATCGGGAACGAATACGCGGCATAATATGCATTTAAATCAAATTCGATATACTCGTTTTCGTACCGGAATTTTAAAAAAATAATGTTCGTTCGCGGGAGGTGCTCACTCCGAGTGCCTATGGTGTGTTTTATTTTTCGGACCGGATAATTGCGAGGTGATCGGTCACGATCGTATAGATGAGAAGTCCCGTCACAATAACGGTAGACACACATCTATATTATATAACTCGTTTGTTTCGTCCACAAGGGTGTGTATACGGACGACAATTTAATTAATCCGGGAAAGAAAAAAACCGATCGAGTTTCTTGAACTCTGTTCGATAATATATCGTGTATATATTATATTATGCTTACGTCGTATCTCGCAGACGAGCTCGTCGGTATACATAAAGTCTCCATAAATACTAATAATAATAATAATAATAATAGACGTTTTAATTTACCATCGCGATTGATATTATCCCACACGGCGTTATGGTTATATAAATAATAATAATAACGCTGTGCCTAAGAGCCTAACCTCCCGAGCACCATCGCATATCATTATCGCATTATTGCTCGCGGGCTCGTCTCGGAGACGGCGCGATAAAGGCGCGTCCCCGCCGCCGTTCACGGTGATAATAATATACGCGCGCTGAAACAACCACAGCGCGGCCCGCGCGAAGTTCCGCACGCCCACGGGGGCATATACCTGCAGCAGGTGACCGCGGCGGCCCGAGCTTTCGGGGGGGGGGAAGGAGCGGGTTTTTATGACGTATTTACCGCCCCTTTTAAAACGGCGGCGGCGGCGGATAAAACGATATCCCTCGCCCGTTGTCCGTGCGGCACACGCGAGCTTACGTGTATATATAGCTACACACACAATAACGATATGTCATATATGCGTTTCGAAACCGAACGAAAGCCAATGGCGCGGTTTCGCTGCGTCCGCTTGCGCGTGCCCGCGTGTCCGTGCCTGCGTGTGTGCCTGTGTGCGAGCTGCGCGCGCGCACTCGGCCCTCCGGAGGACCCTGCGACGCGGCCGATCAATATGACGTGACGAGTTCGGCCGTCGTCGGGACCGTCGTACCAGTCTGCCTTGCTCCGTGGCGTTAGCAATAATAATTAGCGAGCATGGCGACCGCACAGTGATAAAAAAAAAAAAAATAAAAATTTTATATTTAAAAACGAAAAATTAATTTAAAATAAAATAGAAAAAAAAAATTAGAGAAAAAAATCATTCATTGCCATCGTGCGTGGCGCTTGAAGCACGTCATATCGTCATAGAGGTGAGTTCGAACGTCCAATAATTTACCAGTATCGTCTTTATATTAATAATATGTTGTATATTATGTGCATGTATGGATATGTCGACTTCGTTATTGTTATTAGTTATTACTTGTATTGTAGGTACAGGGAGTAAACTTTTGCAATAGCTTATCGTTAACCGATCGCGGGTTAGCTACCTCTGCGGCCGCCTTTTACTGGACGCCGAAGTCCTTCAAAATATTTTGGTTTTTCGTACATCTTTTAACTCGTTTGCTAGTTCGACGTTAAGATATAACGTGTTATATAATGGGAGATGATATTTTGCGCCAATTTAATTGCCTGTAATTTGCGCCATCAAAAGGTACATTTAAGGACATATGTAATTTGCGCCAAAATATACAAATATAACATGTATTTTGCGCCACATATACAAATTAATTTTGGTAATTTGCGCCACGACAGAAAACGAAATGGAATATGTAATTTACGCCACACTTTCAACTTCAATATTGTTGGAATTTACCAGCAGATAAATTTACTGATATCGTTTATTACGAAAATTGTACATACTAAACGAAAATTTATATTCATACATTACAATATTTTTATATTTATTTATAATTTTTTTTTTTTTTATTAATTAAAATTAAAATGTTTCAGCATATTATCATGCTATTACAAGTTTACTAACATGTTGAATTACAAATAACAAATTTAATTATAATAATAATATGACTGATTATTACTAAACGGAAATGTACTTATTTAATATACATGAAGCTCGTTTTACTCGTGGCGTTAATTACATTTTTTCTAGTTTAACGATGGCGCAGATTACATATTGCCTTTTTATTTAGTTTTATTTGGCGCAAATTACAAACTTAAAAAGTGGCGCAAATTACCGAAATACAATTTTAGATGTGGCGCAAATTACATATTATTATTTTTTTTTTTTTTGGTTTGTTTTTGGCGCAAATTATATACGCCCTATATGATACCCGTGTAATTTTCTTAAACAGACATTTGATTAGACAATATGAGTATATGGTAATACACGAGTCATGCTCCAAGTTATAAGTTAGGTTAGGACGGCTAGATCCATTGAGCCCCGGGACATCAGACACCTAATTAGTTATTTTATTTACTAAAATTTCAACCATTTTCTTTAAAAAAATTCAATTACTATTCTTATAGTTGTATATATAATTTTTTAAACATTTACTATTTAAATTTAAAATAATAATTAAAAAATATGAAGACTTGCAAAACAATTATTCTTATAATATGATAATATTATTATAAATTATATTAGCTATATAGTATACCTATCATCAGAATCACTGTTATGACACTATTATTAGATATTGTTACTTAATGCGAATATTATATCAAAAACACTTCATTTCAATTTGAAATTCAATATATTTTAATAGTATAGTAATACCTTAACTTAAATTAAATTGTTAACAACTACTATTCTTATTTATTTAAAATATTTATCATATTATAATATATCAATGTATTATGTATTTATCATTTACTACTTTTTCGTTGTATGACCATTATTTATTTTGTTTTTTTTTTAAATTTATTTTGAATAATATGTACAATAAAAAACATTTTGTAGATAGACATAGGTACCGCAATCGTGCCCCCTCCACACTTCTTCAGGGCTTGGATATTGATATCCAAAATGTCATAATGTAAGAATACACATTTTAGGTTATGCGTTATAAAATACTATACTGCAAACAACATAATGTACACGGCTATCGATATATAACATTTCAACTGGTTCAATTTGAAATGCAGTGGCGTATAAATGTATAATTAATAGACAATTTTTTTTTTTTTATAAATATATACACCAAACGATCCAATCATAAAACGATTAAAAACAATATCGAGTAACAATGATGACCCTAGTTATTCAATGTTATTAATTTCAATGATATAAAGCAGTAAAATTTGAATTATCTAAATCCAAACGTAATCTGAAACTGACTGATATTTTATGTAAAAAAAAAAAATGGAAATCGTAACACAATGT
Source organism: Schizaphis graminum (assembly GCA_020882235.1). Taxonomy (NCBI): domain Eukaryota; kingdom Metazoa; phylum Arthropoda; class Insecta; order Hemiptera; family Aphididae; genus Schizaphis; species Schizaphis graminum. The sequence goes on from CM037034.1 coordinate 42,055,904, forward strand.
ATACCTATCAAGCATTTAATTAATTTAATTATATAATAATAATGACTTCTGAACGGGTATACCAAAATATGTATATTAAATGTATGTTACTATTAATCTATATGTTCCAAATATCTTATATATATACTATATAAATAAGAATATTTTTGTATTGGCAGCAGAATAGAACATTAATTTGGTTTTTATCGGATACATTTATAATCGTTATCGATTTCAATGATATCTATTGAGCCTCTATCTACACTGAACATGCTGAAGTTTTTTTACTTGTAGAATTTACTAATTGATTAAATTTAATTATTTTGATAGGTAATTAAAATAAGATTCTACTGTATAGTTAAGTTATTTATTTTTATACAACTAAAAATGTATAGAACAATGATAATCCACTATATAAATTCCGTTTTGGATTCAATTATTTCAGAGAATAATAAATGATTTGAAAAATTATGTAGATATTAGTTTTAATAAAATCGAATGAGGAAGATTTAATTGGTAGGTACAATATTATAAACGTCAAAATAGAAAATTAATTCTAAACTGCTGAATTATTTAACATATCATTCATTTAGCAAGTTGATAATAAGTTGCAAGAACTTAATTAAATTTTCCATAAAAGGCTTGGTGTTTAATAATATAATAAGATTTGTATAAGATTTTTATACTTTAGGATGGTAAAATATTAAGATAAATGGTAATTTGTCATTCGAGTTCATATATGAACTATATATATATATATTTTATAATTCTGTAACAAATTAACATGACATTATTAATAAATTCTTGAACGAATTGAGTGCTTGTATAATGCTTAAGATCTAAAAGTTTGTCGTTCCATAGTTGTTAATTACTATCAATTTTCTTAGAATAGAATTCAAATTATATAACACAAGCATCTAGTTAACGTTTAAAAAGTACGCATTAGAACTTAGAAGTAATGATGTTAAGTATTCGGTTATATTATTAATACTGTAATGCCTATGCGGGCCATATTTGTTAAGAAATAAGGGTTATTATTAAAAAATATATTATTGTTCCCGCATTATCGATTCTGATGCATATTTAATGTCGTAAAATATACTACATATTTTCATTCACAAACATTTCAAATGTATATTTAAGTTGTGCGTGATATATTGTATTTATTTGTACAGATAATTTTCGCTGAATTATATAACATAATTTGTGTTTGCTGAACAAGAATGCATGGGAGCTATCATAGTAAATAATTTAAATGTCTTTTACAATTTTTATTCATTTGATAATAATAATTATCACATAAAACACGGTTATTTCTTTTAAGAAAATCAACAGTAGATATTTAGATGTGATATACATGCACATTAGCACATTGTACAATGTATATACGGTGATATTGAATTGAGTTCATGCTACTTTTATGTGTTTGAATTGAGTCCAGCTTATTATCTTAATATTTTTGAATTGAGTCCGTATAGATAAAATGTAATAACTACCTACACAGTAAGATTCACTCAAAATTAAATGCTTTTTTACATTCGAAACATTCAAATATTTGTATTCTTGATGAAACTCTTTTGGGAAAATAGTCTGATACATATATAAAATTAAGAAGCAAAGCAAAAAGACCATGTAAAGAAACGTTAGAAAAAGAAAAATTTTTACAGGAGCAGACAAACAAATATATAAATATGCAAATTTGGAGATTTGACTTTTAAAAATATGTATGTTTTACCAGCTACTATTTAATTATTAACATTATTATATTACAAATAATTGTTATTATTATTTTAAAAACAAAATTATATCACACATTATTATTATCAATTTAAAAACATTTTTATTATTATAATTATTATTATTATTAAAAACAATAATGTAAGCAATCAATAATAGGTTGAAAGGGACTCAACTCGAACAACCTATTAATATTGGTCGGACTCAACTCCAATAACCCAAAAGTATTTGTGGGACTCAATTCGGGGCTAGGTAAATTGAGTCCCAAATGACCCAAACTCGGTAAATTGAGTCCCAGGAAAAAACAGGTAGTAGGTAAGTTGAGTCCGGGAAAAAATAAGGTAGTAGGTAAGTTGAGTCCCGGAAGAAAAAAGGTAGTAGGTAAGTTGAGTCCCGGGGAAAAACGAATTATATGTATTTTAAATTTAAAAATATGCTTGCAAACATGCACTAACGTCAGAATATGCAAAAATATGCACTACAATTTTTATTTGTGGTTTTTGGACATTTATTGACTGCATGTATAAGATTTTGAAATAATTATTATTAATTATATAATTATTTTTTTCCCAAACGATAAAATAACGATACACTTAATATACTTAATATATATAATAATAATGATAATTTTTAACGATAATAATTTTTTTTAAACAATTTGTAAATAAATGGAGTGTATACTAATATAATGTATAATGTATAATAATAATGAAATTTATTCATTTATAAGTATTTGTATTATTTGTAATATTTGTTATATTTTTACTGGGTGCATAATATATATATAATAATAATGATAAATTTTAATGATAAAATTTTTTTAAATTAATTTGTTAATAAATTGAGTGTAAATTATTATGACTATTGTTTTATTAACATTATTATTGTATTTTTTTAAACAATTTTTATTTTATGTGTTAATATATTGCAAGACTAATATTTTTTACAGCAATACGAGCGGTACCAATTAGTTAACACTATATTTTGAAGGAGATTACACTACAATTGTTGGGGTAAGATATTAACATAAGTCAAAATATTTACTTACTACCAATTTTTTCCCGGGACTCAACTACTATCTTATTTTTTCCGGGACTCAACTTACCTACTACCTGTCTTTTTCCGGGACTCAACTTACCTACTACCTGTTTTTTCTCGGGACTCAATTTACCGCTTTCAAAATGTATCTAACTTATCTCGGACTCAATTTACCAAGCCCCCTCAATTCAATATTTGGGACTCAATTCTTTGTCAGCCTGTACATACATGGAATTGTTTTATTTAAAACAGTTTTAAATCTATTACCTCTTTGTAAAAGTCCATAATATCATTTTAAAAATTAACTCAAAATCAAATACATTGAATATTGCATATAAAATGTTTGTTCTTCATAAAAGAAACCATATTTAACCACTGCATTTTTAATTATCAAGTACATATTATGTGAATTAAATCTAAAGTGTTTGGTTGTTCGAATATCTTAAGTGGGTCTTTTCAGAATTTAGATCTTCTTCTTATTTCTTAGTTCAGATTTTAAATTGTCACTAACTTATTAAATTTAGAGCGAGTTTAAAAATGATGATCAGACATGCAATACATATAGTATGTATATGGGTATTCTATGTCAAGGGGGGAGGAGCTAAAAATTTAACGATATTATTAATAAATGTATTTTAAATACCAAACAATTTTAGAAAAGATTTTTGAGTAAATATAATTTATAAAAAATACAACAAATTCAATTAAATACATTTTTTATTTTTTAACATTTAAAAAAGTCTTAAACATTCGAAATCTCTTTGTTAAATATAAATAAATAGATATGACAAAAACAGAAGATACCACAAACAGGTAATATACGAATTTAAAATAATACATTTTATTTATGGAAAATATCAAAATCTGGATAAAGATTTTTAGGCATCGCGAATAAACTTTAAGAATCGGGACGTCTTGCTACTGTCTAGGAGTCCATATTATAGCTACTCCTAACATATAGGAAACTCGAGTTATAATGTATAACTGTACGTCAGAATTCATAATAGTAGTTAGCGAATAGATAGAAACTAAAAGGAAACTAGCTATAAGCTATTAAGTTAGTATTGCCATGAAGTCCCTGTTTTGAATATTGCGTCTTGTTGTCCCGATAAAGTGGGACCGTTAGTTGTTCCAAAATCAAACTTCAAAAATTAATATTAATAACACATTAATAGTTTATCTTTTGTTAAATGATAATATAATCAAGTTGATTACTTGATATAAATAATATGGCACTATTTTAAAATTATTTTTCTGATTTGGTGACGACCATTATTGATGAATACGTTCACTGTTTTAGCGTTCCCGTAGGACATTTTTTTTGTCAATTAATCATGCCGATTTATAACATTGAGTAAATTTTTTCATATAAACGTAGGTATGTTGTATATTACCATTGTGCATAGTATTCTAGTTGGTGTCGAAAAAATATATTAGAGCAGGTGATTAACCGCGAAAGAGCAGTAAGATATTTTTTCATGAGCATTAATTAGTATATACAAAAATTTTCGTCTTGGTTTAAGCAAAACATATCATAAAAAAAACTATACTAGAAGGTGTATGTTATGTGAATATTGTGTGTGCGTTCGTTGTGATAAAATAACAATAAAACATTTGTTTGGCTTTTTATTCGATTTTTATTTTAGTTAACTTACTCTTCACAGAATCTAAAAACTATTTTAAACAGTTTTCTTAAAAAAATAACTGAAAAAATTGTAATTTTTAACATTTTCGATATTGAGTTTGTAAGAGAGAGAGAGAGACAACACATCCCTCGCGTGTACGAGTGGAACGACGTGACGTCCTCTTAAAACGTGATATCTGAATAATAATTATTAAGATATTTAGTATATCACCGTTATAAGTTGTATATTTTGCTGTATCATATACATTTTTTAGAGACTGTAATAGAAAGCCACACTTAAATGTGAGTCACCCTACATAAATGTCGATCACTGTTATTTGTAATATGTCTGGAATGGAGCTTGTTTTACTATAATTATTATTGTTACTTGTTAATGTCTATAACAATAAATTATAATTATATTATGGTTTTTAAGATACATTAACAAAATAGTGGTATAAATATAGAGTTAATATATTGAACATTTTAATTGATACTATTTAATTTTAATATTTAAAAGGCCATAATTAAAAAGTGTATCATTTAATGATATTTCAAAATTTCAATATTAATAACTAAAAATATACATCTGGATTATAAAGTAAACATTCAAAAATAATATTGAAACATTAATAAACGTCGAAATAATTAATCGTGACACACATCTATAATATTACATTTCTATTTTCTAAGATGTTTAGTCAATATTTTCGATATATTTAATTAATTTGGTTAGCTATATGCCTACATATAGTTAACTTATAACCTTTAAGTATTACCACTAAAAATTATTTATTTTATTAAAATAATTAAAACAAAAAAAAAATAACTTTTAGTTATTGTAATTTATAAAATTATATAATATATTGCATTTAGCACACATAGATATCTACATTGACTACATATTATTTTAACAATATTGTCTTAATTTTTTTAAATTACCTTGTATTTGAGTATTTGGTAAATATATGAAATGCAAAAATAACAATCACGAAAAAATATTTTTAAATATTATTTATAAATTTGATAATTGTATTTGATATAAGACTTTAAAAAAAATAAATACGAAATAGGTAAAAATATAAATTCCTAAATGATCTTAAATATATCTAATCGATTATTTTTGTTCACTAGTTTTTGGACAGTTTATATCGTTTTTTTATGATAGTAACATTTGATTATGGGTTATAAAAGTTGTTATAAAAGGAAAAAAATAAAAACTTAAGTTATATGAGTATTATTGAGTTTTTTATAAAAATATTACTTTTTATAATATATTTTGATAGTAGGTTACTTATTTTTCTTTATTATTTGATTTATTCCTTGAAAATTAAATACCAAGAAAGTGTTATTTTATTATAAATTCGGTTTATGCAAGTTTATATATTTATATTTAATCAATTAACAAAGTATATAACTAAGTTCTATAGCTGAATATTTTAGTTTAGTAAATTTTCAGTATAATTATTAATTCTTATTTATTACATTTTACGAATTTATATATTTATCTCTTTAACATATTATAGGATTTTAAATAATTTAACTAATTTAAAAATATTTTAAAATGTGATTTTATTATATTTCAATATTTTACGTTATTTTATATTATTATAATTTATAAACTATAGAATTTTAATTGAATTGAAAAATATTAATTTAATAATTATCTTTATAATCTAAAAATTATAATAATAACTGATATTTCTGAACTACCTATTTGTATAAAATTATTTTTTTGAACTAAATAAACGATTGTCTTTGGTTCTAGTTTTAAACCTAATGAAATATCTGATAATATGATAGATAATTGATTAGGATTAATTTCAAGACATAATACCGTACTAATTATAACAACTAAAAGTTCTCTAATTCGGGGGATAAAATATTCCACAATAGCGAATCAACGTCTTTATTTAAGTTCTGCTGCTTATACTTATAAGCTATAGCTTATAAGCTTTATAGATGAATAATTATATGGGCTTTACTTTTAAAAATATAAACTTCTTTTATGTACCGTTTGTATTGATTTAACAATGAGTTTTTTTTTTTTTTTACATAATTATTTTTATATAATTTTTAAAATTTTATTTTGCCTGTTTTCAGCAGTAGAAAGGCTTCAATTTTTAACTTATAGTGTCGTTTCTGATGACAAATTGAATGTAATTAGTATTGATTATTATATAGTTGCTTGGTTACTAATTTGATAACTGTTTTTTTAGTATCGAGAAATTCGTTTTATCAACAATTTTCTGATTTATTTTATTTCTAATACAAAAACATGTTATGATAGGTATAAACATAATTAATATAATGATAATTAACTGCTTTAGATTTTTACGGTATTCGTACTAGCAGTAGGTACTTTTAGGTATTGAGAAAAACAAAAAAAAAAAATATAGAAAAACGGGAATATTTCAAAAACCATTTTTCTATAAAATTTGTTTGTTAGTTAAAAAATGAATAACTACAAAAATCACAATAATAAATCAATTATTTTGTAGTTGAGAATGCATAACATTTTAAATTTGAATAACTATGGATTATTGATTTAATTCAATTAAAGTTCCTCATAAATTGTTTTCAGAACCATATAAAACTTAAAAATATATGTAATGTGCAATTATTTTTATACATTTATAGCTCAAATTTTTATGAAATTGGATATTTAAACGTAAAATAAAGATTTTTGTAATTTTCTAATTTAAAAATATTATTCGTAGAAACGTGAAATTTTTGGGAACTACGTAAAGCGGTTTCCTGGGATTTTTTATTTAGAATATCATATCATATTGGAGTAAACAGAGCGAACATTTATGAGAATATAATAATACTTCTTTAAAAATGAATTCAAATAGATAGGTATCTATACGTATTTTGTTCAATATCAATTTTCTTAACTATTTTGTTTGTGATTTATTCAAAATTGTATTTTAACATAATAAAAGTATTTAGCTTATTATAATTGAAAAAATTATAAGATAATCATTATTCAATGTTATTTCTTATATGTTTACAATATATAATATAGTTAATATATTTAATACCTACCCATGCAACATAGCACAATTCTATAAAATTCTATTTTTCATCAGGTTCTGATTGATGTCGTACATACTGAACGAGATTGGTAAAACAATAATGAATAAAAATAAAAGCAAATCATTATCTACAATTAAACTGGTTCAGAGAATCGAGTGGTTGATAGACTTACATAACTGAACTGATCAAAAAAACAGCTTTAAAATTTTCTGTGAAATTATTTTATGTCTTGAACGTCAATATTGTTTTACAACCAACTCCACACAATAGTAATACTTTTGTCTACACATTCTTAGACAACTCATTTATAGGGTATATAATACGGTTGTCTAAAATTAAATCTTCTAAGTATAATATTCTTCTAATACCATTATCGTTTCCCATCGGAAATACTTCGTTGTCTTTAAAGCGAGTACTGAAACACGTCGTCTAGAGACCTTTCCAGGATACTATCAATTGATAACTAGAGTTAATTCTGTGTGTTTTTTTTAAACATTACACTCATTATTCGCTATATAATAAATAGTTTGGTGTTTTTATCCATATTTAGTCTACCAAATTAGAGTATTACGCTTGAGATTTAAAACTTAGGTGTGTGATTTTTGATCAATGACGGATAATAAACCGTTACCTAACCTTAACTACACTACATTTTATTTCATTTGTTTTTTTTTCATTTTAAGTAAAAATTTCTTATTATTTTTAATTGTATACGTTTTTTGATTTTTCGGGGAATATAGTAATAATAATAATATTATAGAAATAAAAGATAAACGTTTGTATTTTATAAGATGGAAAATAAATACCAATTTTTTCCTTAAAAGCTGAGCCAATACTGTTGTATTTTCAAAATATATTTTACAATATTACTTTACTTTATATTGGCAAAGGATTATTAACAAAAAAAAAGAAACTTTTGGGATATTAGATTTTTATTTTTTTATAAATTTATTTGCCTCTTTTTTTTACGACGTAAATGATCGTATATAAAGGTTTTTTTCATTCATAATAAATTTGAGTAGTTTTTTCTAAAAGATATGTCTGAGCGCTTTTGATTGGTATTAAAACCAAAAAGACTTTTTGTGGGCTATGTATTTCGATTATCCAAAAATAGAGAAAATATTGAGTTTTAAATTTTTTTTTAAATTAATTTCTTTTATCCTGATTTTTTGCTATCTATTTTATTATTTAGGATTTCACAGGCTCACAGTTATTAAAAACGAAGAGACACATAATTTTGTAGAGATTTTACTAAATTTTGTTTATGGTCAAATTGAAATATTATAATTTGTTCGATTTTTTCGTTTTATCGAGGTAAGCTAGGTTTATACTTTTGATCGGGTTTTGTAAGGACTTTGATTTTATAATTTTTTTGTAAAGTAAGAATTATAACGGATTATAATTTATGGTATAAATACATAAACCTAACCTAATCGTTACATACTTACGGATTATGTATTTACGGTCTTCTTGTGGTTTTGTAGTAGGGTTACAATCCCTGTTTTTTTATAATATTTGGCCACATTTAGGTATACGAATACTAATATAATAATTTATATACTATACATTTGGAAATAGACTGCCTATTTATTTTGGCGAGAAATGTACAATAGATATTGGCTTGGATTTATTTTATTTATATTAAAAATCTATTCATATTTAGATTAAAATAAAACAATATATGTGTTGATGTTTTAATTTTCATCTATTTTGAAGTAAGAAATAAATTTCTTAAAAATGTAATGATTTTAACGTTTTTTTTAATGAAAATAAATGTGTACCATACATTGAAATAATGTTCCTACATATAACAATATGCGCATGTAGGTACAAACGTAGAAAAATCTTTTTTAAACACATCAATAATTAAAGCATAAACATTTTAAAATAAAATTATCATGTAAGTCGCATTCGACATAACACACGTACTCATACATTTCATATACGTTGGTCAGGGTATATGTCGTGTTAACTTTGCATTACAATTAGGGAAAATAAAACTACACAATCATAATAAAGTAAAATTATGTCCGATAAGAATTATATGTAGTCATTACATTTGGTACCCTTTTTTATGCAGCTGTAATATATATAATTTTTTTAAACCTTTTTTCCGATAAAATAAATTTATTTTATTTGGTAAATAAATTATCCAAATATTATTAACATGTTGGGATACTTTTTATATTATTATACATAGGCATTGTGAATATCATGTAAAAAAAATTGTGACTTCGAATAATTGTATCCCTGTATAATTTATATTATCATCAAATTGCATCTAATTAAAACGTTGTAACTATCTAAAATTAAAATTAGGATGATTTGTTTGTTTTTCTAAAGAATATATTAACAGACAACTAATATGTCTTTATATATATTTTTTTAAAGCATTATCATTTTTATTGAGGAAAACCAAATCATTAATTGCATATGATTGTATAGGTATAATATTATAAACTAATGCACTAGATGGAATCACTTAACTACTTTATGATACATTTAAATTGGTTCAAGTACTCATACATGATATATACACATAATTCTAACATATATTTTTATATTTAGGGGAGCTTGGATCTATTTTAAATGTTCCTGTCCAAGATCGAATCAAACAATCGGACTGATGTGCAGCCTAGGGTTCAAAACACGCAATAGTCCATCGCAGAAAACGTCATTGCGTTGGGGCGATTGTTGTTCGCTGTTTTGAGCCAACTGCACTAAAAGCCTACAGAGAACTAAAATCGGCTTACATTTATTTTTATTTTTGTAACTACGAGCCAAGTTTTCCGTTTCATAAGAGTTACCTTTACTAATCTGTTAACAAAAAGTATTTCGATATACATATCCTATATTTGTTTAAACTTTGTTAAATACATTTTTATTGATATATTTTTGTTGTGTTAAAAAAATAAAAAATACCTAACAAAAGCAATTCGTTGGTGATATCGTTACCGGAAATGTGTTAGTAAAGCTGATCCAGAGAGTACTATTTAAACACAAAAACGAGAACAGTCGTTCAGAGGACAATTTAATTACATAGAAAACCACTCGTCCAACAAATCCACCCGTGAGTGTTAATCGGTTAATCCGAATAATCGTTTCTTGTATAATATAATGAATCAGGTACAAAATTCACATACAATATTATGATTGTTTTAACGTTGCTATTGTAGACGATGAACGTCGTGGGTATCATATCTATAGTTTTCTTCTATTGCTTAATCCTGTCGGTCGGACTATGGGCCGGCAAGAAGAAACACACCGGGAACTCGGAGGAAGAAGTAATGTTGGCTGGCAGAAACATTGGACTTTTTGTCGGCATATTTACGATGACGGGTGAGGTTTTTGCTTGTTACAATCGCGATATTCGAATAGTATTATAAAATAAACAGGACGATTTTTTTTCTTTATCGCAATACCGTGTGCCCGGGTATTATACGATTTAACTTTTTAAATTATTATTTATTAAGGGTACATGCTTTTCTACTCTATTCTGTGGTTCAAATATGATTGACTTTAACAATTATTTTTAGTAGTATAATATTAATATCCGAGTAAAATATTGACCAGTAAACTATAGCGATAAAAAAAAAAAAAAAAGGAAAACTGCACATTTATTATTTATACAAGTGTATAACCTAACGATCTAATGTGTCCTATTTACACACTGTCTACGTTTCAGCAACCTGGGTCGGTGGTGGGTATATTAATGGGACGGCCGAAGCGATTTACACGTCAGGGTTGTTATGGTGTCAAGCTCCGTTCGGATATGCTCTAAGTTTGGTCTTCGGTAAGTAATACATTTTAGATGTGGTATTTTAATGATATGCTTTTGCAATAGTTATCATATTTATACGTTGTTCACGAAACTAACTATATTAAGTACCCAATAGTATTATATAATCCGCTATCACTCTATTTATAAAAGGTCCTCAACCCCCAATTATGCATAGTATTTATGATGCTTTACCATATAAATAAAGAAATTACCCGGAATCGACAATTTACTCAAAGTTATAGTCATATTAGTGTGGCAAATACTATTTAACTGTTCTATCTATATTAATCAATGTTGCGTTAATACTCGATAAAATATTATCTCACATAAGTTGATCGTATAGGATTTTAAAGTTTCTAGAGTGATTATATAAATTTTCTTTTACACATTATGCATAGTTGTTTCGTATAGATATATATTTAAATCGAATAAAAAACAAACAATTTGTTTACCCGTTTCATTAAACTTGAGTCCAGTAATATTTATTATTGGAATGCCAATATGTTGTACAATTTAGTGTGATGATTACTGATTAGAATATTTATGATAAAATTGTATATATAAAAAAAATCAGGTGGAATATTTTTCGCCGATCCGATGCGCAGACAAGGGTATGTCACCATGTTGGACCCGCTTCAAGATTGTTTCGGAGAGCGTATGGGAGGATTGCTGTTTTTACCAGCTCTGTGCGGCGAAGTGTTTTGGTCCGCCGGAATATTGTCTGCTTTGGGTACGTATCGTATAACAGTATGTTAAAATATTAAATATTTAAAAGTGCACGTTGTACGTTATTTGTATGGGTTATGTATGCAAACATTTAGGTATTAATTTACGTTATTTTCTGATATCGTTTCATCAATCTGTATAATACATAATATAATATACAGGGGCTACGTTGAGCGTGATCATCGAATTGGACCAGGCTACTAGTGTGATTTTGAGTTGTTGCATTGCCGTTTTCTACACCATTTTTGGAGGACTGGCCAGTGTTGCCTACACAGATGTCATTCAACTGTTCGCCATATTCATTGGACTGGTAAGACACTCAATATTTTATTTTAACATAAAAAGGAAAACACCAACAATATAGCTTATAAATATATATAATAGATTTAATATAACAGTAAAGATGAAAGTTTTTGGTTTTATCCAATGAATATAATATTATGCAAATTTAAATTATACGTTCTTCATAAAAAACTATTTTTTGTTCATTAGTTTGCCCATTAATTGAATTTGAATATGGTATATATAATGTAAAATATAAATTACGAAGCTTTAGGTAATGGAAACTGATTGCTCTCCTAATGATTACTCTTTATTCAAAAAGCTTTACATCTATCTTCTTTATCAGATCAAAGACGAGATACTTATTTAAACTTTCAAAGAAAATTTCAAGTAGATGATATTGATTTCCGTACATTACTTTCCAATATTTATTTCAGATATTTTTCTCGTCCAACGATAACCAATTTTCTTTTCTATGTTCCCTTTTGATTTCCTAATTATTTAGTAGACTCACTATGAAACTAGAAATTAAGGAGTGTGGATCCTAGTTTTTTCTTTTTGAATTTTAAATTATTAGCTAAGTCATATTGTTTACTTCATACATTTTACCTTTTATCATGGTTATATTGTTTCACTGGGCTTCTACCTGTACAGCTATAAGATATATATGCAAATAAATAAATATAATGTCGAAAATGTTGTACTTGTACGAATATAATAAAAAAAAGCGGGTAAGTGAGTATCGCTCTGCTGTACATTAGGGGGTGGGGCGGACCTCGGACTAGGGTAGGTTAAATTTGAATGCAATGATAGGTATCATTGTATACGAAAAACGATTCTGAACGGAGATGATTTGTCAGTCTAGGATATACTATAAATAAATATTGTCATATATTCTATTTTAAAACAAATTCAAACATTTAAGTAAAAGTTTCAAGATCTTACGTTTAGTAATTTTTTAAAAATAACAAAAATCGAAAATTATTTATTAGTAAAACGTTATTTTACACGTGTATTTTTGATTTCAAATTAAAATTAAAACTTTAAACACTCGTAAAATTTTTTAAATTGAATAATCCTCAAAGTTTTTTATAATTATTCTAACTTATGGACATGATAGTAAAATATTTATAAATTTTTAACTACCAAATAGTTAAAAATATTCATGATTTTGATGAATTTTTGTCAATATTTGAAGTTCAAATGCTAATAAAAAAAAATTTTGCCTATGTATTCTTATAATTTTTTTATAGCTATAATAATAACTTATGAGGAACGTTGTATTAATTTTTCCAATATTTTGACTCCACCAAAAAAATTTTATCGACACTTCAAAAAAAAGTTCTTAGGAAAATTGAAAATTTCATTTGTCTATAAATAGCTCAAAAAAAGTCAAAATATTTTGAAAATCAAATCACATAAAGAAAATGACAATATAAATAACTGGTAAAATTTTCAAGTATTTACCACTTATACTGTTTGAATAACAACAAATATCAAAAATCGTTTGAGGCTAAACCGTTATTTAACGCGGTTTTGTAAAAATTTAAATTTCAAACACTCCTAAAATTTTTTGTCTTAGTCCGGTAGAGTTTTTTATACAGATATTTGAAGAAAAATTTATGGAGAACCTTGTACCAAATTTTCAAAACTTAGTTATAAAAGAAAACATTTTTACGATTTTTCAACCACAAAATTACTAGCAAATATTCGCAATTTTGACATATTTCGTATAAATTCGAGCTTTAAGCACTTATAAAAAAAAATTGTGACTAACGATTTCGGATTTTTTTTTTATCACTTTAAGAACAACTTATAAGAAACCTTGTATTAAATTTTCAAGATTTTCTGGTTAGGTTAGCCAAAAATTTTTTATTGTTATTTAAATAAAAATATTTAGAAAAATTGTGAAATTTCAATTGTCTATAAATAGTTCAAAAAAAGTTAAAATTTTTTGAAAATTTAACTGTTTACGGAGAACGGTAATATAAACATTTGGTGAAAATTTCAAGTATTTACATCAATTAGTTTTTGAGTTATAGTAAAATAAAAAATTCGATTTTGACGAAAACTGGGTTTGCGTAAAAAATCCCGTTTTTCCCTCATTTTTTTAGGGGTTTTCCCGACTCATTTAAAAAATATTGAAAATTTTTAACTTTTGACCCCCCCAAAGTACCAACTAGATTCAATTTCCTTTTCAAAGAGGGGCTGAAGCCAAAAATCGAAAGCATTTTTACTGCTCTAAATGTTGTCGACAGACACACAAAAAAAAAAACAAAAAAACACACATCATTGTAAAATCAATACATGATGCACTCCGTTCAGAATCTAAAACTTATAATTTTTATGATAATTGTTATAGTGGTTGAGTGTGCCGTTTGCGTGGTATAACAAGAAAGTAGACTTTAACAAGCCCGGTTTGGATATGGTCGGAGAGATCCAGGGAAAGGATTTGTTAAGTTACATAGATTACGCTTTGCTCTTGGTGTTCGGCGGAATCCCGTGGCAAGTCTATTTCCAGAGAGTGTTATCTAGTAAATCTGCTGCACAAGCTCAGATACTCTCATTTGTCGCTGCTTTTGGATGTTTCATCATGGCAATACCACCGGTAATCATTGGAATGGTAGCAAGGGCTACAGGTGTGTATATTTAATTCAATAACATTTTAAATATCAGTATGCTTGAAAGATAATTACATTTTAGTTTTAAATTACTTCATTAAATTAATTTAAAAACTAGAGATTAGTTGATCTTTAATTTTGAACTAATTTGAACAGCTCAAATTTCTTAAAGTTCAAAGTATTCGGGTGTTTAAAAAGTTTAAGACTCATTACTCATTATTCATTAAGCTTATTAAAAATTAAAAACAATCAGTTAAAAATATAATTTTATCCGTTTGTGCTATAATCACAACCTTTTATTTGTATTTTGTAAATAGACATAAACCTAAACAGACAATCTTTAGGTAGCATTTAAATTGTACACATTGTAATACTCGAGTATTCGACCTTAGATAACGTGTTCCTTGCAGCTTATTATAATGCCGTTGAGTCATAATATAAAAAATATATAATACTTTTTACATTATTTAATCGTTTTGTTTATTTTGTAAATAATATTAAAAAAATACAATTATGTATCATAATTAGTAAGACATACATTATGTTTTGGCCCTCGTATAACAGATTGGAATCAAACACAATACGATGGACCGATGCCAATGACTCAGAAGGAAACCAGCATGGTGTTGCCAATGGTTATGCAGTATTTAACCCCAGATTGGGTGGCGTTCTTCGCATTGGGCGCGATTTCTGCAGCTATAATGTCTTCGGCCGATTCCAGTGTCCTATCAGCCAGTTCTATGTTTGCGCGAAACATCTATCGAATGTTATTACGACAAAGCGTAAGTTTTACATGCACGTATTTTTCAATTCATTTTAAATACATAGATTGTATTTTATACAATATTTTAAATTATATATTTCTGGGGTATTTCGTTTCATAATATCATACCTAATAATAATATAACGAACACCGTCCGAGCCGAATGCTTGGCCTGCAGTACATATATGCCTACCTTTTTTTGCGGCAAATTTCAAATGTCACTTGTGTACTAATATCACATGATTATTATAAAATAAAATGTGTTGGTATGAAATACTTATATTTACCTATTACAATAATTTATATATATATATTGTGTTCGGATTAAATTTTGAGGGTGATTACTGATTAGGCTATATGAAATATTAAAATACGTGGTATATCGTATATATGTATGCTAATAATAAAATATCATTTTAATCATTTTAGGCATCAGAAATGGAGATTGTGTGGGTCATGCGATTATCTATCATAGTCGTCGCTATTTCTGCTACGACTATGGCAATTACTATCCCGTCCATTTACGGTCTGTGGTCCATGTGCTCTGACCTAGTTTACGTTATCCTATTTCCACAGTTAACTATGGTAGTCCATTTCAAACACTATTGCAATACATACGGGTCACTAGCCGCGTACATAGTGGCATTTTACATACGTATAGCTGGCGGCGAACCTCTGTTGGGCCTGTCGCCAATGATATACTTCCCTGGATGGGACGGTGAAAAGCAACTGTTCCCGTTCCGGACCACAGCTATGCTCTGTTCGTTGTTTACTCTGGTGTTCGTCTCGTGGTTTACAAAGTGAGTATATTACTATAGTATTGTTATTATTGTAGGTATAACGCGTAGGCACTTTCAATATCCACGATCAGTGCTATACAAAATTTAGAGGAGTGGGGAGAGATTACGCGTTAATACTAAATACCAATTTGACTAACTAAAAATTTCTTTACGACATTTGATCCAAAATGTGTTTAGAAATTTCCGATAGTTATAAATAAAAACAATATTTGTCATTTTTTACTTTTCTTTTTTTGCTATACTGTTCATTTTTATACATATATATGGTTTAATATGTTACTATAATTATCTAAGTATCATATAATAATATAGCCTTATAGGTATGTATATAAGCGACATTTATTCATTAGTATGGATAATCGCATAAACATTAGTCCTTTTAAACATAATAAATAATAATATGTTGAACGAGCATGAAATTATAGTCCTTATATTTTGTAAAATAACTACATAAATGGGGAACTCGTGAAAAAAAATAATAATCTATTTAATGAAAGTTTAAAGTATTCATATTTTACAATCTTTACACGAACTACTAATAACATAGTCAGACGAAAAACCCGTTAAAATTGCATATTATAATAGTTACGCATAATAAAAATGATTGAATTACGAAAAAACATTCATAATGTTGTATTTAAATTCTTTGTACTTTGAACCCTGTATATGCATGTCACTCTGTTCATTACATAATATAATGTGAATACATCATCACATTTGAAATTTGCGCTTGCAGGTGGCTGTTTATTAACGGAAAGCTGGCACCGCACTACGACTGGTTCCATTGCGTGGTAAACATACCGGAAGATGCGGTTCGCGTCGGAGAGCCGCACGAGGGCGAACAGATGACCACACTCACGTCGGGTAAGATCGAGAATATAATAAATAATTTATCGTCACGGATTCGACTTTCGTTTACCGGCGCGGTCGCTTATTCGCATGCTTATTTTGCAGGTCCGATGGGGGCACAATACGGCGCCGCAGTGACCACCGGTTTGGTCGGCAAGGACGAACGGAACGGCAGAATCAACCCGGCGCTGGACATCAACGACGACATCGCTAATACCACAACCGCGGTTCAGAGGAAAGCCAGTGTCGTGGGAAAGGTGTACAAGCAGGGGTATGAGCAGACGACCACCGGGTTTTGAGTCGGTCGTACCTCGGTTCTGGTAGGATCACGAGTATTATCGTAGTAGCCCTCTATTCGCAATTTATTGTATAACCGAAAACCCTATAAGTTTAATACAACCATATCATCTATTTATTCGCAACAGCGGGCCGACCGCAACACGTTTGGGTACTTATGTGATTGGTACGAATAAAAAACAAAAATACGTATTTATCGTACGATTGAACGCATCCGTACTTTTTAGGTGTACTTATTATTTCGAGTACTACATATTGAGCATACGAAAAATAATTATTAGCTACATAATATATACTTTAATTAAACAACACGGTTGAGCACGATTTCGTACGAAAAGTTATTAAATATATATTTAAAATAAAAAAAAAATTACCAATTCAGACCGTACATATATATTATATAATATAATATATATGACATTAAATCATTCTCTCTAATGATATAAAAGATAGTATAAACTTAACTTTTAAAACATTTCAGAAACGGGAAATAATATACTACGAAATATTTAATGATTAAAGAATATTAATGGACATAATTCCAAGTAGACATTTAAGTAAAAACTTAAACTTGTATTACTAAATCAAAAAATTAATCTTTAATAATTTTTTGCTTGGGTTATTATTGATTTCATAATAAATCTGGAGTGTACTAATACTGTTAATAATACTGCCATAATATAATCTTTATGATTCTAAAGTTGATAATATTATAAGAGTTAATAACATTAAAAACATAAATTCACATCATAATTTAAGAATGCGAATTGATAGTTATTTATAATTTTTTTTCAACCATTCATATGAAAAAAAAGAGTTTGAAATTTTTAACAATTTAGTATGCTCAACGATAATAGTGCAAAAAAAAAGTAATAGGAAAATATAAATATGTTCAATCGTATAATTGTACTGATAAATACAACGCTTGAGTACACCACGATCCTCGGAAAAATACGTTATATCTTATAGCGCATTATAGAACTGATGGCATATTAAAAATGTATTAACTTATCGCATATTAAATATTTTTCTTTCAAGCAATTATTTTTTCGACTTTTTATAAAAGATGGTCAATAATTGGTGTTTGATAATTGGTTAACTACCTATCTATACCAATAGGAAACACCACAATCATGTTGGCTTTGTATTGTATGACAAATATTTATTCACTCGTCATATTTTTAGAGTTCAAATCTATATTTGATTTATTTTATTTATTATACGTATTTTTTTAATTATATTAACTTTTATAGTAGTCTACATGCAAATGCTGTCATATTAACCATCCTATATTGTGTAAACGTATTGCATTAATACGTATCCAAATATGTAACGTGTACCCAATCGTTTTTTTAAATTGTTTGGTATACATTTGTTATGTACCCAAATGTGTTGTAATCAATATAGTCATAATATAATTGTGTCCAATTCTGTTGTCCCAAGCTACTATTTATCCCTGCGTGGTTTTTTTTCTTAGTGAAATATCATGGGCACTACAACACTTGTTGTTTGACTGTTGTTTAAAAATATAGAATTAGAAATTGAATACCTAATGTATCAGTATTAGAAAACACTGTACCTGTTACACGTTTGAGATCTATAAGGTTATATTATAATATACTTTTATTGTTGATTCTTCCAAAAAAAATTAATTAAAATAATAACTAATATTAAATGATAATAATTAAAATAATTATAAAGAATAGAATAAACACGATATATAGGATTATTAAATAAAAACGCCAATTTATAATGGTCTGTAGTTGGAAATAAATTAATTGGCATTTAAATTTAACAAGATAAATTTATATTACGCAACGATATTAACGGTTTTTTTAGTATTAGTATTTAGAATTCGAATATGTTAATTAATTATTTGATAAAGTTGTTAATGTGATTGTTGAGCTTTTTTTAAAAACGTTTAAATTTAATCAGAGATTTTATGTGCTTTTATGTATATTTTTAAGCATGAAACTTAAAATTCCACTATTATTGTTATTATCGGGAATTTGTTAAAGGACTTGTACAATGATACATATCATTTTATCTTACTGTTAAGATTGACAATTACATATCATTATATGTATTCAATACATGACTGACCTTTAGAAAAATAGTAAAAATAAAATAAATACATTTTAGAATTATTACATCTTTTATAATTAATAATATTTTACTTGGTGATATTCGGTCGGTTTCATAGTTCATCACAACGTAATATTATAATTAAATAATTTTACTGTTGTTTGACTTTCAAATGTTAAATTAAGCCAAATTAGATGAACTAATTTATAGTTGGAAGCGACCGAATCCTCAAATCGATAATTTATATTACAGTTTTAAGTAACATAAACGTATCAGCACACAACGAAACATTTTGTTATATTGCAGTTTCGTAATACTTTAAGCTCCCCATTTGTATTTTTTTTTTTAGTGAAAAATATACAAAATATTTATACATATTTAAGTATATTATTATATATTATGTATATCGTTAAACAGACAGACAATTTAGCGTAATATTTACAAGTAACAAAAAAGTTGTTATATAATATTATAATTATAATAGAACGAAATACTAAAGTGGAATGTATTTACAATGGAATTGTCTAGTCGATATGTAGTTATAAGTAGCATAATAAAATTTATGTCATGTTTAAAGCCGATGTTCTTACTGTAATGCGTTGATTAAAAATTGTGGAACATCACAAACTACTTAATTTCATTAAATGCTATAAATATGTAACATTTTTTTTATGGCTGATAAAAATTATTCCTTTAAACAGTCTAATGATATTAGCAGACTAGATGGTGAACTGCATCCATGTTCGCACACTACCAATTTGTGGTACGGGTTAGAATTTACTCTCAGCCGTACGTGGGTTGTGGCTGTGATTCGGATTGTGGAGCCGCAAATTCGTCAAATCGTATTTGCGTCGGCTGTTGTGTTTGTGACCCAAAGCCCGCCAGTTGGGTCTGTGAGCTAGACTGGCCCGGTTTCGCCGTCAAATAGCTGCTAGACGATTGTGACGACGATCCGTTCGGTTGTACTGTAAGCTGCGACGATTGATAGCTTAAGTTTCGACCGTTCGGCGCCACTATGGAAGGTGAGTTTACAGACGCGCTGTAAGTTTGTGTTGGCGAAGATGTCGTGAACGTCGGTAATGGAGACTGTGTCGGTCTGCTATACGGAAATTGTAACTGGGGACTTGCTTGTGAGGTCGGCGTTGGAAATGGTATTGATGGAATGTTATAGCTGTATCCTCCTGGTCCTGCTGTGGTCTGCTGTGGTTTAAACTGCACCTGAGTAATCTGAATTTGAGTTGGACTATAACTGTATCCTAGCTGAGGTGGTTGTGGTCTTGGTGTACTCGATACCGGAACCCCGGTATAAATATAACTGCCTTGTGGTCTTGGTTGGGCTTGTGGCTTGGGGGGGCTATAATTGTTTGACGGAGGGGATGTTTGAGGCTGTTGTGGTGTCCCGTACGTTGGTTGAGGTGGTGACGATGAGGGGGCTTTTGCGTTATTTTGTTGTGTAGCTGGTTGTGGTGGATTGTATGAATAACCGACCTGTTGAGGTATATTTTGAGGTTGTACTTGAGATGCAGTGTAAGTAAAACTGGGCTGTTTGGGTTGCTGTGGCTGTTGTGGCTGTTGATTTGGCCTTGCACTTGGTTGGTTGTAAGAATAACCTTGAAATTGATTATTTTGTTGTTGAACAGTTGGGGGGCTATAAGAATATCCATTCTGATTTTGTGTCGTTCCCAACAATTGATTTGGTGTGTTAAATGATTGTGATGGTATTCCAAAACTGATTGACTGTACTACAGTTGGTTGATTAGATTGAGGAATATTATTATTGGATGGTTTTGGTTGACCAAAATTTTGTTGAGGAGTTATTGTACTTGGTCCTGGGGCACCATATGATGTTGAAGGTTGAGTAGGCTGTGGTTGTGGAAGTGGCTGTTGAGGTAATCCATAGTTTGGTTGTGGCTGAGGCAATGGTTGTTGCTGCTGCGGATAGTTACAGTTCGGTATTGGTTGTTGCTGTTGGATTGGTGGTCCATAACTAGGTTGTGGTTGTGGTAAAGGTTGTTGTGATGGTGGAGGTCCATAACTTGGTTGTGGTTGCGGCAATGGTTGTTGTTGCTGAGGAGGACTGTAACTTGGTTGGGATTGTGGCAATGGTTGTTGTTGTTGAGGGGGTGGTCCATAATTGGGGCGAGGCTGCTGTTGCGGTGGACCATAATTCGATTGTGGTTGCTGCTGTTGAGGTGGTGGTCCATAATTTGGCTGTGGAAGCGATTGGGGTTGTTGTACTGGTGGACCATAATTTGTCTGTGGAGTTTGCTGTAAAGGAGGGCTATAACTTGGTTGTGATTGTGGTAATGGTTGCTGTGGTTGTGATGGTGGTGGTCCATAACTTGGCTGGGGTTGAGGCGATGGTTGTTGTTGTGGTGGTCCATAACTCGGCTGGGGTTGAGGCGATGGTTGTTGTTGTGGTGGTCCATAACTCGGCTGGGGTTGAGGCGATGGTTGTTGTTGTGGTGGTCCATAATTCGGCTGAGGTTGAAGCGATGGTTGTTGTTGTGGTGGTCCATAATTCGGCTGGGGTTGAGGTGATGGTTGTTGTTGTGGTGGAGGTCCATAATTTGGTTGAGGTTGTGGTAATGGTTGTTGTTGTTGAGGAGGTCCATAATTAGATTGTGGTTGTGGTTGCGACACTGGTTGCTGTTGTTGAGGAGGTCCATAATTTGGCTGAGGTTGGGGTTGTGACACTGGTTGTTGTTGTGGAGGAAGGCTATAACTTGGCTGAAATTGAGGTGTGTTGTAACTTTGTTGTGGTCGTGGTTGTGGCTGCTGTTGTTGTGGTGGTCCATAACTCGGCTGGGGTTGAGGCAATGGTTGTTGTGGTGGTCCATAATTCGGCTGGGGTTGAGGTGATGGTTGTTGTTGTGGTGGAGGTCCATAATTTGGCTGAGGTTGTGATATTGATTGTTGTGGTTGTGGTACTGGTGGTTGTGTTTGTGTCGGTGTTCCATAGATTGGTTGTGGTTGTGTTGAAGGTTGCTGTTGTGGTGGTAAGTAACCTTGTTGAGGCCGCTGTTGTGACTGTTGTTGTGGCTGTTGCTGTGGAGCACTATAACCTTGTATTATCCTTTGTATTTGAGCACTGTAGCTTTGCTGCAGTTGAGGTTGTAAAGAGGTATATGCTTGTTGAGATTGTCCATAATTCTGCAATGACTGCAACTGTGCTTGAGAAGAATCACCTTGGGTGTCTTGTTTGTTAAAATTTTCAAAATCAAAAGATTGTCCATTACCAGCTGTACTAGATGATATGCTAACTGTCGGTTGACTTTGAAAAGGAGTTTGAAGTGATTGAGTATACGATGATGCTGAAATAAATATAAAATATTTTCTAATTAGTAGTTTAGGTTAGGTTAACTTATATCTAATTTAAATACAATATTTTTCATTTATGTATATAAAAAAAGTTATCAAAATTATTAATTATTGCGTTACTTTAGAAGTATTTTGCTTATCAAGATAACTAATTTTATATTGGTTTTAAATATTAAAACCATTTTAAAGTGATGGATAAATGATAATAATGTAACATACATTAAACAGAATATAAAAAATATTTTAATAAAAAAACAATATTATTATCTTTAAGATGCCTAAAATAATTTTAAAACAATTTTAATTTATTATTAATATTACGTCAGCTAACACTTTTTATAATTAAGTTTCAATAGAGAAATAAATTTAAAATTTTATAAAGACTATTGAAGACATTTTGCATAGTTAAGTTATGTTTAATTTAAAAAAATTTTCGTCATTGAACATAAAAACAAATAGTAAGTAGTCATTTTGAAAATTTTCTCTAAAAACAGCATTAAAAGTAAGAGGGATGTATAAGTTTGTATAAAATACCATAAAATTTAACGACTGAGTAAAGGTATTTTATAGTTAAATGTGTTTTAAATTATAAGTGTATAATAATCATAACTCAAAGGGGTATGAGTATATTACGAAAAATAAAATTACAAACTGTGAAGAATCATAAACTATAAATACTTGTTTTATCTAGTATGGCCATATATGTATAAAATGATCGATTTAATTTATCAATAACCAACACGTCATAATATAATTTCTCTCACTGTTATGAGTGTTAAGTATAAATTTAAATTGAACATAGTCATTATTGTATAATGTTGGTATGAATTAAGATCGATTGATTAAATTTATCTAATTTAAAATTAGACTTGTACGTTATTAATACGTAAATATTGTGTGATTACGAAACTCAAAGAAAATGGAAAAAAAAAATAATATAAATTATTATACGTTTTAATTTTGAGTAGGTCGTCTCACGGTGTTTGCACTTTTGTTTTCCTTGGTAGATACCGTGAAGTTATCATAATACCATTCTCCACCGGCAAATATACTTTAATTATTCTAAAGACGGCGGAACACAACTGGGAAATTAACGATCACTGGCAAATAGGTACCTAGTGTTTTTCTCACGTAACGACATTAATTATTCAAAGCCTGTGTAGAGACACTTATTATACGTACACTCGTATTATACGTTATATTTTGTTATTTTATGTTTGTACATTAAAGGTATGTTTGTGATATTGATTTTTTTTAACATTAGACTTGCGTGCTTTTCACTGCAAACACTGTAATAATACGCTGTTTTTTTTGGAAAGGCGATTGAATGAAATCATACTTATAAGTATAATAGATAGGTATGTATACATATGTTATATATTATATTTTATTACTTGAACGTGCTTGAACGTGCATAGAGTGTATCTATTCACTCGGGAGAGAAAAAAATCATATTTTTAATGAATATATAGACGCACGCACGATCACAACACGGAAACCATTAATCTAGAAGAAACTAGCGATAAATAACAGCAGCGTAGAAGACGAAAGAAAAATATTATAAAAGATACATATGGAAATGAATAGTACATAATATTTATAGTATATATAGTACTATAGTAGTAAGTAGGTAACTATAGTAAAAAAAAAAAAAGGGCACTTTGACTAGTACATTATGACGAAATAAAATATTGTATATGGTATATAGTATAACATAAAGGAATACAGGATAGTTATTTTTTTTCAGTTATACGAGTAAATGAAAGCAACGAATTTATATTGAAGTTCAGCTTTGAATTGTTGTCGACAAATTTCGTTCACACAAGAATAATTTGAATTTTTCATACCGTTTAACAGAGAAATAGTATAACTTGGTATACAATGAGCTAAACCTATCAGGCTTATATAATCAATGGTTGTACCTAAACCGGAACAACATAGCAAGCAAATCAACCGATCAATACAATACTGCTATAAATAAAAGACTGTTGCTTGAAATACGAAAATATATGTTAGGAGTAATAATCACATTACATTATAATAATCTACCGTTGCCGGTAGACGATGACTTTTAGTAGTTGGACAATAATTATATTGTCATGGATGAATTAAAATCTAAAAATGTGGAAAATTATATCATATTGAAGTTAATTCATAATATCGATTTTGTCAAGTGGCTAAGTTATAACAGGTATACCGCTTGAGATTGATTGACCGATGGAGAATCGTACATCATCATTGAACAATTATTATATAAGCTTAGGCATCTTATAATATAGTATTTGTTTAAGGTATGACAAACGTTTGCTATTGGATCAGTCGAGAAAATGCGGAATGTGTTATAACATCGAACAGAGGGCGGAAAAAAATGAAAAATTGAAAATGAATAAATTTATAATATTATAACATAAAATGAAATTTCGTACAAAACACCATGAGTCACCCGAAATGCCAATAATTACTAAACGTATACGTCGTCGCAGACATACGGCATGCCATAATAATAAACACAAAAATATAAAAATTATACATCATGTATGAACTTAAAAGGCAAGTAATGTTATATCTAATTTTAATACAAAAAATTGTAAGTTGGTATAGCTAATCGTGGTTTTTTTTATAATTGAGTTAAACTATGAAGGTTTTAGGTTATCGGCATGATTTTATTAATATTATTATAGCGACGAATGTCGATATAAAAATTCACTGATAACTTTGGTACGCCGTTTTTATTGTAATTAATTTGGATTAATTTTTATTTGCGACATAAATTATCTGTATCAATACTAAAATTATGTTGTTCTCATCACAACAATATAGGTTTTGTAAATTCATTTTTTGATAAACAATATTTTCTACAATAATTTTGTATTATGATATCTATAACACTGGTCTTATGAAATTT
Organism: Schizaphis graminum; assembly: GCA_020882235.1. Lineage (NCBI taxonomy): Eukaryota > Metazoa > Arthropoda > Insecta > Hemiptera > Aphididae > Schizaphis > Schizaphis graminum. The sequence continues at coordinate 42,081,751 of CM037034.1, forward strand.
ATTGATTTAACACGACAACAATTATTTAGTAAGATCTCGTATAAAAGTTAATATTATCATTTAGTATGAAACTATATACTATGTAATATTATGTTCAATGATTTCAATGGTATTACCTATAATAAGTCAAACCATTTATATTTTATAGTTATCGATCAAACTTTGACTGCTATAAATCCAAATAGTTATAGAAATGTAATTTTTAAATAATTTTGACAATTAGCAAATAAATTATTTATTACTATTAACTAAATATTAAATAATAAATCGGATTCGTTCTTCGCCAAACCCTAGTTAAGATTTTAGATCGCTCCATTATTATAATAATATTGCGTGCATCGTGAATACATCATTTGACTTTAAAAGCGATTCAGTCGGCTTGACGGATAATTGAATTTATCGTATGATAATTTTGCCCTGTTCTATATGATAGTCACACAAGTACCTACTGAAATGATGCAATTATAACCGTAATCGTCTGATATAATCATATAACGCGCATAGTGAAACCTCCTCTAGCGGATACCTAAAATTGAAGGTTTTTTTCGAGAAAAACAACTAACCAAACCCTCCGAATAGCAAACAAAATTTTGGCGACAGAGAGTTTCCAGCATTTAGAGGTTTCGATATGTATTGTAGTGCCGGTGCAGTTTATCGTGTTTCGTCTCTCAAGTTGAGAGTCTCAACAGAAAAATATGCACGCGTATTATATTATATTCTAATTTACGTTATTATAATCGGTCGTAATATTTGCCTTTCGACCGCGTCGGACGTTACATAGTATGTTATATTATTATTATTATATTATAAAATAGCACCTCTCTCGGGCGACGGACCGTGACTCGCCGATCGGCGGCGTGTGACCCGCTCAGACGACCGTCCAGACGACGGCGCGTCTCTTCGGGTATCGCGCGCGATCGCGACGGCGGTCAGTTTCCGGCAATTGAATTTTTCGGCGGCGGCTTTCCGGTCACCGATGCACCTTATTATTGTTTCGTAAGACCAATTATTATTATTAACTGACGGGTCGGCTTCGTGTCACCGTCACCGTCGTCGCGTATTTCGTGCATTATTGTCACGTTTAGCCGGTTCACACACCAAACGAATGTAGGAAGTGACGCCGCCGTAGCGATCCGTCCCGTGTTAAATCGTACAGTTCTCACAATAATAATAATAATATATATACACACTTGCACTCGTTATATTTATATATACCTTACTTATATGTAATACGTGTATAAAATATATATATATATATATATATATATTATGTATATGTATACAGTATAGTATATAGTATATCAGATACATATAGAATATATACATATATTTATTATGTATATCTAATATTTATGTATAGGCACGTTAAAACGCGCACAGGCTGTTGTCGCAGTTGTCGTGACGTCTATTGTGCATTAAATATGGGTAATAAATGGGTTACAACGTATGCACATTATACACGTTATTGTCACGTTGTCATTTGTCCGCCCCGAAGGCGAAGATTACATAGGTATTATTATTATTATTATTATTATTATTATTATTATCATCAGGCGTTATTATAATATGTATTTCCACGTCTCACGCATTGCAGTGCGGTACGTCCCCAGAATTGGAAAGTCTGTAGTTCACACTCGCCTTATCGACGCACTGCAGTTGGGAAATTAATGGCTTTTCGGTATAATCTGTCAAAATACGTATGATATGTTCCGGAAAACCCGCCGGCCGCAGTTTCAAACATCAAAAATCGTTTTGGAATCCAGTAGGTTTTTTCACAATTTTTTAATCTGATTTTAATATTGACCATTGTAAAAAAAACGTGAATAAGTCACGGTTTAAATTTAACATTACAACTTGGTCGCTCAGAAAATTACTCATTACACTCTTAACGTTACCTAATATTGTTTTTAATTTTTCAAATCGTTAACGAATATGGAATTAGATTTCTTATAAAATAACAAATCAATACAAATATAAACATAACGGTATACTCACACTTAGCTTAATTAATACAATTAAATGTTATCTTAAATCGATTTTATTTGATCAAATCCAAGCCACAGTGAGTTTTTCATTAACCTTTAAATGAATCGAATAATTCAAAATAATAACTTTCATTGAATAACGGACTGATGTGTTGTGGTTTTTATTAAGCCTACAGACGACTTAATAAAATTGAAATTGTTATTTTGAAATTTACAAAAATGTCATTTAAATTTTTTTAATGGTAAGATAAAATTAAAACAAAACTTGAGGATTAAATACAAGTAGTTAAGTTTCCAGAAATCGATTTAAAGTGTAGATCTCTCAACCTACTGAGACTTTCCAATTCTGTGACGTATAATATTATAATAGTAACATATCATGAGATGCGTGTTATATATTATTATCATGCATTTCATTAGAACGAACAAATATTTTTTGTCATCAATCACGAGATAGGTATATAGGTATGGAGAAAATAATTGCAGATGATTTGTATTTTTACCATTGAATTTTTGTATAATAATATTCATTGTAATGCTTTAATATATGGTATTATGATGTTAATAATTTTTTTCACTGTTAATTACGTGAGCATTTGGTTATTGTTTTATATACAATCCGATTTACGCTATTTTGTGCCAATCACGACAATGATTAATTAAGCTGTTAATCGACATTTTGCTTAAATTTACATAAAATGGCGATAGTTATAAATTATAATATAATATGGGCTACATGTAATTGATTTATAATGGTATATTATATCATTGGTGTAGTAACGTTGAATATAATGATTAAAGTAATAATATTTTGGTACATATTTTTCGAACAACTATCGTTGACCGTTGTTAATGTTAAATAAAAATACTATTTATGTAAATTTTAATTCCGTTTCAATTATTACCTAATCTATCAACACTAATGACATAATTCACATTTTTTTTTCAATTTTCTTAGCGTGTGTGAAAAAAAATAAAAACTATTATAAATGATAATAATTCACATTAAAAAAAAACGTCTACCTATATTTAAACTAAAAATAAATTTTAAAAGTGATTATTAATAAAACTAAAAGTAATTACATTTTTTAAAACTAGTTATTCAGTATAAAATCTAAGTAAATACATCTCAAAAAAGGCAATTGGATTTTCTTTTGAAAAAGATAAGAAAAACGATAGTTAAGCAGTTTTTTAACGGTTCTAGTATGTACTCACTGTCACGTTTGTTTGGTAAAACAGCTAAAGCCAAGTTCAAGAAAATCGCACATGCCGTTGCCAACAAATACGCCCTCATCTAAAAATTTAAACAAAATTAGATTTAGTTGAACTGAATATGTCCATTTTCTACCTTACTATATCTTACTATATAAAATAATTCGATACACTTAAATCATTCAGTAATTTTTTTTTTAAATAAATTTGTTAACGTACATTTTAAAGAACATTTACGCACTTTCCTATACAGTATAAAATAATAATTTAATATTTATCGATTGTTTATCTAAACATGATGATAATACGAGTAATGTATCTATTGTTCTATATTTCTGTACTAAGCAAAACAATTTATTAAAATAATGAGTTTTGTCATTTATTTAATTTTAATATAATATTATAACAATAATAATAATTATCATCATGTTTCATTTTAATTTTTTATTTAAATCAAAGCGCAATCTCACAAGGAAGGTTGATATTCAATTAAATGTGAACGTGAGTTACTGACAATGAAAGCGCTTATATCTAACCTCCTTTTTGATTATATAAAACTTGGATTTACTAAAAAAAACCTAAAACGATACTGATTCAAATTATTTATTGGACCGTATACAGAAATAATTATGATATAATCCACAGATTATCCGTTTCCGAACGTCATGTTGTGGTGCAGTAAGCTACGAGAGTTGCTGTACGATAATATTTAGCAATGCAATTATGTTGTCAAATATTTAATTTATGTATTAGTTTCGAGTTGAATTGAAAAACTATTGTGTTAAATATTTTTTTAGTTACACTTCACTTGTCGAATTATAACATTAATTATTCATAATAAATTTAAAAAATCAAAAAAATATATAATTACGTGTAAGTAATATTAAGTTGATTGTATAGAACTATAATATGTCTATATAAGTACAATTTTTATACTACTCCTAAAATAACAAAAGTCTTCTGATGTAATGATAAAATAATTGGTTAATTAATGTCTTACTTTAATTTAATTTTAAGTTATAACTTAGCAGCTTATGGAATATTATAATATAAAGGTTCTATAAATGTGAATAAATCACTTTATATTATAAATGAATAAGTGAGATAATATAAAAGTATTGGAGTGATTTTTAAAATTCATTAAATTAAATAAGAGCAAATTGAAAATAATTAATTATTCAGTTCTTTATGCATCATAATTAATTTTCACCTTTCTCTTTTAGCCAATTTTTTTAATAAATCACTCATTAATAGATATTTAAATTAAAGATATATGCAAATTAATGAATACGTTATATCAACGAATATGTTTTTTCCAACTTGAAAATTTATCTTTGACTTGTAATTATATTTCAATGTAATAGTATTTTAAATAAAATGATTAATTAATAGAAAATTAATTTTAAATAACCAATTGAAGTGGGAATTTACTTATATTTCAATAGATTAAATTTATAATTAAAAAAAACATTTACATTTAGGTACTATAATATTTGTTGAAAATAAAAAATAATGTACAAAATTAAATTTATGACAATATTGCTGTCAGTTTAATACGAGTAAAATATTTTTGGCTGTAAAGTAGTAATAATTAATATTTTAATCAAATATCGAAAAAGTCTTGAAATCTTCAAAAAAAAAATTTTAGAGAATCAATTTTTAGTTGATTGTTTAAGTTTAAAGTATATTACCATACTATAAGTTTAATTATGTAAGTTTGAACTCAATAATTGTATACTTACTGTAAATGACTAATCCAAATTATTGTTAAAAATCTTTTAGATTATCCTTGGTTCACATTAAGTATATTTTAACTTCGTAGACGCGAAAATTAAACAAAAATCAAACAATCATTAAAATGCAGAATAACGGTACGTGTTGTACCTATTTTAGTTATATTTTTATCGTTCGTTACGACACTGGGCAAACGGTGAGCGCGACGCAAACGAGAATGAACATGAAAGAAATAAACAACGAAAAACAATCAAACGCTTTTGGACGGCAGAGAAAATTCGACGGTTTTCGATCCCGACATAGTGGCTACAAATGGATATTGGACAGGCGACGGTAGGAAATTCGTATTATATAGAAAGATTTTGCGAGGGACAAGAGGGAGAAGAAAGTGATTATGCTGGTGACGGCGGTGGCGGTGTCTGTGGCGACCTTGTTGGGAAATATGCTAACACTATAATATAGTTACAGAGTTACGTGATACAGCTTGAGATCATGTATATACATATATATAATATTATATATATATTATATTACCAAAGGAATACAGGTATTTGATATAATTCTCCCGGACTGTTATCACTGTATGTAATGCATTATGATTTCCACACAATTACTTACAGTACATTGTGGCTTCTCAGTGTTGGATGGTAGAGAGGGAGGAGGATACCGTGGGGTATTGTTATCCAGTTACTAGATATTAAGAAAATAAAAAAAAAATATGTATTTTTATCCTGGATAAAGACTTAAATACGAACACAGCGATATATTAATATGTTTTACGACCTTTCATTTTAATTTATCACAACGCGTGTTAATATTAAAAATTCTACGTACCTTAATAGTTGCTGCATTTTCTTTTTATTCTACTTTTTTTACTTTTCCATTTCAGAGGGCTAAGTATATTGTACATTTTAAACTGATACCATTGATTTTTTATATGGATAAAATGAATGGTAATATCTTAAAGCTATGCGCCAACTAATTTTATAAGCTGTATCTAATTTCTGGTCATCGAAAATCATTAAGTAGAATCTGATAAAAAAAAAAATGTTATCATCCATGAAGTATTTCCTAATCCATACCTACTTCAAATAATTTCAAAGTATCATCGTTATAAATACATCTATTCCTGTTATTATTCCAAAAATTTGATTATTATTATTTATTTTAATATTGTATATTAGGCTTACTCGTGTTGTATAAAATAAATAAATAAATCGAAAGTGAATTGTTTCACTTGTAAAAAGACCCTTAAATGACATACTGTCATTTTTCATTAAAAAAACAGACCAAGAACCAGCGGCGGTTTACAAATTCGAATCTTGTACGAATACAGTACCAACGTGTAATTTAACCAAACAAAATAAACCATATTGTACATGTTTTTAGCAAACAAGTGTTCAGCCCATTGTATTATTGTACCTAACATGTATAGAGTACAACAACGCACCGTAAATAATTATGCGTGATATAATTTGTAAATTAGAATTAGAAATAAAACTAATTAATTTATAGGCAGGAGAATCTCCCTATACAATATCATAGTTACGTCTATTACCGTTGTTAGAGTGGTATTTTTAGATTTTAATCAACAAAATGGTGTAGGATAATAAGCCCCAGTGGTTTTGTGAACTTTATATTACTATTTAGTACCCTCAAAATGTCATCTTTATAGTCGTGCCTCTAAAATAATTTAATAATGTGTACCTACTGACTGTGTAGTCGGCAGATATGATGTTTTTCGACTTTTTGTGTTATATATGTATTTGTAGTATATCAGGTAGCATATCATAAACAGTTAAATATAATATTATTATATAAATATCGGTCGATGATAGTATATAACTATTGTCAATTGGATACGGTAAAACGATATAAATTATAATATTGTGATTTATATAGTACTCGTCGTTATTCCAAATAATTTAGTACAGAATTGCATACGAATATACGATACGTATTATTGTTTTCCGTCGATCGCTATCGTATTTCACTGAATACGTCCATCCATACTTAAAAACCGAGTTTCATCTGATGCTCATTATTATTACCTATCTAATAATATTTACCGCAACAATAAATAATAATGATAAGTATTTACAGCTACTGTCTGCAGTATCTTCATCCCAGATACGGAAAGAATTGATTTTTAAAGACCAATGCTGTTTTTAAAATGGAGCAAGAGAAAAAATCAAAGGGCTTGACATTTTCATCGGTAATCGGAAATAATATCAACAAACTAATATCCGGTAAAAAGGTAACCAAATGAAAAAACATCCAGGAAAAATAATATCCACACACAAAATATTAAACAATAAAATGAATATTATTTAATAATTTTTTTAAATAAGAAAGCTTGTTTATGGAAATGTACTTCTTATTATTATCATCTTTTATTTAATAATTTTAATATATTATGTGTATTATTAAAGGGAAGTGGTTGTTAGAAATGTATTGTTTATGTAATTTTTTTTACAAAGTTATACGGAAAAATATTTATATTTTTAAAAGAAAAATATGAAATAACTATTCTATATTTTTTTTGTATTGATGCCAAATTAAAGACTTTAACATTAATTCATCTTAGACGAGTATCATTTTTAGTTATTACTATTTAGTATTTACAAAAGTAGTTATATTAAATTAATGTTTTATTTTGTTTTCGAATAATTTTCGCTTACTTCGAGAAAACATATTTTTGATGTAAAAAACAAACAAAATTTATAACGTGTTTCACGTTATAAAATCATAAACTAAAATATATTAAACACGATTAAAGTTATGTAAATAATATATATTTTAGTAAGTTATACATAATTTGGTGCCGAAGTGATAATAAAAGCGAAGCACATACGGACAATACGTGTGGTGTATAGAGTTATAGTGATATAAGCTAATATCGCCCATATTCATAGTATCCTTGTGTTTTACCGAGGAAACCATTCCGTTTTAAGCGATTTCAAATATTATATTCGTTGAATTTTAAAATTAGTTTTATTATTCTATCTTTTCTAAAAAAAGACAAATAAGATGCCTAAGTAATAAATATATTATATACTTTCAAAACTAAAAAGAGACACGCGCACGGCCGGCGGGCGCCTCTCTACTTCCCATTAGTTATGCATGCACGGTTATATGATGATCTTCCCCTCTTTGTGTACTCTTATATTTTATCAATCGAATATTGTATTCAATTTACTCGCCAGGTGAATTACGAACAATTGTACTTATTGTGTCCACTTGTAAACAGAGTATATAGGTACACCGAGCGTACAGTAATTTGTATAAGTATTCGAAATTCTTCGTGAACAAATATTGTAAAATTAAATGTTTTCTATTGAGTCATAATGCAGCGTACAGTGATTGCAAGAAAAAAAATAGTCATCTTGCGAAAAACGAAATACATCGCTATACCTGTATGATATATAGTGCAACATTTTTATCCGTCTCAAGTATAATATGTCTGCGAATAGCTTAGATAATGGGTTTTATTTATTTATTTATTTTTTAAATATTTCCGGCTGTTCTCTTTGGTTCGCCCACACGCCAAAACAACAAGTGAAAAGGTTCAAAGCATTCACTGTGTGTCGTACAACACACATTCTGCGCATTTAATTTTCCATTTTGGGACGCGAACCGTTATTCACTGCGTGCGCATTATCTCCGTAGTCCGTTCTGCACTCGTTGTTGCCGTTGGAAGACAAATTAATCTATTAGTGTACGACGCGATTGCGCAACACTCTATATACACAACCACTGCACGCGGGACATCGCTTGACCATCAAATTACCCATTGACTCGGTGTGTTCTGCCCAAAACCGTAAACCATATAACATAACATTAAAATATATATTATACACATACGCAGCGCTGAGTTTGAGACGGGCCGCGATGAAAAATTCATTTTTAATCTCCCGCCGTTTGAATGGGTACCGTTTCCGCCGTGGTGGTTTTGTCGAGTTCCCCGCCGCCAATGCCATTTCCGTCTTATATTATTTTATTATGCGTCTTGATTTTGTTTCGTTCGCGTGGACGACGAAACGCAATTTAACGACGCGCGACTGCAGCTTATACACGCTGCTGAATACATCACCTATTAATCTATTATACACTATTGGTAAATATTTTACTTCCGGCGATAGCGGTTTAAAATGTAAACAGAAACAGAAAAGCGTAATCTGGAATTGGTGAATCTCGATAACCTATATATATATATATGTTTAAGGCCAAACTACAAAATATACCCTACTACCCTAGTAATGATTAGTTAAAATGTTTATAGTAAATACGACTTATTGATGTATTACAACAAGCTTATTAATCATCATCCGAGTTACAGATTTTTATGTTTAATCACTTTGATTTAAGCATACTCGAAAAAAAATTTAACAACTGGAACCACTCGAAGCACGGAGCTATAATATTGTCGTTCTTAAAATATAATTATGTAGGAAATAGGAAGAGGTTATATGCTATTAAACGAGTACCTACCTAACCTATATTCTATATGTACATAAGATATACCAACATTGTTTTCCTAGTTAATACCACTGTGATGTTTAAATAAGTTAATAATTTACGTTTAAGTCAGATAACTTCATAGAGCACACGGTTTAGGTACTTAATTACTTTATAAAGTTGATTTAAATTTACTTAAATTAAAAATTAAATCAACTCATTTTTACTGGTGATAAAAATAATTATAGTACATAGTTACGTTATAATTGTTGTAAAAATGATGACAACTTTTTTTTTTTATTATCAGGCATCATTAAAATTTTGCGTGAAACTCACTACTTCACTCATTTTTATCAATAGAATTTTTCTAAATATTAGATTGACCGGATATAGGACATAAGTACTATACCTATATTATACAGTATACATACAGTATATGTATACTATGGAGTATGAATATCGTATACCTACCCACTACTTGGGCTTCATAAATTGTCTCGTAAATTAACTAGTACACCACTACGTTTTTCTTTAATCATGTGCGTACTTCTATCGTAAATAAGTTCATCTCTTAAACGAAAATTGAAAATTATGCCTCATTACTTTAAATTAATAGAATTTTTATTGCTGAGCTACAACTAAAGGTTTACATAACAATATTAATTTTATATTATGAATAAATGACTTGCTTATATTTTTTTCACTGTTTTTTTTTTTTGTACCATTTACGGTTTTTTATACGAAAACTAAGCTATTTGGTACTGTGAACATATTCTGACCGTTATAAAAATGACCTTTTTAAAGTATATGTATTCGATATCCAATCTATTTTGTAGTTGCATAAAATTGTTTTGAGTTGAGTATTTTTATGAACCCAAAAAAGTTTCAATCGGAAAAAAAACAAATAAAAATCATTGTAAAACAAACTTCACTGTTAGTGTTATGAGGAGAGGGGAGAGGAAAATTTCTAGCTCACGTTGCACACCTTTGCTCGTAAATACGCTATCGGCTATGATTGCTGATTCTATTTTCTAAAATGAAGTTAGGGACCAATTGTTTTATATTCCGATAAAAACCGTGATGGATCGAATTTCATCGAATCATTTCATGTACCTATTGATATTATAATACTATCTGGTTTATTTATAAAAACAAAATTAACTTTTCCTACGAGCGGCGCTTGTCCATCGTATTATATAGCAAAAAATACTTTTCAAGTCTACGTTAAATTTACATATACATTTTACATATTATCAATAGGGTTCGGAACTATTTGCACATTAACATATATTTTTTGTGGTGTTTGTAGAATACTCTAGATAAGACAAATTTGTTTTATGAAATGGTGAACTTAATACAAAGTTTGACAAGACATTTCGTTACCTCTTCACAAAAAAAGCATTTTTAATCATTATTTATATCATAATATACTAGTGTCTATTATTAAATATCTATGTTTTAAAAGTTTTTCTGATAATTTATTTATATCAATTGCATATTTCAAACACTTTTAGTGAAAATAAGCTCCAAACTCTAAATAGTAATTAATAAGTATGGTCGAAAGTAGCAAGCGTCATCTGTGTCTTGGGACCGGTAAAAACGGTATTAAAATTTAGGATAATAATTATATCTCGACCTATTGTAGTACGTGTCCGAAATTTGTAATTATTATTAAAGATAATAACGGGATTCGGGGCGCTCGTATTAAAATGCATGGTGCTAAACACCCTTATTATTTGCACGCCACTGCAACGATTTGCTTAAATGCCTATAAACGTACAATATTTACCTACGCATGTATAATATAATAAACTTGCATCCGGCATTTAAATAATATACAATCGCGATGTTATCCGTCGAGAACACAATTCGATCGGCGTCGACTGATTTTCACTCGAAGATGACTACGACGGGTAATATATATCGAGATGTGTGTGTGTGTGTGCCGTAATGAAGGAAAAGCGTCCCAAACAAACACGCAGTAGTCCGCAACTGTGCCGATATATTATGCACAACGCCATAGCGCCTATATACTCGCGCATCATTGCAGCGGGACATCGTGCGATGATAATGTTTGATGTATAATAGATACACGTATACATATTTCTCGGGTACGTCGGTTACGGCCGTACTACGATATATTAAATTTGTTTACGCCGACGAAAATCGAGCAATTAATTTCACGTTTTTCACGAACGGTATTACAATAAACACTCGCTTATATTATGTATGTCTATATGCACATACGTTCAATATTACTACTATTCGTGATGTAACGGATAGATGCATATGGATACATAAATATACATTATGTATATATTTATATGCACGCGCGTAGACCACATACGGCCAGTGCTGTACGTTATATTTTTGAGACTTTTCCTTTATGTAAAACGAAAACGTATACAATGATACATGAAACGAATCGGATGCCATTCGGTTGTATGCGTATTACAATGTGTGTTATGATGATAAATATAAATAAAACAGAAACATTTATTATTATTACCCAGCCGCGGCGGACTGACATGAGAATCCTTTACACAATATCGTTTGATTTTTTTTTTAATATGTTAAAAAAATGTCCTGTATAATAACACGCGAGATGAATAATAAATGTTATATGTGAAGAGAGAAAAAAAATGTGAAATTCAATACCTATGAATGTGTGTGATGTATTATACAATTGCGAAAATTCTTCCTGGTGTTTGGAGTTATCTCACATTTTTTTTTCACATACCTATGTCATAAATATTAAATATTGATACAATATAGAATATAAATAAGAAGTATCGTCATAATATTTACATTGAGATTAAACGTTTTCGGTCAGATGTATCCCGAAATCGAAAACGAATAAAAATAAACACACATTTTTTAAATAGTAGAGAGTTTTAAGTATTTAATTTAAAGTAATATTATTGTTTATTTGTTTTTTGATTGTTATAATAATTATTTGATCACGCGGAAAATAAAATAATATACAAATATTTAAAGAGATTATGTGATTATATAGGTTCCACCATGACCTAATTCGAATTGTGCATAATCAATAATTTAATATGACAATAGCTTTATTTTATTTTTATTGCAATAATGTTTATTAACGTAGATACTAAAAAGTAAAAATGATATGTAATGATATATATAAAATGTTTATAATATAAAAATATCTAATGTACTACATTAACATGTATTAGATAGCATGGGCTTTTTCGATTCTGAACGGAGTGATGAATGTATTGATTTTACAATGATGTGTTTTTTTTTTTTTTTGTGTCTGACGACAACATTTGGAGCAGTAAAAATGCTTCGATTTTGGACTTCAGCCCCTCTTTGAAAAGGAAATCGAATCTAATTGGTACTTTGGGGGGTCAAAAGTTAAAAATTTTCAATATTTTTTAAATGAGTCGGGAAAACCCTAAAAAAATTACGGAAAAACGGGATTTTTTACTCAAAACCAGTTTTCGACAAAATCAAATTTTTTATTTTGCTATAACTCAAAAACTAATAGATGTAAATACTTGAAATTTTCACCAAATATTTATATTAGCGTTCTCCATACACAGTTAAATTTTCAAAGAATTTTGACTTTTTTTAAGCTATTTATAGACAATTGAAATTTTTAACTTTTTTTAGTATTTTTTTTTAAAATAACGATAAAATTTTTTTGGCCGGCCAGAAAATTTTGAAAATTTAATACAAGGTTTCTTATAAGTTGTTCTTAAAGTGATGAAAAAAAATCCGAAATCGTTAGTCATAATTTTTTTTTATAACTGCTTTAAGTTCGAATTTATATGAAATATGTCAAAATTGCGAAAATTGGCAAGTAATTTTGTGGTTAAAAAATCGTAAAATTTTTTTCTTTTATAACTAAGTTTTGAAAATTTGATACAAGGTTCTCCATACATTTTTCTTCAATTATCCGCAAAAAAAACTCTACCAGACTAAGACAAAAAATTTTTATGAGTGTTTGAAATTTAAATTTTTACAAAACCGCGTTAAATAACGGTTTAGCCTCAAACGATTTTTGATATTTGTTGTTATTCAAATATTATAAGTCGTAAATACTTGAACATTTTACCAGTTATTTAGATTGCCATTTTCTTTACGTGATTTGATTTTCAAAACATTTTGACTTTTTTTGAGCTATTTATAGACAATTGAAATTTTCAAGTTCTTTTTATTTTTTTTTTATAAATGTTGATAAAAACAATTAAGCTGGGAAAAATTACTTGAAAATTGAATTGAAAGGTCCACATAACTTGTTCTAACTCTCATTCAAAAATTATAAAAATACATAGGCACAATTTTTTTTTATTAGCATTTGAAGTTCAAATATTGACAAAAATTCATCAAAATCATGAATATTTTTCACTATTTGGTAGTTAAAAATTTATAAATATTTTACTATCAAAAGCTAAGAATTGAAAATTTAATACTATGCTGTCCATAAGTTAAGCTTAGAATAATTATAAAAAAGTTTGATGATTATTCAATTTAAAAAATTTTACGAGTGTTTAAAGTTTTAATTTTAATTTGAAATCAAAAATACATGTGTAAAATAACGTATTACTCTAATAAATAATTTTCGATTTTTGTTATTTTTAAAAAATTACTTAACGTAAGATCCTGAAACTTTTACTTAAATGTTTGAATTTGTTTCAAAATAGAATATATAACAATATTTAAATATAATATATTAACATATCCTAGACTGACAAATCATCTCCGTTCAGAATCGTTTTTCGTATACAATGATACCTATCATTGCATTCAAATTTAACCTTCCCTAGTCCGAGGTCTACCCCACCCCCTACTGTACAGCAGAGCGATACTCACTTACCCGCTTTTTTTTTATTTAAGAACTACCGATTTTTTTTTTTGTATTTTAGATATTGGAGATTTTATATTTATTTGATAATATGTGTTTTTTCGTATATATATACATGATAAGTAAGTAAGAAATCTTCGATTTTCTACTTTGAGAGTGGTTTTGGGTTTTGACCTAATCTTTTCAACCTACCGTATTACTAATAATAAAGTATAATAAGAAATATATTTTATGATATGGGCTAATAAACCATCTCCACTCACAATAAAATAAATTATCTTTCGTATGCAATGGTAATTTATCATTGAATTCAAATTTAATACATCTATTACAGTGATCCACTCAATACCAACTGCATAGCAGATCGGTACCATGTTCATCTTTTTATAATTGAATGAACAGTCAACGTAGGTACCTAATATATTTTTAATTCTTATAAATGAACTTATTGTACCCATAGAGCTTATACCATGATATTATGAGTTTTTTTCGTGTATGTGTCTATAATTACTATTTAGAGCAGTAAAAGTTTTTCAACCTTCAACTTTGAGGTTGATTTTTGGTAACTAATTGGATCTGGTCGGTATTTTGAGAACCGAGAGGACACAATTAAAAATATTTAGTAATTTTCAAAATAACAGGTAAATTATTTATTTCATAATTTTTTTTGCGAATTAGTACAAACGTACGCAAGAAAATTTAGGTGAATCATAAACTGTTTTTTTACTACACGTGGAACATGCTGACTTACACTTAAATCTTCTAAGTTTTATAATTAACGTGGGTAAGTTTGTAGTATATTGTCTTACTTATGCACTGAAGTAATTATTTATATAACACGAAACTTTGCCATATAATACATATCTACTACAGTAACACTTATGAATAGTTTCCCATAATAATATAGAACATAGAAATAATTACAAAACGTTCCATTTTTGTAATTGTGTACGATAATTTTAATTAATTGTACTGTCGTGTAAATAGCTGTTTGCTTTTTAAATGTTATTTGTTATCATTCCCTTTCAGCATTATTATTAATAACGAAAAATAAAAATGTATTAACTAATAAGTTGTTAAAGTATATATTACTTACTTAAAATAGTAGTAGATAATTTTATTAGCCTATATATTGTGGTCATGAGAGTGTTATTCGACGATTAGATATTTAGATAATATTTTATCAGTAAAATAACATCATGATAATTCAATTAGACTGTTATTTTATGAAAACAGTTTTATTAGTTAATGAATGATGAGTACAAATACTGTAATATAATAAGTAAGATATGATAAGAATTATGATAGTCCTTATAATATAATATAATAATGTTGTTATCTGTCACCTTTAATTTTCTATGCAAAACTTAAATTGCGTTTAATTTTTAAGGGTAGGGATCTTTTTTTTTTTAATTATTTTATGGTTTATTAAAATTTGTGAACCAGATAAAAAAATGTATAATAATGTTACTTAATACGTAGAAAATAATGTGTGCAACGCTTAATTTTGCATTATTATAATTTTTATTTCTGTAAGAAAATTATTCATCATCGTGTTTAATTAGCAACAGTATAATATATAGGTAGGTATGCATCCAAAATTACACATTTTATCCACGTACATTGCAGTCATCCTCTTAACCCAGATAACCAAGTGCTATTGCTCTTTATTTTTTAATTATCACGTATTTTTTAGCTTGTACCAGATATTATAATAAAGATGATAACTACTTTTCAGATAATAATTTCGTTTATGATACTAATATTAATAATAAAATTAGTGTAGTTTATCGTGCGAAAAGCTAATATTATATTCCTTGAAAATATCACATAATATTGGGAATGTTTAATGTATTAGTCAGGAAGATATATTACCAGGAATTTTGTCCGCAGACTTAGATACATAAAATAAATTATTAATAATACAGATAATTACGATTTAATATACTCGAAGATAATAATATGTTCTCCGTTAGCTATTATACATTTACTTTATGTATGAAGACATTCTATACATAATTTATGGTAAACGAATGTGTTAACAATACTTAATTACTAATTTGAAAGATCAGACAGCAAAAACGCAAATGCATTGCTCGTTATTATGTAATGTAGAATAATTAAAAAACGAGTCAATTAGGAGTTGAAATTAAATTGAATATGAGAGCAGTCGTGTTTTTTCCTAAAATAACACAACACGGTGTAATACATTTAAAAAAATGACCATTACAATATGATGAATATATGTATAGCGTTTTACAAAATGTTTACAATACTCTTTGTACTATTTTACTATTTGTTTACTAGTGAATTTATGTTGTAATTTGAAAAAATATCTGAATTTGTTTTGTATAATGCAATCATTTGTATTCATTCATTTTAAAATCCAGGATTATAAAAACATTTCAATTGTTCTTGTATTTTGTTACTGCAAAATATTATCCCACATTGTACTACATCTTAAATTTTAAATCTCATAGCGTAATTAAAAATACTAAAACGTAAGATTTAACAATGGTTACCTATATCGTATAAATGGCGTGTACTTAAATGTTTACGGGAATTCTTTTAAATTCTTTTAAACTAACATTAAAATCTACATTATGTAACCTTCTTTTGGACTTCAAAGGCAGTTTGATGTACATATATATTATATATATTTTTTAAGTATTATGCTTTGAGAACCACTAAAAAAAAAAAAAAAATCCCTAGTATTATTAGAATATTGAATACACTACTGTATAAAGGTAGTATATAATTAACTGGAAATAAAAATCATAGTAACAAATCTGTCAAGCACTTGGACCAAACCCACGGACGTAAAATACTTAATTTTATTCTTAAAAAAAACAAAATTCTATAATTTAATTAAAAAAAAAAAATGTAAATACCTACTAAGAATGTAAATTATCAAAAATTCTTATACTAATAGTCTAATTGTCGATGTATTTTAGATCAATAAAAAAAAAAAAAAATCATAGTAAATATGTTACATGTATGCCAATATTCAATTTGATAAAAATAAAAAATATGTTAGTATACATGTTTATGATAATTATTAATAGAAGCATGATTATTTTATTTAGTATCTTATCAATTATAATTTATTGTTTATACTATAATATGTATAATGTATACATTTATACATTTTTATACATTTACTATCAACAATATATATAGTTTATTTCTTCTGACGTATCGAATCGTTTTTTATGATTTTATGTAGTAATATTCTGTACCCCGGTACAGAAAATACCCCCTGTTTTTTTTTTACAGCTTACTGTAAATTACCATGGACGGGTTTACTGCACACAAAAGCCACGATCATGATATTTCCCTAAGGGATAGGTCGTTTAAAACCTTGTCTTATTATACGCTTTTGAACCCGGTTTCAGTAAATCGGCAATAGCAAATAAAAACACGAGGGCGAGTAATGTACGGAAACAAGAACAATGAAAGGTTTTCTAGATAAAAAAAATAAAAATAGAAAGAAACTGGCGAAAACTCATACACACATGTGCCGCGTTTAATGGTTTTCGTTGCTATTTGACGGCGTACGTATAATAGCAAATGGGTGAACTCTGTACAGTATTATTATTTAGATACCAAAATAAAACGTTATACGTTGCAGCCGCGGAGCTAAAGATTTTAAGCACAATCGAAATCATATTTTTAATCATTATCCATTTTCGAGTATATTTATGTTTACAAAACTATGGTTATCGTAGTCTTACCCGTGTAAATTAAAAAATATATGTTATACTGAACACGTGTAAATTTATCCATTTATTTCTATAGGTACTATACGGAGGACCACCAGGTGGAGAATTTATCAGTCGTAAACGATATACACTTTAGACGTTTACAAATCAAGTGTACGCTCCATATTATTGGCGACAATGAAATATTAACACCGAACAGATTCTGTGGTATTTTCGTTCTTTATTTTATTTAATGCTAATTTCACAATGTCAATATTATAAATACAAATCGATTGGAATACATTAGTCATTAGGCAATATAATCAATGATCAATCATTCGTCGTAATTAATTGTATTCTCATAAATTACGTACGCGTATGGACTAGGAAGTCGACTAGTTTGCACACATATAGACCGTACGGAGCGTGTGCCAATAGTATAGTCGCTTTAAAACGGATCATTGTACACGCGCTACACGCAATACGCCGTGTTGTGTGTGCAATTTTTATCAATTATAAGCTGTACGCGCCATGCGTTATTGTACGCTATCTAACAAACAAAACAAAGTCCGCGAAAAACACAACTGAGTTTCGGTTATAACAATCGTCGAATTAGGTATTACAAAGTATACACCTATACTTGTGCACTTGTACCGTACAACTCCGTACTTTATTATATGCGTCTAAATCAGATTAAAAAACATAATGAATAGATTGGTTTCTTTGTACAACTATACAGCTCTGAAACGTGTAATTCGATGAACAATAATGTTAAAAATGTCTAGCTGCTGATTAAAGGTGCGTAAAAAAAAAATCCATCTCGATGCAATTAGCCACGGATCTTAATTAATTCTCCGCGTTGTATGTGCCCCGCGCGTTGGCAGCATTAGACGCGTATACAATGATATTAGAGATATTTACATAACTGCAATTATCGAAACGTGTATACTGTTTAGGTATAAATAGTGTATATATAAATTACATACGTTGGAAAGAAAGTACAAAATATATAGAGTCCTATAACACGGCACGGGGGACCGGGACCAATAACAATATAACCGACGTTATTGTGATCGCATTATATATACATTAATGAATTTATTACTCGGCCGTTTGATCGGATTAAAACTGATACGAATAACGAAGCGGTGATGGCGGGCGGTGTAAATGTCGGTATAGACGGTCGTAGTATAGCAAGTTGTTCGGGACAGCGAGTAAACGATACACGCGAATTTCGACGTAATTCAATAAATACCTACCCCAAACGTATGCAATTATAACAACGCGGATAATCATTGCATAATTATGTCACTAATTAGGTTTATATACCCAGGTATTTATGGGATGTATACGGTGTGTTTAAAAAGAGTTCTAACCGCAGCTAAGGGGTATTAAGTGATTCACACACGAGTGTTATCGAAATATGGTCACATAACGAAATCTCTAATTTCTACACGTATGTCCATATAAATTCGATACGTTACACTCGTGTATATTGTTATTAATATAGTAAAAAGGATTTTGTATATTTCCCGATCAGTATGCTACAGCAGCAGTTGAATATTATTTTCTATTTGAATCATAGGCGGATAACAGAAATAAAACATTACCTTCATAAGAGGATGTCGGCGCACTATTTGTTTTATTTTTCTGACTCGTGCGATATACGAGAAATTTGAGTTCAGCCGCACGTAAATTGTGTCGTTATCTTTAGTATTAGAGCGGTTTGATTTGTTATTAAACTTAAGGTCGAGAATATTATCTATATTCTTATTTTAGCATATTTAAATTTGTATACGAGTTGTATAAAATATTCATATGTTGTTTTAAAATTGAAGAATCGTCAAAAAGCCATATTGTTCATAAATTTAAGTGTAATTTGAGATAATAGACATTCACCAATACTAAAGCTAAAAACACGAGATTGATTCTGCTAAATAAAAATGTATGTACCATGAGTTGTATGTGGGTCAGCGAGAGAGAAAATAAATAGTGCGCTAAAGTCGTGTTAGAAAAAAAATCACATAATAATTTAGGTGACCTATATACTTACTATCATAACATTTTTATAAAGATTAATAATTAGTTATTTGTTCAGTTTTCAGATTTCAGATAACACGATTTGTAGTGACTCCGTAATTTGTTACAGAAGGTTAAATGAAATTGAATTACAAAATACGTGTTAAACATCGTGGTATATAAATTACAGTCTATGTTTTATAATTGAACAGTTGTTATTCATAACGTGATGCTACGTCATTTAGTTATTATAGTTTAAAATAAATGAAGTGATAACATGCATTAGTTTTTATAAATTTTAAAACCATCGTACTATTTATATGGTCACATTTAAAAAGTTATACATAGGTACTGTCTTGACCAACTTGGTTGATAAATATATCGTATTTCGTTCTGTAAACTATTTTATATCTTCACAGAAAAACGAATTGATTTAATTTATTTTCTAAGGTTCAATATGAAAAAAAAAACGCCAGACGAGTTTACATTTTGAATTGATTATGCGCCGTTGGCGCCATTTTCTTTTCTTCCTTCACTACCTATACAGTCTCTTGAAATCAAATTAAAGTGACTGAGTTATGGCCCAGGTGGGACGTGCGTGTATAAACAGACGATATCTTTGATGAACAGTTTTTAAAGATTCACCTCGGCTATTACACTGTTTGAGTTCAGCCGTTCGGGTTATGAACAGTTTATTTTGTTCGCTGTAGTCTACTTCAACGGCTGCGTCCTGGAAAATGCCGTGGAAGGGGCAATGGCAAAGTTCAAAGGTTGGCAGGGTTTTCGATCGATATTATGACAAACCTGGCATTTACGTCGCCCACGTTACGTAGTATATTTTACAGTTCTACTACTCTTCCCACGTACAACATATATCGTTAAGCAGCCATTCATAGACCCCTGTGGTTTATTTATATATGAATTTATAATAAGCGTTCGCATAATTTTCCCCTTCGCAGAATAGAAAATTTACATTGTTAACGGTCGATTTATGCGAAAAGAAAAGAAAAAGAAAAACTTGTCGACATTAGTCGAAGAACTATTTATTTTAAAACGTTTAAAACAGGATGCAACCATTATTATATGAGTATTTATAAATATACATTTTGAAAAAATACTTAGTTTTAATATAAATTATAACAATAACTCCATCGAGCACTATTAAAATGTCTTATTGTATTTTTAATGTAAATAAGTTGCCTTACTTATTTAAATATTTAAAAATATTAGTTATAAATTATTCACATTTATATTGATTCAACGATTTAAATATCATATGTCTGTCTAAAATATAAATTGACATTAATATTGTAGTACCATGCAAACCTACAAACCCGTAATCACGCGTGTATTGTGTGATTGTGTATATATGTTTATTGTTTACTTATAAGATGTATTAAGCAATATTATATTGGTATGCAAACGCAATACATATAAGTCCTTTATAGATTTCCAACAACACAATTTACTCAGACATAAAATTAAAATTAGTTTACGAAGAAAAGCTGCTATATACAACCATATTATAGCAGCCAAAATCTATTAATACGAAATATTGCAGTCTCTTCCATTCCTGAAAATCCTCTAAGACATCTCAAATGAAAATTGTGACGTGATCTACTTAACCCCTAACCTTCTTCACCTCAATCTAAATAAGATTAGGTTCAATAAAATAATAATAAAAAAAGCGGGTAAGTGAGTATCGCTCTGCTGTACATTAGGGGGTGGGGTGGACCTCGGACTAGGGTAGGTTAAATCTGAATGCAATGATAGGTATCATTGTATACGAAAAACCATTCTGAAAGGAGATGATTTGTCAGTCTAGGATATATTATATTTAAATATTGTCATATATTCTATTTTGAAACTAAATCAAACATTTAAGTAAAAGTTTCAAAATCTTACGTTTAATAATTTTTTAAAAATAACAAAAATCAAAAATTATTTATTAGTAAAACGTTATTTTACACGTGTATTTTTGATGTCAAATTAAAATTAAAACTTCAAACACTCGTAAAATTTTTTAAATTGAATAATCCTCAAAGTTTTTTGTGATCATTCTAAGGTTAACTTATGGACAGCATAGTATTAAATTTTCAATTCTTAGCTTTTGATAGTGAAATATTTATAAATTTTTAACTACCAATAGTTAAAAATATTCATGATTTTGACGAATTTTTGTTAATATTTGAACTTCAAATGCTAATAAAAAAAAATTGTGCCTTTGTATTTTTATAATTGTTGCATGAGAGTTAGAACAAGTTATGTGGAATCTTTAATTAAATGTTCAAGTAATTTGTCCCAGCTAAATTTTTTTTATCAAAATTTATAAAAAAAAAATAAAAAATAAATTGATTATTCCAATTGTCTCCAAATAGCTCAAAAAAAGTCAAAATATTTTGAAAATCAAATCACGTAAAGAAAATGGCAATCTAAATAACTGGTAAAATTTTCAAGTATTTACGACTTATACTATTTGAATAACAACAAATATCAAAAATCGTTTGAGGCTAAACCGTTATTTAACGCGGTTTTGTAAAAATTTAAATTTGGAACATTCATAAAATTTTTTTGTCTTAGTCCGGTAGAGTTTTTTTTACAGATATTTGAAGAAAAATTTATGGAGAACCTTGTACAAAATTTTCAAAACTTAGTTATAAAAGAAAAAAATTTTACGATTTTTCAACCACAAAATTACTTGCAAATATTCGCAATTTTGACATATTTCGTATAAATTCGAACTTTAAGCACTTATAAAAAAAAATTGTGACTAACGATTTCGGATTTTTTTTTATCACTTTAAGAACAACTTATAAGAAACCTTGTATTAAATTTTCAAGATTTTCTGGTTAGTCAAAAAATTTTTATCGTTATTTAAAAAAAAAATACTTAGAAAAATTGAAAATTTCGATTGTTTATAAATTGTTCAAAAAAAGTCAAAATACTTTGAAAATTTGACAGTGTCTAGAGAACATTAACATAAATATTTGGTGAAAATTTCAAGTATTTACAGTGATTAGTTTTTGAATTACAACCATATAAAAAATATTGATTTGGTCGAAAACTGGTTTTGCGTAAAAATTCCCGTTTTTCTGTCATTTTTGTTTTTGTTTTTCTCGATTATTTTTAAAACCGTTGGTAGATGTTGAGTTTTCACCTCTATAATGCACCAAGGATATCCACTTTGCCATCGGAAACCCCCCCCCCCATAGTTTGAAATTGAAGCATTATTTCGACTAGTTATGTTGTACACAGACAAAAAAAAACACACATCATTGTAAAATCAATACATACGAAGTGATGACCGTTCAGAATCTAAAAACAAATGTTAATACATGATCACATAAAATTTATTACGAAAATATTATGTATTTCTTATCATCATTTGTTCGTCAATGTGATTAATTAATATTAATATGAATATGTATTCCATCTTTAACATTGTATTATACTAATTGTGTTATTTAGGTATAAATCGTATATCGTATATTGAATATAAACAAATAAAAAAAGCGGGTAAGTGAGTATCGCTCTGCTGTACATTAGGGGGTGGGGTGGACCTCGGACTAGGGTAGGTTAAATCTGAATGCAATGATAGGTATCATTGTATACGAAAAACCATTCTGAAAGGAGATGATTTGTCAGTCTAGGATATATTATATTTAAATATTGTCATATATTCTATTTTGAAACTAAATCAAACATTTAAGTAAAAGTTTCAAAATCTTACGTTTAATAATTTTTTAAAAATAACAAAAATCAAAAATTATTTATTAGTAAAACGTTATTTTACACGTGTATTTTTGATGTCAAATTAAAATTAAAACTTCAAACACTCGTAAAATTTTTTAAATTGAATAATCCTCAAAGTTTTTTGTGATCATTCTAAGGTTAACTTATGGACAGCATAGTATTAAATTTTCAATTCTTAGCTTTTGATAGTGAAATATTTATAAATTTTTAACTACCAATAGTTAAAAATATTCATGATTTTGACGAATTTTTGTTAATATTTGAACTTCAAATGCTAATAAAAAAAAATTGTGCCTTTGTATTTTTATAATTGTTGCATGAGAGTTAGAACAAGTTATGTGGAATCTTTAATTAAATGTTCAAGTAATTTGTCCCAGCTAAATTTTTTTTATCAAAATTTATAAAAAAAAAATAAAAAATAAATTGATTATTCCAATTGTCTCCAAATAGCTCAAAAAAAGTCAAAATATTTTGAAAATCAAATCACGTAAAGAAAATGGCAATCTAAATAACTGGTAAAATTTTCAAGTATTTACGACTTATACTATTTGAATAACAACAAATATCAAAAATCGTTTGAGGCTAAACCGTTATTTAACGCGGTTTTGTAAAAATTTAAATTTGGAACATTCATAAAATTTTTTTGTCTTAGTCCGGTAGAGTTTTTTTTACAGATATTTGAAGAAAAATTTATGGAGAACCTTGTACAAAATTTTCAAAACTTAGTTATAAAAGAAAAAAATTTTACGATTTTTCAACCACAAAATTACTTGCAAATATTCGCAATTTTGACATATTTCGTATAAATTCGAACTTTAAGCACTTATAAAAAAAAATTGTGACTAACGATTTCGGATTTTTTTTTATCACTTTAAGAACAACTTATAAGAAACCTTGTATTAAATTTTCAAGATTTTCTGGTTAGTCAAAAAATTTTTATCGTTATTTAAAAAAAAAATACTTAGAAAAATTGAAAATTTCGATTGTTTATAAATTGTTCAAAAAAAGTCAAAATACTTTGAAAATTTGACAGTGTCTAGAGAACATTAACATAAATATTTGGTGAAAATTTCAAGTATTTACAGTGATTAGTTTTTGAATTACAACCATATAAAAAATATTGATTTGGTCGAAAACTGGTTTTGCGTAAAAATTCCCGTTTTTCTGTCATTTTTGTTTTTGTTTTTCTCGATTATTTTTAAAACCGTTGGTAGATGTTGAGTTTTCACCTCTATAATGCACCAAGGATATCCACTTTGCCATCGGAAACCCCCCCCCCCCCATAGTTTGAAATTGAAGCATTATTTCGACTAGTTATGTTGTACACAGACAAAAAAAAACACACATCATTGTAAAATCAATACATACGAAGTGATGACCGTTCAGAATCTAAAAACAAATGTTAATACATGATCACATAAAATTTATTACGAAAATATTATGTATTTCTTATCATCATTTGTTCGTCAATGTGATTAATTAATATTAATATGAATATGTATTCCATCTTTAACATTGTATTATACTAATTGTGTTATTTAGGTATAAATCGTATATCGTATATTGAATATAAACAAATAAAAAAAGCGGGTAAGTGAGTATCGCTCTGCTGTACATTAGGGGGTGGGGTGGACCTCGGACTAGGGTAGGTTAAATTTGAATGCAATGATAGGTATCATTGTATACGAAAAACGATTCTGAACGGAGATGATTTGTCAGTCTAGGATATATTATACTTAAATATTGTAATATATTCTACTTTGAAACTAATTCAAACATTTAAGTAAAAGCTTCAAGATCTTACGTTTAGTAATTTTTTAAAAATAACAAAAATCGAAAATTATTTATTAGTAAAAAGTTATTTTACACGTGTATTTTTGATTTCAAATTAAAATTAAAACTTTAAACACACGTAAAATTTTTCTAATTGAACAATCCTCAAACTTTTTTATAATTATTCTAAGCTTAACTTGTGGACAGCATAGTATTAAATTTTCAATCCTTAGCTTTTGATAGAAAAATATTTATAAATTTTTAACTATCAAATAGTGAAAAATATTCATGATTTTGACGAATTTTTGTCAATATTTGAACTTCAAATGCTAATAAAAAAAAATTGTGCCTATGTATTTTTATAATTTTTGAATCAGAGTTAGAACAAGTTATGTGGACCCTTCAATTAAATTTTCAAGTAATTTGTCCCAGCTAAATTTTTTTTATCAACATTTATAAAAAAAAAATAAAAAAAAATTGAAAATTTAAATTGTCTATAAATAGCTCAAAAAAAGTCAAAATGTTTTGAAAATCAAATCACGTAAAGAAAATGGCAATCTAAATAACTGGTAAAATTTTCAAGTATTTACGACTTATACTGTTTGAATAACAACAAATGTCAAAAATCGTTTGAGGCTAAACCGTTATTTAACGCGGTTTTGTAAAAATTAATATTTCAAACACTCATAAAAAATTTTTGTCTGAATCTGGTAGAATTTTTTTTACAGATGTTTGAAGAAAAATGTATGTAGAACCTTGTATCAAATTTTCAAAACTTAGTTATAAAAGAAAAAAATTTTACAATTTTTCAACCACAAAATTACTTGCAAATTTTCGCAATTTTGACATATTTCGTATAAATTCCAACTTTAAGCACTTATAAAAAAAAATTGTGACTAACGATTTCGGATTTTTTTTCATCACTTTAAGAACAACTTATAAGAAACCTTGTATTAAATTTTCAAGATTTTCTAGCCGGCCAAAAATTTTTTATCGTTATTTTAAAAAAAAATACTAAAAAAAATTAAAAATTTCAATTGTCTATAAATAGCTCAAAAAAAGTCAAAATTCTTTGAAAACTTTACTGTGTATGGAGAACGCTAATATAAACATATGGTTAAAATTTCAAGTGTTTACATCGATTAGTTTTTGAGTTATAACAAAATAAAAAATTCGATTTTGTCGAAAACTGGTTTTGCGTAAAAAATCCCGTTTTTCCTTCATTTTTTTAGGGTTTTTCCCGACTCATTTAAAAAATATTGAAAATTTTTAACTTTTGACCCCCCAAAGTACCAACTAGATTCAATTTCCTTTTCAAAGAGGGGCTGAAGTCCAAAATCGAAGCATTTTTACTGCTCCAAATGTTGTCGTCAGACACAAAAAAAAAAAAAATAAAAAAAAAAAAAAAAAAAAAACACACATCATTGTAAAATCAATACATTCTTCACTCCGTTCAGAATCTAAAAAGGGTAAGTATTAAGTAGATACATTTACCTAATTGAAATATTTATTGCTTTTCCCATCTTTATTACTTCATACTTGAACATACAATATAATTTAGTGTACTTTTTCTTATTTGTATGAAATGAAATTATTTTAGCTAAATAACATGCCGTAGAAATGATTTATTATTTTAATTCATCTTTGGATTGTTAAAGCATTTAATTTTTTTTTTAAGCTCTACTATACTATTTACCAAATATGTTTTTATCTTATATAGGTACTATGATCTTTTAGATCTTTAAATCAAATGTTGTACATTTTTATGTATTTTTTTTTCTAAAATTATTATTTAAATCTCTATTTGAGTAACTAATTTATTTATATTTACTTATTTGTAGTTTCTGCTGACTATTTGTCGTTTCTTATCTTGCCAATAACCTTGTATGTAGTATAAATAAATCCAAAAGTAATGCGTTACAATATTATGAGTAAAATAATTCCAATTTCTGAAAAATTTGCTAATTTTTGTAAAATATCTTATTAGTTATTGTCTATAATATCTTATAAAAATGAAACATAAAAACTATATTATGTATAATATAGAAACTTACAAACAATTCTTTTAAAATAAGAAACTAAAGATATTTCTTTATCCATACAAACTAAATAGAATAAGTATTTATTAAATATTCTTTTTCAAAATGATCTACAATACAATATATTATAAAGTTAAGTATTCCCAGTGTGAGCTATTCACGTCTTGATACCAGAGGTCATTATTGACTTCAGTCAGACGTAATACTCGTATTAGTATGGTACATATAGTTTATTATAAATTTTAATCACCAAGCCTGTATTAAATTTTATTTTGGCGATATAAAATGATAATGGTAAGAGCTATATATTTATTATAGCTTGTATAAATGAGGTAGCTCTCATGCGAATGAAATAGCATAGCCCACAGGCCACAGGTAATAAAATGGTTACCCAAGTGTGTATATACATTTTATTATGCTGCTTAATAAATTGGTTTGAAAAACTCATTTCTATTTTACTTGTATATAAAAATATTCAATAACTTATTTATGTTTACTGTTAATACATCTTCTTTTTGCACAATATATTTATATTTTCCTGGTATTTTCGTTTGTAAATTGCTTGTTATTTCACGTCACTCAGATGATTTTCATAAGCCCGAGTAAATATATTACCAACTATTCGCACCCTTCATGGTTCTGTAATTATTATTTCTTCTTCTCTTAAAATAAATTGCTCCTTAAGAAAATAAATGTTAAAAATTACACATCTACTAAATTAATACTAAAGCACCATCACAGAAAAAGTGTAATTGACCAAGTGCAATTTAATTTAACGCACTAAATAATTAATATGTATATTTTGTAGATGGAATTTATTTGTGTAAAATGTCTGTTTACATGTTAGACTTTAATGTATATTCAGTTAAATGTTCAGTTTATTTTTTTTTATAAAACCTGAAAAAAATATAAATCATGATTTTTTTATCTTGTAATAAAATGATTACATTTTAAATAGTTTGAAAAAAAAACATTAATGGACTTGTGTTGTCTGCTAATGTTTTCATAGCATATCTATATAAATGCCAATAATTAAAATTATTGAAATTTTTCACATTTGATGAATTTCTATTTATTTTCATAATTTATTTCTTTGATTGTCTAAATCTAAAATGTTAAAATTATTTATTATGCCTATATTTGATGATGGTTACAATTTATTTGACAAATTATTTTTTTCGTTTGGTCAAAAAACAAAAATGTATTATGCTTTAACAAATTGATCCCATTCTGTAGGTATTCAATAATACTTAATATTATATGCGTTACATTATTTTTTAAAACAATACCAGGAGCACACTGCATACCAAAAAAATTATTATATTTCTATGTGCAAGTTGTATAAAAGCTTTTCACGATAAACTTTTTTTAATGGTAAGTTTAGGATGATGATGTGTGTATGCCCTATTAATAGAATAAATATAATAGCTAAGTATGGATTTTATAATTACGAATTATTTATTAAGTCCTTGTAAGTTGTAGTAGTCTTTAATTATTTTATAGTTATAAAATATGTTGTGTTATGTAAAATATTAAAATCGTAGTAGATAGTCAATACAGATTATAATATATGATCATTATTACAAACGCAGGTGTATGTACTATTGACGACTATATCACCTTCTTTTTTCATTTTATTATTTGACGTTGTGTCAAATTTCCAAAACCATTTATGTTCTGTACGTAATCAGTGAATTTAATTTCACAGTCATGTAACGATATCTTAGTTTTAAAATAATAATCTGGATTTTTTATCCTCAAACATCGTTTGACGCGATGGAATTAAATAGCTGTATCACTGTTGGCCATATACTATAATATTATAATATAACGCACATACGCTTAACTATTATAGGTAATAATATGTATCTATACTAAACTATTACGAACCACTATGTATTCACGATTCGTTAAGTCATGTGTCGCCGTGTCGGACAGTGGACACCAAAAGAATTATTGTAATGCTGATGATTGAAAATATCAAGTTATTAAAATGGCTTAAAAATCAAACGTGTCAACCTATACCAGGCAATATCGTTTATAATATGAAAACATATAGGTGAAACCACACCAAAAATGGGCGATGCAATATAATGACGATTCAAAAATCGTTTAAACAAGAAATATAACACGTTCGATTATAATATATATATATATATATATATATTAGGTATATAGTTGAATTTAGGTATCAATAAACTATTTTACACTATACCTATGATCAACTATATATATATATATATATCGTTATGTAATATAGTTCATACTTTTATTCTATTGTACGCGTTTATAAATAATTGTTATTATTTATGTCGCACAATTTCCTTTACGCGTTTACATATTATTATATGAATCAATATAATACAAATATTATGCAATCGTGGAACTTTATTTTCTCATTTCAGATCCTGAGTGGAACGAAGAACCTGTAGCTATTGGCTAGGTATGTAGATATTGTTTGATTTTACAATGATGTGGTTTTATGTTGTCTGGACATTTTTTCGTTATTCATTGAATTTAATTTAAATTTGGTGGATTTGTAATACATTCACGTTTCTATGTATTACTTAAGAGGACGCCACGTCCGCATGTGTTGTCCCCGTCTTATAAACATGGAAAATGTTCGTTCAGAAGAATCAATTTTGTGCATTTGGCTTAAATATTAAATTGAAATAAGTAATAACCTATTATTAAACTTAAAGGTAAGAATACTATCTAATACCTACTGTCAGTTTTTTACGATACTTTAATATTTAAGTGAGTTATGAGAATTTTTAAATATTAATATTTTACGTACGCATAACTCGCTTAAAATTTTAAATTCCATAAAAAAAACCAACGGGGAAACACAGATGTTGTTCTTAACTTTAAGTTTGATCATAAATATTTCATTCTAATATTTAAGTTAAACACAATAAATTGGTTTTATTGAACGAACATTTTCCTTGATGTACGTTTGTAAGACTGAGACAACACATTCAGGTGTGACGTCTTCCTAAATTGTTAACGAATGGCGAAAGGTAAAGGCATTTGTATTTGAGTGGAATATAAATGAAAGTATAAAATGTTAACTAGTTACGGAAACGATATAGGAAGAAATAACACATATCCTTTATGTTTAGTTCTTGATACCCATCGCCAATACTGATGTTAGAGTGAAAATTGATTATTTCTACTGCAATACCTACTTTATCGGTAGTTCACGCGTTCACTGATTTGCAATGTCTGATATATGATACATATTTTACATTCTATAAACTACTATGTATGTACCTTTACATACCTATGCATATGCATGTATGCAGGGATGGCTTGAGAAATAAACAAATGGTTGAGTTAGAGTCCTAGACAATAAATAATTACCTTAATAAGTAATATAAATTAAATAAACAGCTTTAAAAAAAAAACAAAATTATAAACATAATACAATATTGTAGGCACAGTCAAAAACTATAAGATATTATTTATTAGGTAAATAATTTTTAAAATGCATTAATAATATAAACGAGAAGAAAAACTCTATATCCCTCGAGCATACGTCATTTTTTATTCTGGAGAAATGCTGTTATGTATACGTTAAAAATGTGTTTATTTATGCTATAAACATATTCGAATGATAAGGATTGATAAATGTTGTTTTATAATGTATTTTTCTGTTGTAATAACACTAAATTCAAATTTAAATTCTAAGTAGATTTTTTTTAATATTTATGTTTGATTTTTTTCTTGTGCACATCATATATTATAGGTGCTACGACAAACATTTGAAATCAGGTAAGCCTTAGGACATTTTAGTACTACCCTATATCGTGGGAGGTTTGGAGTTTTCCCAGATATATATTTCGATTTAATTCATATAATCGAAGAAAAATTAATTACACTTCGAATTATGAGGATGAAATAAAAACGTTACAAGACTTATAATTAATGTCATGTTCACTTCAAATTCCAAGTATAACAATAAATAATTATATCGATCAATAAAATATGTTGATGTGGTGCAAGTATGAAATAAGTAAGTAAATAATAATAATAAAAAAAATAAAGTTAATTTAAGTCTTATAATAAGAGAACAGTTAAAATTCATTGATCGTAAAAATAGTAAATACAATACTTACAAATATAGTTATATTGAATTGCCTGAGGATTATACATTTTAATCAGGTTCTCTACGAATCGTTTGTTTATACTAGGTACAGAATATTACACAAATATATAGGTAGGTAATAATATATCCATAAGGCTGTGACACAATTGAAGGATGTTATTATAAATATTATTATAACGGATACAAAATAAACAATATATCCATTGCCACGAAGACGGAATCTATCAAAAAAACGAAAAAAAAACCACCGATTGTTCCAGCTGAAGGACCTTGTCAAATATTTTGTAACTTGTTTAGGGGGATTCCGAACAAACCGACGGGATACCTATCTTTACGTTAGGTAAATCCGCTTAAAAGGCCGTGAAAACGAACAAACAAAGTAACATGCGCTTTCTCTTCGTATGTCTTACGTGTTACGTGGCCACGCAGTAAGCGATAATGACGCGTGAAACAAAAATCCATTAGCGCCAATTGCATCTAAACGCACATATTCGGTATAACATTGTGGGTAACACGATGACACTACACGTATAATTTATCAAATTTATGTCACTCGAATTTCGTTTGCAGATAATCATAGTGTTTGTTTACCTACTGGAAAACCAATTATAGTAAAGATATTACATAAAAATTGGTTTCATATTTTTATATTTATACAAAACGTAATCCATAGAATAACTGTCATTCCCTTTGCTCGGATTTCCCGTTAAAATAATATAAAATTCGTCATCGGTTTACAATACGCCGGATTAAATTGCAGCCATGATCATAGTTTCTTACATTACATGCACACGAAAGATTGTATCGTATTTAATGTCGACGAAGAATTTATTTAATAAATTTTCAATTAAATGTAACTTAAAATTATTGAATCAAATTTAAGTTATATATATAAAAAAAAAACATGGGCAAGAACTTTTTTCAAAAACCTAGTTGTTCTCAGAACTAAAGATAACCCGTTTCCGCTAAAATCAATGTTTTTGAAAAAAAATGTTTCTGCTAAATTTTGTTTGGAAACAATGTAACAATTTTATATATAATGTGAACAACAATAAAAATGCAGCAAAATTAACAAAGCCCAATTTTGATCAATTAATTTCGTCATCATGAAGATACAACTACATTAAAACATTTTTATTGGCGACGTTTTTTGAAAATTTAAATAGTAACTTGTCAGTTATAAAACGTACAAGTCATATTATTCGCGAATCATACATATTTAGTTTTAAATTTAATCACATTTGAATTTATTGATAAAGCTTTTTCATAATATAATCTATATGAAATATTGATTGACAATATTACATTTATTTCAATCTACCGCTAATTCAAAGTTATTTTACTGAAACACACCAATCATTCGACTACAATTTGATAGAGTTGCTGCCACCAACGCCTTTTTAGTTGTTTTTTTTATGTAGTTATTAGTTATTAATAGTATAGTATTATGTATTTATACATATTATAGACCTATTACAGTAACATTAATGTTGACCCGAAACATATAACATTACTTTTTATCAACAGCTAGATGGCATTGAAGTACGTATCAAACATAATTAATATTATTGACATAATCAAAAGAATATTAATCATCTTTTTTATTGTCCATTATAATAATTAAATAATTGTATTATTTATATGTACCCAATCAATACCTACTGATTATACTAGGTAACACCTAAGTTAATTTGAAAGAGAGGATACACAATAAAGTATTATCCCGAAAAGATTATATTGTTCTTGAGTTTTGGCTTTAATTATTAATATATATATATAGGCAAATATAATTTTAATAAGAAGTGCTAAGGACTGTAAAATACACATATATGTACACAATAATCAACCTATCAACCATACGATTTGTTGATAAAATAATCTAATCATGTTAACAGTTTAATTTCTCTTATATTTGTTAATATATTTACAATAATATTAAAACATTTGTTTTAAAAATAAAGTTTCATCCATCGAGGTTTTTAAAATTGTATACAAAAACAATTTAATATGTTTATTTACAGAATACATACACAATTAGTATTTTAGTACACTAATGTGCCTACTATATAATTATAAAAAGTCCTTTTAACAATACAAAATATAGGTTATTGTTATTAATATTATAATTATGACTACCTACTGCTTATAGTGCCAATTAATTATACCTTATAAT
This sequence comes from Schizaphis graminum, assembly GCA_020882235.1. NCBI lineage: Eukaryota > Metazoa > Arthropoda > Insecta > Hemiptera > Aphididae > Schizaphis > Schizaphis graminum. Next base: position 42,115,540 of record CM037034.1, read on the forward strand.
ATTTAAAAATAATGTTATACATCTATACTTATATATTGTAAGAATGACATGTCTATTACACATTTTCTACTGTTAATTTATTTATAGGAATAGTTATATGTTTTATGTATTGATCAGTCGTAATAACTAATAATACATTTATTTTTTAAATAGGTTTTTATAAATTAATTTAAAAGAGATTTTATTCTCTACAAATAGAACTGCTATGAGTTGACGTATTTTTTTTTTATTGAGTAATAACAATAAATATTATTATGTTTACCAAAATTAAATAATTTATTTAAGCTATCTAAATAAATTTTTAAGTGTTTTTTTTCTAACCCCACAGTAAATAATAAATTATTTTATGTTTCCATTCATTTTGTCTTCTTTTGACATAATCATCCTAAAGAGTCAACCTACACAGAACGCTACGTAATAACATTAATTTTTAATTTAATTCTGTAATTTCTATAATGTCTTTAACCCATCTTCATTATAATGACACTACTTATTATGCCATATTTTCTTTGTTCCCTATATATTTAGATTTATTTTAGTACCCACTTTGTATTTTAATATTGTAAATTGCCTTTCAGGTATAGAAATTTGTTTTTTTTTTTTAATTACTTACCTAACAAATTTGGTATAATATGTATAATGAATTTGATAAGAAAATATGTCCTTATAATTTAAATACTAAAAAAAAAATATTGACAAGACACCTACTGAACTACAAATTTATATTTTTTTAAATTCTTAGTGAAGTAAAAAACTACTAGTTGATTTGAAGATAATATATAGAAATATTTTTGTCTTATTAAATTTTTTTATTCTTTATGTACATTCTTCTTTTTATATTTTTTTTTCATAAGTCATTATATTTTTAATAAGCTAATTATACAACCAATATTAAACAATTGTATAACAAAATAATGCTGCCAAAAATAATACATACAATAATTTAAAAAAGTATTATGTAGGTAGTAGGTATTATTTATTTTTTTAGATAATATTTTTGATGAGCTAAAACATTTAATTCATAATGTTAGATTCAATTTTTATTTTTAAGGATGACAATTAAAATTTTAAAATTACAATTAAATTGGCAGTAATATTGATAATTGTATGATTATATATAAATTTAAATGAAAACCTATTTATGTTTAACTTAAATAGTTTCAAAATATAAAAATTCATTTAAATTGATTTAAAAGACAATCATGATTAATGTAAACTATTACGATAACATAAAATATTTAATCTTATGTATCTAAATAATATATTAAAACGTATAGGATTGTTATTTGTAATCTATATGCTATCTATAAAATATTATATATATTTAAAAATAATTTTAATTATATATTTCTAATTTAAGTGCAAAACAACTATGTGTTGTTACTAGTTAATATATAAAAAATTGAAATTGAAAATATTTAATTAATATTCTTAGACATAAAAAATTTTAAATTATAGAAATTATCTTATAAAAGAAAAAAAATGGTATTAGTGGTTCGTGGTGGTATGCATTTGAAAGTATTCAATATGATTATTTTATTCTAACTTCTTGTATTTGTTAGGTCAATAACTGCAACATTTTTGATATTTTCTACTGTCAATTAGTATAAGGTGGGTTATAAAAGTTTATTTCTTATATTTTAAAATTTTTTTTAAAAATGTTGATATCTGTAAGATTCGAAAATATCCAAATGGTTCAAAATAGTTTTTCGGTGTCAGCCGCGCATCTATAATATTATCTAAAAGTAAGTACATACAACATTTATAATACATTTGTTAATTATATATTCGCTTACGCGTAGGTATAACAAAAGCTTTTCATAATAAATATTGGTTTATATAAATTTAATAAATATTAAGCGGGGAAAATAATGATAAATAAAGAAAGAACCTTATTTAAAATTAATTGAAGACGTTGGTCAATTGATTTTTTTTGATTTTTTTTTTTTTTGTCACGCTACTGGGTTCAACCCTTCATATTATTTTAGCTTAACAAAATGTCTTTAGCGTACGAAAACCCGACTGTAGCAGTTGTTATTTAATTTGAACACATAATTTTTTGGCTACAGTATAGCTGTCGTTGCAGCAGAAAATGGCCGAATAGAATATAGTAATGTAATGTATAGGTTATACGAGTATACCGAATTATTGACCAAATTTTTATTTGATACAACGCACGTTTTAATATCGAACCGAATCGCGGGCGGCGTTTGCGTCGGTTTAGGTATAACCGCGATATGGTGTGACGAAAACTAGACGAGAAAGTATTATATATAAATACTTTAATATTATCGACGCACCTATAGGTATACAGCTACCCACGTATATGCCTAATGCCTATTACATTATGTTCGAGCGTTTGTGTCGGTTACGATTTACTGTCGTGGCGTACATAACGTCATTTTCTATGTTTTCCGTTTTCGAAAACGTTTGCAATTTATTTACGACAAATCCCAACGATTTAAAATAATTATATAAGCTGCGTTGACCGCCCACCAAATATTTTGTTAATAATATAAAATAGGCAGATAATAATACCTATAGGTAATTTGCAAACACCACGTGCCGTATACGTTTTGAAAAACATATAGCATGTACTCCACAGGTATTAAATTTGAGCTGCACCCAAATTACATGCCGTATTTCAATGGTTAATATGTGTTTTTGAACAAATTTTTCACATTTAGTGTTAGGTATGTATTACGTTGTGTAAGACAGCATATTTTAACAAAAATAATTATTTTCATATCTTAACCATCAATATGTTTTTTATTAAAAAAAAAATATCCCTATAACTTTGATATTTGATGATATTGTACAGCAGTACGTGGTAGTGTAGTAGGTTATTGAGAGACCAGATAATATTGAATATACCAAGTTAACTTTATGTTTTGATAGATACACAGTAGTTGATTAAAAAGAATCCAAGTAAAATCATAACATTTTTTTTAGAATATTATCATTTCTATAAATATTTGGTGCCGAAGACATGTTGATTTTATTAAAATTATATTAAACACACTTATTTAAGATATTCAAAAATGCAATAAAAAATTATTTCTGATGAAATATAAATTTATTGTATTACGTAATTGAATAATACTCGATGGGTATTGGATATTGAGCCAAGCAGGTAGTTAGAAAAACGGTATTTATAGGAAACAACAATCATTATGTTAAAAAAATATCATCTATTGTATTTTGTAATATTTTTATATTTTATAATGCACTGTCAGATATTCGGATAGTAATTCGTACATCAAAGGCCCGCACTGGATTTTATTAGGTACCTAGTTGTTATAACAATATTATGCGCGTGGTTGACCCGACCGACCGAGAAGTTAATAAACTGTATTAGCCGGCAATAATAATTAGTGGATAATCCTATACAAAAAGATAAAACGTGTAATATACACCAACACCGTAATATAACGATAGTGACAGCACGAGAACTATACTGGCCTCGTGCGAGTAATATCTCATTTAATAATAAGTCTGTCTGTATACATTATTACTATTATTATTTAACTATTGGTATGTATGGTGCAGTGTTGTTTGATATTGTATATTATAATTAAATTTTGCGAGTTAGCGACAGTTTGTATAGTATAATATATATGTGTGTGTGTGTATGGACGGGCGAAAGGGGTTCTCCGAGTCTGAATAATAATACTTAATAGTAATAATAATAATGGCAATGATAATATAACGCATTAGAAACGTCCGCGCACAATTGACAGTTGTAATCGCTGTAATGGAAGCTGCGACGAGTGCCACAATGAACTACACATAAACATCGAGTATACCTGTATATTATGTATAGGTACACACTAATATAATAATAATAATAATAATATAAGCTTGTCGAGCCGAATAATGACATTTAGAATATCGGACGGAAATCCTATTGGTCACGGAAGTTTGAAGATCGTTTAATAATAACAGCTGCAGTAATTACTGTTACATTACTGTATTATATTATTGTCGTATACCGTCGGGATTTCGTTATGGATAATAATAATAATAATAATAATATATAGGCAGTGGTGCAATTGTTGCCGGAATGCATTTCTCAGCGAAAGCATAAGTAAGAGGTCATAATACAATAATAATACAGCAGTTGTATTATACATTTTATATGTATGAAATTGTAGACAATTAACAGGACGGCAATTATATAGAACAGTTGTAATGTAATCATCGATGTAATGAAAAAAATAAATACACACGCGATATGCTGACAAATAATATTATACCTATCAATATTGTTATCACAGTATAAGTTTCAAAATAAGATACTTGATTAGATAATAGCTAATAGCAGTGTGGTATATTGGCGTCTGTACGAATCGTTACCGAAAAAAATATTACCCGTGATGTATGAAATTGTAAAATATAAATCATAAGTATAATTAAAATGCGTATATAATAATATCGAAAATAATTGGTTAAATATGATGAACTATATACTGTTTATATTATGACTGCTGAACAAATTACAATGTTTGATAATTTCATGGCACATTCAAATTATTCAATTCATGTATAATAATATTATGTTTTATAACCAAGATAGGATCTACGAATGATAAAAGGGGTAGGATAGACAAAAAATATGGACCTATGCGAATCATATTAACTACTAGGATTTAGGATGATGAGGGGAAATGGGGTTCAGGGATCCGGATGTTCATAATATATTAAAATATCTGAGTCTCTACAAAAACTACAAATGTACTTCCATTCACTGTAGTATATATACTAACTAGTAATTAATAAATTATCAGTTATAAAAACAATAAGAAACTACTATTATTTTTTGTAAAATTACTTTGTTTATCATAGACATAATATCATGTAACTGTTTATAATAGTATACACTTAATAAATATTTCCATCGTGTCCTAAACGATGACAATTTTATCATTATATATATATGAAAATTATAATATTTGTAGTCGTAACAATTATAGAACATAATTTTGCTAACACACAATTATAAAAAAAAAATATGTAGGTGTATATGTACATAAAACGTGGCACAAAGAAACTGTTTTGTATAAAATGTCTGCTAAACAGATACTAATCGAAAACATTGGCTACTATCGAAAAATATGGGTCCATACAGAGCCATCAGAAAGCTATAGCTGGTCTTGAATATAAATATAAATCGAATAGGTTAGGTCATAAGTGGAAGCTTTAAAGAGTAAAAACCCATAAAATATAAGGCTATAAGTTATATTGCTAGCACTGATACAACCATAAAGTATAACTCACTCACGTCATTTGTTACATTGTTCGATTTCGTATTACTTAATACGAATTAAGAATTATACTATTGTATAATGGCCCAATGGCCGAATCCGAATTTATTCAAGGTTAATAAAAAAAAACAAAAGTATAGCATCATATTTAATTTACCTAATATAAATAGGAAGGAATCTTTAAAATTATATTCATACTACCTTTTTGTAGCTATACAATAATGATGTAATATTTAGTTTAATTCTATTTTTCGATTGATAAAATAAATGATTCATTTTATAAATAATAAATATGATTGGATGCTGCGTTTTGTATCCCTTTTAAAACTATTATGACCAAAAATTATTTGCAAACTATAACTATGATGGTGACAGGTAGGTATTATTTATTTTATATGCGATTCTCCACACGTATATTTGATTTCGTTTTAACCGCAATAAATACTAATATACTTAATGTGTTAGTTTTGATTGGAGCTTTATTGAAAACATTTATGAATTTATTAGGTTTTATCAAAAATTATTTGTACCAAACATTTTCACACTTGAATTTGAATATCAATTTCATTTCATCAATATTATTTTAATATTAATATTTTTATATTATTAACATGTCATATATTTTAATTATGATAGTCGTATGGATGATGGTTTTCATTTGATACATGTTCTTAAATTAATCGTAAAAAATATTGAAATATCAAAATATTTTTTTTTCTGTCTAATTCATAATAGATATATTTAATTGATATATTTTAGTTATTATAATATTATATCAACAGTAAATGAAGACAATATTTAAGGAAAAAATTTTAAAGTCAAACATATATCTAAAATAATAACATTTATTCATCTAATATATTTCTTGACAAACATTTTAATTCCTAGTGGAATTATTGTTGTCACAACGTATAATTCGTAATTTGTTTGAAGTATGTTTTTATACTTTTCCATTTAGTGGTTTCTTTTAATTATATTATACGCAGTTTAAGATACAATTTAATTTATTTTAAACTTATATTTTCTATCGCACCTATATTAAATTAGTATTTCACAGATAATAAAACAAAATAATTAAATTAATATAATATCTTATTGAAATTATAACCATTAAAAGGCATAATATGAGTATAATCATAATTTTTAATTGTAAATAAGTTCTTTATTGGGCATATAACTTATATATTATGTACGACTCGAACTAGTAATCAGATTAGACAGTCCGAACTTCAGGAGTTATGAAAGATTATAGTATAATACCGGTTGCCAATAATTAAGTCAAAAACGAAAACATTTATAATTCGTTAAATATTAAGAGTTTAAACAGAATTATGTTTGTATAGTGTATCATGTAAATTAAACTAAAAATAAGTAATACTACTAATACTTGTATAAAGTTACAATAATGTAATTGTTTGGCCTACTGGATAACTTGTTGTATACTAACGGATATGTTAATTTTTACTTGTCTTTTATTATCATTCTCGATTGTAAATAATATTGATAAGTTTTTGTTCGTCTTAACAATTTAGATGGCATATTATAATGCAATAGAAACTTTTGTACGTCATCTCTTAAATTAATTAATATAAATACAAAAGCACAATCTGTTATTGCCATATAATTTTGAATACACATACAAATAGATAATAAATGTATGTATTATATTTAAATTTATACGATTCATATTGCATACTTCCCACTTCTTTATTAAAATCTCAAATACTAATAAATTTTGAGTGTGAAAGTATAAGTAATAAATATTATACATAGAATATTTTTCATTTATATGAATTTTATTTAAAACCATAAGAACAAAGAGTATTACACAAATACTTTCAGTGTAAAATATTAATTTGTCATATTCTAAACAATAAAAATAAACAAATTCGTAATAAGTATGTTTACTCTTTATATTATTCTTATTGTATAAGAAAATACTTTTAAAAGTCATGTTTTAGATTCTGAACGGAGTGATGAATGTATTGATTTTACAATGATGTGTGTTTTTTTTTTTTTTTTTTTGTGTCTGACGACAACATTTGGAGCAGTAATAATGCTCCGATTTTTGACTTCAGACCTTCTTTGAATAGGAAAATTCATCTAGTTGGTACTTTGGGGGGTCAAAAGTAAAATTTCCAAATAGTTTTCAAAAAAATCGAGAAAAACAAAAAAAAAAGTGACAGGAAAACGGCAATTTTACGAAAAACCACTTTTCGACAAAATCGATTTTTTGATTTTGCTGTAACTCAAAAACAAATCATTGTAAATACTTGAAATTTTCACCAAATGTTTATATTATGGTTATCTCTTTACAGATTTTCAAAATATTTTGACCATTTTTAAGCTACTTATAGACAATTGAAATTTTCGACTTTTCTAAGTTTTTTTTCTTCAAATGCCGATAAAAATTTTTTTGGGTGGCCAGAAAATCTTGAAAATTTAATACAAGGTTTCTTATAGTGATAAAAAAAAATCCGAAATCGTTAATCACAATTTTTTTTTATAAGGGCTTAAAGTTCAAATTTATACGAAATATGTCAAAATTTAAATTAAATTTCATACTCTCATTATGCGTATGTTGCCAAATAATTTTTTTATTAATAAACAGATATTATAAAGTAACTATACTATTTGTTTCAAAATAGAATATATGACAATATTTAAATATAATATATCCTAGACTGACAAATCATCTCCGTTCAGAATCGTTTTTCGTATACAATGATACCTATCATTGCATTCAAATTTAACCTACCCTAGTCCGAGGTCCACCCCACCCCCTAATGTACAGCAGAGCGATACTCACTTACCCGCTTTTTTTTTTAATGTTAATAAACAATCGTATATTTTGTTTTATTTTTTTTAAATAATTTAAATTTATTTCTTAAAAAGTAATTTTTATAGCGATAAAATACTAATGCAAATAAATCAAGATAAAACGAGTTTAAATAAGTATCCATTAAAGTTGTCGGGCTGTCATTTAAAATTTAAAATTGACGGCGGATTTATCTTTATACGCCTACTGCAACATTCAAATTGGAAAAAAAAATAATACATTTTTATACACACTTTAAAAATATAGGGATAAAAAGTAACAGAACTTTTTATTGTGTATACTCATGTCATTCAAGGGAACTTCAAGGAATAATTTTATGAAAGCTTATTAGCGTAAAATATACCTACCTATATTTAAACTTTGAAATCTGAATAATAAAAACCGTATTTCGTTAGATTGTAAATCTTTTTTTTTCTTAAAATTGAATATTCAATACTAACAGAATAGCTAATAATTATTACCAAATAACAAATGTTAACATTTTTATGGGAAAGAAAAAAATATTTTTTTTAAATCAGGTTTGATCATTATAAGTTATAACTGTTATAGTTAATTGCCTCGCATAGAAATTAGTAACAGTTATATAAGAATAAAACAGAATGAACACAAATATAGGACATTACAATTTTTTATTCGAATATTATTTTAATAAGAGTTTATCGTAGACATGAACTACATTCAAGAGATTCAAATATTGAACACATAAAATATAGAGAAATAATACATTAACAATCATTATCATTACACAAAAACTAATTATACTTATAGCTTTATGTAATTTTATTATTACACTGTTTTAATTAAAATTTCTTGGGTACGCTGTAATCGTTCTACAAATTGATTTGGTTATAATTGGTTGAAATATCATATTTTAACGAATTAATTGGAAATAAATCACTTCAAAATGCAAAAATGTTGTTATTGTTACTTCTTTTTTGTTTCAGGTAAATAATAAAATTATATTATTCAACAAAATATATCATACTATTTGATATTCATAATATACTAATTATATACACTATACAGGTCTAATTTAACTATTTATATTTTAATTGGTTTTACAATTTTTATTTACATAGATAGAAATTATATTATAATTATATGTTACCGTTGGTCATACAGCTTATAGTATAAGTATTTCGGTACTTACTTACCGATTTATGATATAAACTCAATTTTAGTTTTAAAAATATTATGCTTTGCAATTTGTTGCTCAAATACTCAATATATAATAGTAATATAGACATATATTATCACGAGTCAGTCAATTAAATGAATAAGGAAAAATATTTTATTATTAAAAATATTCCAGTATTATTAGATAAATTAATATTATGTGAAATATAGAAGGTATCTCATATTTCTGTTAACTTATTTTTTGTATTTTGATCATAAATATTACGTATATCAATACGTATATTGATACCTACGATTAAAATTTCATTGACATTTTTCAGGTATTTTTTTACATCGTAGTCCATATATTTATACGTATAGAACCATATTCAATTTTCTATAAAACATTATCAGTTATTTTTTCTATGATTTTAAGTACTCAATAGACATGTATATGTAATTAAATTAATTTATATATCTTAATATTTTATTATATAATACCTAACATGAGGTCACTTCAAAAATTACTTTTTAAATACGTATTTTTCATTTATTATTAATTATTTATATTAATTAATAACATGATTAATATGAATATTATTATTCGGATTGGTGAAACACAATTGCATATACTTACACTGGACACTGGACGTATGGCTTATCAGTGTTATTTTTTGCACAACAAAGCGATATTACGTTCATTAAATTTATTTTATTTTATAGGACGTCGCCAGGTAAATTTTTTCGACAAATATATTAGACATTTTGAACAACATTTATATAATTATACGGCATTTATATTTTATACTTTTTAAAAATTTTCAACAATACATTTTTTTTTATTTAATGGTCATATGATATAATAGGATCCATTAACACTCAGAACTGAATTTTTATTTAGTTATGTTCTCCTATAATATCCTTTTAGAAATAATAGTATCTACTTAGTATAGAGAATAGAGATGATTTATTCTATGCATTGAATTAATAGTGTTATTCAATGATTGGATTATTATTCGAAATACATATAACGAAATAATTTTAATTAATATATTTTAATAAGTTGAATTAAATTGTGAATACAAATAGTCCAAAAATATAGTCATTTTTTGGTAATTCGTACTTCATAGTGCAAAGAGAATACAAAATAAATATATTTATCTTAGATTCTGTATTTTTATAATTAATCAAGGGAATTCAACTTGTTCAAAATTTCAATTACATTCGAATTCCGCTAAATTTAACCAAAGTGTTTAAAAGTAGAAAAAACTATCAATAGAAGTTGCCATAAATCAGTGCACGGCTGTTAGGTATATAGATGTTCGATATGAACTAACAAGTTTACATTTATTTTTAAATAGATTTAAAACCCATATTACACAAAGTTTTGAGCTAAAGAGAAAGAGTTAAATGTATGGCGTTGCTTATTATTTTATTTCACTAACTTGTTTAAATAATTGGATTTATAAGTCATTAAATAAAATCATATTGTATAATATAGGTAGGCTTGTCCTATCCCGAAAGAATGGAATCATTTTTGTGTAAAAATTATCAGAAATATATGGTAATAATGTTTGATTTTTTATCAGATATAAAAAGTCTATACTCCAATGGTTCAAAATTTTAATAATTTATCATTATTATGTATATAAATCATTTTAGACTTTTTAGAGACACATTTTGATGGCAAAATTTTTAATCCTGATGTCTTTTATTTAAATAATTAGATTGCATAAAATGAATATGACTGTAATATATTATACCACCTTTTTGTTTTTTATAACACGTAATATTTATATAATATCCAAACCACATTGTAATATATGAGTTTATAACTTCACGTTATTTGGTTAGAATTGTAGAGTTGTTTGTGACTTGAGTGACAGCATGGGTAGTTAGCCACGTAAAGAAGACAAACGTATGACAAATCATGTTTATTGTTTACTGTTGAATAATTTTTGAGAACAATATTTTTTACTATATATTATAGTCACTATTCAGCGTGTAATCTTTAATCCTGGATAAATGTTTAATTATTCCATTTTCATTGACATTTTATATTTTTTAAAACTATAGAAATGTTTTATTGCTGTGTTATGTCGTATAATCAAATTGTATTAAGATTAATATTATATGCCCTGAATATAATTATAAAAATGTATTAAATATTAAATATGTAATTCCATAATAATGGAAATATTAATACAAAATATCGATTTAATAATTTATAAATATTATAATATAATACATAAAATGTAATTGTATCGAAGAATTACTTAGTTTTTGAATTATAAAAATCAAGCGAACATCAATTACGAATCTAAGCAATGTTTTCTCATCATTATAAATTATTATCTTGAGTATGCATTTTTATTTTGAGTATAATATAAATGTATTCTTGCGAATGGACAATGATTAATAACAAAAGGCTTTAGGACCAATGAACTTACATAATGCATTTTAACGGACCTTATATTGTATTATAATTTACCATCTATATTCAAATGACGCCATTTAGGAAGTCACTAGAGAATTATAGTTGATTAAGTTGATAAATTGTATTAGTAAGTTGTCGATTGTATTAGGCAAAGGTTTGTAAATTGCATGTATATTGTAAAAATTAATATTTACATATAAAATGATCAAAATAAAGGCTAAAATAATCATATTACCATAATACTCAGATGAGATTTTTATTCATTATGATTATTTTATATACATTTTAGAAATAGCTAAAAATTTTAAATTAAAATATAAAAAATATTCAATGTATTAGAATATAAAATTAAAAATTTGTGAAATCTCAATAAATAAAATTGTACTTGATAAAATTATTATGCAATTAAATTATATATATTTTTAAATTAAAGTTCTAAAAACTAGAAATTATTTATAACTTTTTTACACTTATTGACTGTGATAATAAGTGTTCAAGTGTTCTGTGTTAAAAATAAATATATATAAACATGTATATAGTTAATCAGATTGTACAACATTCAGGTATAGTAATTTAAACTAAAAGAATCGTTATTCCCGTAATAAAAATATCAAGTTTAAACTTCGAAGTTAAATAAGTTGTAAGGAAAGTTTAGTTGCTGATAATTTAACATTATAACGAGAAAAAATAAGACAGATAAACAAACGTTTCTAACATACATGATATATAATCTTGAATTTTTTTTTTTTAAAGTTAAATTCCATATTACATAAACAATGTTTGCACATTAAGCGTGGTTTGAACGATTTGTTCATGGGTTGTTTTATTTAAATTTGGTTAAGTACAACTATAAAGACTAGTATATATGAATATTTAATTATGCACTATATTAAATGGAAAAAATCAGTTTATTAAAGGACTTTCAGCACAGATAACAATAAATCAAGACCTTTATAAAATTTAACGTAATGACTTAGCAACAAAAATATATTCATAATTATAAATATTAGTTAATTTTTCAAATAAAAAACACACAAAATATTTAAAACTGTTTAACGTTTTTACCGATCCTATTAAATATAAATAGTGAAAAATGGAAATTTTTTGTTTACTTTAAAAAAATCTATGTTTCTATAATTTACAATTAGTATACTTTCCATTGAAACTAAAAATTAATTGGTAAAAAATAAATCTAATTTTACATTAGTTATTTTTTACATCATACTAAATAACTCATTATTGTTAAACTGCTAATTTTTTTAAATACTAAAGTTTAGCTATATGTTGGTATAGATTATAAATTAAGCTTTTCAATAAAAAATAATAAAAAAAATATATATTAAAGTTGTCATAAAACATAGAACTCATTTTAATATTATATGTGCATATAATAGTAAGTATAATGTTATTGGAAATATACTAATACTAATCATATGATAATTGTTATATTTTGTAATCCATTTTTAATAATGATATGAATCTATTTAGACTTCTGAGTAAATATTTCGTTCAGATGATCTCTAAATAAAAGGTTATAGCATAGTGTAGTATCGTTACGTATATATTATTACAGAAAGACTTACTTTATAAATGCATTAAATGTGCATTGAGCGTGAAGAGTATAATTATTTTAATTACAATTTAGGCGTAGACAAGAAAACCTTAAATTTTACGCCCCGAAGACACTATAATATGTTATGTAATAGTTATGTGAAATTTAAATTATTTAAAACTTTATTTAGGCAACTTCTTTTAATTGTTGTTCTTAAAAAATAAAAATCAATTTTGGTTGTACAAATAATATTTGACTTAAATTAATATATTTTTTTATGAACACTCTTCAATCATATATGAATATTTTTAATTAATAAATTAATAAATATATTGACAACTAATGTAAAAACAATAGCATAGAAACCATTAAAAAAGTTATGTCAACAAATAATATTATATTCATATAGAAAATAACTATTGTTATCGTATTGTTTAAAATTTTCTTAGAATATTAATATTTGACCATTTATCGAGTTAAAATCCTTTTCATTATGAATTTACGAGTAACAATTTGAACTTCTTGCTGCTATTTAATTATTTATTTATTAAAAATCAGCTTAAATTATTTGAAAAAATCGAAATATACTATACAGTCATTCTATAAATTTAAATTTAACATTGATTGTGGTTTATTTATATTATACAGGCTATTTTCCAAATGCTCCACGTGGAAATTTTATAAAATTTATGAAAATCAACTTAAAAAGTTTGTTTATTAATTTAAGTTAACATATATAACTATGTATATGTTAACTTAAATTAATAAACAAACTTTTTTAGTTGATTTTCATCATAATATGTTGTTTATATAGGTGATGATGCAGTTTTGAGACAAATGTATGGTGTATTATTAATATTGAGTAATTATTTAGTTGTATAGTTTTAATTTTGTAATAGGTACTCTTTCAGTGATATCCATCAACGGAAAATTGTTAAATAGCTAAAAAAAATACCATTCGTTATAAATTGTTGCATATTGAACACAAATATATTATGATTTTCGTATATAGGTAGGTTTGTATACAAAAGTATTATCAGAATTAAATCATTATTGAAATACATAAAACATACAAGTTATAAGATTCTATAGATATAAGATGGGCACACAATAGTGAAGTGATGTACCTAAATAGCCTATCTAATACGCCGTGTGATCATAATTTGTATTGTCGTATTTAAGTATTTTCTAAATTTAATATTATGCCAGCTAAATAATATCTCTATGACTCTATTATTAATTTTCTTCCTATTAAAACTAAACATATTATATTATATTTGTTTACTTCTTGTTAATATTAAATTTGTCATTATTTTAATTATGTTCAAAAAATATTTAAATAATATATACACATTAGGGTGTCTACTTTCATGAATATTATTTCTATTTTTCCGATTACTATTTTAATTAATAATTTTTAAAAGTTAACTAAATGTATTTATTAAAATCTTGGATAAAATTTGTTTTTTTCAGTACAAAATCATTATACGTTTATAACGTCTTAGTTTCATAGATATTCACATCAAAACCATTGCTTTTTGACATTTATACATTAATTAGAGTAAAAATTATCTATATTAAGTTTGAAATTCGCGTAAGTGAAGTACAATGGAGAGATATAATTAGTAGCTTGTTAAAGAGGCCATTTGTTAATGAAACTTTAGGCAGCGTACACTGTGTACAGCAAGATGTTTTATTTTTATTCAACTAATATTTCGTGGCATCAATTATGTTTTAGATGCCTTAAAGCGCAATGGTATTAATCTGTAAATTTTTAAGTTGATACAATATATATAATATATAACGTAATTATTCCTAACAAATTCGAGTTCCGTTATTTTTTATCTTTTATTTATGTTTTTAGTAGCCAACATAATTGTGATTGTGGCCCGCCGGAAAAAAATAATTAGGCTAGGAATCATTGCCTTAGCCTTAGATGGTCATCTGTGATAGTGCAGAGAGATAATAAATCGGAGACTAAAAGATTTCAGTAATTGAAGCGATATGAATCACTTTAGCAACATATTGGACAGGTCGACTAGAGATGCCTTGCTGATTAGAAATATTTTGACTGTATTTGTCTTATGAAGAACAATAATAAATATTATAATAATATAGTTATAACTGTTATATTCATAATATTATAACAGTGTTGAATTTAAATATGTATAAATTTTACATTTGAATTTTTTTTTAGTAATTTTTGTAATTTTTAAATTACATTTATATTTTTTTATTTAAAGTATGTTACATGAACACAAAAACTTTATTCTATTGTAGGTGTTTAAGTATTGATTATTTTTCTTTGGTTGCTCAACAACGATTTTTTTTGTTGGGAGAGATTTTAGTCCTTCGTTGAACCCTTTATTAGGAGGAAAATACATTGAAGACCAAGGATTCACCCATACCCGTTGACATTGGCATGGACCCTTGAAATCCATTTTAATCACTCCTTACGATGACCATGAACTACCTATGGGGAATTCTATCCCCCGTTCACAGGCTTGTGATATTCAAAACCTCCAATAATTTATTGTTTATTTTTGTACTCGAAATTCATAAATTGCAATTAATTTTATCCGGTTTTTAACTCAAAATCCGTAATTCACAAAAAAATGTTATATGGTTTTGTACATAAAACTTATAACCTGAAAAAAATGTTACCTGGCTTCGAATACGAACCTGATATCCAATATATTTTAATTTGTTTTGAATAACTTAGATAGTTAGGCACGAAAAATATAAAGTCCTCAACATTTGCTGCCTAGCTTGTTTTTCCAAATGATATAACACTTAAATTCAATATAAGTAAACTAGAAATAAGTGAATGCCACACTGTAATAAAACAAACAATTATAAATTAAAATTAAAATTAAAACGTTATAGTTGTACATCTTCGTATTATGAAACATTTTTGTATTTAATGAATAATTTGATATTTATTTAATTATATTATACATGGTGGTTATTTTATCATTAAATACTCATTATTTCAGTGTTGACTTTTTAAAATTTTTTTTTTTCAAAATTATTAATTTAATGCTCTTCTAAAACTATATAACATTTTTATTTTTTTTACTATTAATAGTGAAATCACTAAGTATCAACTTTTGATTTTCAAATGGTAACCGATATTTAAAATGTCATAATATAGTAGGGCTATTTTTTTTTATGAATTTTAAGGTTAAAATTATTATTTTTCATTTTACCGTTTTATAGCTGCTCAAAGTCAGGTGGTTTAAGGTTTTTAGGTTTTCATCCTATATAGGTTATTAAGGCTGCGAAGCATAAGTAACTACAGATACAAAGTTTATCACTGCGACGATAGTCGATAACCCGTTTGTTACACAATATGATTATATTATGAAACAAGAAGTATTATAAAAACCGAAAACCACCCAACTTTGAAAAGCTATATCTCGCTAAAAAATTAATGAAAAATAATAATTTGAATGTTAAAAATCATAAAAAAAATAGCTCTATTAATTTAGTACATTTTAAATATAGGTTGCCATTTTAAAATCAAGAGTTGATAGTGGTTCCATTATTAAATAAAAGGGTGAAAAAAATAAAAATTTCATATTGCTTAAGAAAATATTTTGAAAAAAAAAAATGAAAATAAGTCAATACTTGACGAAATAATGAGTATTTAATGTTAAAAAAATTACCCAAAAAGGATGATAAAAGAGAAGAAGTACTTTAATAATAATATAAATAGGTAATCTATATAAATAATAATTTAGTCGATCGGCCGTTCGCACATACTTGCTTACAACGTGGATTAAGTCTACTGGGGACAGTGCCGAACTTAAGGGTCTTAGGGCCCCAAGGCAGCTTATAAAGAAGAGGCCTTTTAAAAACATATTAATCAAAACTGATATTATTTTGCTTTTAAAAATGTATAAAATATGAGATACACCTCAGATACATCCATAACAATATAGTGTAACATAATATAAATTTCCAAGTTACTACCTACCCCATAATAATATTCTTATGAACCTATTTCTAGCTATGCCTCAAAATAAATAAATAATTTTTTATACATGAAATATTTCTCAACGTCGATTCATTTTGTATGACATTTTTTTTTCTTTGCTGGGGACTTGGTCCCTGAGTAAGTAAGGGCCCCTAGGCAGCTGGCTAGTTTGCCTAGAAGATAGTTCTGTACTAATTAGGGACACACAATACAATAAAAAAAATACACTACGTGTGATACCTCATATTTTTAAACAATAAAGACGATGTAATATTATGTAATATAACAAGGAAAAATGGCGAAGAAACTTTTTTTCGACATTATTCTACATCGTATACTTAGTTAACCCTACAATACATGATTTTTTTGTATTTAAAAAAATATATATATATTTCTTATAAAAAATTTAGTGCTAAATTCGGGAAAAATGACTAAAAAAAATCTATTCTTTATTTTATACCCTTAACCCACTATTAAGGGTTTGTAGATAATTGGAAACAATGTACGTTAGTGACATGATTTTATTTTAAAAAATTATTTCTGATAATAAAATAATTAAATATTACATGTTAAAAAGTCCCTTTTTGTTTTAGTAAAAAAGTAAAACATATCAACAAAATAAAAAGATTTAAACAAAAAAACATAATTTCGATGTTTTAAAAATTTTGTTGTTCATTTTTCTTTCCGTGAATGCACAGTGTAGCCAAAAAGCTACAAGCCGAACTATGCAAATTACACAAAAGTAATGATATATATTAGAATAACTTTATTTCAAAAATATTTTTTTTGAATCCAAATTCTTTTTGAATAATTTGATACAATACGATAAACACAGCAACATTGGTCAATTGATAAGATATTAGGGAGTGCAAATAAAACATATGATAACTATGATTGCACCGTGGTTAATGTGATAATTTTGATATCAGTATATTACTTGGTATGTTGACAAATGTCTACAACGCGTGTTAATGAAAAAATATCGTTATTTTTAAATAAAACCTTTATGTAACCAAATGTCTACACTATGCATTGTAAAGGTTAAAATATATACTATAAAGAATGATTATTTTAATACTAAACACCAATCATAAATAATAATTATTTATATTTATTTATTATTTATTACCAATTAAATACCAATAAATAATTATTTATAACGAGTATAGTATTAACGTTTTTGAAGAAATTTACTTTTTTGACATATTAAATTAATTTTGCTTTTTTATGCATTAAAACATGATCACTAAATATAAATATTTACTAGTCTTGATTTAAATTTAAAATTATTCCATCACTGTTTTGTAACATACATAAATATTTGAAATTTCTAATATTTTTTTGATTTAAATATTTAAAAAAAAATACATTTTTAAGAAAAAAACTTGAAAACTTAATACAAGGCTCCTCGTAAGTTCTTTTTACCTTTTTCTTTTTAAAAATAATAAAAATACATAGTCACATTTTTTCTTAAAAGTGTTAAAAATTCAAATTTTTACGAAATTCGTTAAAACTATGTATAATGTATATTTTAATATTATTTTGTAAATTCGAATTATTTTAAACTTGTACATCAAAGCCTTGGAAAATTAATGCAGGATTTCTCATAAATTTATAAAAAGTTTAAAAATGTTATAAAAAATTATGGTCGGAAAATTTTCTTGGGGGCGATTGAAGTTTAAATTTGATAACATTTGATATTCAAATATACCTATAATAATAAATTTAATATTTCAAAAAAGTTTTCCTAATTTAAATTTAAAAAAAAACATACAAGCGTAATTTTTATTTATAAGCATTTGAAGTTCAAATGTTGACAAAATTCGTAAAAATCATTAAAATTATTTCGTACCGTAAAACGAAACAACTCGGAATAGTTTTCAACTTTAAACGTTATTAACTTTTTAATTTTTATAATAATTACTAAGCTAATTTTAGTGCCAAAAGTGTACTCATCGTAAATAAATTATGTATTTCATGTTTTTACTTTTTAAGTTTAATTCTGAAGTTATTTTATTTCATTTTTTATTATTTATTCAAATTTCTATTTAATTCTATATAATATTGTATATATACAATATGTTTTTAAACATATACTTGATTCATAATTATATGTCTTAAAGGAATATTAAAAATATTATTATTAATATTATTAAGATAAAAAAAAATGAAAAATATGTAACCATAATAACAAGTCCATTATTTTTTTTTATATTTTTACATAAAATCAGTATTGACGAAAAAATGTAAGAGCAAATATTAAATAATTCAATATTCTAAAATTTGTAATGTCTGTCACTGAGTAATATTAATATATTATATATATAAAATAACTAAAAATAATCGTCATTTATACTACAAATTAATCAATTATATACTAAAACAACAAGTAATGTAATACAAATTATAATTAATAAAACAGGAAGTAGTATTTTAATGACAAAACGAACTTCAACTAAGTACATTAAAAAATGTAGGCGTAGCGGGTCGATTTTAATCGTTATAATAAACCATAAATATAAACTTTAAGTAAACTAAAATATTTATTAATTTTATCCAAGACTTTACGTTGTATTTATATAGATTATGTGGACTGTAATTATAATTAATGGTATACCATTAATTAAAGCGAATCACTGAAAATATATGGATAATATTCAGTACTCTTGGATACAATTACAATATTATACTTAGGACTTAGGTATCCTAAAATTCATCGGAAAAATAATGTACTTTTTATAAAACATATCATTACTTGAAATACAATAATGATATTACATTAACCTAACCATATATTTTAGTAAATTAGTTTTCTGTTACTAATTTATCAATGCATTGTTTGCAGTTACATACTTCCATTATGGAGATAATAATTTTAAATGTGTTTATCATCCAATTTAGATTATAGTAAGTAGATTTTAAGTATCGTAGCAAATAATTTTCAACCAAGTGAAAATGCATGGCTGAGATTCAATATTTATTAACTTATTAATTGAAAACCCGTAAGAAATATATTTAGTATGTGACTATTAAATTATTCTTAGGCAGTGAGTAATCTTTATTAAAAACATGTTATTTGAAAAAAAAATCACGTTTTGATATTCTATTATTTTTATTTTAAAATATAATATACAAATAAATAAATGATACATATTTTTTGAAAAAAAAAATAGATTATGTAACTTCACTTTTTGATTGGGTACATCATTCGTAGTATGTCATACTTACTTATTTATGATTTTATTGTAAATATTGTTCATAAATCTAATGATATTAATAATATTATGTTTTTTTTTTTTACTTTGACAGGGTTATATTTATTTAATATAAGTTTTGAGACGAAAAAAACAATTTCTATATTTATTAAATTAAATTAATTATATTTATATTATTTAATTGTTTTTAAAATTTAGGTTTATGATGTTAATTAATCATTCATGAACCTAATATGGAATATTAACTGCATGTATTATCAGTTGGTTTATAATAAGCATATATTTTGATCCTACAAATATTAATAACTCATATTAAAATATATTGTATACCAGTACCAATACATTTTTTCAATTTAACTTAACACAGGCAGTTAAATCAAGTAATTATTGAGATTGTGTGCAAAGAATGTTTTAAAAGGATAAGATTTTCGCAAAATAAATTGTTATGTTAAGTATAAAATATAGATATAAATTAAATAATGTTTTACATTTTGATTAAAATCTACAGTTTTTATCATTAAAGTTGACAAATTATACATTAACTTAATGAATTATATATATTTTGAATGGAATAAAAGTAAACTGATAGATATTAATTAATTAACGATGGACATTAATGTATTTTCATGATAAGTGGAGTATAATATTTACCTATCAAGATAATTATATGTTAATACGCCATTTGAAATAATATTATTTAATAAACTAAATAAACTGAAATTCTACATAATAGATGGAGAGCAAAATTCCAAATAAATTTAAATAATTCATCAAACTGCATTGTATACATTAAATAATAAAATTAATTTGGCATTGTTGAAAGTTCGTGATGCATAAATGAATTAAAAAAAAAAAAATAATTAAAATCGATAAAAAAAATATGTTAGAAGCGTCGCAACTTATATAAAATGAATTCGTTTTGAGAATATTCTCAATCGAGAGATACATTCAATTTTTAAAAACGATTTCTATAGTTATATCTCTATATTAAATAATTTATTAAAGACTAATCAACAATAATAATATGCACCTATTGAATTTTCAAATTATATACTTGAAGTAACAAAGCGTTGTTATTGTTATGCTTGGTGGTTTGAATGTATTTCTTGTATCCATTTTCTCGCCTCTAGTTAATAATTTAAAATTTACACATCAAATTTAACACTTTTCGTTTAAACATTAAATAATATAAAAGTGTATACATAATTTATTAATCACTTATATGCTGAAAGTTTTTGATTTTTAGTGAGTGGTTATCAATTTATTTCTGTGATAATATAAATACAGACGTTTGATTAAACCAAGTTTACATGATTTATGTTACGAATATCAAAATTTCCGGTATATGTAATAATATATTGTAAGGATATATTGATGATTAAAAGCTAAAAGTTATTTAATTATCTATGTTTTTATTAATAAAAGTTATATTATACATTTATACAAAGTTTAAAAAATTTATTTTAAATATATCTGTTGAAATTATGAAAATTGTTAATGTTTTGTTATTTTAAAGACGATTGGTTTTTAATACTAGAGAGAGGATAATGTTGATTTATGTTAATATTTAATACATTTGAACATTATCTAATTCTATAAATATTAATATGACTATATTATGAATACTAGAGTACATAAAGTGCTCTACATCTCTGCCAAAAGTTTCAAGCACTTAACATTATTTACCTATATAAGAGGTCGATTGAAAACTTATAGGACCTACTACAGGCTACATGCATATATTATGTTTGCAAATAGTTAAAACCAAAACTACTTTATAGATGATTAAAGTGGCCAACTTCAAGAATATTATTAGTGGAACTAACAAATTTCGTTTAAAAAATTTTAAATTTAATATTTTTGTACTTATTATTAAATTAATAATTTTACTAATAATTTTTTTTTATAAATAATTTATTACTTCGACTTTATTTTATTTTTTTAAAGACTAAAGGTATTTTTTCAGATATCTTATCATGATTTTTATTTATGTACAGTGTATATTATACACTATAAACATAAATTAAATAATACTAAAAAAAAAAAAATTATTAATAAAAATGTAACACACAATAAATTTCGTATTGATTGTATCTGCATGGTAAACAAAATATAGCTTTATCAATCCAGTAGTATCAAATAAATATAATATTTGAGTTTTATTTCTTTTTAGTCGGTGATTAAGTTTGCACTGTGTAATTAGATAGGGAATCGTGTAACACTTTGTTCTACATTAACTGTTGGTTTTTGACTATTTAGTGTACACATTAAAATACTTACATGTATTCCATAATATAATATGTCTTTTATTTTTTTACTAGCTATTATATGAAAAATTGATTTAAATAGGTAAAGAAAAAAACTATCAAAATGTAAATTACATGAGGTAAATTATTTAATCTCATATTTATTAATATTGTTGTTATTATTTTCTATTAAGTTATTAGCCTGCCAAAGAAGTACCCAAATAATTTAATTTACATTATTTACATTAATATATTAGGTAGGTATTAAATAGAATTGCTGTATTATTTGTTTGAGTCCATTTTACAACTACAAAATTATGACGCGACCACACGTGATGTGGCCGGTCATAGGAGAGATATCGAGAATTAAGTGAAAAAATTACGCACGGTACGGGTTTGAACCCGCGACCCACGAGACTGGGGTGACAGTCTCGTAACAATGAGCCACCGCGGTCTTATCAGCTTAACCTCGATATTCTCCTATCTGGGCCAGAGTGGCAGTGTGTACGGCTGAGGAGAAGCGCAGGCGCTAGGGCCGTGTCATACTCCCCCGCCAAGCCGTACATGCGGGCACCACCGATGGTTGGTGGGTACCCCGGTCGCCATCTGACCAGATGATGATGATGAGGTAGTAGATGTTCGATATCCTCTGCGGGGAGCCATTTGACGCGACCACACGTGATGTGGCCGGTCATAGGAGAGATATCGAGAATTAAGTGAAAAAAATTACGCACGGTACGGGTTTGAACCCGCGACCCACGAGACTGGGGTGACAGTCTCGTAACAATGAGCCACCGCGGTCTTATCAGCTTAACCTCGATATTCTCCTATCTGGGCCAGAGTGGCAGTGTGTACGGCTGAGGAGAAGCGCAGGCGCTAGGGCCGTGTCAATTATAATGGTTGTAACTTGTAATTGGTTTGATTAAAAGTGGATAACTGGCACACTATTTTTTTCAACATATTATAAACCAATTTAACTTGAATTTATACTTTATAGACGTTTAGAGTGATTTGGCTAATTACCTTATTATTACTTTTACTATTTTTAAATTTAATTAGGTAATATTTACAATTGAATAAAGATTCTGAGCTAAGTTTGTATTTTAAAAATAAAAATAAATAATTTTATGTGGATTCTTTGTAAATTATTTAAGTGTTTTTCATAGTTTTTGTGAAAACCGATGATTAATATTAGAAAAATAATAAATTAAAAATATATTTGTACAGTCATTAATTAATCTATACATGAACAATTTGAATAGCTCATAGAGTATTATCAACTTTTTTCACAAGATATTTAAAATTCCAATGTTTTCTTATTAATTTCGTTTAAATAAAATACTTAAAATAATTGCGAATTATAATTTGGAGTAAACTGGTGGTGGTATAGAGCTTGCCATATTTTTATGTTTAGATTTTTGCAATACTTTCATAATATTTTGAAAAATTAGGAAACCTTATACATATTTATACATGATATTCAAAGTTTAAATGTTAATATACATTGAGATCCTACTAACTTTACTAATTTAAAGTGAAATAATAATGATTTTTTTCCATAGTTCCCGAAAAATAAAATTGGATAAAAATATCTCAGTGGATTTCTATTAAATCTACACTAGCACTCTAGTAGTCATTATTTTAAAAAATATACTAAAAGTTTTTAATAGTTTTTTCTTGCACTTGATGCTTTTAATAAACCATCAAGGAAATCATCAAAAACATTTCTCCTATTCAAAAAATAATTAAAAATAATAATAATAACAATAATAATATATTATAATAATATAAAAGTAAAAATAATCAAAAAATTGTTAAAACCTTACTGACAAGACGTTTATTTAATATTCAACAAATACGTGATAATGGAAAATATGTCAAAAACATTTTAACCTTCTACGTTATTTAAACTGTCATGAATGTCTATTTGTCAAACGTATATTCCACTTTAAACATTTAGAGCCATCTTTTATCACATTCAATCTGAAAACAATAAATAAATAAATATAACCATTTGTGATTTTTTTCGATTGCTGTTAAATGTATATAATATATAATATTTATTCAAATACATAATACATATATTATCTTTTAAAAAAAGTTGTTTTCATAACAATATAATATGTAGAATATAATAGTTTGTATCAACTAATTATTGATATTTGTATAGGTTTCTGTAGGATACAATCATTTTAATAGCATTTACTTGTAAATTTTAATTTCAAAATAGGTTCTTGTATATGAAGCGTATTAATTGAAATTTTTTTTAAACCAAAAAATATAATCAATAGATCATTATTTCAAAGTATAAAATTAACTATAGCTTTGCATAATAATAATTTAATAGGTACTTAAAATATAGTTTTCAAATGTATTATGTTATTATTTATTCCCTCGTGATGTAGATACTTACACATAAATATACATAGGTAAATAATTAATTTAAAATACTGCAATTTAATTTGAACATATACATATTATATGAAGTTTCTATATTATAAATAATATTTCAGTGATATTATTTTTTCTAAAAGTGAATAAAGCAAATAAAGAAAATCTACACAAAAATTATAATTTGATTTTTATAATTATTTAATATGCATACACAGGACTTGATATGATGTTTGTGGTTTATGATTATTACCTATATATTTGAACGAGTATAAAAATAAAAATACGAGTTTTGAATTTTAGTATATTAAATATTAACATAGGGTAGTTGTATTAATAGTTTGTATTTTATAAGTTCATTGATTACGTATATAGTTTAGATATATATAGCATAATATTATACAGTAGAAAAAAAGAAAAGAATAAAAATCAATTTTAAAATACATATTTCAAAAACAATTCTACATAAACTATATCTTTCTTGGAATATAATAATATATATTTTATATTGCAATACAGAACTTCAACTCAGCTGAGATCCTTTCACGAGTTAAATAAACTTTCATGTCATGTACTCGTGAAACATCGGGTATTTTTAGTTAAAGAAAAAAAGAATTTTTTTAATTAAATAAACGTTGTAAATTCCCTATAAAACAACACACAAAAATCAGTAACTCTTATATTTATGAGTATGACGTGACCATAATTGAAAAATATTCTTGTAGCATTTTTGTTTAAATTTTATTTATTTTGGATGTATTGTTCTTTTAAATAAGCATGACTTATAGAATTGTGTCAATTAATATATATTAGAAATATTACTTGAATAGTTATTCTTTTTTATAGATAACATGTATTTTTATTAAGAATAAAAGTAGTTACTTTTTTAAACATATTGAATAATAAGATTTATTTTAATGGAAATTACGAAATAAACTTAACTACAATTTTAGGTAATCATTTCTATTAGATAACATGATATTTATTTTTTTAGATTTAAAGCGGCACTATTAATTTTACAATACTGTATTAATGTATAATTAACTATGAATATATTGTGGGTATCAGTCAAAAATCTCAATCTCGACAAATTATATACCTACAATACACAAACCTTAAATAAATAATTTGGATAGATTTTTTTATATTTCTAGGTACTTTTGAAGAAGTCACGAAAATATGTCAAAAACATTATACAGTTACATAAATTAAATATATTTTTATAACATTTTAATAACATGATAAAAATATTTGATTTGTTTTAGTTTTTATAAAACATCTATTTTTATACGATAATTTTTGAATAATAAGTATATAAATACATTAATAATATAGAATTATTCAAGATGAACCCTCGACGAAGTTGTTTTTTGAACGCTCAATCTTAATTGTCTGAAATTCTATGTGTCTAGGAAAATATAAAATTCATATAAAATAATCTTAAGATCAAACAATATTTATACAAAGTTTAAATAAGCTTATAAAATTAATAGTAGACCTTAGCTATAGTAAATAGGTCTAAATAAACAGTTAAATATTTACTAGTGTGCTTGTTAAGACTTCAGAAGCTTAAGTTAACGTGCAAATATACTCTAATATATATGTGTGTGTGTGTGTGTGTGTGTAATGTGTATATTTCAAGTCAAATTTAGATCTAATAAACAATAGTTGGATTATTTATCATCTGTGAATTATTATACTTCAAAGTTATTTATGTTAGTAATAAAAAGAGACCTAAATATAAGCGAGAGTATGTTGTTCTAAATTACTCAAATCTATTGGATGACTAAAAATTGGTTCAAGAATTTTGAAATACATATTATAATTAATTAATTTTAAACGTATCAATATACCTAAATACCTAATCCATAATAGTAACTGTTTCCAACTGAACAATCGCATATCGATTGGATTAAGAAAAATATTCTATTCAGTTGATCAAATAAAATGAGCTATAATTATACGAGTATCTAGATAAAGAGATTTTGTATGTTAAATTGTAAATAGGTAAAAAAATATATATTATTATACTCCAAAAATATAGTTCGGTTTGGAACAATTTTTACATAATATTTTGTCCTCTGATTTTCAGAAGCAAAATTGATGATACTTAATGTTTAAATTTAATATTTATGGAAAACAGTTGCTAAAGTTTAATAACACATCGCTACTGCATAAGATTGCTAATAACTTTTGATTTTCATATTTTTCTTTAAAATTAAAACTAAATATAAAATTGTCAAAGTACAATGTACGTAGTGTGTTATTATTATATACAAATTACTTATGTAGATAATAATCTTAAATATTTATGTATACAATTGTAATAAAATGCACTTAAGTACAAAAGTATTTTCTTTTATTTCATTATAACTGCAGACTTAAGATTCCGAGCAAAACAAAGGATATATATCTATTTTCGTTGTAACATTATCAGATAGAAAGACCTAAAAGAGTGTTTAAAAAGTTTTATGTAGTAAGGTAAAAGATCGAAGATTAAGTTGGGATGGTACTTTGAAACATTTTTCGATTACCTGTCGAAAAGCGAAAAGAAAACCACCGATAGCAATCAAAAATTGCTGAAGAAATGTAAGTAATCTCGGTATCAACTTAACTTTAAAATCGTTTTTTGAATACTATAGATTATCAATGATTTCAAAATTAATTTCACAGCAAGCTACTACCCTTGTTACAACGACGTGAGTGAGAGAGAAAATACCTACTTGCAATATTTTTTCAGTTTATATAGGGTTGTATTTTTTTCATGAAAATTAAAACAATATAGGTATGTCTTGTAAATATGAACGGCCTTATTATAATAAAATAAATATATAAATATTAATACCATACATGCAGTGTCTTACGCGATAATACCTAATAAATATAGTTTCCTTATAATACGTGATTAAAATGTGTTGTTGTTAATAGAGATTAGGTTTAATTTCAGATACGATGATTTAGTATAAAACACACTCACACACGCACACACACACACACACACACGGTTTAAAGTCAGACTTTATGAAAGTTATTATTTCAAATCATATCCAAACAAAACGAGATGAATTTTAATGTTTGAATTACGTGCAGTAGTTGTCGTTCATAGAGAATTCATTTTTTATTGACTCGGGTTATTGTTCAGCGAACTATCGTAAATATAGTTTGTGTAACTCGCATGAAGGAGCGAAATCGATCGCGAAATTATTTCCAAGTCGTAAATTACGTAATTTTCAGTAATAATTCAATTTATTATAAAACAAACACTACACCGGCATGAACGTGTAATATCAGCAGAACACTGTTGTATGTATATATATTATATATATTATATATTATACCGCCGCCGTACAGCGGACGAGCCCGTCGTATATTATATTTTCATACCGCCAGTCCGATACGGAGCAGCAGTTTACCAGTGCCGCCGCCCGTGGCCCACAATACGATAAGACAATAAAACATATTACAACAAAACAAATAACACACATTTTATTATTGTTATCGTTTGTACTATTGTTGTACACAATATACAAAATATGCGCACAAACTATATTATACTCTGCGGTCACGACGTGTTCGTCGGACGCGTTGCGCGGTGTCTCGCTGCTGCTCGACCCCTATGATATGCTCGCGTTGTATTATACACACGTATAGCCAGTTTTGTATTATCCTTATGGCGCAGACTCGCGTATTTCGAGTAGTTTTTTTTTGCCCCGTTCCGAGCGAGGACTACGACGTGTATATATGTTATTATTATAGTAGTTTATGTGTGTGTGTGTGTGTACAACTGCGCGGCTATATTATGTATACGCCATCCGCAAAACTGCAGCGGCAGACTCTACTAAAACCGCGAAACGCGCGGACGAACGGCAATAAAGTCGTCTGTTTTACGAGTATATATTACGTATATTATATATTATTATACTTAACAACTGTACACAACTATACGGTACAGTAGTTTTGTATGTACGTGTAGTAATACGACGGCGTTTCCGTTCTTCGTAACCAGAATATTTTCGTTTCCACTCGTTCGTGCGCGTCGAGGAATTAGTTTTTTATGTTTACACGAGCCGCGCGCGCGTTTTCCGCGGTCGACGCGGCCGTGATAATCTCCGAGTCTCTCTCTCTCTCTGCAAATATATATATAATATACGTGCGCGTACCACCCCCATATATAGATATATATATATATACAGCCCTCGCCTTTTATATTATAATATCACTATATAACCACCACGCACGGCGTATAGGTACTCGCGCAGTACGCCGACGACGACGACGATAATCAGTCGCCGGTCTTAATTTGCATACCTATGACGTGCGCGTCGTGGGTGGGTTGTGGCGGGGTGGGCCTGCGAACGGCCGCCGGGCCGCGTTGACCCAGATACCCACTGGCTGCGAGGGCACGCGCGCCCGCGCCGACGCCCGGCGCCCGCGGACGTCGGGCCGCGGGTGTCGCGGGGGGCGACCCGCGCGAATCGAGGCGGCGCCCGGGCGGAGCGCCGGCGCCCCGGACACGCCCACGAGCGGATTCGGCGCCCGCGGCGTTCGAAGGGACCGGCCGGCCGCACTGAGCGTCCGTCACGCGCCCGAGCTCGATCACCAGCCACAGTCGCGCCGCGTTTTTCCGTACGTCCATCGCGGTAGCGTAACACAACGCCAGCACCGCCGTCAACGTCGTCTTCACCACAACCACTGTACTGCCACCACCACAACCGCCGCCGCCACTACTACCAAACCATATTATCACGACGACGACGACGACGACGACAATAATCTAACAACGATATCACGCGTACGACTGCCTTCGTTTTCCCACACACATATCATCTACATTATCCTCCCCTACCCGTCGTCCCAGGACCCGAAGGTGTCCCCTGCCCCCCTCCTCCCCGCGACGACCGTCAACCCTTGACCGACCGCCGCTCGCACCCTCGGCCGGTACCGCACACGTACACTGCACATACGCGGTACTCGATCGCGACGACGATCTTTTGGCTCTGTGAGATCCGCGGAGGAGAGTGCACCGGACTATACAGCCGACCCGTCCGCACATCGCCGTGCGACACCCGCAGAGCACAGCGACCGCGATCACCGTCGTGTGATGTGCACCGGAAGTTGGTGATCGCGAGCGCGCGGTCGCACGGGGAGTCGCGGCGTGGTCGGTACGCATAGTCGACGCTCGGTCAAGGTGGATACGGACGCGGCGCTCGCGACGGCCGACCAGGTCGGACCGGCTGCGGCGGGAGACGGCGGCACAACCGGCGGCAAACTGCACGCGGCAATCGTAGCGTCGGTCGCGGCGTCGCCGCAGAAGTTGGCCACCACCATCAGGGGCTTCTGGAACTCGTCCGCGGGTCCGGCTGCCAATTCGGTTCTGGGTGAGTATTGCTATTACGTAGAACGTTGTACTACACTCTGCAAAGTCGTCACAATGTTATGATAATATGATGTAATATAATATTATGTATAATATATACTGTCACCGTTACTTTGTAATCGTTATTATTCCAAAACATGAGCGACCGTGATGTCCAAGAAGAGTTGTAGTTTGGTACATACCTATTGACATCACAACCGTGTGAGTGCATTATTATGATGAACGACGAGGGCGGGTTGTCAACGAATCGTAAGTCGAACAGGCGCGTGACATAAAACGCATATAATATCGAGCGAAGACGCGTTTCGACTAGGTATATACGTATATGTTATTATAGGGCACACGACATCGTCCACAGTTTTGAGTCGAAACGGGTTTGAACTCGGACTGTAAAACCCGCAAAAAATTGTCAGCCGGATTTGAGCACCAAACTAGAAACGTGAAACCCATTTTGACAATCTCGGCGATTTAGAACTGTACGTAATTTTATGTAATGACTCAACTGATGGTCGCTAAAATCTGCGAGTAATTCGTCCAAGCTCGATTTGCTTGTATTGCGTGTAACGTTTAGGCGATAACCATGTCAACTATTTGTATGAATAGTACGCGTTATTCGCCGCCGCCCGTTTTATCTACAGTCAACTGCACTAGACATCGGTAGGTCACTATACAAGAGGATCGGCAAACACCAAAAGATTCGCTTCATACAAAAAAAAAATATATATCAAATCATACAACGATATTGTTTGGATTGTTTTTGGATTGCGTCTCTGCACAGTGAAATATTAAGACTGTTAACGTGGTAACAGTTCGCCTACAAATTAGTTATTATTTCAAGATGGTACAATATTATAATATAATGACTTTAATGTATTATCGCGTGTCAATATAAACAACAATGGTTTGAATAGATGACACTCGTCTGAAGTTGAAATTAATCTATACAAATAATAATTAAATATTATGTTTATTTGATATTAAACGTGAAAATCTTCTGAGTGTTTCACAAAATCTGATGCTGGATGGCGAGAGGTGCATAAATAAACTGTGTAAACTCACGTCCACCCTGGTCTCCGCTTAATGTCCTATTTAAGTGATCCAGTCATCGAGGAGATAAATAACGTACATTTTTCCCTTCAATTGTATAAATATATAATAATTCTCAGGATGCCCTACAGTCGTAAATGCATTCACTAAATGTGACCGCAATTCAACTTTACATTATACTAATCGAATAACGATTTTTTCACATACAATTGTGAAATAATGTATGATTTACATGCAATATTTGACTTTTATTAATGACATTTTATATGAAATTATTATATTATATACTTTAACTATATTTTACTTGTATACAAATAAAAATTATTTTTTTACTGCTTTTCGTATACTTTTTGGGACTCAGGGGATCTAACTGTATTCCATTATTACAATATTATCTTAACGTAATCAATATTATATTTAATTTATAAGGAGTAATATATAGGCAATTTATTCATCATTACACAAAATATTATGTATTATCTATAAAACACAACACTTTTACCAAGGCATACAAACAGTTCCAGTGAAGTGATATTAACGTTATTTTACGGAGCCAACTGAGCGAATTTATACCAAAAAGGACTTATATAACAAATAATAATGTAATATAATAATTATTAAAATAATTAAATATTATGATAAATTTGTAATCGAAATATATTCGCAACAAAATGTTAAATTATTTCGTGTTTATGTAACACTGGAATGCTTTTTAGGAATTTTATTAATGGATTCATTATAAATTTAAACAAAATTGATTAAATTACTAAACTGTATATTATACTCGTTCGAATTCAAATGGTAGATCTTTTAAAAAAATTAATAATTACTTTTTTTTAAATACCTCGTATAGTACTCAAAACAAAATTATGTACTTGAAAACTTGCTTAAATACAAAATACTTAATTAATCTGTACTTGTTTTAAAATCTTTACATTTGAATTTATAATTGTTTAAATTATAAACCTAGTAATTAGTTTTCATATTCCGGAGTAAAAAAAGCGGAATACTTCCAATTTCTAATCGAGTTAATAAACACACAATAAAATGATTCCATTTATCGTTTCACTCGCTTTACTTGATTAAGCTTATTGTAAATCAAAATATTCCATCTCATTTAAAAATAAATCTGATCGGAACTTAGCTAATGCAAAACTACTAGCAAAGGTATAATACAACATATTACTTAATACTTTCCAAAAATATTTAAGAAGATTAAAATCAATATTTATAATACAACATCAGAAAATTGATTATTGTTAGTAAAAAAAAAAAAAAAACAATTTACTTATCTACATCTTATCAAATTGGTCAAACTTAGATATGTATTAAAGATAATATATCAAATTCCATTACCTACCAAATATTTCGTTCTTAAAAATACGTTTTACTGAACAAGTACAACGCACTCGAAATCAAGTATTGAATCGCGTCAACAAGATATTACCATTGTTTTAAAGAAAAAATAAACACTTTAGAAACTATCGAAAGAATTGAACTGAAAAATAGCCCATGATTTTAAAACAATTGGTGTAATATAATAAATGTTATTACCTGTTCTATATGTTTCTTTATGTTTCACTATGTATTATAGCAATATAATAATGAAATATCACACTCTCGACAACTCGAAATCCGAGGAAAATTAAATAAAAGATAAGAAATTGTTATTTCAAGAACAGAGAATCTGCATTGCACTATTTATAATGATAAAAAATATAATATATTTTCGATTAAAATTAATTAAATTTTCAACAATAGATTTATTCCATATTATATTATTATGTGAAGACATTTTATAAAAGGACTATAAACTTAAGTTTTTATTCAAGATATTTTTTTACGCCATCGACATAATATAAAACAGTAACTAGTATAGCGATAGAGTATGATGTAATTACTCGGTGTTATGTCAATACTTATGTAATGAAATATTGAGATAATCGATAACATTTTTGTGTGTGATTTGAAAAAAAAACATATCAAGTTATGGAATTAGTGACCAATTATATGCAAATGAAGTAACTTTATTACATCCCGATAATTGTACAGACATTGTTGTAATCAATTTATGATCATAACTGTCGAAAATTAATTTGAAAAAACCATTTTTTGTACAAATTCGATAAAGCATTGTAACGGCTTTATATTTTTTCTCAAGCCGACGGAAACTAGTACGTAGCTATACCATTATATTTATAGGCCATTACATGTCTTACAGTAGAATAATTTCTCGTCTTTAGATTCCAAATTATAGAACGTTACAAACGACGTGGTTTTTTTTTTTACTGGCTTTTAAAAGCTGAAATTGAGTTGACAAATCTTTTGGGTGTAAATCCCGTAAGAACGTATAAATATATTCAGACTCATCAATACAATATATATATAATAAACATATATAGATATATATTTACCATTATCATCGGTCCGTGTACGCAGTCAGTTAGATGGGTTTTTGTTGTGGGGGAGAATAAAGGAGAAAAAGTAACCTAATTTCTGATCCCACCGTGACGGGAATACGTATATATTATATAATATAAGGGGATGGTAGAAAACACAACCGAAACCGCGTTTGCATTCGGTTTTCGAAACAAAAGGCCTACAGCAGTTGCGGCGGCTTTTTCTCACTGGTATTTCACCGCCGCCGCTCGCGGCCATCAGCCCTCGGCAAACTCAATTACTTCCTGCGAGCGCCCGCCAGTTGTGCATAGTACATGCAGGTCAACCCCTCTAACGATAATTTTCTTTCTTTCTTTCGTTTTGTTTTTTTTTTTTTAGATTTCGAGAAAATCGCAATAAGAGCCCTCGGGAACCGCGCGCTGTAACTTTACACGTCCGTCGGTTCTTTGTTCCGAAAGTCCGGAGTTCGGTGCTCATCTCGCCCATCGTGGTGGCGGTCGTATACCGTTGTTTTAGCTTAGCCGTTTATTATAAATACTATATTGTGCTACAAGTAAGTACCGGGCTTTGACCTGCGAGCTATGACACACGACGCGGTTTTGGCCCGACGGGACGAATGGACAATTGACACCAAACATTTTTGTAAATCGAACGAACAAACGTGAATAATCTCGGCTACAGAGTGCGCCGGTTCGTTTCCGCGTTTCTCGGAAGACTAGGCTTCACGGGATCGCAGGTGAACGAAAACCCGCGATCGGATGATCGAGTATCGTTTTTACGTCTTAACGGCGGCGATACCGATCCTATCGCGGTCGCCAACACTTCACCCATCCATCGATCACCGTTGAACTTATTACCTCGTTTCATCCCCCTCCACTCAAGCTCGTCATTTATAGACCACTAGTGACAATTTTCGGGCGCTCACCACACTCTGATATGGACCGCGGATGCAAGATGTATTCCAAAGACGAACGCGTTTCCGCCCAGTCCTATTACGGTGACATCTATGAGCGCACAATAATAGACGTTCGGCTTATTAATTTATACACGGCCCGAGTTTACAAAGATATTTTGCACCACCCCGACGTTCTGCCGCTCGACCGTTGTTTTCTTCGTGAGGCCAGAATGGGTCGTAAAACGTCGTTTTTGCTTACACACACACACACACACACACACACACACACACACACACACACACACACACACGATATAATATGTTGGGAAGGGAATAACGAGGTGGAAAGACCGTGGAAAAGTTTAAGTGCGCACCGTCACGGCATCATTGGAGAAATTGAACATGCGACGACGATATAATACGTTTTATGTATACGAGGGCTGTATAACGAACAGGCGACCCTCTCGTGCGGGCGTATTTCAGATATTATTATAATACGATGACGAGCCACGGCGCGGGGTTGATTAGGTGCACCTAACAACAGCAATCTTAGTGGCCGCGCCAGTCTGGTCACTGTGCAAACATAAATGTCGATCCCGTCGGTGCAGCAAAACAGTCGTAAAAACTTTATACGCAGTTGCAAATCTAACGCCGATACACTCGATCGCGATGATGAATAATGACGATTTACATACATACATATTATATCGATAGCAGATATTTCGATTGCGCGAACTCAATAATTTATATCGTGTTCACTGTATATACAGGACGTAATATAAGCTCATAGACGAGTTTTAGTTATAGGCGCCTACGTGTTACTATACAATCTCAATAGAATACTGTTAAACAGAATCTGTCGCGGTGGAGAAAGCGTCGCATAAAATATGCCTAATATTAATATTAAATTAATTTTTTTTTCGTCACATTAAATTACTGTGCCGCTTTAGCAGAAAAATTAAACATATACTTACTACGCGTATAGCGCAGTCCGAATATTTCAATTGGTTTTACTTTTGCTTGAATATTATATGTACCTATACATAAAGATGATTCGTACAGAATAAAACTAAAATGAATTTAATAATATCATAATATTTATTGATTTTTCGTTAGTTTTTATTGTAAAACTATACAGATACTTATATTTTATATTTATCAGATGAATAAATTATTACTGAAATATTTAATTTTTCGAAAAATCTAGTAAAAGTATTTCGAAATTCGCAAATGTTTAATATTTAACGTGAGTTCAAAATTACTTTTATTTTTGTACTGCTGAATTGTGAGCTGTTTGGTATAGATATTAAATTAACTAATTATTCTAGGTAAAATTCTATTATAAATTCAAAAAGATAATTTAAAAAATTAGTATTAATTAAACTTTAACTGTTCGGGTAATCTCATAAAATATTTTAAACTTTCAAAGAATATTAAATTTGTCGAACAATATGAACAATATAATTGGAACAAGGTATTAACTATAATACAAATGAACTAATGTACACTTAGTATTCATACTATTTAATTAACATTGGTTTTATATAAATTAAATTATATAAAAAAATTATTTTTAACAAAAAAGTATGAATATTTATTCAAGTAGTTATAATTTATACTACTACCTATGTAACTGATTAAGTAACTAAATATTAGCAATTTTTAAATAAATAAAATATAGTTATATTTTTTCATATTTGATATTTAGACTATTTACGTTATTAGCATTAAATTTAAAAAATATTACTTCAGACATACAAAAAATTAATGAAATCCTTCTAAATAATATACGTCGATACATCATTAATACTTAATAACTAATGTAATTTAAATTTTAACTTAATTTATTTTATATTCTTAAAACCTTTTTCCGCGCAAATATTTGATATTTGTAATTTGAAGCTAAACCTTTTATAAATGAATTGTAATCAAAATATTCAAATATCCATTCAAAAATTCCGCGAATCATTAATATTATTTTATAAAATATAGCCATATACAATAATATTAATAATAATAATAATAATATATTTAACATTATACAATAAGTATATCAATATTAATTCGTGTATCCTTTATCCTAGGATACGTAATAATACAATTTAAATAAATAACTATGCCTATATCATAGGTATTTAAAAAAATACACGTTTAGAAAATTGTTTACATTTTTAAAAAAAATAATTTTATTTTTAATTGTCTATTTAATTATGGTAGTTGTCATACACATTTTCCAAAAATCATTTCAATAATCATATCAATATTAATATGAAATAAATTTACATTGATCGATTTAAAAGAAGATCATTATTTCTTATATAAAAAAAAATACCGCCTATTTTATGTTAAAAGCAAAATAGGTAGTTGATTTAATTTCAGCAGAACAACGGATTTTTGAAACGTGATAAAATTTACTTAAGTGCGCACGGTTAAAAATATATTTTCCATCACGTTAAGAATAAGCTACCCCTTTTCAAAGTTCGCATAAACAAATTTTCCAACCCAATACATTCCAACAGAATATTTTATTAAAATTGTAATTTTATTTTTAGTTATGCGAGCGTTACAACTTTTAATTTATTTCATAGGTGGGTAGAGTTAATTGTTTTTATTTCAATTTATAAACTTATAAATAAATGTTTTAGTTATTTATATTTTTGAAGTGTTAAAAATTTAATTAATGTTTATTAAGTTTTTTTTATGATGAACAAACGGTTTCATAATATTAGCGACTTAATTAATTAAATTAATCATCGTAGAATACATTTTTATACCTAATCAATCAGCAAACGTAAATTAAATACAATTTTCATTTCATATTAACTATTACAGATTTAGTAACATATATTATATACAGTTATATATAATAATATATAAATTATATTATAATATAGTTTTAAGTTTAGATATGCTTTTTATGCATAATTTAGTATAAAAATGTCGTCTTACAATCGCAAGTAGTATAAATCAATATGTAAATTGAAATATAAAATTATGATTCAATAATAAAAGAAAATCTACTAAATTAATATTGATTATTTAAATAAACTCAAAACTAAAATATTCAAAATATTTTATATATGTTATATAAATATATAATATTAAATATACATATAAATTCATTTTAGTGAATGGGTTTTTCTTTACACCATACAATTGAATTATAATATAGTTAAATTAATTTATTCATAATAAAATGTATTGAAAAACTAAATATAGTTATTTACTAGGTTATACAAATATTACATAGGAATACAAAAATAATTTAAATATTTCATAATTATTGACGATTTACTTTAAAATAGTATACTATAATATAAAAGAAATCCGTTTATTAATGTTCCAGCTGTTACATTTTCTCTAAACACTTTTATTTAATGATTAGGTTATGGGTTTAACTAAAAATAGTTTTATTTTCATAAAATTTCATTTATGTTTAGTCAATAATTGAATTTTATTCTGTTTGAATTTCAAAATAATATTATTTATTTTTAAATTTAAATTTTTTAATAACGTACATTTTTTTTATGCTACTACTTTATAGATTAATAATAATATGTATGAATATATTACTGGTTTTTGGAATAAAAATAGATTTGAGTTTTTAATAATAAATTATAATGCGATAGATAAAAATATATTTCTTGATTTATAAATATATCTTATTTTAAAAAATGTAGTGAAATACCAAATAGATAGAAGATTTTTTTCTCCTTTTTAACTTAACTATTTTACATATACAAATTTATTGATGTATTTCTTTCTTTATGTCAAACGAATCTCCATCAAGTAAAGAAACACGTACATTATCGACACCCGAACCCTATAATACGAAACATACTAGGAGGGTCGCTCCCTTCCAATGTATATAGTGACCGGTTAATTAGCAAATTGCATCATTAAAAATAATGAGACAGGGTATTGACTATAGTGAATGTCTTTATAAACTTGGCTAAAATGTTTGCGGGGGACCAAAACAAACACGAAAATCATTGTTAAGGGAAATGATGACTAAACATAAATATACTAATTATACATACTGTATTTAAAATCTTTTTTTGTAAATTATTTATTATATTGTATGAGCGTATATATATAAGTATATACTTGATGAAAGCATATATTATATTTTAAATCAATTTATTTTTTATTGAAATTATTCTATATGAATTTTTAATAAGTAAATTAAATATTATATTTGTTTGTTTTTGTTCTTTGAAATACATGATGCCTCATAATATGTGTTGCTTGAATAAAACAAAAATAGTGTTAAACTTGTCCAAAAAATAATTATATTTCTCATAACATAACTCAATTACAAAGGGTAGTAGTTGGGTTGGTTCATTATGATAGCAGTCATGTAATTTATTTTCAAAATGTAAAAGAGAATCGTTTGTGCCGCGAGGTTACGCGTGCAATTGACAGTCCCTTTCATTGACAGCTTTGTTACTTTAAATACACCTAAGCCCTCAGGAGTATGTGGTATCTGTAATTATCACGTCTTTTACACTAGATTACTGTTAAACATTAATAACAATATCATCCGATTTTATTGCTATGTACAAACTAAAAATATACATTTATGTGATTTAATATGGAAATAAGTAAATTAATAAACAGATGTATTATTGTTAAATACAATTAAAAAAGAAAACTGTATGTTAACATAATAATTTATTTTGAATCATTTTTTCTTAAAATTTTTCTCACAGCAAAGGTGCAGATTCCATATTTATTTAATACATTATTTTTGTTTATATTGTTGAAGAACTTTCCATGATGGATTTCATACCTTTGCAATGAGATACACTCATTATTTTTCATCTGATATTTTACGTTAATTTTCTAACACAATTATTTTGTATCTTTTTGTTAAAGGTTGGGATCAATCATGGTGAGTTCCATCATCGTTTCATCGGGGGAGGTCGTGTAATGTGATATCAGAACCTTCATCATGGAACCATCAGGGAATCCACTATTTCGGTGTTGGAACGCTGTAGGCACGTTCCAAGTGCCACTTATTAATTTAGAAGTCAACGAGCTTAAGGAAATACTATGGGAGAAGATTCAAGAGCCAGTTATTCAAAGAAGACTGATCCTAGTTATCGTGTCTATAGCATTGTTGCTGGACAATATGTTATACATGGTAATTGTGCCAATCATACCAGATTATTTGAGGTATGTAGATTCTTGGGGTGAAATCCCCACGGGAGTAAACTTTACGGATGATCCGATCACTCCACCATCCCATCATGGACAAGATTCAGCAACTGGTGTCTTATTTGCATCCAAAGCAATTGTACAACTTATGGTGAATCCATTTTCTGGTGCTCTAATCGATCGTATTGGATATGATATACCAATGATGATTGGCTTATCCATTATGTTCCTATCCACCTCGATATTTGCATGCGGAAGAAGTTATTCCGTCCTTTTTATCGCTAGAAGTCTTCAAGGAGTTGGTTCAGCGTTCGCTGATACATCTGGCTTAGCAATGATAGCTGATCGGTTTACCGAAGAGAATGAAAGAGCTCAAGCATTAGGAATTGCATTAGCATTCATCAGTTTCGGTTGTCTAGTAGCACCACCTTTTGGAGGCGCTTTATATCAATTTGCCGGTAAAGAAATTCCATTTCTTATACTAGCATTTGTTTGTCTCGTTGATGGCTTAATGTTACTTCTAGTTATAAAACCCATAAAACAACAACTAAAAGAACAAAAACATTTGAAAAAAGTTCCAACCATACCCATATGGAAACTTTTTATGGACCCATATATTGCTGTATGCTCTGGAGCCTTGATGATGTCAAATGTTGCACTCGCGTTTCTAGAACCTACTATATCCCTTTGGATGGAAGATCACATTACTCATGACAACTGGAAAATGGGGATGATATGGCTACCCGCATTTTTCCCACACGTGTTTGGTGTAATTCTAACAGTAAAGTTATCAAAATTGTTCCCAAACTATCAATGGCTTATGGTGGCTATTGGATTATCTCTTGAAGGCCTTAGTTGCTTAATAATTCCTTTCTCAACCTCATATAAAGTTCTGATGATCCCTATTTGCATTATATGTTTTGGAATCGCGTTAGTGGATACAGCTATATTGCCCACCCTTGGGTACATAGTAGACGTTCGATATGTTTCAGTTTATGGTAGCATTTACGCGATTGCCGATATTTCGTATTCATTAGCTTATGCCATTGGTCCTATAGTGGCTGGTGAAGTAGTAGAAATGATCGGTTTCACTTGGCTGAATATCATCATAGCAGTTTCCAATTTAGCATATGCTCCAGCATTAATGAGGCTCAGAAATATATATGACTTCAAACCGTTCCAGAACGAAGCCAATATACTCATGGCTGACCCTCCAGATAAAGAATATCAAACGTATGCTATGCAAGAACAACCCATACCAGTTAATAATGAGTATAGTAGAATGGAAGGACACTCAGAAACTAGTATGGATGGTCATGTAGCAATTGAAAATGAAAATGCCACATTCCACCAACCTCGAGATACCAATCCTTTTAGAAGACCATCTCAACCAGCACAGGATAGGAATCCATTTAGGCAACAACATTAAAATGATTAATCGAGAAAATTATTGATTTTTATTAAAATAGAACGTGAGATGCTTAGTATCAGACATTACCGTTTTTAAAGAATAGTTTCTCGGAAAAAAAGACTTAATACAAATTATATGTGTAGACTAAGCAATATTATATCGTGTAGTAGTCAAGTTTAAAATTAATGGTGAGCCCTATTATGCTATATGGTCTATATCGTTCCTTATTTGTTTTTTGGCGATGAAATATTATTTGAGTGTTAATAGGAAATATGAATATTTAGAATATTTATAATATTACCTTATTATACATATTATGATTAGTATTCAATATATTTGAATATTTCATACTTTTTACAATTTGAAATTATGTAATTGAGCAGAGCATCTATTATAAATTAGTTAATAAATATCAATTTTAATAAACAAAAAAATTAACTTATATAGAAAAAAAATTATAATTTAAATTTATGAGAAAATGTGTATTTTCTTCGTTACATTCACATATTAAATAACTTAATTTAACTTTCGGATTAAATATTTAAATAAATATAAATTGAACTAGAAAATTAATGACATTCTATAATATCATCTAATTAATTTTTATTGAAACACCAAATTATTATCAATCGGATAATATGTTTTAATGTACCTTGTATAGAATTCTTCTAAAATCTCTTGCATGTAATACCTACTAATGAAATTTGTATCGCATAAACTACGGTTACTTAAAACTAACATTGTAATTGTATTATCTATATTATACAAAAATGCATTAAATAAATTAAACTGACAAGAAACATAAAATATTAACTATTATTAAATAATAATCTTACTTTAATAACACTAATTTTTTAATAATTCATTCACCACCACAAAAAATATTAAATGTATTCAAGATAAATTAATAATTTACTGATAATTATTATACATTTACATTAGGCAAATTTACTGTAAAAAGTAATCTACGTATATAACTATATAAGTAAATTAATTTTAAATATTTTAATACTAAATATTCATTTTTTATTTTATGTGAATTAAAAATAGAACAATCTAAATTCAAACGACAAATTCTGAATAAAAACCATCAAAATTTAACAATTATTGCATAAATTTCTGTTAAGTTAAATTATTTAGATTTTAATATTTAGCCATAAAATACAAATTGTTGTTGATATTTTGTTATTTTTCATAGTCTTAATTATACAGTTATAGACTATGAAAATTAATAAAATATCATTTATCACTTTTCAACATTGACAGTAAATATACTAAAACATATAAATAATTTATAAATTTTTCGTACTTTCATAATGCTCAATAATTAACTGAACATATCAACTGCAATTACATTTTAAAAGTTTTAACTCTTGAAATATAATATTATGCAAGCACAATTATGAACACTAATTACATATCCATGTGAAAAGTCGAGCTTGTAATATTAGCTTCACATATTATATAATACCTATAAAAACTATTAAATTCAATCGGTATAGACTACCTACAAATTATTGGCCTTAAACATTTTCAAGTATCAATTAATATTTATTATATTATTATAATACATTAGTTCATTAGTATATAAGTAAAATAATTAGATATTATAAAATTATCTTAAGGGGTAACCAATCATATCAACACATATCATTAAATTCTAAGTTGTATATAAATTAGCAATACTATATAATATTAATAAA
The DNA here is from genome assembly GCA_020882235.1 of Schizaphis graminum. Classification (NCBI taxonomy): domain Eukaryota; kingdom Metazoa; phylum Arthropoda; class Insecta; order Hemiptera; family Aphididae; genus Schizaphis; species Schizaphis graminum. The sequence goes on from CM037034.1 coordinate 42,158,572, forward strand.
CATGTACAAAAATGTTTATTTTTATCATTATTATTATTTTTTTTTTTTTTATATATATACATTTATGTTAAATACATTTTAATATTATTATATCTATAATAATATTTACACTTAATTGTGTAAGCAACCAAGTTCATACATATCATAAAACCAAATTCGATACATATCATTGGTCGAAATTATTGTTAGTTAAGGATTATATGTTAAGTATTTTAGGTTAAGAACAATTATAATATATAGATTAACGTTTACTTAGAATATATTAAAATTTACAGTGAACTATGGTTTCACATTTTATTTTATTTTAATTTTTGTCTTTATCTTGTAAACAATTTAAAAATAATGTAGATTCTTATAATCGATGACTTTAGCTATTCATCTATGTCCGTCTCATATTTATAAATATATTTTGCGTAGAGGAGTAGAATATTGCAGTAATTATTGTTAAAAAAATGAAAAAATAACGATGTCAACGTGTTTTATGAAATTAAATTCCTAAAATTATTTTCTCATAAATTGTTTGATCAATGTTTAACTCATTGAATATCGAACTTATTAAGTTGTTACCAATTTTATCAGTTTTTATTATTTTGATTTAATTTTAAAAAATATTATTAATAAGTCCTTCTTGTTCTTTTTTATTATGTTTAATGTTAAAATATATCAATGAAAACAATTATGTAAAATTTATCTAAGCAAACACTAAGCAATTGTATTTATTTATGTTATAGGACTACTCTGTTTTCCATTAGTCTAAACATGCTAGATAAAATGAATCATAATTTTTAATGAAAATAACTAATTTCTTTTCATTAAAAATATGATTGTAAATATTATGGTAAAGTACTAATGGTATATTATTTTATAGGTTACTAATACACTTCTTTGTATGAATAATATTATTATTATTATCTAGTTGTTATTTAATCTTGTTGAAATTTATAACCATGTCATTATTGTAACTAAATAAAAATAACAGTTAATACAATTATTACACTTGTTTACTGTTATAAATGATAATCCTAGAGGCTAGAATGTTAAAACTTAAAGTAAGTAGTAGTAGACTACAAATTGCTTGTTTCGTGAACAATTAGTCATAAAAATGTTTTTTGATCGTGATTTTATATTGTTATCTGACCTGAATAAAACATTATATTACATAAAATATTGGTTTTTAATTTTTTAGTGTCAAATTCTTCAAAGTATTTTTTTGATAAAAAGCATTTAAAATACCTAATAAATTTTCTAAAAAATATTCAACTATTAAATAAAATTAATACATAAATACTATCAAAAAAAAAAAATAAATAAAAATAAAAACACATTTTGTTATAAAGTAAAATAAATTATAAATATATAACACAAATTGGAATCAAAAGACGCTTGGAAAGTTAGAGATCTGCATGTCAACTTTCTTGATTTTTCAATTTTTAGAAATTTTTTAATTGTATGCAATATGTATGTATAATGTATTTTATTTTTATTGTCATTTAATGAGATAGATCTGTGAAACCGAAGAGTGGATTTTGTTATTTAGAATCTTGTTAGATTCACATTGGCTAGAAGTGCAGTGAAGATTTTCAGAACTTTACCTTTTATAGTTAATTCACTACAGAGCTTCAAAAAAAAAAAATTGAAACACATTTTATTGAGAGTTTTTTTATGTTTTTCAGCTTTATAGCTTTGTAGTGAGTTAACGATCGAAGATAAAGTTCCGAAAATCTTTACTGCACTTCTCCTAGCCAATATGAATCTAACAAGACCCCAAATAACAAAATCCGTTCTCCAATTTCGGAAATCTATCACACTAAATGAAAATCTAGCAAAAAATAACTATTTTTTTAACTATGAAAAATTAAATAATTTTTTTTGAAAATTTTTATCCTCACATTTTGATCTACTTGATAATCAACTTGTAGTTATTATAGTTTTGGAGAAAAGTTAAAAAATAAAAATGTTGGGACTGTTCACGCCGACGTTTTTGTGGATTCAAATTATTATAGCGGTTGTATGTGATATCAGATCTCTCTTATTAATATTTTATACTGAAACTAGCTTAATTATTCACATACTCATTACAACTGAGTTACATTTTTATCATTTTCCTATTTAACACTAATTCTTGAAGTTTTAAAAATTCAGACTTTTTTCATTTCAATTACCACACTTACTTGATTAAAAATCAAGAAAGTAAAACGTAAAGACAGGATATAAAAATAAAAAATCTTTAAATCAGACTTTTTTCGGTTTGTGGCACTACTGGTGCTAAAATAAATATTCCAATTTTTTTGGAAATACCTTACAATTAAGAAAAAAAAATAGAATAATAAGATCTTATTTACACACTTATGGTGATTATAATAATATCATATCAATAATTAAATTATTATAATTATACTCATACCATACCAATATTTAAATAATCATTACAATATTATACAAATAACTAAATAATTATATTACATCAAAGTTACTCTTCGAAATTGTAACACTCTTCCGTTAGTCTAGGAAATTAAATGTTTCGAATTTACTTAAATATTATGAACTTAACAATTTATATTACAAGTTAAATATTAGTTAATTGTGAATATAAAATACTAAGTAATAATATATACATGGATATTCCACCAAAAAAAAAAAAAGTTAGGATACTAGTATTTTTGTGGGCTTCTTTTCTGAACATACTACATATACATTTTATAAACCCCTGACCGGTGTATTAAATATGTATGTCCCCTGCACAATAAACATCCCTAAAGAAAAGCTTAACAGCGTTTCCATCAGTCCTTTTGAATATTTTAACAGATTCGATCGTTTTTCGAATGCTACTCGACTAGTAACTATATGTAGGTTTATTATGCTGTATTCTTTATTACAACTCGTCAACGGACACTTTTGAAGACACACGTATTGTAATTTTTTGTATAGAAAAAATATTTATACTAAAGGACTACAATATATAATATTATTTCTAAAACAACGTCGATATTTTGATTGGAAATATCGCCTGTTTATTTTACGTATAAGCATATGTTATAAATGTATATTATGTGTCTTACATACTATTATATTGCTCAAAATACAAAATATAATAGGTATGTATTAATAATTTCGAATAAACATTATTTATTATTAATTTATAGTTACTGAAAATCAGAAGGTATAGTGTTACAAAGTGCACTTATATTATTAATATCAATAAATTATGTTACTTCAAATAAACTAAAATTCAAAAAATTTTCAATTTAATGTATGTTTTTTCAGACGATTTAAATTATGTGAACATTTAATAAAAGAAAATAATAATTTTGAGTAATAGATATATTTTTTTTTAACTCATTATAATTATGAGTTAGTAATATATTTGAACTGACTTAGTTATAATTTATAACTATTCAAGGTGTAATGCAAAATAATGTGATAATCATCATGTTTATAAAGGATGATATAACTTATAGTAGAATGCTCCAAATTTCAAAATCAATATTTTTTGAACGAAATGTGATGACAACAGACTGGAAATATTCGAAAGAAAGGTATTAATAAACATTACAAACATTACAACAATTACAAACTGCAATTGATGTGTGATAAACATTACTTTCTGTCTGACTATCCAATTTTGTCGACATTTAAACTTCATACGCTCATAAAATTAATTTAGGTAGGTATTAATAATAACTATTATTATTTTTTTTTAACGGTAAGAATAATTTATGAGAAACCTTTTTTTAAATTTTTGTAGCAAAAAATGTTATTACATTTTATGAAAACTGTTATAAATATTCTTGTTTTTGCTAGATTTTTCCGAGTTATTAAAAAAAAATACAGAGAATTTTATAGTTATAGCCTAAACCTAAAATATAAACTAGATTAAAGTCTGTAATAGAAAACACCATGAATATTAAAAACTGAAGCATAATGTACAGTTACAAAAAATAAACAAATAAATTTAAATATAAATCACATATCATGATTCAAATGGACGCATGGTACATCATTCAACACATTCTTTGTTCCGCAACGAAACAAAAATTAATAATCTTAACCTAATGAATGATATTTTAAAATTTTTATAATATTCTAAGTATAGCAAAAAACTAATAATTCATAATTAAATTTAAATTCAAAAGTGTTATCCCATATATTTAATAAAAATAAAATAAATCAATAATTTTCACTAAAAATTACTAAACATTTAATGAAAAATGTCGACATTAAATATAAAATAATATTTTATACCTATAAATATAATTACGTATTCGTATATTATATTTTAGAATACTAAAATATTTTCTATCTTTGACTTATTCTACCTTACATATTATTTGGACTTTTTAATTATCACATTTATACCAAATGTTTTTATTTGTAAACAGCATACCATCAAAATGTAATATGATTTAATGTTCAACCGTTAAGTACCTACGTATCTCGACGATATTTGGTCGCCCGAAAGGGTTAGTTTCTTTGTGGAATTTGACTCGGTTGGGGCAACCTTGGAAAGTCAAAACTAAAGAGGTTTCATTTTACTATGAACTCGATAGAAGGGGACTATTTTGAATAAGTTTAGTAAAAAAAAAAGTAAAATCCACCCCAAATTCATTCGGTACAAGTTCAAAAGTCTGTACAATTTAATCATCTGATGGGACCATCAAAGGCGCGTTTCAGACGACACTGTCGAGTGCTTTTCGTTAGGCGTATGGTCCACGTTCAATAAAAATATGGATTTTTCAATTCAATAACCCTCGACACAGACCGTGCGTTGCTATTGATAAATTGTTATTATTGTTGTTGAAGTGGGCACCGTGGCGATTACATTAATTGGAATTCGACCGGTGAAGTGGCTGTCATGACTAGAGAGGATATTATAAAGAAAAGTACATAAAAAACACGGTCTTTAAATATTGTAGTTCACGGAAGTTCTTATAAGTATTAGGACCAACATTTATTTATTTAATTTATAAAACATATTATGTGATTAGTAAATCACTCATTTGGTTTACTTATTTTTTCATTTATCTAATAATAGTAATAATACACTAAAAACCTACATAAAGTCACAAATAATCCATACCTACGACTTGAATAGTGGATTCACGCTATTATAAACATAAATAAATTTTCAATGCAATATGTTTATAGTGTACTCTAAAAGTCTAAGAAAAGTATAAAAAAATTATTTTACAATTATTTCTGGAAAAAATATAAACTAATAAATAATAATTAGATTATTTTTAGCAAAAATATGGGAAAAAAATAAACTTTTTGAGCATTAAAATTGTTTATTTTCTATTTTAAAAACTGTATCAATAATTTTAATATAGTTCAATATTTTAGAACTTAAGGATTTTTAATATAAACAATTAAATAATACATATTTATTATTTATACATGTCAGAAATTTAAATTAAAGAAGTTAATATACCCAATGTGTAAATATTTTTTGATTTCGAGTAAAACATTTGGATTCTTGCGGATACGGTCAATATTTTTAATGTTAAGTAATTTTGTTAAAAAGGAGTTATCAAGAAATATTCATTTACTACTAATAAATTACATTTTTTGTCTAAGCATGTATGATATAACATAAAATATAAATTGCTGACTTTCAAGATGTTAAAAAATACTAAGAGTATAAGTTATTGGATTATGTTTAGTAGGTAATAACTAACAATTAAAGTGATATATTGAATTCACAAATAAATGTTGGATATAGGAATCCATATTTTATGATTAGTTTTCAACTCTGAACGTAACTCAATATCAGTGGAGTACACTGTACACAGGGAGTTCAATTCTATAAAAACGTGAAAATGTTTTTATAAAACATTTGGTAGGTATAAATATATTATATTATAATATACTCGTAAATATTGGTTTAATAAAATACCCTTTCCCCACTGGAAATTTCTGTGTACACTAATGCTCAATATATCATATTTTGTCTATAAAAATATAATGTTTACAAATTACAACGCACGTTAATGTCTATATTATAAAATAATATTATATAATATTTATTTTAATATTTTAATCCCCTTAAGATTAAAGTTAGATTTATAAATAAAATTTGAATATATTTTAAATTTTTTTACATTGTAATTAATAATTTTTTTAATGAACTTTGAAATGTACAACTGATTACAATGAATATCCATCTATTATTAGTTCATCACAAGTTAATGAAAACATTATAATATTATAATATAATAAACATGATTTATGTTAAATTAAAAAAAAATAGGTATACCTAATAATAAAATCAGATACGGTAACTAATAATAATTACTTTTTAAACATAGAAATAATGAAGCATAAAAATTTTAAATCTTTGAATTATTAATTATACTTTTAAATAAAAAAAAATATGCATAATAATAAAAAAAAATTTTAATTATATTCGTTAAAATCTCTTAATTATTTAGCAATAATAATTTCGCGTATCTATATACAAAATTAAAAACGTAATTTTTTTCATGGAAACGGAAATGAAACATATTTTTAATTTTAATTTTTACTACACAAACAGATCTACTGTAGAATTGAATTATAAAATATTTCGTTCAAAGTTTTAAGTGCTCGCATTTATTATGGCGCGATGTATATTATAAATAATTTTTGTAAAAGTGTAATTCTCGCTATTGCCTCGCTTCTAGGTCATTGATAATACGATGAATTCCAAGTCAAAATTATTTTTTTTTCATTTTTTTCATCATCGGGCTAGCGTCAATATACCTATTAAAAATATTTTACGACTGTCTCGCATCGTGTCTGTCGGACGAGAAATTATCGCCCGACCCGACCTACCACCTCGTGTGTAATTTTTACGCCCTAAACGAATCACAACCACACGCGCATGTGTGTGTGTGTGTGTGTGTGTGTATCATATACGTGCGCCAGCTTTATCATAGTGGACCTAAATCAATGCCAAAATTTAGATTAATAAAAACCCCGCGCCGTCGAAAGTATCCCGCGTTGATCCAGGCGGTGACACGACCCCGTGGTGGCGGTGCAATAGACGCGTCGGCGGGTTTGATGAATAGCGGCGTAGCGTTATACCCTTCTCTGCCGGGTCGTAATCCAAGCACGATGTTGTGTGCGTGTTTGCCGTGTTCGCGTGTGTGCGTTCACGAGTGCGTGCGTGAGTGTGTGCACGAGTGTGTGGACACTGTATATATATATAGCAGTAAATACATGGGTATGGGGGTGGGTAGTCGTGGTTAGCTTTGCAGCACGCGTTTTGGATTAACGGCCGCGGTGGGGGGGAGCTAAGGGATGGCGGGATTAGTGGATTACCGTCCGGAGCCCCGAACGAGACGGAACGAGGCTTTACACATACTTGCGATGCGCGAGACGACGACGACGACGACGACGACGGGCTGACATTGCCCGCGCCGCGGAGAACCAGCAAGTCTTTGTAATAGTTATTAAAGAAACCCTTCAACGGCTTCAACGTTTTAAACCTGCCCCCCCCCCCCGCGCAATTCATTTAATATAGGTATACGCGCATTCGAATTTAACCGCGTACAGTAGCGTTAACGGCTGTTGATGATTTTATTAACGTAAATATATATACCCATTTCCAGACGATACATTCTTACTCACCACGTGTGAAAAAAACAACCATTTTGAAATATGAATTGCACGATTTGAACGCACAAATAGCTTAAAAATCAATCGAAAATATATTTTGATGATATTGTGGCGAAACAAACTTCTGTTTATTTTTTTAACGAAACCCCCTTTTTACTGTAAATAATCTAGTGGATAACTTTTTGAAAGTCTTGATGTAGGTACCACTTCAAAATTCGAACGAGTGGTTTCTCAGTTATTTAAAATAATATTATTCCTTGACTATATTCTTAAAATAATATAAAAGTACAGAATATTATTCATTAATTGAATATGAAACAAGAAAAATGACCTGATGGTTAATTAATTTTTAAATAATTTCCAACATCGATGGTTATTGGACTACATCTGTATAAAATTAATTACTATTCACGACCAGAAACGAACTAAATTTAATAACGAATTTTGCCGTTTTTAAATTGTAAAATTGCTAAAATGTATACTTTGTAAAAATATCTATAAATCACAAAAATGAATATTATTTATTTTTTTTTTATTATTATACATTTATATTTATATTATACTTTATAAATTATAGTACATGTTTATAATATGTATAACTACTTAATGTAAACCATGTTCATAATAATGTGTTATATTTTAAAAATATTTTATATAAAAATCGGTATTTGCATAAATTTTAATTTTAACCTAAGGATTTATTATTGTCTCATTCAAAAAAAGCGATTATTACCGTTATTTGTTTTTATTTCGTAGATGGGCAAACTAAACAACAAACTACTAAATCTAACAGAAACTGTAATACCCGTTTTGTCCATTTTCGTAACACTAAAAGGACCTCACACAGCGATACTCACTCGAGTAGAAATAATGTAGTTTAATAGCTTAATGTCCATTTTGGTGGTTTTTTTTTACCGTTTTTCCCGTTAAAAGTCCTAATCCCCAACGATTCGTTGTCGCGAAAACCCGTTATTATGGTATATATAATTTTACGAAAGTTCCGTATCCCCACTGATCCCCTAGGGGTAGTGGGGCAAAAGCGTTTTTACTACCGAAGCGAAATACCTTGTCTCCCCCCTCCCATCTGGGTGTACGCAAATCCCAAGAGAGCCGCAGGGATAACTTATCGTATATATAATGTCACATCTCCCCTTCATCCACGTGTTTGTTTGCTTCCATCTTAAAACATTCGAACAACAAACATTAAAGTTTCCTGAAAAAGACAGAGCCAGACATCCCTTATATTTCTATTTAACTCTCATACCTCCAAACACAGTTTTTTTTTATTCTATTGATTGTCTTTTTCAGTCACACCAGTCAGTATAATATACTAACATATTATACGAGTATGTATTCGGCGTATAAAATAAACAACTGACAAAATAAATTTATTTAAAGTCACTATGTTATTTTAGTGTCTACCATAAATCTTTTAAATAAATTGTAGTAAATTCGATGTTTGGTTACTTTAATTTAATTTTATCTTATCCCTCGTGCAATTCAATAAAATTACAGTTATGAGTAATTTATTAATTTATAGAACGACATTGTATTATATTATTCTCAGAATGTCTAGAAATAATACTATGTACCTACTTAATTAAAGTTTAAAACAAAATTGATTAGACACTACTTATTATATACTATATACCCTTATTATTAATATTGTGCAGTTGGCTATAGTATAGCTGTATTTTTTCCTCTAAATCCTGGGGAACTTTGTATTATATGTAAGTCTTCATTCGTCCTTTTTGCAGTTTGGAATAGCGCCGAATTACGTTTAGAAAAAGTATACGAGCCCACAAAAGAAGAAGGTGTACAGAGAAGGAAAGGGGATGGAAAAAAACGTGTCGAAAGTAATTTCGAAAGGCAGAGGGCGAATTCCTAGCGCGTGGGGAAAATGGCACGGCAAATGGGTTACATGGCGCGCTATACCCGGTGTGAGAGGGACGGTCTGAGTCAGAGCGAACTAATCAGCCGGTTACTTTTGCGCCGGAGGGGACAAATCGCCACCACCACTTCCGGGGGCACCTCGTCCGTACGCCGTATACACGTGTACATATATATTATATTCCTGACCAGCGTCGAGTGATTGATGCGCGCAAACTAAAGCGCAAGACGTTTTTATTTCCAAAAATGTCCCACCTGACAGCCAAGTGTAGGCGAACAATAATAATATATTATGTAACGTGGCTTGCGTGTAACCAGTAAGCAAATGGTCCATTAACCGGAAATAAAAATCGTAACGCACCTTCCGGTTTTTATCACTCCGAGCGGTTTTCGCAGCGCACGAACACCACCATCAATGAGGGTGCCGATGAAATAATCCTCTATCTGAATGCGTTTTACGACGGACTGTAATGGTCTGTGTACGTTATATAAGGCATTTAATTGGGCCCATGAGAGTGACTAGAAATAGACATAGTTTAAGGTTTGCCGAGATTCAGAAGATAAATACAAATACGGAATAATATTATTTTGTAATATGCACCCTACTGTAGACATTAATCATAATTTATAATATTGTTTTTATCACATACCACTACCAATTTTCTAGATTATTTTACGAAACTATGTTTTAAAATTGTTTGAAAACGAGGAATTTTTCAAATACTAAAAAAAAACTTTGATATGATATAAAGAAAACAGAAATTTAAACATACGTTTCATTTGCTTATGTTTAGATAATTAATTAAGTAATAAAAGTTTGTATTAGTAAGTTATGCCCGTATAAAAAATTATAATTCTAATTTTTTCAGTTTATAATTAACAAGCTAGTATAGTAATTTCAATTATAAATAATTTATTGATATTTTTTTCTTACATTTAAAAAAATTACAATGAAAATAATAAACATAAATAGGTATTTAAAATTCCTTCTGCACAAAATATCTATTCTAAAAAGTTGCTACATAACGCTTTTTGATCAAGTTTTTACAAGAAAAATTAATCTCTATTTAACTAATAAAACACAAACCATTCTAAATTGTATAGATATCTCTCGTTTCACATTAAATGTAATACAAAAACAATTTTATACATTTAAAAATAGAATTTAAATGTGTATATTACATTAATTGAAATTTAAACTATCAATATTGTTTAATCGTGTTATTACTTTAATAAAATATTTGTTGGCGAAATTCTTTGATTTGAGAAGACAAGCAGAGTTATTTAAATGACACCTTAATGGGATTAAGTGTCAAATTAAAGTAATTAGTTTCACGGCGGGAGAGGGAAGCGAATGTCTTCGTCAAGCAAAATACTTGCGTTATATAATAAATAATGAAATCATCAAGCGACCCAAACTGTGCGATCTAACGATCTGTCTTTTTCGTACGAAGTATATAATTGTATAATGCGGCTGCATCAGTTATACGTAATTGTCAACTTATTGAAACCCATTAATTAACGTCCGTCTATACCAATGTTTATTTTTTAACAAACTAAAACAAAAAAAATTATTCTGCAGGATGGCGGGGAAATATCAAGGAAACGATCGCAAAAGGATGGTGGAATCTAAATACGGAACGGACGGACAAGGAGGTGGTTGCAGACTCGGGCGAACAACGACCAAGAACACCGGACGAAGAGGTAAATCGATGGCCTAAAGGGACGGTCAGACTTATACAATAAATGCATTTTTCCCCAGAGACTTCTTGGCAAGCTTTTGCCATGAAATTCAACACCACGCATCGACCATATTAATTTTCGCCTTATTAAATAAGTTCGTTCGCAATATACCCGACTTTTGAATTGTTTGAGTAGGAAGTAGGTAAAAGTGAACCTATAACTTTTATAAGATGTAATTTATTCACTTTACAAAAAACAGTCAAATTGGAAATGAGTAATAAATCTTATAGGTACTAATATACCCCGTTGAACATCATCAAATATAATACTATACTGTGTTGGATATATTTTATAGAAAACAATATTTTGATAGAAATAAATAAATTTAAAAAAATTACATCAAAAAAATACTTTTTAATCTCTAGTGAATATTTTTATATGAATAAACTATTGAAATATATTAAAACATTAAACTCATAAAACTCAATTATTTTTTTGATTAAGATCTTAAATCTTACTTAAGTATAGAACGATGAAATTATTAAATAATAAATATTTAGCTGTATAATATAATATGTTAGACGAAATAATAACCATAAACTAAAATTTAATTGTACATAAAACAACTCTAGATTCTTATCTGATTGTTTACAAAAGCCCATTTTTCTGATAACTTTTTACGTATGTAGTATAATACTATATAATAATATAATTTATTGTTAATATTTTTTTTTATGTAGTAAAAAGTTATGTTAAATACATTGTATATGTATGTGGTCGAAATTTTAGCATAAATTCGATAATAAAACAAGTTAAATTTGCTAGTTAATCATAACATTTTGAAAAAAAGAAAAGTTTTTTTTAAAATTATTCTGAAATCATAGTACAAATATTTAATGATTAATGGTTTTCAACCTTTAATATTATAGCATGGTACCTTCTAAATAAATTGGTCAAATAAGCCCAACAGGCACAATATTTTGGACATTTATAATTATTTATTGTAGCTTATGGGTTAGGGACTATTACAGACGTCTTTTGAGCAATCAAAAAAAAAAAGTAAATAAAACTAACATTATTATAATATAATGATTAAAATTTTTAGACTTTCCTTCATAATTCATTAAAATCTGTATACGTTAAAATATATTATATAAAATACAAAATAATTACTTGCTAAGAGACATACATACAAGAAATACTGGACAATAAAAAATTAGACTCGTTTAATTTTTCCTTTCGATACCTACCTATATAAACTAAAAGGATCTTAACTAAACTTTAAATATAAAATTATTAAATAGATACCTGTAAAAATCACAATAATTTTTCTCATTCCCGTAACTAAAATCTTCTTTTAAATTATTAAGTATTATACGATTTTAAACATTATATTAAATTTAATAGCGTATAATTACAAGTGAAAACTAACCACTGTCATGCAGGAACGACTCCAAGAAAGGACAACGCCCAGTATTCCTCTAACTTCTAATTCTGCATGGAAATTGATAATAGTATGAGCACCACCATATCAATGGTCAAATTTCTTAAAAACTAAAGTGAATATTATTATATCCATCTTGTTAAAAACGAAACGAACAATCGGTGATAAAATTTATTATTATTAATCATGTGCATACAACATAGATAAATCAATATGTAAATTATCAAAAAACTGTATGAATGTTGTTCGTTTAAATTTAATTCAATACAACACAATGAGTAAGCATGGATATATAAATATTTAATAACACGGAATATGTAATTTGTAACTATGCAGTTTTTACTGCAAAGCGTTATGCGATAATGAATCTATGGTCGCGGTTATAATAATGTACAAATTATATTTTGGCCATAACAACATTCAAAATTCAACAGCAGACATTGCATAAAAATAAGCTGAACAAAATATGTGTAATATATTGTACGTGTAGATAAAAAAATAAAATAAACAAAAAAAAATAATTTGATTTATCCATTATATTTAATGCTTATATAGATAAATAGGTTTTTATAGTGATTTAAAAATAAATGTATTATAATTGTGTTTGCTGGTTTTTCATATGTTACTATAAATAAAATTTATTATAATATAAATTATATATAATATATATTTACATTTATAAAATATTTTCTATTATTTTACTCGCAAAATTTAGAGTTAAAATATATTTTCACGACAGAATATTTAAAAACAAATTTATTCTGAGTTAATGAAAACACAAGAATACGATTTGTAGTTTTGAGACTAAAAATTAGTATAAAACAAGTGTGATAGTAACTTTAATTTAGCAATTAAATGTTTTTAATAGATAATTAGGGACATTACATAATAAGAAACATAATTTTATTCTTTTTTAAATATATTTTAAATAATGTAAATAGTATTATATTATTACACATATATTTGAATACATATTTAATGCGTACCTAATCAACTTACCATGGTATTCTTAAACTAAATATTTATTCCGGACATTTAAGTTGAATTTTAAATAAATAAATAATAAATTAAAAAAAAAAAATAAAATGTTTAGAAAAACAACTAAAATGATAAATAGGCTTTTTTTCAAAAATCTAAATAGGTAATACAATGATTAGATGAAGAAGTTATACATATATTTCATTAATTATAGTCAAACCTAATGTTGTAATGTCCATATAAAAATGTTGTATTTTACTGTACTATAAACTATTTAATAGTCAAAATATTGTCTTATAATCTCGTATTACTAATGCTTTATAGTTACAATTTAAATCTTAAGCCGATATAAAAAAATAAAAATGAAATATAGCGTGCTAGTAATTGTGGACTCTTTTTTTTATTACACGCGTATAATATTATAAGCCCACTCATGAATGAAAACAACATAACATTTTCGCCCTCTTAAAAACCTATCGCGATAATGATATATACATAACGTAGTAGCAGGTACCTGCTGTATAGCCGTATAGGGTACCCTATAGCGCGCATATAACGGGTTCGCGTGTTTTTTGGTAATTTCGTGGCGGCGGCTAGGGAGGGTGAAAAACTTCCATTCGCGAAGGGCGCTAGGGGGCGGATAAATGAAGAAAATGAGTTTTTCTGGCGATGCAGAAGTGTAACACGTCAACATAATCGAATTCCAGACCGAGTATCAGAGGCACTAAACGTATCGGAAAATGTGATCGAACGTATAATAATATATATATATAAACGATATGCAGGTCAAAACGCAATCAAATCGGTCGGATTTAAATTTTTCGTTTTTCATCAAATCGTAAATCGTGTATAGCTGACGCGACGAAATAATAATATCTTCCAGATCCGGGACGGACAGTTATTTTTTCTTTCCGACGGAATTGATTAATACCTGCAGTCGTACGGAATTCCCATGTGTGTGATACAATATAACAAATAGTAAATACATACACACACATATATATATATATTATATACATATGACTATTGATGCATCTATATAATATATATATACACACACACGGCTATTTGCGCGTGTGTAGGTTGGTTGGTCTACAAACATATACACACACAATATAATACATGTACATGGGTATACCGTACATGTACAATTAACCGTCGTGTTGGACGGGAAAATAACGTTTGTAGGCAAAACCGAGCAAACGTCCCGCCACCGCCGTCCTGTATGTATATATATATATATAAACAGTGCACAACACAGGGCACTGGATCAATACGAGGCCCAAAAGTTCACGGAGCGACCCCCAACTAGCGCTCTCTAAACCTATATAATATTATATATATACACGCGTACCGTTTTGTGTTACAAACCAGTATGAATTTCTTGTGAATTTTTTTTCGTTTTTCTGTTGTTTCTATTGTTGGATTTCTCTCGTGTGAGTTCTTAACCGCAAAAACATTATTATGTTGTATTTGTATTACGAGATATTTATATAGTTAAGCAATTTCGTTTGAATTTTTTCATTCATCTGCGTTAAATAGTCTTGTGTGATGTTTGTCGGTCTTTTAATAAATTAGACGATCAAAATAAAATGTCCGAAGTTATTGGAGAAAAAAATTCACGAACCCCATACTATATGTACTATCTAACTACCTGCATATTTCTAACGCGATATTTGCAGAAGATAATAATATATATTTCGTACGCAGACAATTAATTTTAAGTCTGACGTTTAAACAGAAAACCGTTAGTAACTATAAATTCAAATTACCTATTTATAGACTAACATTAAAAACCACATTGATTATATAGTTATTTTTCATAAAATAAAACATAAACTTTTCCTAAATTGCATGTATTTAAATACACGCGGATAATTAATAAATAATACTTATAACTAATGCTAAATGTGAAAAGTGGTTATCGTGTTACACGGATAACAATATTTTTATGTGATTTATCCATTAAAAAATAATTTTATCATACCGAGATGTATTTTAATATTATATTTCGAATAACTTTAAAATCAGTATAATTAAGCGTTTTCCATATGAAATAAATCTATAAAATAATTTTAGTATTATTCTGTTCTATTTTTATTCCACAATGTACTATAATTTTGTGTTATTAAATCTCTATTCTAACCAAAATTAAAATAAAATTTTATTTTGAATTTTAAATACATGGTAATTTAAATTAAAAGATATAATATATTTTTAATTTAAAATTAAGATTATAAATATATTTAGTTACAGCAATGCCATTACGTTAAAACGTTATGTTATTAAAAAAAAACCAGTCAAATAGATATTTGAATTATAATTGTTCTAAACTTTTAAAGAGTTCAAACTGTTTTTACAGTAAAAAAACAATGTTTCCATTAAGCTGTTAAAATACCCAAAGCAATTAACAGGTATAGAACATTGAAGGTTAAAATAGTATTTTATTATAAAATTACTTTTTAATTTTAGTCTTAAATATTGTGGTTTTTGTTTGTGTTAATTTTTTATTTGGGTCAACATCTTATATAATATATATATATATGAATAATAATTTGCTGATTATAGTTTGAAATAATTTTTAATACCTATTTGAATTATACACATTTTTTTTAATGAGTTATACTTATACTTTTGGAAGGGAAAATAATAAAATATCGTGGGTGCAGCACCTCAATAAGAAATTTTTAAATGAAGGTTAACTTTAGAGGTACTTATAGGCCATTAGTCAATTTCTTTTACGTCATTAAAAAAATTTTACAAATAAAAAAATAATTAATAATATCAAGTCACGAGTTTTATTATTGTAATTATAACAAATGTTAATGTATTATCTTATCTTTTGAATTTGATTATTTTGACACTAACAAATAATACAAAACCTAGTCATGTGCCAAAATAAACCTAAACAAGTTAAGTTAAAGAATTGTAATTATATTTTTCTGATAGGTAAAATTTTCTCGAAAAATAAAAAATACCAAACTGGAAACTTATTCTTTTTCCACTGAATCTAAAACAAACAGCTAATTCACGTTTTTGAATATTTATAATTCTATAAGAATATAATGATTTTGGTTTTACAACATTTTTATTTTAGATTCTAATTAATGAACCAAAGGAATGGTTTTATAATGAAGTATTTTTTTTAACATCACTTTATTATAATATTTATTTTTGTTAACATAAAGTTGACGTATTCAGTAAATTCACGAAGAGGTAGGTAATTTTTCAGTTTTTCACAATAGTTTCTTGAAGAGTAAGGAAAACTACCAACAGCCATCAACAAATTTTAAAGAAATAGTAAGATTTTATCCGAAGTCCCACTCAAAATAATTTTTATAATATTATTACAGTATTACTTTCAAATATGATCATACAGTTATATTGCCTGAAGCTAAATGAAATTAGGACTTATACTTAACGCTCAAGTATAACTACTTAAAAGTTATATCTTGTTCAGTTTCTTTTTATTAATTGTTCACTAAAAATATATATATATATATTTATTTATTATAATACATTTTGTTGTTATTTTTTAATAATTCATTATTCAAAATTATTATCTTAATTCTATTGATTATGCATTTATAAAAATTGGAATAAAATCCAAAAAAAAAAATTATTATATTATATATTACATATTTTACAAAATATGTTCTATCAATAATTTTTCAATAAAATTATGAAAATCCAAGAACACTG
Source organism: Schizaphis graminum (assembly GCA_020882235.1). Classification (NCBI taxonomy): domain Eukaryota; kingdom Metazoa; phylum Arthropoda; class Insecta; order Hemiptera; family Aphididae; genus Schizaphis; species Schizaphis graminum. The sequence goes on from CM037034.1 coordinate 42,175,865, forward strand.
CTAAATAGTTACTTAAAAATGTGAACAAATTAATAAACATGGGAAAAAATATTATTTTAATGTTTTGAATTAGGTACTTAATAAGTTCTAAAAATTATTATTTTTAGATTTAGATTTTGTAGCGGAGCAATAAATATATTTATTTTACAATAATGTATCTTTTCTTTTTTGTATATGAATAAACGATAGGTGGTTGAAAAAATACTTCGATTTTCCAATTGAAGGTTTTTTTTTTTTTTAGAAAATTTAATCTATTTTATACTTAAAAGGGGTTAAAATTCCCAGTATTTATTAAAATAATTAGGAAAATAAAATATGATAAAATAATAAATACCAAGAAAAATGTAAATCATTAACCTAAACCAGTTTTAGATAAAATATATTTTATTTTTTTTTTGCATACCTCAAAAACACTAGGTACTTGAATAATATTATTTTATATTCATGATGAAATATGATGATATAATTTTCAAAATATGTTCATTCTTTTTGAGCCATTTATGGGTATTTATGGGTATGCAGTCTTCGAATTTTTAATTTTTTTTTTTATAAATACTGATAAAACACAATATAATTTTATTTTATAGACATTTGAAGTTCTAACTTTGACAAAATTCGTCAAAATCACAAAAATTTGCAGCTGAAAATTTTTAAAAATGTTAAATTGTATAGCTAAAGGTTGATAACTTAATACAAGCACTATATATATAGCACTTATAGGCAAAGTAGTGAAATTGTTGAAACTAAAAATGTTTAGTTATTGTGAAGTCAATTATTTTATTAGAATTAAAAAAGACTATTCATAAGGACTTCAAACTTTTACATAATTATATCTATTATTATTTCTACTTTACCCCATGAAATCTTCAAAATATGTAGAATAATTTATAGTCAACTAATAATACTTCTTTATACCAAGAGTACCCTTATTCACACTGTAAATTTTACTGTAAAGTGATATTTAATCAAAAGTTAATAACAGTAATATAATATGAATAAATATATATTATTATAATAATCAAATATTAATATTATTTATAAATGCAATATTTTCGTCGAAAATTAAGTCAACCTACTGAAATATTAATATTAAAATTTAAAATAAAAATAATCTACTTTAATAACAATATCAAAAAACATATTATGATAAATATACTTAATGATTTAAGCTAACTTGAAAATTTTAAGTGTCTACCGTTTTCGCTCAGACTCGTTTTACGTATACAATGATATATCATATAGAAATTCAATTAAACACATGCATTAACAATGACCCACTCGACACCTGCTATACAGAAGAGTGTACCCGCTTGCTCGCCTTTTGTTTCTAAGTTGGATATGTATATCATTGCATTTTATTGACAAGGAAACTTAACATCATTCGAAAACTTAATTCAATTTTTTTTCATGTAATTATAAAATAAAACAACATAGTCATCCTTATGCAAAAATAGAAATAAGTATAGGTACATGGTTTGTTGGATAAAAGTTGTATATTCAATACAATTTTTTAATTATTCTTGTTACAGATTTGTGTATTATTTCATTATAAAATCTACTAACTTAATTACTTCAATTAAGACAGAAAGAGAAATAATATAAAAAAATTGATTAATTTCTTTTTTAAATTAGAGCTTTTATGAGTCATGTTCTTTGCTTCTTTGCATTAATAATATTAAAATTAGAATTCTCAAAGCATTATTAACATTAGTACTTTTTATAAAAAAAAAAAAATCATTACTGATGCTTTTTTTGTAATAAATGATTGTATTATATTTTGTTATACATATAATTTCCAATCAGTTTCATAATAAATATTTATTTATACAATTTATAAAACAAGAAATTACATTACGAGACATAATAATAAGAACATTTGTTTTATAGATATTTACTAACCTAAAATCAATTTTGTTTGAATCAGTTATTTTCTAACATTTTTATCTTTAAATGATGAAACCATTTCTGGTATAAATATTATTAAAAAAAACAAAAAAAATTATAAAATTGTTTCTAAAATTCGTTAAAGTGAGTAAGTATAAAATCAAATTATATATATACATATTACATATACTATATAGTATATAAATAAATATCAAAATCATTTTTTTAATGCCATTATTGATTGTTTTTTATAATAAATCTATGATATTATAATATTACGTACTAATATAACTGGTACTAGAACCAACCGTAATTATTGCTTTCTTATGACTTGAATATAAAGATAAACTATTGAGTTTGAAAAACAGTCCTTGGTATTATGAGAATAAATTAATAAATAACTAATATTATTATACATATAAAAAAAATTATGCATTACAATAATCAAATTGACCAATTAAAACTTGTATAAATAATTCAAAGATAAAACTCTTTTTAATTTATCATAAGATATTTTTCCTGATCAGTATAATCTTAAATACTTGTAATAAGTCATATAAAAAATAAATTTAAATAATCTATCAGACAAACATTCTGGAACTGCGTTGTATAATAAATTAACTAAATATAAAATTCTGCGTTTTATCATGATATTCAAAATAATTTTAAGAACAATTTTATGTTTATTTTTTTTTTCAAATAAAAACTTGTTTACATACCTATAATAACAATAAATATAAAAAATGTTTTTCAATAATATTATTGTAATGATAAAAATTATTAATAAGGTTAATTTTAAGTCATGTAGGTACGTATAAACTAAGTTACTTATAAATTATTTTCATTTTTTAAATGAGAAAATTTAACATAATATTATATACTTTTATTGTCTTTGAAAATCAACGTTGACTTTTGTTCTCACTATGGCATTTAAAGTGGATCAAGTCATACTTCCTACTCGTAACACCAGCAGTTCCCCTAGCCTACTTGGAGTGTTTTGTAGGGACACGGACAGAAAAAATAAAAGAGAAAAGAGAAAAAATAAAATAGGAAAAAAAATGAGTCACTCGCCCTTCACGCGTGTTTGCCATTGTATCCCTCGAGGCTACACTTGCCCTTTTTTTCAACTGCCACCGTTGTTATAGGTCGGGTCGACCTATTCTATATATTATATTATATTCTCCGCGGAGATGACGACGCGGCGATCCAACTGCGGCGTGTTACTGTATCGTCAATCGTATTACATGCGGATCCGACTTACTAAGTCATCTTGGTGTACGTCGGGAATTTCGAAAGTTTCAAAAACGGTTAAACCAAGGCGGTACACGCGTGTATGCGTGACAAAACGAGTTCCACTCGAAAACCATCACGATCCGGTATCGCGAACTGTAATAAAATGGCATGTGACGGAATTTAGAAATATAACTATAATAATATGTAGGTACCTATATGGTTTAGTTCCGGTTCTCGATTTTACGGCACATTGGATACAAATGTATATGTTTTAATATAATATATTTTTTATTGCTTTTGCCTATTTTTCAAACTTTTAAGTTTTAAATAATTCCCATACTATAGTATTATATAATTTCAAGTGTATGTATGTCATATATTCACTGTGTGTACTTATTATTTTCTAACAGAAATTAAAATCTGCGCTTATAACCGAAGGAGATTTTTTTTTAAACTGACTTATTATAATATAATAAATATATAAATTTCAAACGCTATTTAAATTTATATGGGCAAATTATTGAACCGTATTATAAGGTATTATTATAAGTACCCATTACGCTAACAAATAAATAAAATATCGAGTGTTTAGTAATTCAATATTTATTATTATGGTATGTGAAAAATTGATTTTACCTTATTATTTTTCAATAATTCCTTCTATTACGTCGTTTTCTTTAGGTAAGTGCTTAATCATTAAATTGCTACCTGGGCATAGCCCGCATGTGGGGCGTTGAAAGTTTCCACGCACACGCCGGACAGCTTATGACTGAATATATAAAATTCATCATATATATTATATATTACATCTACAAAGGTTGATGAATCGTTTAGCGTGAAAAATCCGTGGAAAGTCTGCTGAGCTTATATGTACACATATAGTGTGTACACTTTTGTTTTCTCACTCGGAAAACCCCCATACCTCGCGGCCGTTCTTGTGAAAACCTAGCGCAGTTATATTGCAGTGTCGCGGGTTCGCTGTATAATTTATAAAATATACATATTATATGGGACGTCGTTCGCCAATGCCGTCGCCGACGTGACGTGTTTCCATTTACATAGCTAATGACCCTTGGGGCCGGACTGAGTCCCGCGGCGGTGCAGCTATATAGACGGTGCCGGTGCAGTGCGGGTGAGCAACCCCCCCCCCTTCGCGCGCGCGATGAACTGCACTGTACACAAAGCGTACTATAATAATAATATGTACATATTATACCCTATCCAGCGAGTGCGGGTGAGCATAGTAATATTATGCGACATTTTTGTTCTATATTTTTTATACTTTCTATATAAAATATCTAGCATCTTTATTGCCACGCTCGAAATATGGATCTACCACGTATAATACTACTGCAGTAGGCTGGATATTGTATGTAAAACAATTCTTTTATCACTATGGGAAAACACTTTTTTTTTAAACGTAATTTTAACTTTTAAGTAATAAATATATACAACATTTTTGGAAAAAAGGTTGTAAAGTAAAAAGTATTGTAAAGTATAAAGTATGTTCACTTTTTGTATTTTTAAATAAATACTTACAACTTAAATTGCATTCTCTAGATACTTGGAATATTTCAGAAAATTTCTATCAAATTTAAAACCAGTATAGTTAAGCAAGTTAGAATTACAAATTTTCAAAATTTAGATGAATGGATGAGCCGTGAGCAACATAATTTCGCTGCAAGGTACCGCACTCTAACAATCTACTCTGCACTCCACCAGTTAAAATGTATATATTTTATATTCCCTAATAAAATAATATATCAAAAATGCCAGATATAATAAAGTATAAAATATGTATTTATATAGTTATATATTATATTATGATGCTCTTCGTACGTTATAAGTTAATTATATTATTAAATAATACTCAAATATGCTGTAAAACTTATTTACTGCACATTACACTGGATTATTTGGTGCTACATGATATTTAATAATATTTTTACAGAGCAATAATAAATTATAGATATATAATATAATATATTATATATATATATATATATATATAAATATGTCAATAAAATTGAATTTGGTATAATAAAATATGCATCCTTTTACAGATTTTCTGAGAAAACATTTTATTCGATATGGAGTATGGTTGAATGTTGACTGTCGTGTTGTCTAGACATTATTTTCAGAAACACTTTTTTTTGGAAAAAATAGTATATTCTTTTGCTGATTTATTTGACACTTGCAACATAAAATGTAATACCTATGTATATATTTTGTTATTTTTTAGCTCCATAGAAACACCTTAACAGTTTTATTTTCATATTTAAATTAAATTTTAAGTGCTATTTTCAATAAACTTAAGTCTCAAATGGTAGTTCTTTAATGCAATATGGTTTTAAAATTGTACTTGTATCCTTAGATTGATACTAAAATGCCAAAATAATTTATTTCTAACACTTAAAATAAAAAATAAATATGTATTGTAGACATTAGAAAATACATTGGGCGATTTTATTTGAGTATATCAGACCAAATACATATATATTATAATAGTATTAGCTCAAAATATTCAAAACTATAACAAAATAAAATATTTGAACAACATGGAATAATAATCGAATTGTTTTATGATTGAAAATAGAATAAATTATGGCATAAAATAAAATGAGATATAAATATAAAGTAAAAATGCCAATAACAATATTCAGATTGAAAATATATTGAAGAAAATAAATATGAACCAAAAAATACGGTATCCAAGAATAGTATTACAAAAAGCTTCTCAATAAATACATTAGGTACCTGTAATATGTGACTCTCTGTCTCCAATTGTATTTCTGACAATGTTATCAATTTTACAATATATATATATATCTGCTTGAAATAAGTTAGTTATTTATGAAATAATGTGTTTTATTTATAACTTTTTTATTTGAATTCAATTTACAAAATATAAATACTATCAAAACACGATTCATGTATTAGAATTAATATAGTAAGAAGCATAGAAAACTTATAAATTATAATTTTAATTCTAGTTGACAGATAGTTTTATTATTTTCTTGACATAATATATGTATTCATTCATACAATCAAGGTTACCTCTACATTGTTTAGATAACTATCATTGAAACTTTAGCCAAATAAATCGATTTTATGTATTCATTTATATTCTATTATGGTGAAAATCAAATGGTTATATGAACCCTGTTCATATTTTGCATAATATTTGTGTATGTTATCATAATTATCGTTCATATTTTGCATAAACATAAAACAAACAAAACAATACTAAAATATTATATTGGTTGGTACTGTAAACTTTATAATTACAAGTTCGATTGTTTTTACTCCACTGCATTTGAATTAAACTATCTAAACTATACACTAACACTGTAATTTATTGACATTTTAATTAATATTACATTGGAATAAAATAAATATTTCGTATTTTCAAGTTACAAAACACAGTATTTATTATTCAAGCATTTCAGCTATTGTAGCGCAAAAACAATTTAATTTATTTACTTTGGCGTATAATAACCTTATTAGCTTCAATAAAACGCAGAATATTATAGCGCGAAAACAAAAATAACAACTGCGCTGCAGAAATATACAAATAAAGACAAATAGTACCTATTTATTTTATTATGAAACATATTAATATGCATTATGTGGTACATTGATTTACTTCAACCATACATTATGTTATTTTATTTTTTATATAATAAAATGCAATGTTGTTCGTGTCTTATTAGTTAGGTACACCGTACGCATATTATATATATATATTTTTTTTAATGTAATATATTGTTTAGATTTATGACTCTTTTAGCAATTGTATTATACGTGATACAACATACATAGCATAATATAACTTGACTTTTCGAAGTACCAACAACCGTATTTTCATTTATCTTAGTCGCAGCGCACCGCAATATATAACAGGAGTAAATAAATTCTTTTTATTTATATTTTTAATGAACATTTTAAAAGCCAGCCAGCAGGACGTCTACCCCCGCAGGAATAGTTGCACGTTGGTTCTTTTATCTTTTTTTTTTTTTTTACCTCCCGCTCGTTATTACATCCGGTTGTTTTATGCACCCGCGTGTATATATTATTATATTTATGCATAAAAAAGCGATATTTACCGCATCCTTTTCACCCTTGTTGTGTATAGATATGGTTTATATTATTTTGCTTTCGCTTTGACGCGTTCACGCGACGAAAAACAAGCACAGCATGATGCGTGCAAATCCTGTTTGCGATTTCAATCGCTTAATTAATTTTCTTAAATTGAAAGTTATAAACGATAGTTCAAATGCATAACGGTGTGACCGCGAGTTTACACTGTACTTGTTATAAAACTTAGATGATACATTATATAATACATTAATACACTAACTCAATAATAATAATAATAATAATAATATAATATTGTGTGTTTATAACAAAAAACAACACGACATACGTATTATTACGTATTACGCCATAACATATGTGATAACATTCAACACATTTATAAATCAGGCACGATTTTGAAAAAGGAGGTCCTAAAAAGCAAATCCTATTTCTACAAAATCCTTAATTTTATATTGTTCTGTGTCACTAATAACGTTTTTGTATAGCTTCAGTCCAAGTGCGAATACATCCATTTCCGCTAACTCGTTGTATATATATAAATACAGATGATAATACATTAGTACCTAAACCTATAAGTCCCTTTGAAACTTTAAAATGCTTTTAGTGTGACGCCTATTTTTCTGTTGCAATCTCTCGTCGATGTACAATTCTTTTGATCGTATCCTACACAATATTTATTATTATACACGATGTTCCCGGTGGCTATTTTTTACGACTTTTCATACTGCACGTTTTTTATAGCCACACAAAAATGTACTACTCCCTTTGATTGAAAAGCTTTTATTTATTTAAACCTTGTATTACAATATTATATAGTCTTGGCAAGACATTTTAAAATAGAAGATTTCAATCTTAATAATTCAAGTTAAGGTACAAATAAGCAAGTTATTGATACGCTCGAATATATTACAAACAAATTATTTAATATACAGAATTTTTTTGTTGGTTCTTAGGTTTTGTAAACGAATTTACAAATGTTCATATTGGGCAACGCGTTCTACTGCTTTACCTATATTCTATATAATATAATATTATTATATTGAAAACTTATATCGATATAAAATCCAGCCCGTCATCTTTGACACCTAATAAAAATATAAATTCAATGGGATAAGTTGCTACAGTTATTTTTTCGATATTAATTTTTCCTAAAATGAACGTTTAATAAAAATTTACAAGAATAATATCGCTGAGTGACGCAGTGATTGTAACCGTCTAGACACGTCTTAATGTATTAAAAACGATAAGTTATTGTGTTCAAAAATCGACGACTGCCATTTTTTTAACGGTTGATTGGTGATATTTATTTTTATTAATATACGAATTGCAATAACATTAATAATAATAATAATAAAAACAAAAACAAGTCAAATATGCTTATTTATTCAATTCTGTTCAAAGTAAAAAAATACCTCGAGTTACACCCCTTTTATATTATAAAGCGAGTCCGAAGCTAACCTAGTGCATAAAATCCGTAAATCAGTCATAATACTGCAGGATTCGTAAAATGACATGTATAATACAGGAACCATAGTGTTGAGTTGTAACTTGTAAATTGTAATATTATAATCATCACATAACGTTGTACTCGTGTAGTAAGTGAAAGTATTATACCTTTATATAAAATTATCTATAATATACGTAAAATATACTTATAGTTGCGGTTTATTATTCGTCGCAATAATTAAGTATCCGTGATTCTTATATTTTTTGTATTAAGTACGTATGAAAATAGTACCTACCTATACCCTGGTACCTAGCTATACTCGTTATATCTGAAAACGCTCACTGCGCACACTACACACGCACCCCATGGAAATAAAAACTTTGTCCTCACACGACCGTGACGCGTACATATACATATACATGTAGTGATAAATATCATACATAAATATGTGTTTTTGTGTGTGCGTGTGTGTGTGATAATATGTGTATATAATAAGCGCGGGTTGGCCGTATTTTCCAGAGCGATGGGAAACGGTGACACGTGCACCGCGACGTCGGACTTACACACACACACACACATATATACACCATATATACATATATATTATATACACGAGTATAGTGGTATAGTAGTAGTATCGCGGTGTACACAAAGGGAGCGGAGGGCGAAACAATAATCATTATTGTTGCTGTATAGTATACATAACCTCACCCCCGTGTAAAACGACCCCTTTGCCGGCGGATCATCTTCCTTCGTCCCGTTATTTTGACGCCGCCGTTCCCACCACGTGATGAATAATTTTTTTTTTTTAAGCATATCTCTCACCTACCTCAGACGACCCTACGGCCCCACGGCCCCCCGACGGTGTTGTATTATTATAATATAATATTTCTCCAACGGCGTTTACTCCTACACCTGATGATATACGACATGTATAATGTATTATATATTATATATATTTATTTGTATATATATATATATAGGTACTCTGCGCGCCCGAAGATGATATAGTATGGCAAACACTCGGCAACAATGACGAGACGAAATGACGACGACATAATATTTGAACGACCCGCCACGCTCCGGTGCAATCTTAAACCAACTATTATATATACGTAGCTGATACATATATACACGCGATACACAGTTGTTACTGTTGTTGTAAGCTTTCGAAAACGACGTCTTTTGTTTTCCTCCGTATTCTCTCTACCGGTTATGCTACTGCGTTATGACAATACAACAATAGCGTAAACGGCTATTTTATGACATAATTTATTTTTTCAAATTTCTTTCATACGCGTAAACGTAGGTATTCTCGTGGATTTATACGACACAAAACGAATTGTTTCAATATCTTGTGTAAATTAACTTTGTTAAAACTGTTACGAAAAGGATTAACAAATAATAACAATATGTTATTATTATCATCGAGTCTGTGTATTTAATGTATTAAAAACATATGAATTCACATGTACTTGGACATTCAAAAATAGTGAAATATGTACTGGAAATTCCGCAATATTTTGCTAAATATACTAAAATAAATAATTTCCTGTTACGTATATTATAGCTTGAAATGTAATCAATATAATATAAAAGTACAAAGTATGTATAAAATATTTAAATTATATATTATATACAAATATTATATTGTATACTATATCATGAAAAAAATTTAAGCTCATAAAAAAATAATAATACATTTTTAAGAAATTACGCAAAGTAAAATTTTGATATCAAATAATTAAAAAATTATATAGGAATCAAACTTGTCCAAATTCATAATATATTTCTCAAATTAACAATGAAAACTAAAAAAAAGACCTGTTACGTAGGTTTATATTCACAAACGTATAAAATATGTAAAGTAAAATATTGTTCTTAGAATATGATAATATTAAACAAAATTTGTATTTTAGTTATTTGGAATTGAGGATGGAATTCATCATCATGCGAAATCATTAAATTCACAGACCTGATTACCATACTTTATTAATTATCATTAAAATGTGAACGCGTCTTATAATGATGCCTTTCACTACAATCTATTATAGATTGTACTAATATATTATCGTCAACCACTTGAACTAGTATTTATATAGTTAATTACTAATTAACAACCTATCTGTTATTCAACGATTTACTAGAAAAAAATTCAGCAAATTAATAACTATTAAAAATGGCATATTTGAACGCCCACAGTCTTATATTACGTCTGACATTTTAGATTAATAGACCAATTTTGTCGTTTAAGCTCATTATTATTATAAATCGTCCACAGGCTAAATTCAGCCACAGACCAGCGAGTCAGTCACGTTTGCAAGTATACCCACGTCTTATTATTATGTACACAAAATACCTCGAAAATACGCCTAGATATATAGTGATTAATAACGAGTTTTTATCTATGCGGCGGCGGCGCGCAGTTAATCATTTATTTTCTGTCACAACTCACAACACTGTATATTATAATAATATACCAGAACTTAATTGGGCGTAATGCAATAACCTGCAAAATTATATTGTCCACGCACGGCGTTATCGTTCATCATCATTTGCTGTTTACCATAACAAAAGGCATATAATTCTCCGGCGTGACACGTGTCTAATTGGAAATACATATACACCGGCACCCCCATAAACATCCACCGCAAAAGGGTCCAGATGGCCGATTGTTGAGTTTGCTTTTTGGCGTAAATCCCATATATATATAGTTAATTTTACGTCGAATTAAATAAAAAAAAATAATAATATATTAATAACACGTGCCCAGTATATATCACGAAGATCTGACATAATATTTTAAACGTAATTATAGTGTAAAACTGTCAGACCGTCGTTAACCACCCTGTATAAAATATATGGTCGATATCAATGCTATCGAACGCCATACCAACACATTTCGTTGTTCGGCTATATGCATCCAATAAATCGTGATATTTATTTTTATAGGAAATAAAACTATGTAAATATTGATGATCACACGTAGGTAAAAATAACGGAATTATAAATCGCAATATAATAAGTATACGCATAAATGCACCATTTTTCCGAGTTTATATTATATAAATATTAAATATTGTACTCCGTAAAGGGATCGTTTTCCACTCCAGATATATACCGTGTTACGTAGCAATGCACGTTTTCTGACGATCCGAACACGAGAAAATAATACCTACATCGTATTTCAATGTTAACTTCTGTTGGGGGATTCTTCGAGATCCCTACTACGCGCTGTGTGTACCCATATTCACTAATTGACGAGTCCGACTGTACGTTTAATTGGATCAGGAGGGTGGATATGAAGAGTAGAAAAACAAATTGGACAAACAATAACGCTCCAGTGGGTAAACAAAATTGTCGAACCAAAACAAATAAAAGCATAGGGTCCACAGTTTTTAACGAGCTGAAAACTATTCATCGTTTTTCACGTCTGTTAATGCATGAATAGAACTCGTTTGAAAATGTGACGTAACGTAATATTTTTAAATAAATCTATGTATCCGTTTAATATGCGTATCAATTAAATATGATGAAAGTATAACAAAAATAAATTCATTCAGAAATGCTTGGTTATCTGAAATGTAAATACATTACATATAAATGCTATACAAAATTATATAGATTTAATCTATATCAATTTTAAAGTAAAAAATACTTATTACTTGCTGTTTACTGGGTAATTATAGAATCCTAATAAACTAAATTCAATCTAATTTAACTAAAAACAATACTAAAAATATAATGATATGAAGTACGTATTTTATTTTAACATAATATATTATACTTGAAAAAATTGTAGAAAACGTGTACCTATACCTAATAATAATAATTAATATTCTTAATAACAATTTTAGATTGTTTAAATTATAATGAATAATTCATCAAGTATGCTTAGACCTGTTATTTTCTTTCATAATGGTTAATATGCTTTTTCAAATTTTGATTTTAGAAATTTTTAATATTAAAGACCATAATTTAAAATACTTAAATTCTTTTACACCATTTAAAGACTTAAGAATGTTCTGTGGCGGTACTAAAACTTTTTTCCGAACAAAAATTACCCTTTTTTACCTGTATACCTATTATTAATCAAATAATTTTTACGAAACTAAATGTTTAAAAAGTATTTTATGAGTTATTAGAATGTATATACTAAGGATAAAAGTCCTTAAAAATAGTTTTCCAGAAAATAGAAATATATAATAGATGTAGTACCTATTTGAAATATTACTAATTATTCCTGGGCAATCGTTAAAAATAATATACTATACTAATAGATAAATATTAAATTTATAATATCTTCAGTATGTACACACAATATTAATAATGTAAAATCTGCATGTTCGAATTTTGATTTAAGTACACAAAAATATTTTTAAAAAAACCATCTACTTCATAATTATTACAAAAAAAAAGAATAATTCTCATTAGTAAAAAAATTATGCATAAAACTCCTTAAATTATATAAAAGACTAAGTACTTGAAAATATGGTCCTTAAGTATACTTAAAAATTTCAAAAATCAAAATTTGGAAAAATTCATTGATAATGAACAAATAGAAGTGTAGTAGTAAGAATATTACTAAGTATTATCCTGTATATAAAGTATTTTAATAAATTAAAAGATACCTAACTAATTATATTTACATAATATAATATTAATTATTTATTTAACTTTTTAAGCATATATGTATGGTTTCATTTGATACATTATATTGTTTGTGATAAAATAATATACAATATGCAAGTCGTATCTTACCAATATACATCTATTCAAATAATAATATAAACTATTAAACTTATAAAGTACTTACTAATTGAATTAATGTTTACCTACTGAATAATATGTCATATCATATTATAATAACTTATTATAAAATAATGCATTCAGTGTACGTATATTAATACAATATGTACCTAATATTATATACTGTATATATTCTATAGAATATAATTTGATAAGCATTTTATATCTTATAAATTATAATCAATATTTACTATCCAATAACTAAATACAATTTAAATTATTTAATTTATTTATATTTAATGCACAAATTGTTTAATAGATATTTAAATACTTATACAGTTATACGGTTTAGTTTTTAAATTTGACAATTAATTTATAAGGAAGTATAACCGTTTAATACATACGATACGTATTAACTAATATAATTTGCATTTTTGTTAATTATGATTCAAATTTAAGACAGTAAAAATAATGCACAAACTAAAAATAATATTTAAATTAATATTTTTTAAATACGTCTTACAGTTTTAAAAATATAGACTTATTATTATATCAAAAAAGTAGGTAACTGTTCTGTTAGTAGGAGTTTAGTGTATCTTATTATTGTGTAAGTCACTGTCATGAGTATGTTAAATTTGAAAAAAATTTTTCAAAAGAAAAATTATTCTGAGCAAAAATGGTTTGATCAACATTATTAATTTATCATCATATAAATATATTGTTATTAATTATTACTATATAAATGATATTAACTAAAATATAAATATTTAATAATCTTAAATAGGCAATAGGATAAATTTAATCTATATATGTTTTGAAAATGACATAGTGTATATAAAATATAATAATATACTTAAAAGTTTCAAATTTCCACGAAAAATATTTTTGAATTACAATAAAATAACTAAAATTGTTATTCTTTGTTTAAACATCGAATTTCATTCAAATTTAAACATCAAGTATATTAGAAAAAATCAAGATTGTATATTTATTAGATTTTATGGTTACAATATGAACAAAACTACTTATGAAGAACGTCGTATACAAACCTTAGCTATAAGAATCAAACACTTAATACACTATGAACTACAATATAATTTGAAATTTTTGTGATTTAAACTAATATTATCAAATTTTAAATTTTAAAATTTAAATGCTTATAAAAAAAATCTTGCATTTTTGTTTACCTATTTAGAATTTCTTATAAAAATGCAAGATACATATTTTAAATATTTTATAATGTCAAAAAATGTATTAGGAACCATATATTAATTTTAAATTCTTAGGATTGAATGTTAAAAATTCTAGGAAATTTCAATTACAAAATAATGTATGAAATTTTTATAATTTTTCAGGGGTTTATAAAAATACTAAATTTAAATATATTAAAAACTGGTTTTATGTAAAAATTTCTGTTTTTCCTTCATTGGTTTATCCTTATTCCAGAGTTATTATATTATTACTGTGAATTTTCAATTTTAACATTAAAAATTACCATTTAGATCAAATTTGCTATTAAAAACCACCTTCAGAATTGAATATCAAAGCATGTTTTCTACTAAATACTATATATATATTACGGGCAAAGTAGAAAATTCGGACAATGTATACAATATCCTAGGTATATGGGGCAATGTAAATTGTGAAGTATTTATACAAAATAATCTGCATAATCTATTATGCTTTTATTGCAAATTATTAATATTACATTATTATACATAATTAATAATCATGAAATAATAAATTAGCTTAAATTTACATTTAAAATATTGTGAAGTATATTTATTCTAACAATTACATAATTAATAATCATTAAATTTGCTATGCCTATTCTCTGATTAAACACTAACTATATTATACATAATTAATCAATTTTTATATTATTATTATTTTTATTTATACTAATTTATTTGTAACATATACACTAAACAAACACATTATGTAATCAATACATTTATCGCCCCGACCAAGATCTAAAAATGTCCTGGACATATACAAAAAATTAAAAAAAATTGTAAATACATTATAAAATAAACATAGTTTTGAATATTCTATAAAAAAAAAAAGTATTTTAATTCAGAACATTAATAGATAATAAGCCACCAGTTAAATGTAACTTCGTTTACTTTCACAGATGCAATGTCAATATAATTTCTATTTTAAATGACTTTCCATATTCAATTACAATTTTTTTTTTTTAATTTAGTCTTAAAATTAAGCTTTATTTTAATCTGTAAATCCTATTTAATAAAATATAATATTATTGAATTATATATTATAATTTTTCTGAATTTAGTATACCTACATATTATTATAATTTTTAATACAAAATATAAACACATTGAACGAGGAATTTCCTCCGATACTAATGTATAGAATTTATTATGATTTATATTAGAAGCTAAATTGCAAATATAATATAGGAACGCCGGTGACCTCGTTTCAAATGGAACCCAGGGTAAAATTATTGTTACATATAATTCAACCACAGCGGTTGCGTGCCGGCCTATGTGCCGAGGGCAACTTATTGATTTTCACCTGGCTGCCAGGGACCTAACTGACTGCGCCACTCCGCGTACAAAAATTACATCGTTCTGCGCCGTATTTGCTTTTTTGAACCGCACATTTTTACGCTTTAAAATGTAACCACCAATTTTATTCTCCGTGAAATAATTGCATGTTAGATTAACCGACCAATCTATTTGATTACATGAAATTTATTTAATTAAATAATATATAACCATGTTACGCCATCTATATAACCGCAAAATATGTTTAATATATCTGATAAAAAAAAATCCTATTTAGATATGCCTCAGGTATATATTTTCCACTCCAATTCGTTGAAGGATTAACTCTATGGAATAAATTCTCTCAAGAACTTAAAAACAATACATAATTCAATATGTTTCGATAACAGAATACTATTAAATTAAATCTAATTACATTTAATGTAATTAATTAGACATTTGTACATAATTTAAACAGGTATTAAATGTAAATGGTTCAAATTAATTAAAGGATTTAGATGAAAAAATTGAATTAACAACTTTTAACAATATAAAATTATTACATACATTTTTCAATGTATATAAAAAGTAGGTATTATATGTGAGGAAAATTCTTTAATTTGTTTCATGAAATGTAAACGTATCTAAACGTGTGTCAATATAAACTATCTGTACTGTATACTTATAATATTATATAGTAGAAAAAAAATGCTATTTTCTTTATATATTTCAGCGTTCTTTTACTGCATTATTTACCCAATTTAAACACTGTCTATAGTAATATATTTATGGTAGCATTGTATAAAATTATTCATAGAATTTAGTATATTCTTTAAAGCATTGCTTTAAATATATAAATATTCAGATAAAAGTATGTAAATGTAAAAAGTGAGGAATTATGTTAAATTCAATCAATTAAATATTTTACTAGAACATATTATAAAAGTATATGAATAAATAAATGGCAAATTAAATGTCTCAAATATAATCTGACTTTACTATTTTCTATACGTGTGCTTACAAAATTTTAAATGTTACATTAAAAATGTAGGTACGTATTATTTGTAATAGTTGGCATATTAGATAAATCATTGTTTTTTAAGAGCGACAAGAACTTACTCGTACATAGTGCAAGTTATACAGACGAAATATAAAAAATAAAAATGTCAAAAACTAATTTCATGTTGTTCGCTTCAGCATGATTTTGTATTATAAAAAAGACCACTTTTGCATTTTAAAATAATATAATGAATCATATCATATTAGAAAAACGTTTCTAAAATAAAATCGATATGTATACCTACTTTAATAAATTCTGTATACATCAGTCAATCCAACAAACTCCAATGACGACCACGAACACAGTGACTGCAGGATACATACAATTTTATGGTACCTATTCAATGTTCATAAATTGATCGTAATACATATTTTTAATATTTTCGACTATACATTCCTGTATTCAAATGACTCAAAAACGTAGCTAATTTCTTATTTGAAATCTTTAAAAATTGTGTTAAATATTAAAAACTATATTATTATTTCTATATTTTGATTATAATATTAGGTAGTATTTAATATATTAAATAATAAATAATATTGTTTATTAAATTATACAAAAAATAAGTACACAAAAACACAATTATACATAATACATTAAACGAATAATTCATTTTCAATATAATTAATAATATTATTAGAGTAATACAATTTATTCCAGACTATCATTTGGGAATATATGATTTATGACATGGCGTCTACCTGAACTTGCACACTTTACTGTGTTTGTAATCAAAATTAATGGAATTTATTTTGGGGAATGGACTCTTTGTTTGACGAAGGCGCTTTTTGTTTGCTACCGTGGGATGTGCCACCACGTGTCTTCTATTAGTCTGCTGCGGCGGAAAAACCTACCCTGGGGAGTTTTATGATTAAACGAAAACATTCAGAAGAAAAAAACAACAGTGCCTAGAAAATTAAACTTACTTTATTCTTCAACCGTATCAAAAAACAATCGAATTATGGGAAAGAACCCAGATCATACGCTCAATATAATAGTTACTCACGTAACAAAAATAATAATAAAAACAATTTTCTTTTATGATTCCATAAAAAAAATATGTATATATATATATAACAAATGATAAAAACCACACAATATCATTATTACTGACCTACTTATCACAGTATTAGGTATCTACTAAAATATATTATCGCATTATTATTATTACTTTTATGTTTCTAAGTAAATTTCATACACCTACTAATAAAACTAAATATAAATATATTAATTACTAATTATTTTTTCTATACATAATATATATAAATCAAAATATTTACAAAAATTGAATTATATATTTAACTCACTGTAGCTGCAATTAATACTGTATACCTACTTTGTAAATTTTTATTTTTCAGACAAAACTACCAAAACTACCAGTACCTTTGTTGGAACGTACTACGAAATTATATCTGGAAACGCTGAAACCAATATTAAATGAAAAACAATACGAACATGCTAAAAAGCTAGTGACAGATTTCACGGGTGGGCCTGGTCCAATGCTACAAGAAATATTAATCGAACGCAGAGAAGATCATGACAATTGGGTATGTATAGAATCAAGAGTACCAATTTATATATAATCTGACTATTCTGACTATCTGAGAATATAGTAGGGTCTTCCAAGTTATTATTATTATTATTATTATTGCACTGTTATGGTTCGTGTCATTATATTAAATTTATAATAATAACAATAATGGTAAAATAAAAAATTTTAAGCGATTTTTATTAATAATTCATGTTTGGAACGGTCGATTGACGAAAAGGGTGTAAATCATTTTATAACATATCAAAGTAAAAATAAATATAATTCAGATCACGTGAACAATAATGGAGTAACGAATGCCCTGGAGTTTTCATACACGAATTGGGGAGAGCGCCAGAGAGGGGATACACTTTTCGGTTCCGGAAACAAATCCAATTAGTAGAAAACGTGACGAGTCTGTTTCTATGATGAGTTTTCCCGGCGGGCCGAGAACCCTTCCAAAACGAGATAAGCGGGAATTTTATTCACACTGCAACGCTGATTGGTTAAACATCAATTTCTGGTTTGATTCCGTCATTCACATAATCGAATGATGTTTTCGTAATCATAGATATAATAATATTATGATACAGTGCCGTGCAAATTATCTGGTTACGTGGCGCATACGAGTAGGAGGCACCTGTCCGTCGTACGCGTAGATAAATAAGATACAATGCAGATCATACCATACGAACCATGTAAAGACGAAAAATTGCAAATTCTATAATACAATACGCTTTAAGGATTTAGGATATATTATTGTGTCTCTCGGGCAAATCCATCGTCTTTTACTGTTCGTATTCATAATATAATATAATAAAATATTATATTCCTACCTGTACACCCTATCATAATATTATTACGGCATTATAATATGGTACGTATAACAATAATAATACGTGTTCTACGAGCCCTCCACATCACTGTCACTGTGACAAATGATTTACAAACCAGCGATGATATATCAAAAACATTACATATTTCTCTCTCTTTCTCGTCTAACAGGGTTTAGTATTTTTAACGTACACATGCATGGGATGTACTTATCCACCTTTTATTATTATATAATCCTCGTGTGCCTAAATGTGGCGGCTGCATCAACAAATAAAAATTCACACTACACACATTAATGATACGTAATATACATATATTATCATAATTACATGCAGAAGAATCATTATATTTTATTCTATAAAAACGAAAAAAATAATACTGAATATCAGTATTATATTTATTTTTTTTGTTTGTATGTATACGTGTACTGTGTGCTTTTTATGATAACAATACACGATATAAATTTAAATAAAACAACACATTCGTTGATTTATTTTTTTTTTTTTTTAGAACTATCTACGTGCTAACCCAACTTGAGTTTTAACAATACAATATACGAATAAAAAAATTCTATTTCAAATTGATTTACCATGTTATGACAATAACTTTTAACTTACCTAAATGTATATGTTATAATATAATAATAAAAATATATTTTGTTAAGGTATAAAATAATTTTAAAACACTAACTATGAAATTATTAATTAACCTATCGTTTTATTCAATTTTAAATAATAATCAATAATAACTATTATCATTCATCACTTATACAATGTGAACTATATACACGGGTGGGCAATACCAAACCTATTGATTTAACAATAATACTTATGCTAATATAATGATAAACTCATTATCTTTTATATCAAAAATTAAATTATCTGGTAGTTAAACATGTGCAATTCGTGCAAACTTTCTATAAATTAAAATTGAGATTTAATATTTTAATATTTAGTTCAAAAATCTGTCAAAACCATAAATATCTGCAGCTGTAGTATTACGGTAAAATAATTTTTAAATTAAAAATATCTACCTAAAACCTAAAACGTATAATGTTTTATTATACTTGTATATCAAATGTTTCCAATAAATCTTGAAAACCGTTAGCTGAGCACTTTTTATAAGCTTTTGAAGTGCTTAATACAGTAATCAGAGTATTCTTTTTCTTGTATTAAAATTATTACTTATAAGTTATAACCCTCCGAGAAAATGAAAATTAATACTTAGGTATACCCCATAACACGATAATATTTAATTGGAATCGTATTTTATTATACTTTTATTTTATTTTCTATTGAAATACAGCATATTATTTCAAACTAAACCGTTTAAACAAACCGACACAACTTTTTTTAATAGTTTTAATGTTAACATTACGTAAGAGTAATCCAAAGAGAAATTTTATTTCGAATAAAACGATAAGTGTTCATAATTTTTAGTTATAAATAATAATTATATTAAATTATATTACGTACTTTAACGACATAAAAATATATTTTTTAAATTATATATATAATATTAACAGTAAATTTCTTAAACACAATTTTGTTTTCATGACGGTAAAATCACAGGTATACAATAACATTATAAATTATAATATATTAATAAAATAATCAATTATATTAATGATTATTAATGAATTTAAGACCATTTTAAACATGAATGACGAATAACGCATTCTGACACTCAAAATATGTGTAGAAATAATGTTCCCCTTCATCTCAAAAATATACAACCGTATTGCGTTTACTCATATTGCGATAAGTCACGATTCGAACTGCATCCGTTGTTCTCTCTACGAGTGGAGCATAGAAGATCAAGCACATTGATAAAATGTTACGAGCTCTTATTACACTTTTCGGTGTAAGTGTCGCGTAGGTATACAATAAGTTACCGGTAGTTTTTTCGTAAACACCCACCCATATTGCAGCGTCGAGATAACTTGATTTAAGGTTAGTTGATCCTACGACGTTTGCAATATATTATATACATATACATTTCTACTTGAGTAATCCCTGAGATCTGCGTATTTAGATAGGCGAGCTTCAACTATAGTGCGTGTACATATACGATTTCTTTTCTCTCTCTCTCTCTCTCTCTCTCTCTCTCTCTCTCTCTCTCGATCACCAATAATATAACGTGCGAAATTTATCTTTTTTTTTCGATTACGATTTTATTTTGACCCTAACAAATGAACAACCTCGCAAAATTGTACGGCGGCGTCGTCGGGGTTTGGTTTTGAATAATTCACGCGGCGTTTTACTGTATGGCGACGGGTCGTGAATAAAGATTACCGAGGTTTATCACGCAATTTATTATACAAGTATTACCGGAACGATCATAACTGTGTTGTTTTCTTTAAATTATTACTACTACTACTACTTACTATTATTATTTATATTTTGAAGTTAGATAATATTATGTGTGTGAAGAACGGATGTGCTGTACCGCCCACGCTAAAGGCACGCAGTCTCGATGCGACTGCCAATGACCGAATAGCGTTAGCCCCGCCGCCGGGTGGGTACCGTACGAATTACACCCCCTTTGCTCATGTCTATATATCTCCTATATATTATAACGGCCCCCAGGGCCTCCAAAGAATTATAGCTGCTAAATTATCCTTTTTTCTTTTTATCCCGTCGAAATACATTTTTCCTATATTCATTTCTGCTTAATATATATGCGTACTAAATAAACATAACAATATAATGGTTACCTACATGAAAACTATTATACAATTGTATAAAAATATATAATATAATTAAGCATATATTATAACTAAATCAAACTGCAAAATAGGCGAAGATAAATTAATTTAAAAAATACATTACACTTTAATATAATGATGAATAAAGTAAATCTTTATGCAAAAACAAATTTTATTCACTCTGACAGAGTTATTTATTTATTTAGTTAACTTAGATCCATAATATAATGAGTTTATCAGTATTATCTATATAATTTACAAAATGCATACATTATTTATACATTTTCCACTTATTTTTCACAAAAAATAATAGTTTAAAAAAGCTACCAGTGACCAACAACAATTATTTGAATTATTATACAAACTGTTTTTAAAATAAAATTTCCCAGCAACGTAACAGAATTATTTTGTGTATAAAAATGTACATGCGGAATCGTGAAACACTGAACAAAATTGTATTTTACAGAAGAACTAGTTAGATATAGAAGTACTTTTCAGTTTTGATAAATTGTAAAGTAAAATAAAAATAAATGTTATTAATGCTATTTTTTTAATTTTCACTGTATTATTGAAAAACATACAGTTGCAATATTTTTTGATAAAATTCACGTTAATAAGAAAATTGAAAAATTGAAAAAAAATTATCAAAAATAAATAAATTGATAATTAATATCAAATAATTATTGATAAATAAAAAAAATGGTCATAATAATATGTATTACATGTCAACTATTATAAAATATTTAAATTTCGATGACATATTATACAATAAAATAAGTCGAAGAAAGAGTATAAATAGTTAGGCTTGTGTTATTTTGTAATATTTGTGTACAAGTATTTTAATTATATGAGTATCGGATATCCTTTATATGTATGGTAAGCGAACAGTTATTATGGAAACATTATTTAATGAAGACTGACGTCTCATAATTTTCATATTAATTTCAGTAAGTTTAATTTGATATTATATGATAGGTATTCATTTAGCCGTATTTTAAATACCGACTAAAGAGTATAATGAAATATAATATTACAATTATTATGTGTTTGGTGATAATGAAACATTTTATTGTAAATAATTATTTATTTATAAATTGTAATTTAATTTAGGTATTGCTTTGCCATTAAAAACAAAACTATTTTGCTGATTACTGCATTCTCTATTATTTGAAACTATATTCGTTCGTAATCTAAATTCTCTATATTTATAATACTATTCACTTATAGTAAGTAATAAGTACTAATTTTAATTACAATTTTACTATTTTTTAACAAACCATAATAAACTAATATGATTTAAAGAAACAGACCGCACGACAATGATGTACATGAAAAGTATATTCAAAACGCCGTGTAATCATGATACCTGTAATTGTATTATTGAAATACATTTTTACTTTATTATTAGAACCTATTGTTTTATGATTATAATTATAGTATTTTTTTGAGTTTATTCAGCTTGATTGAGTAAGAAATTTAAATGAATTTCCCAACTTATAAATTATAATGCACATTAAAAAACTATATTATCATATAAGATATAACCAATAGTAAAAACTTATGATTTTACACGTAACCAATGGATCTATTTGCATCCCATTAATTAATTCTCTTAATTTTTATTACAAACCATACAACTTTATTAATTTTATGTTAATATAACAATTTGTATTAATTTTATTTTATACCGATAAAATAATGTTGAAATCATTTTTTTTTTACTCATTTGAAATTAACAAAATAAAATTTACTTTTAGGTTTATGATTGGTGGCTTCACGACATGTATCTTTGCAATCAATTACCGTTGCCAGTTAATTCCAATCCCGGAATGGTATTTCCACCTCTGCCAAATCTTTCTGTTGAATCACGGATGGCCAAATTTTCAGCTAGATTTATAGTTGAAATGATGAATTTCAAACGTATATTGGACAAGTAAATTTTTTTTCTAATATGGATTTGAATAGAATAACCTAATTTTATTGTAAATATATTAATAAAACATTATGCATTTTTATGTAGGCGAGAACTTCCCGTAGAAAAAGCTACATCTAGAGAAAAGGGACAACCGTTATGCATGGCTCAATATTATAGACTAATGAAATCATATAGGGAACCAGGATTAGTTAAGGATCGACTCGTAGACTTCGAATCAGATTTGACATTATCAAGGCCACACATTATAGTTGCATGCAAGTCACAGGTATGTTATCTAAAGTTAAGCATAGTTTTTGTTTACTGATACTTGTTATTGTCTTAAGTTTTATGTGTTACGATTGACTTCGGGCGAAGACGCCACTCCTATAACTGAAGAAGAAATTGTCACAAAACTACTAAACATCATAATGGACGCTAAAAAAACCACTGGCACCGCGGGTACATATTCTGTGGGCATTTTAACATCGCAAAAGAGAGACAACTGGGCGCATAGCAGGGAGTTATTAATGAAAAGTGCTTCAAATCGCAATAATTTGGCGTTAATTGAGCGTTGCTTATTTTTTATAAATTTTGATTTGGAACCACTTGGTCTAGAATTTAATTCCACGTGCAAAGTAGGTGCAAAAGGTTATAGGCTATCAAATGACAGAGATGAAACAAACATGATGCATCAAATGATCCACGGTGGAGGTAGTGAATACTGTTCTGGCAACCGCTGGTTTGACAAGACTATACAGGTAAACAATATATAATAACTTATACAATAAAAAATATTTATTTTTACTAAAAAATGTTTGTGTATAGTTGATAATTGGGAGAGATGGTGCAAATGGATTATGCTATGAACATTCGCCATCTGAAGGTATTGCAGTTATTGAATTAATGGAAAAATTGATTAAAAGTACCAAAGACTTGAACGAACAACCAATAGATATAATAACATCAGCAGAAAAGCCAGAAAAACTCATATGGAGTGTTAATAATGAACTCATTAAACACATAGCTGATGCTTCTACTGTTTTGGATAAGTAAGATAATATTTTATTGATATATACTTCAACAATAACATTAAATAATAATACAATAATACATAATATATTCTTTTAAAACTCATTTTGAAAATGATTTTCAGAAAATCGTATAACTAGGTATAGTAAATGTACTCAATCAATATACTATTTATAGACTCATTTATCCATAAAGTAATATAAGTGCTATACATATAAAACTTTTGAGTAACTGTTTTCTATACAAAAAAAAAATTAAAATCAAAATAATAATAAAAAACAATGATTGTAAAACTAATTTTAGTTACGTTTCTGGTTATTCACGTAGTATTGCTCAAAATTGATAATGTTCCTTTGCAGGCATGCAGCTATATATTATAAAACCGTAACGAGTATTTTTTACATTTTTCTAGCAATAAATCATTAGTTATTAAATGAATCAGTATTTTGATTAGAATTTAAAAACTAATATTATAATACTTTCGTGTATGTATGAACGGTTGTATCAAAAGATCTATGGACTACCTAAATAAAATAATTGTTGAGAATAGGAAATTATGTAAATGGTATACCTAAAAAATATGTTCTAGATGTTAAATCTATTATAAAGCATTATTTCAAACAATGTTCTAAAAAGTTTATATAGTGTTTATTTTAAGATTTTACTAAATTACTTACAATACCAACCGTTAATAAATTATAATAAACTGTGTTATGTTGCACATATTACATTTATTATTATTAAGAACATATATTATTAAATTAATACTAAAAATGTAATTAGTTTTTTATATGTTTCTATACTAAATATTTAGATTGGTCAAAGATTTAAACTTCCATGTATTCCGGTTCACTCAATACGGAAAAGAATTCATAAAATCTTGTAAGATCAGCCCAGATGTCTACATACAACTTGCAATGCAATTAGCCTATCATAAGTAAGTGTACAGTGGATATTCAATTAAGAGGACGCTAAACCCGCATGTGTTGTCTCTGTCTTATACACGCGTAACATAGTTAAAAACTGTTTTGCGCGGGACAATTTTACTACCTCAATATTTATATCAAAATTACCAAAATTTCAAATCACATCGAGAAGAACTTTACCTGTGACGTAGCGTTTTAATTTTTTTAATAACATGAATGCAATTAAAGTTATCGGTTTGAGAACTTTAGGTTTTTTCATTTAATTATTAAAAATTATTCGTTACCACTATCAAAAAAAATAAAACCCTACGTCATAGATAAAGTTCTTCTCAATGCGATTTGAAATTTTGGTAATTTTGATGTAAATATTGAGGGAGTAAAATTGTCCCACGCAAAACAGTTTTTAACTATGTTACGCGTGTATAAGACAGAGACAACACATGCGGGTATTATAGCGTCCTCTTAAGTACATCAATATTTTATCGTGTGTTATGTGTACAATATAATATTACCATCGTCTCGGGTAATACGCCTATTACCAACTATTTTTTTATAGATATAATGACATTGTTCAAATAATTGTTGAGCTGTAATAGTTAAACTGAAAGCTAATAAAAAAAAAAAAAAAAAAAAAAAAAAAAAATGACATTGCTAAATAATTTTTTTTGAAATCATTATGAACGTGTTCGCATAACTATTTCAAATGTTTTAAATAAATATGTTTTCGTAAGCTTTATAAATCATCCGCCTTACGGTCGATTCTATTTTCACAGGCTACACGGCAAACTGGTGGCTACATATGAGAGCGCCTCCACCAGACGTTTCAGATTGGGTAGAGTGGATTGTATACGCGCGGCGACTATGGAAGCACTGGAATGGGCCAAAGCAATGAATCAGTCTGCCGTCACCGAGACTGGCATATTAGGCACAAAGAAGATATACTATACAGTGACTGATGTAATAATAATCTACTGAAACGCTGCAGTGTCGTATGTCACTTGTATAAGTATGTGAGATGGTGAGAAGTGGTTGGCGAGGGAAGAGGTGGAGAGATAGAGAAGAACTTTCTCCTGGTATCATCGCTAAATACAAAACTTTACAATATAACTACAACCGTAATAATAAAACTTATAAAAAAAATAATAAAGGTTTGTACGTATTAAGTACCGTACGACCCACAATCACGAGCAAAAAATTCAAAATTCAAAATATTTTTATACTGCAGGAGAATTAATATAGATATTCATTATTTAAGACGCACAAAAGCTTATACAAGTGATGCAACTAACTCACAATCCGTAATATGTAAAATCGGCAATCGGCCCAAAACTTCTTTAAAATCTAGGGTTGAGCAAAGTATGCTTTGCGAATGCAAATGCATAATTCGAATCCCTACCCAAATAACGCCTCTGCAATTAAGTAATACTACGCTAATTTACGATATTAATTAATATTCTTATAGGAATTTACTTTAAAATTTTAATAAACAAACAAATAACTAACATTCAGTTTTAGTATGATGTACATTACACTAATGCCTGAATAGGTACCTACATTAAACTTATACAAATACATTTCATATAGGTAGTATATTTTATTTTTATTTAATATATATAAATATATATTTTAAGGAATGATACTCGTACATGATTATATTTTTCTAATCATGTAAAAAAACATTAATCATTAACATAATTAAATAGGTACCTATGTATGTGAATGTGATGCTTATAAAACAAAATAATATAATTATCAGTTTATAGTCATATTTTACTTCGTTAAATGCATAAACGCCATAAACCCTAAACTAAGTATAATAATATAATGTATACGATATCAAATAAAATTTTACAAAATATAACTAAAATATTTTATCTCTTGAATGCTAATGTACTAAGTGTCTACTTGTCGATAAAATGTGGTTTCGAGAAATTATTTTGTCTATAATGATAGATACGAGTATAACTTAAAATGTTAGTTGTTAAGACAAACAAAATATCGATAACTAGAGAGGTTTAATTTTCTATCGATCTATAGAAGCCCAGATTTCATACTGTCTTGTTTTTTTTCTTTTTTATTCAATACCTGTCTTTTCTAATACAATTCCAATAATAGACATATATCGACCAACGTTCAATAGTCACTTTTCAGCCGTCATTCAACAATAGTCCCGGATTAAGAATTACCATACAGCATGTGAATTATCTCATTCTTTATAAATCTAAACTGAATCTAAACTGAATACAACAGTATTCTACCAAATTGTATTTATTGATGAATGGTATTAATCAGAATTTCATTTTTTTTTTTTTTAACTTAAATGAAAATATAATTTTAATTTTTATAAAAAATAATGAAATAACATAAATAATTTTTTTTTAATATTATACTTACATTTTATTCGAATACCTAGTTCGATAAAGTAGTAAGTACATATTATAGTTTATGAGTAAAAAAAATCATAAAAACTTTGAATTTAATTTTAAAAGAAAGAGTAAAATGATTTAAGTAGTTATTTTTATGGGTTCCTTTATATGCACTATGTACCGAGTTATAAAACCGGCACTGCAGCTACATTTTTAAAAATATATGTACTTTGAAATTAAATTCTGAATCTCAACAGTAAAAAAAAAGAGGCCAGAATTTAAAAAATCATATTATTTTATAATTAATGATTGCGTTATTTTATTGCATATATATTATAGAACGAAAAATTCCAACTTTTCGAAACTGCAGTAAAAAAACAAACTGACATCATGATAGACAATATTCTCGGTATGGGTATAGACGCTCACTTATTGGGATTGAGACAAGCAGCAAGAGAAAATGCCATATCGTGTGCAGTATTTGAAGACGATTCATTTAGAATAGCCAATCATTTTGCGTTATCAACAAGCCAAGTAAATTATTACATTTTTTTTAGACCTTTTTGTTTATTATTATAGTACTTATAATTTTTTATGATTATTTATTGTACATATGATAAAACACGTGTCGTGTAAACGAAAATGAAACATAATAATTTATTAATTAAACACTCATTAAACCGACTAACATTTTGTGATATACATTTGAACCATGATATAGGTAATAATGAACTTATAGCTAATTTTTGTCGGTTAAACTTAATTAGTTTTCTATACACCTCTTGTCATAGAATGAGTTCCAACCACTTTAGTCGAGTGGTTAGATTCTTGAAAAGTCTTAATTATAGAATAACATATAAGAATGAACTTGATATTAATTTTCATACCTATCATATAGGATTAAAATCTTGAGTTTAGTAAAATTTTAACAAATATATAATCAAAGTAAGTGATATTATACAATATATTTAGCAAGACAATGTTTATAATTTCTCATATTTTGAAATGAACAATGATTCATAGAAAAAATAGGTTATAAATAATTATTAAAAAAAAAATAATCCAAATCAATTTTATTAAAATTAGATGTGACATACATTTCTACATTTGTTTGCAATTCACCAATAGTTTAACATTTCACTAAGAGAACTTACAAGTATAAAATTGAAATACATACCCATAAGTATATTTAGGGTTCTAAAATTTCATGAAATTTATTTTTGTGAAATATTTCATGAAATATTTCATTTTAATGAAAAATTAAATAAAATGTTTTTTTTTTAATTTTAGTAAGAAATACAGTTAATTTTTACTTAGTAAGGTAGATATTTATTGCCTTTGTGTATAAGTATAATATACCTATATGGCTATAAAATATGGCTATACAAACACACAGAACTACACAAGTCACATGCAAATACTGAAATACCCAATGGCCAATGGTGTTATTGAATATGCGGTATAGCGGTATTTCTATTTCCGTTATTGGCGAAGAAAATGTAGATATTATCATGATTTTATTTATACAATATTCTATGTTTATACTTCATTAGCTGATATTGTCATATAGATGATAAATATGAAATCAGTGTGACAATATAATTATGACTTTATTATGGACATACCAAAAAACACAAAATTTTGAAAAAAAAATATTTTTCAATATTTCATTGAAATATTTCAAGGAGGGTGAAAGTTTCAATTTTGAAATATTTCAAAGTGAAAATTTCATGTGAAATATTTCATACTCATAACTAGGGCTCGGAAGTTATAGGAGTTAAAAAAGGCAAAATATGCATGCAAATATGCACAAAAAAATTGTAAAATATGCATGAAAATATGTTAAATATGCAAAATAAAATTTATTAAATATGCAAACAAATTTACTACGTATATACAAAAAAATTTTTTTTTTTTGTTTGGCTTAATGTTTTGGCTTGTATTTTGTGTTTGATGGATTGTAATTTTTTCAATCTAAAAATATATATAGAATAAAATTTATTTGAAAAATTATATTAATTTTTTTTAAATTCATTAAACATATAGATTATTGTAACCGTATATATAATTCAGTAATACACCTATAAATACACTATTATATAGAACAAATTGCTATTAGATTAACGATAACGTCGATAGCATAGACGTTAGTGTAATAAAGATAAATACGCTCCGTTGATACGTCGTGACTGTTAATTTAATCGAAAATAAAATAAATAAAATAATTATTAGGAAAAACATCAATTTGTTTAGAAAATATTAAATGAGCATAAAAATCCAATGAAAATTGAAAAATATGCATAAAAAGCATATGAAAATTGAGAAATAGGCACTTTTTTCTAAAATTGACAAAATATGCAAAAATATGCACTTTTAATTTTTTTATTTAATATTGTCATTGTATAAAATGGATTTCTAGCTTGGTCTGCTATAAATTAAGGGCATACAGAAAAATATGCAACTCCTACAACTTCCGAGCCCTACTCATAACCCTAAGTATAGGTACTACCTAAATTACCAAATTACACTAAACGATACATAATATTGTATGAGTATACATTCCAAATTAATTTATCGTTTTTCGTTCCACCTGTTACATTATTTTGAATATGACGATATGAAATCAACATCATAGAATGTCTGGTTCCCATCACCTCATATTATACTCGTTACCTATCTACTTAGTCTAGTCTAGGTGCGTTACATCGCTGTAATAAATATTGACTAATTTTCAATAGGCACAAATAATATTATTCAACAAAATAGTAATTAAATACCACATAAAAAAAATATTTTACATTTATAAGTTATTTATTGTCAATTTTTTTTAAATAGTCACTGTCTTATTTTTTTATTTAAATTTTACGTAAGTACCTGCAATGATCTAATTTATTGTTGTATATTTTTATTTATTATAGCTATTAACTTCCACGGACAGTTTCATGGGCTATGGACCAGTTGTACCCGACGGCTATGGCGTTTCCTATAATCCCCAAAGCAATTCTTTGGTATTTTGTGTATCTTCGTTCAAATCATCTAAAACCACAAACAACAATGCTTTTACAGTTGCCCTCGAACAAAGTTTGATGGCAATGCAAAAAATGATATACATGAAAAGAAATTAAGACAATGTATAATAATAATATTTGCATACATTTTTGCAATTAATATCTTATCATATCTTTAGTACCACAAACATATCTTTGAGTGATAAAATAAGTTTAATATTATATTTGTACAATCGTACTTAACACTTCGAAATTTTTAGTTACCAAACACTTGACTATTTATCAAATGCATTACAATGCATTTTTGTTGTTATAAATTTATTCATAACCTACCACGTCAAAATCTCATCTAAAGTTTAAGCACTTGTTATTGTTTTATTTATTTATAATGTTATTATTTTTCTTAACTTATTACTCTAAAAGTTAATTCAGACGTGATTAAATTATTAAAATATGAAATTCAAGACATGAATTCGTATATAATATATTAAAATAAATAACAAGTTAATAAATTATTTTTTAAACACATCTGTAGTCTGAAATAATTTTGTTTTAATATTAAATTCAAAATTATATTATTGTTAACAACTACATGTTTAATATGATTATTTATGTTAAATATTTTAAATTATATTCACTATAATATAGTTTAGACACTAACTAATCATATCATTACTATTTATCTAATGTTATTTGTTATTTTATATATATATTTATATATACCTATTATATAGTTACTATTTACTACCATTAGCTAAAATAGTTTAGCAATTGTATTCCTGAAAAATAGCAAGATATAATATTTATGAGAATATCCACACTGTAGTGATCAACAGTTACACTTAAAATATTTATCTTGTGTAAGTAATTATAGTTACCTTAGTTACCTATACCTAATTTTAATCCTAATTACCCATAAATTAATTGTTCTGTTATCATTGAGAGTAATAGTTTTGTTCAAAGCTACAAAAAAATAAAAATACCAATTCAATTATTTAAGCATAATTATCATTATAATATAATTTCTATTTTCTACAATTAATTCATAATTATGTTAACTTAATACATATCAATTGTTTGAAATTTACATATCATTAACTACATTTTATTATAATGAGGTCATCCTTAAATTATTAAGAATTATTACATTAACTTTGCATACATATCAATTGTTAACAAATAACATATCATTTATCATTACATTATATCAGATTAAAATCATTCCTAAATGTAATTTAAAATTATGTTAACTCGATACATATCAATTGTTTGAAATATACATATCATTAGAATTTTATAACATAATTTATACAATTTGAAATAGTTGTTGTAATATGTGTAAGTTACTATTGTTATTATGTAGATCAGTATATAATATATTTATTCATTATTATATTTAAATGTTATTAAATTTTTATCAAATTACGGTTTTAAAAATGTATTATTATAATAATATGATAATAAGTATAATATTATTTTGTACATTTACGCTTAAAAAAGTAAATCGTACTAAATAATAAATTATTTATAAAACATTTTTTCACTCTCTTCGTTGTTATATTACCTAGGTGTGCATTGTTTTTTTTTTTTATATTTACAATATACCTACGTAAATACCTTATACTAGTTAATTAGTTATAGCATAATAATGTTATTATATTAAAATAGTGTTATACAGTTTATATGCTACAGTATCTGTCAGTGGCATATTTACGGTGGGAGATTACGGAGATATATTTACCCCTTAACTCCTCTCTTTTTAGTTTATATATGCTTAATGCTTATATAATATAGTTAATAGTTATTGTTATGTTTTTTCCATTTATCACTTTATTAGTAGATATTAAAATGCTGAGACATTTGGTATCGACAACTTTAGTCATACTTTCTCCTCCCCCTTAAAGGAATCCTAAATACGCCACTGGTACTCTATAATTAAATATTAATTTGTTGTATGTATTTAAACTTTTAAAAAACTATTTTAACTTTACCTATGCAATTATTTCTTATTGATATCAATATAATCATTCGAATGTTTTCTTGTTATTTATACTCTCTGCATAATATAATACAATTTTTATTGTGTATTTTCCTTTCAATAGGACCGGACTGGATTTACATGGCATAATTATACTAGTATTCCGAGCAGATCAGTCGAGGTTTTCGCTTGTTAAAAGATCATATTATACTACACTAATTCACCATATTATTTCTATGAATAATTAGCATTTAAAATCTTAGTATTTACTATTTACCTATATGTATAGTTATATATTACTTAATAACAAAATGTTGCTTAGCCCAACATTAATTAATTTATAGTCATATAGACCTCTTACCTATAATAATCGGTGATAATATGTAACATAAAAACGTATGCAGACATTATTTAGAAAGGGCATGTAATACAAACTATAATTGGGCCCTTTCCATTATAAATAATAATCACAATTTATTATCATTCATTAAAATATAAAATTTATTCTTAACTTCAAAAAATAATATTTTTTGGCTAAAGTTTTGAATTTACTTAATATCTTTTTTCGAGGTCATTTTTTGAAAACCATCTATTTAAAACTTTTATAAATTTCCATTCTCTATGGCCTATATACCTATAACTTAATACTACAAAAATACAAAAATATTTAACCAGTATAGGCAATAAGTAAAATTATTGCCCTCTGGTAGAAAAAAAAACTAAAAATAATATAAAACGATTAAATGTAAAACTAATTAATTATTTTAAATATTCTATAAAAAAAAAACATATATGGGTGGTAGGTATCTAAGTCAGTGGCATACCCCCGCTTTTAAGCACAAACAATGTTTACCAGATATTGTTGTTATTCTGCTATAACTTTATTTTCCAATCATCATATAATACCTCAATCTGTATACATAATTTATGTCCAGTCCGATCCTGCGTGCTTAGATAAAAATGTATTAATATACTCTTTAGAATATTGTAACCATACAAAAATAAATTATTATAACCAATTATTAGATGATAATAAAATAATTAGTTATAAATAAATGAGTTTTTTTTTATATAAATTTATAGATATTTTAAATGTCAACATCGAAATAAACACGTACTCTTAATAATATAATGATTTAGGTAAATAAGGCTTATTCAAATATTTTATTTTTATTTTCAGAGCTCCCTAGTAGCTATTTTTATCAAAACGGGGTGACAATGACGGTACGTTCTTTTAGACAAAATATTTGGTAAAACATTATTTTTATTTCGTACAATTAAATATTAAATAAGATACTTAAATTCAATGTGATGTATAATTTTCATATTGTACAACTAATTATTATTATAATAATACTTTATTTCAGTGGCGCACCCAAGGGGGGGGGGCTTTGGGGCTTAAGCCCCCCCCCCCAAAAAAAAAAATATTTTTTCATTAAATTACACATTATTATAGAAAATATAGTATAACAATGATAAATGATAATATTTTATTTTAAAATTTTGTTATTATGTTAAATACACATATAATATATACATAATAGTTCAATACTACGCGATAAGGTTTGTGACAATCAAAACTTATCTCCGGAACACAATGGGACAGTCACGTTTAAATGGTCTGGCAAATCTCCACATACATCGAGAAATACAAATTAAAGAATCTGAAGTATTAAAAATACTTTCTGAAAAGGGACCCAGGAAACTTAAATTTTAAATTCATTTGTCATAATATTTAGTTATAAATATAATTATATAAATATTAAATCCATAATAATATAACATATTGTATAACATATAATAATAATAAACAAAAGTGGTTATTTAAAAATTAGTTTTAATTGTTTACTTTTGTGTAAGGGAAAAAGAAAAATTATTAAGCTCCCCCCAAGCAAAAATTCTGGGTGCACGCCTGCTTTATTTTACTCTACACTATACTTAACAATTATTGAGTAAAATTTAATTTTAATTAAAAAAAAAAGCGGGTAAGTGAGTATAGCTCTGCTGTACATTAGGGGGTGGGGTGGACCTCGGACTAGGGTAGGTTAAATTTGAATGCAATTATAGCTATCATTGTATACGAAAAACGATTCTGAACGGAGATGATTTGTCAGTCTGGGATATTTTATATTTAAATATTGTCATATATTCTATTTTGAAACAAATTCAAACATTTAAGTAAAACCTTCAAGATCTTACGTTTAGTAATTTTTTAAATATAACAAAAATCGAAAATTATTTATTAGTAAAACGTTATTTTACACGTGTATTTTTGATTTCAAATTAAAATTAAAACTTTAAACACTCGTAAAATTTTTTTAATTGAATAATTCTCAAACTTTTTTATAATTATTTTAAGCTTAACTTATGGACAGCATAGTATTAAATTTTCAATTCTTAGCTTTTGATAGTAAAATATTTATAAATTTTTAACTACCAAATAGTGAAAAATATTCATGATTTTGACGAATTTTTGTCAATATTTGAACTTCAAATGCTAATAAAAAAAAATTGTGCATATGTATTTTTATAATTTTTGAATAAGAATTAGAACAAGTTATGTGGACCCTTCAATTAAATTTTCAAGTAATTTGTCCCAGCTTAATTTTTTTTTATCAACATTTATAAAAAAAAATTGATTATTTCAAATGCCTATAAATAGCTCAAAAAAGTCAAAATATTTTGAAAATCAAATCACGTAAAGAAAATGCCAATCTTAATAACTGGAAAAATTTTCAAGTATTTACGAAACTATTTGAATAACAACAAGTCAACAAATATCAAAAATCGTTTGAGGCTAAACCGTTATTTAACGCGGTTTTGTAAAAATTTAAATTTCAAACACTCCTAAAAATGTTTTGTCTTAGTCCGGTAGAGTCTTTTTTACAGATAGTCGAAGAAAAATTAGGTAACCTTGTACCAAATTTTCAAAACTTAGTTATAAAAGAAAAAAATTTAACGATTTTTCAACCACAAAATTACTTGCAAATTTTCGCAATTTTGACATATTTCGTATAAATTCGAACTTTAAGCACTTATAAAAAAAAATTGTGACTAACGATTTCGGATTTTTTTTTTATCACTTTAAAAACAACTTATAAGAAACTTTGTATTAGATTTTCAAGATTTTCTGGCCGGCCAAAAAAATTTTATCGTTATTTTAAAAAAAAAATACTAAAAAAATTTAAAAATGTCAATTGTTTATAAATAGCTCAAAAAAAGTCTAAATTCTTTGAAAATTTAACTGTGTATGGAAAACGCTAATATAAATATTTGAAGAAAATTTCAAGTGTTTACATTGATTAGTTTTTGAGTTATAGCAAAATATAAAATTCGATTTTGTCGAAAACTGGTTTTGCGTAAAAATTTCCGTTTTTCTGTCACTTTTTTTTTTGTTTTTCTCGATTTTTTTGAAAACTGTTGGAAAATGTTTACTTTTGACCTCTATAATGTACCAAGGATATCCACTTTTCCATCGGAAACCACCCCCAAAGTTTGAAATTGAACCATTATTTCGACTAGTTATGCTGTACACAGGCACAAAAAAAAAACACACATCATTGTAAAATCAATACATTCATCACTCCGTTCAGAATCTAAAATATAAATTAATGAACCTTTAATTAACTAAAATTTTCTGAGTATGAATAAATGAGTAATTACTATTGATTAAAACAACACTTAGCGGTCATTATTGGTTAATTATTGTAATAATTTTGTTTGCGAAACAATGACCAGAGATGTAGTCGGAGTGAAAGAATGATTCGCTTTTGACTAGATTGGCTGAGTTCAATAATTCCAAAGGATTTTATTTTATTTTTTCAATGCTAAGGTACCCTTTTTTCTAATTTAAACACTGAATTTCGTACTAAACACAAACGTAAAACGATATTACATGCTAAAAAATAAATATTTTATACTCTGTATATGGTAGAAAAATTCAATAACTTTTCAGGTTTAAGCTCTCCTCTTCCCACAAACCCCCATTAAGGGTAGTTCCACTAGTGGTCTCAGATTTCATCCATCATATCCAAAATCAATATCACTACAATTCTATGGATAAATATTTGTAAATAATAATTAAACGCTATACGACTCGAGACAATAATAAAATAAATGCTAAGAACTCCTCAAATTTCCGCATAATTATTTTAAAAATACAAAATAATTTAATTATTTATGATAAAACTTACATTATAAACATATAATTATTAAAAAAAAAAAAATTATCATCGAGGTTGCGATGGTAACGTAATTATATATGTAATTATTTATGTATCGGTTGCTACTGTTGCTAAGGGCAACCTAGAAACTGTAACACGAAATCAGTAAGAAAAAAGTTGTACACAGCCTAAAAACATATCTATATGTTAAAATAAAGAAAATGGGTAAAGGTTCCCTGGCGTTCACGTGCTATATTGTTTAATGTGCAAAAAAATGTAATGGACTTTGGTACAAACCAATCAACAATTTCTTCGATTTGCTATAGGTAAACATAAATCATTTTAAATATAAAAATGACGTTGTACTTCGTGAAATATGGATGATATCAAAATATCTAATCTCATGTATAGATTCGATAATAATATTATACACAATTAAAATTAAATTGAGTAAATAAAAAATATGTTATTTATACACGATATAATATACTAATTACTCTATGAGTCACTATAACCTTGTACCATTTTTTTAACAATTATATTATTTAAACTATGGAAGACATCATTTTAGTATCGGCTAGTTAGTAGGACTTTGTGTAATGTGTATTCAGGGCCGGATTTAGGACTAGGCTACCTAGGCTATAGCCTAGAGGCGCCACGACTTGAAGGGGGGCGCTAAGCCATGGATGGTGAATTTTTTTTTTTGTAGACACTATAGATAATATAATTACTATCTGTAAATTTAATTGTCTGTTAGTCTTTTTCTTTTCGATAACTTTGTTCTTAAATGTTCGTGAAATTTGGATTCCATTTTTAAAACAAGTAAAAAGTAACGAAGTATATAGTGTCGTTTACAGCACAAAAACTCGACTGATTATTCGAAAATATCAATTATTGTTCATATTGTATTGTTGATTAAAAAATTGTAATTTAATCCATTAGGTAAACATTTTTGTATAACCATAAAATTGAGTAAATTAATAAGGAGGAGGACTCTCAGCTCTTATTGAATAAATTATGTTCCAAGGAATAGGGGCGTTTGTTTTTTATTAGTCTAGGGGCGCCTTTTAAGTAAATCCGACCCTGTGTGTATTAAGATATTATCAAAACATATTCTACATCTCAACAAATAGTAAGACATTTAGGTACATATGTTTTCTGGATGACACGCATTTATTTTTAAGGGGTTTGCAATCTTGATTAAATGAAAATAAAATTATAAATTTAAATATATTTATAAATACAAAATCAATTAACCTTTA
The DNA here is from genome assembly GCA_020882235.1 of Schizaphis graminum. Lineage (NCBI taxonomy): Eukaryota > Metazoa > Arthropoda > Insecta > Hemiptera > Aphididae > Schizaphis > Schizaphis graminum. The sequence continues at coordinate 42,214,562 of CM037034.1, forward strand.
TTAATTTTTTGAGTAATCTTTCAGCAACGCCGCTGATAGATATTTATTACGTAATTACGAAAATGTATACAGTATTTTGCTTTTGTGTGAAAAAAAACCTACAAAAAAATTATAATTTATAAATATTTGAAAACTAACCAAACTTTCCCCAAAAATATGAGAACTTCACTTTGCTGTAAAATATCGTTTTTATTTTTTGATATCGCATTCGAGAAAAATTTAGTCAAGTTTAAAAACGATATTGTTCAGTCAAATGTCTTCTACTTTATAGTGAATGTTTAGTTTTTTTTTGTCTTCGACTGAGCTATTATGCGCAGAAATATTTTGGCCTCACTAAAAGTACTTACAAAAAATATGCATTTTTAGCGAAAGTTGTTTTTATTTAAAAAAAAGTTCAACGTAGCACTTTGATCTTTTTATCGAATATAAAACTTCTGAAACCAGGTATGACTTCGTCATTAATTTTACTTTAGATCGATTTTTTCATTATTGTTTTATTTATTTATTTATTTATTTATTTTAAATGTATACAACTTGAGTCTTAAAATTCTGAAGTTTTTAGCTCTTAAAAACCAATTTTAAGGAAAATTATTTTTAATAAGCTCTACAAGAAATTCATCATGAAATAAAACTAATAGAAAACACTAATAATGTAATAACATAATAATTCTAACATAAGTTTGTCACTTAAATTAAATATAAATGCTTACCGAAAAATTAAAATAACGTTTAGTTGTATACTTGTATTACCTGCATCAAATTTAAAACGTACAATTTTGAATATAATTTTCACGTAAATTCTTATTATTAAACAAGTTTTGTTGCACTTGTTAGCCGTTTGTATCGCAGAAGCATAAAAATACAATACAAAATAACATAAAACAATTTATTATTTGATATAAAAATTAAATACAATATAATTTAGTACACAATTAAAATAAATTAATAAATAATAGGCATTATAAAAATACTTTTATACTGATGTTGATACAACATTTTTTTAATTTAGTTATACTTGCTTATTGTAAAATATGTAACTAATCCAAGAGACAATATTTATCTAATATTAATAAATTTTCTTTTTTCCTAATAATAGACACTCGTTATATTGAAATTTTTATTTACAAAACAAAAGTTTAGTCCAGTGTTGAGTTCCATGATACATTTAAAACTTTAAACAACAAATCAATTAAAAATATAAATACCTATAATTACATTAGTAACTTATTTGGTTAGTCAAAAATGATCTATGCAACTATAATAATACAATATATAGATAGTTGAATCTAGCAATTTATTATAGTTTATAATGTTTATATAGGTGTAAATCTTTTAGAATACGAAATAATCGAAAAAACCTACATTTATTTGTGTGGATAAGTTTTAACCTCTTGTGCCAATATTATTTTATTTGATTACTACTAGGATCAATTTCTAACATTCTAAGACGTTTAGATTCGTGATATAATAATATAATATAAGTTATAATACAACGCTCTCAAGACACGTCTCCTGATGAAAAACGTTAATTTCGCTGCTGTTGTTGTTGAATGTTTATTTGACGCCTCGCCGGGGTCGGACGTGCGAAGCTGCCGACTTGTGTTTGCGGTTGTACCACTGGTTGCTGTTGGTATCTAATGCTGTTCAGCTGTGCAGCGTTCACATACCAAAACGGTTGCTTGTCTTTGGGATATTCGTTTGTTATTCTGTCGACCAGTTCTTTTTCTACGTTGTATACCGGCTCCTTTTCCGAACCCAGGTATGGGTCAGGGGTGGAGTTTTCACCGATCCTGTTGCCCAAGTCCCCATTGTTTGGTAGGTTTTGGGGTAAGACGCTAGGGTACTGACTATTGCTGGATGCATAAAACGGCCTTTGGGCACATATGCAAGTTAATAATACAGCAAAAACAATTGAAGACCGTAGTGAAGTCTGAAAAAATATAAAAACAATAATATAAAAATAAGGTTTAAGATCTTACTAATAGGACTGGTTAAGGTCAGAAGTATTTAAATCAAGACGAATTTCTATTGAACTATTTTATTGACCTGTGTATGTCAACCCTTGCGCTAAGTTATGCGATATTTTTTTCAATTTAAAGAGTTCATTAATATGTTGTAAACTAAGTAACGTTTTTATTTCTATCTATATTAGTACATTATAGTAGGTACTATATTATATAAGATTAACACATTACAGATAAATGAAGTACAATCAAGTACCTATACTTACATATTTTATAATTTAATATAAATATTTAAATATATGAAGCATAGGTATTTTAATACTGCGTATTTTAATCTTTCAAATAAACTATAGAACCGTTGATACTTTAGACCTACAACATGGTGATAATAGGTACTGATAATGAAGACCGCTGAAAATACTATCATAATAGTGTAAGACCAATATATACACGTGCTATATTATGATATATTAAAATATTATAATGTATACACAAATTTTAATCGATTCGGTAACAACCTACATAACTGCGAAATATTTTATGCAGATTTCGGACTTGTATCGCACATCACACAAGCAGATCCTATAATCACTTTACCAGTACAAGTGCGTCCAAATATTCGAATAACATTATGCAAGCAGACTAATCATAAGGGGATAAACTGAATTAAACCCAAATTACCCTTATTTTATTTTAAACCTTTATTTCTTTATATTTTATTAGAATTTCAATCTCTTATATTTTATTTTAGATATTGGAAAAATTTTTAACTATTCATAATTTATCATTGTGTATACAACTTCACCATGTCTCGTGAGGATTTACCCATTGCGATATCCCCTGAAATAATGGAGATATCATAATTTTGTTTTTTATGAAACTCGCAAGGACATGGACTACAAGTATTTCATATTTTAATTTAATTTAATTTTTTGGTAAAAAAGTTCAAAAAAATTATTTTATATTTAATTATTTTAGAAAAATATAAGTATCACATACCATATAAGTGCTAAAGTTATCAAACATATGTGGCTCGCGAGCTCGCGCCAGTATAATAAAAATATATTCTCAAAACTAAATAAAAATATTAAAAATCTCGACGCTAGGTAATGAAAATAAAATGTTGATACATCAAAATAGTAAGTGTATTATAATATTATGTATTTATTTTTATGTAATTATATAGCAAATAATGTATTAATACCATTAACCTATGAAACTAGGACCGACCATTTTATCATTATAAATGAAATATAAATAGGAAAATTATATTATTTTTTTCGCGAGATTTAAATACAGCCACAAAGCTGATGAGCATACCGGAGCTAAAAAATAAAAGGGCTGCTCAAATTGTCAATGTGTATTTTCGCAACAATAAGCTGCATAATTATGTTTCCTGCGAAGTTATATTATAATATAATTTTCTTCGAATGTTTTCATTGAAACCAATTTCCTAACGACCTAACCCAATATAAATTCTAACCACAGTCAATAACTGTATTTATTATTGTTCTATGTAATAGTTATTAATAACCTTTGGATCTCTTAGATAAATGATAATAATCGTCTAGACTTATCAAAACACTTCACTGGTGAATGCAAAATTGTATTAGTTATTTATAGGTACCTATTCGTTTAAAATAACATAAATATTTTTATTTTGTGTAACCTATGTATATAGTTACTAGTAAATTAATATTATGCCTCAATATCTTCTAAAATTGTTTTTAATATTTAAAGTTAACTAATAAATTGTCTATCAAAAATTAAATAAAAATATATTCCTTTATTTACTCATTTGAATCAAATATGATAATACTAAACATAATATGGGTATATTTTACAGTGTATTTGTTAGAATAAAAACAATATTTACCATTTTTCAGTAGATTTACTCAGCAAATTCTCTAAATAAGCGATAAATACTAAAATACTTTAGTATTATAAGTTGAAAATTGTGATTTTTAAAAATATTAAGCACTTCTTGAATACAACAACTGTGAACTGCAACGTAATGCTAAGCAGCAACACTAAACACTGACCACTGTCGGATTAAGATTAGTGAACTATAATGTTTAGTAGAGAGAATTTATATGTTATTATTTTATAGAATGGAAGGTGAGTAGGTAGGTAGGAAAATACGTCTCAAATCCCCTCCCACATTTAGAGTTACAAATCCAGTACCTATAAATTTACTGTGTAATATAACAGTTGTAGTGGTAAACATTAATACCTGATCCACATAATATATAGTATCATTATTTTTATGGGCATGGTAAACGTCATCGGAAAAACACGAATAATAATTCCTTACTAAAACAATTGTTTAAAAATAATAAAAAAATATTTACAAGATAAATATATTTTGATATACTCTAATGTGCAATATGTATTGTCTGTTTGACTGTTCAAATAGGTATATTTACTAATTTGCTAATATAAATTTATCATCCATACATTGACAATTTTAATATACTTCCATTGTTCCATTATTCATCATAAGAACATGTCATACCTAAGTCTAAATTATTTTTACAAAATTATTATTAGTGGTAGTTTGGTACTAAAACAATATAATATATTGCTATTAATTATTATTTTCTGTAAAATATAATCTCATATATTTAAATTATTATTAAAGTACCATTAGAATTAATGTATTATTAATACTCGCGTAACAACTGTGACACAAGATAAAATTCGACTGTTATGGCAATTGAATAATCTATATAAATAATTTTTGTTCACTTTTATATACATATATATTAATTAGTAAATATCCTTGTAAAAAATTCAAAATTTAAAAACTTTAAAAAACATAAAATTCTTCTAAATAATACTTAGGTATAATAAAAACAATATTGTTGAATTCTAACATTTCAGGAGCCTTTTGCTTATCGCTTTTCGTTATATATGTTACAGTAAAAGATATTCAATTTATATTAACGTTATTAACTAGTAATTAACGTTAATAGATAATAATAATGAATACCTATTTTAGAAGGTTTGTAACGTTAACTACTAAGGATTTAAGTTAATTCCAAACAATATTAGTTAATCATCTTCTTTGTATCTAAATTGTTATATTATTATTTATTTTTACATGATAATCAACTATAAAATTTCGAATTGCATAATTTCCAAACTATTTGATATAACAGGTGCATTTATTTGTTTTACACTTCATCTTACAGTGACATCTTGTGTGCACAGTGGCGCAACCAAGGGGGGTGTTTTGGGTGTCTGGACACCCCCCTTGAACCGTGTAATAGGAAATTTATATTTAATTATATTCAATAAATATTCAATAACCATTGAAAAAAAAAATGTTCAATCTTTTTTTATATTTATAATATACTGGTGGACACCTCCCTTGAAAAAATCTAGTTGCGCCACTGTGTGTGCATATAAGACTACTACATCCTGCTGCTTCTTGAAGTATTATCTATTTTTCTTCAGATGATTCAAGCAAGGTTTTAATATCAATCAAAATTGCTTTGCACGGCACAAGTTAAGATCTCGTATACTTGTGTTTAAGAAAACCATTTTCGGTACCTAATTCAAATAACCTTTAATACCTATGAATTTCTATTTTGTATTTTATTTTACTATATAATTTATAAAAGCTGTTCTATCTACTGCGGCTGTCTATCTAATATCTAATATCATTAAGATAACATTATAAATAACAACATTTTCCATCGTATGTAGAAATTATCGATAATCAAACCCAAAAAATAACAAACCACGATAATCACTAGTTTGTTAGGTAATTATTGTTATTTACTAGAAAATAACGTTATTTTGATGTTTAATATAATTTACTGTAACAGTGGTAACAGTGGCATACCTCAAAGTCATATGACGTACGATGTATATATAGCTGCTCGGTTAATTTACGATAAAAAATTTAAAAAATTCGATAAATTAAGGTCTCAGAACATTTTTTTAATCTTAATATAAATATAAAATTATAAGTTTTTTTTTTTTAAAAAAACGATAATCTTTTATATTTTCAACATTTTATTTTTTGAAACAGTTTTCAAAAATGTTTATTTTTACATATTGGATTAAATGGATTTTAAACAGTAAAATTTCTTTATTAAAAATTCTTAACGGGTAACAAAAATTTACTATTATAGAGGAGTTTGTCAACACGTTTGACCGCATGTCAAATTGAGTACCCTTATAAAAAATCGAAAACATTTTTTTGGAAAAATTACGTTTTTTTTTATACAAATACATTAATTTCATTATTTAAATAGACTTACATAAATTATTATTATTTTTGTTTTTGTTATCATATTAAGTTGTAAGTAAAATGTAAATACCAATAAATATGATAGTGAGATGAGTATTTAGAGTGTTTAGACAAATTAAGATTCTATACATACTTTGAACAATTCCTGGCTCCAGCTATGTTAGGTTAGGTAGTTAATAGTTAAATTTGAAATTTAGAAATATTTGTTTTACAAATTTATTCAAGTTTAGAAAATTGATTCAAAGTATACAATCAAAAGGAATATTATTCATATGCGTGTATTATGTATACTACGTATAATTAGTATTTAATATAATGTATTTATGAATAATAAATGTTTGATACTATGTATATTACACACATATTTTTATAATTTTAGAAGTATAGAACTTCATAACACGTTTATTTATAAAACATTTATTATTCATAGTTTAATTAATTTTGTTATAATATGTACATCTGCAAAAAGTGTATTCAATTTCTATATGAATTTTAACGTATAATGTTTAACGTCTTGACGAAAACAAATAGCTGACTTACCCTACATGAATTATAAAGTAGATGCTGTATGGACATATTATGTAAATCAAGTGTAACAACCATAATATGCATATATAATTTGTAATATTTGTAATATTATACGGTGAGCTAAAGAGTACCGTGTTTTCCAATGACGTAATAATATGATCGTGTATTGTATCTTGATGAAGGTACAGACAGCATAATAAATAATAATATTTAAAATGTAAATATTTATACGTGACGAACACCCAACCTATCTGTAATACAATAATAATTGGATAGAAGTATAGAACTATAATATTATGCAATATGCATCGTATATTCGTATTCAAACTTATGATTTTTATTTAAAACAAACATAGATATCAACAGATAATAGTTAATATTTATTTTAGCGTTAGTTGTTTTTCAAAAAACATATATCTATAAATACTGTACGCCTGTATAATATAATACTATATGTCTAGTCTATACATCACTACGATACATTACCCGAACACCGGGACACCGGTAAAACTTAAACCCAGCCCACTATTGATCTTGGATAATATGGGAATTCCGTACTTTTACCAAATGTCCTAGTCATTTTAGTCGAAGCTCGAAATTATCTTATTATTAATAATGAGTTTCTTATGAAAAACCGATGAGGTGATTGATAAATCTTGACATGTTGGCATATTGTACAAAAGTGACGGTTATAATAATAAACATCCGAATGTTACATTGGTATTAAAAAGTGAGTGTTAGGAATTATTAACTGGTTTCCATTGGAATATTGATTATTGGATCGATTTGATAAAATATAGAGTTGAATATCATACAGGTTTATCTTATTCTTCATTGATAAACAATAATAAATGTTAATATTTGAAAATCTTAACTCTGATTTTATTTATTGTAACTATATTATGATAATAAAGTACTTTAATGTAAAATAAATCATTTTTGTTGTTGTTGTTGTTGTTATTGTATGCCTACATAGTACATGGCTACTTACTGATAACAGTTGAGTTAGGTCTTAAGTATGGGGTACTTTAGCACTTGGATAACATGATTCTAAAAACTGATAACTTACACAAGTTAAATATATTATTTTATGAATTTACGAGTAATCGTTCGAATTGCGATTTATATTGCAATAAATTATCACTTTTTACTTTTACATAATATTATATACTCAAACATAATTACCAGCCATAATATCTCTAATTTTATTTTTAACTTTTATAGTTCTGTATATGACTGTATTTAATAAGTGTTGACGCAGAATATCATTTGAAAATTACTGATATTTAAGTTTCCTGTAACTAATTTTAAGATAAATTACAGAAGGTCATTATCATGGTAATATTATTAAAAAAAAATCGAAAGTTATAATTTTTTTGTATCATATCGGATAGAGACCTTAGACTTACTACATAATTTTATGTATTTTTAATAAATTAAAATCTATTCGTAGTAAAATATTATTGTTGACATTGTTTGTGTAAGTCATCCACTTATTTTCAAGAAAAAATTCACCCAACAATCTATAAGTCATTTCTTTAAAAAAAAAAATACTAAACAATAGTACTCAATTTATATTTTTCTCCGAAATAAATCTAAAGAACCATTTTAAATTGTTTTAGTGAACTCATTTATTTATAAAAAATAAACAAAATGTTTATATAAATTATACTTTGTTTGAACATTTTTCAGATCAATAAACGTTTAAATGATTTTTATACAGCAATGATCTCGAATAGTTATTTTTAAATAATGTTATAGAACTAGAGAACTTACTCTCTGATGTGTAGTACGTGTAATATAAATATGTACTTGCCTCGTTATTGAATAAATCGATTTAATATGTACGAGCATAGGCGTGTTCAGATCTTTTACGCAGAAGGAGAAACCTGATGCGTACTCAGGGGGCTAAGGGGCTTTAGGACCCCCTTTTAAACAATTTTTCTTAGTTCATGTTACCACCTGAAATCACAGGGGGTGCAAGTGCATACCCTGCACCCCCCGTGGACACGCTTATGTGTACGAGTTAAATTTAATGATTATGATATGAATAGGTATAAATCATGATTTACGGTGATAAACGATTCCAAACAGAATAAACAATCAACCTAAATTTCTAAGGATGTGTTATTAAACTAAATACGATTATAAATGGTGCAAAATAAACACAACATTTTCATGATTTTATTAATATGTAATAATTAATGTAATTTATAATATTTATAGCATATAATTCAATAATATAAGGTATACCTATCTACATTTCGTTTTATTTTGTAGTTAATGATTATTTATTGAAATTAAAAATTAATTCTTTCCAAATACTTCTATGTGAGCGAATATGTATCTACGTAAGTTATGAAATGTTTTAAACTATAATATCTGAATACAAATGTACCTATGATACTGAATTGCTTAGGCAACTATAGATATTAGATATATTTACTTTTCAATGTAATATGAATATTTAAATAAACTTATTTTGTATGCATACAATTGTTGATACAAAGATTGAAAATAAATATTTCAAATTAGGATTTATTTATAAACATTATGTTTTAAACTGTGGACACTTTTATCTATTTTTTTAGGGTACCATACAATATATAGTATTTACACACTTCATATAATTATAGTGATAGTACTATAACACTTACATACAAATTACGATGTTTACTGATTTGAGTATATATCAAGGTCAATTGGTAAGTTTCTGAGATCTGTACATTCTCTTGGATCGGATGCAAAATATAAACCCCGCCGCAATCGAAAGCTATAGGTTATACCAATATTTTCTTACTTTTACCTTATAACGTACCAAGTACTTATACATTGAAATTAATTTCTATAGAGTAGGTACCTACTACCTACCTACTTGTCCAGTAAACCATTAAAATATGTTTTGAATTTGCTTGTAAGACTCCCGTTGTACATCGTATAATAAATAATAATATTATGACAATTACCAACTTGTATAAATCGTATAGTGTTTAATATAATAATATTAACTATAAAACAAATTAGAAACCACGGTCATGTATCCATAATATAATTTATGATATAGAACGTAAACATATTATATGCTTAAACTAAGGTTTAGGTTATAGCTATTATAACTGGATTAATTAAATTTGAATATTAAAATCAAACAACGAGACTAAATAATAAATTTTACTCGTTATTTAAATTTAAATAAATAAATAAAATCAAAAGTAAAAGTAAAGATTCTGAATAATTTGCGGTTGATGATAAATCCGATAGATAGACAACACTTTACCAAACTATTTTCAAATCTATTGAAAATCGTTACTAATTCCATGATGATTAAACTTTAATATGAATAATAATCAATAAATATATAGTATATGTCATTCAGATACAATCTTATACACATAAAATAAAACTGCTATTTATTAAATAAAAAATAACATATATTATTATTCGATATTTAATCTACGAGTTTTATTTAGTTTTGATTAATGTATATCGAAGAGTGGGATTTTTTACACCCAAGTACGTGCAAATCACAGTCTACAACTTTAAATCATACTTCATCAATCATCATGGGATCATTTCTGTAATATGCTTTGTCTCCTCCATGTGCAAATCGGCACCAAATTTCGATTATATTATGACTTATGAGACTATACTCTATCTATTCAATCGTGAAATATCGCTGATTATCTACCGCCTCGCGAAAAACTGGATTATGTATCTATATAGAGTAATAGCATGTAGGTATATTAAGTGTTGTCTCGATGGTGAATGAATCTCCTCATTGCGAGTAATTAGAATACCTAGGTTAGATCAATTGATTTTAAACGTCGTATGGATAAGACATTCCTGACTTCATTAAACATATCTACGCTTTTTGGTCAACATATGAAGAGCCAAGTGGGTCACTGTAATGAATGTGTTAAATTTGAATTCAATTATAAATCTTTGTACACGAAAACGACTTTGAACGAAGACTACTGTCTACTGGCCGTCTGGCCTACATTTCTATGAATAATGTGAATTATATATATAATTATTCCGCTATTAAACAAATAGTAAGTATCATCACAAGTTTAATATAATGTTTTAAAATAATTGTTATTGTATGTAGTAAATAATAATAAACCTAGGTAAGTTTAGTGAAACGATAAGTTTCAAGTACATTTCAATAAAATGACTAAAATCATTATTTTTCAAAAATCCAAAAAATTGAAATGTTTATATAAATAAAACTTATAAAACAAAAAAAAATCGAAATAGGTATTATTTTGAAGATTATACTACATCTATAAATTCATTAAATTCTAACATAACTATTTGATGAAAATGTCTACTAAGTATCTAAAATATAATTAAATTATTCGCTTTAAAATTATGACAAAATCGATTTTCAAAATTTGGTGATGTAAGTATACTTCCGTGATTACAGATTATAGGAAATAAGTACGACGAAATTTACTCCAAATACCAATAAATTCAATTCGCTACAAAAAACAAACCACAAATTTGAATTTGAAGACCGTAACATTTATTTTTACTACCTATATAAAAAGTGTCCTCAAACCACAACCCAGTCATTTAGTCATCATAGTAATGGTAAATAATCATTCCGCTCAGAATTTAAAATAAACTTTATTCTATTTTACTGTGTCGTGATGAAAAATAGCTCGTTAACTGTAGGTACATACATTTTACAGTGTTATAAAAATTATTACGGTTTAGTCGTTAGATATGTTGATTAGTTTATAGATATGTCATTGAAAATATAGTCATGAAAAATAACTATTGTCTATTAAAAAATTTTAACTCGTTAATGGCTCATCCTCGCGATTTTTCCCACGCGCGTTAAAATTGGTAAATACGTATTTTTGTCGGTTTTTACGTTACGTTTATATAAATACCTACTAAATTGACATATACATCGATTTTTTTTAAATATTTTCACAATATTAATACATATATGCGTGCAAATGGTAGAAATATTGAATACATTAATATAGGTACGTTAATGAACTAAAATAATAAAAAAAATACACACACATAAATTATAATATTTTCGTGTTAAGCCTTGAAAGACTATTCGTCAATCATCCATTAATGATTGTCTTTAATTGATTTTTATTTATTTTTTTTTACCAGTAATGAATCTAGTCTGATAAATAGTTTAAATGTAAGAAGGGATTCAAGAAGTTTACGACGCCATTTTCATTTGAAACGTCTGGGCGGGTTTCTGCAGGAATAGAAGGAACTGCAAAATTTTGTATTATAGCTGCTTCTTGGAATTATTTTTATTTTAGATCGAAATATAAAGTGTAGTTCGGGGAAGTGGGATATCATAGGTCCAAACTGGTTTAATTAATGTTTTATAGGTGAGCAGTTAAGTAAAATACATGATTAGCATTTTAAGAGCCTGCCTATCCTAGACTACTTACCTATATGGATTAGATACTTATAAAAAAAACATTATGATGGATTATTATACCTACCTACCTGTTTTAAAAAATACAATATACCTATTAACTACCTACATCTTATACATTAGTTACCGAGCAAGCTACAACAGTGGCGTCGCCAACATTTTAAAAGGGGGGGGGCAAACCCAAAATACTAAAAAACATAATCAACAAAAACAATAACAGCAGTTTATTTTTATATTACGTTGATACAACCGATGGAAGGTCATGGCCCACTGCCCTCCCCCCATCATGACTATGCCACTGAGCTACAATGTTTTAATAATCTCAGTGTCAATCGCAACTTATTTTCAAGCATAATATATTATGTAGGTACCACCTATAGCCTATAGGTATTCGCAATATTATTCGTAGAAATCATCAATTATTTTCAGTGCAGAACTGAGCCACCTAAAAGTCAGGAAAATTCTCGGTGGGGCACTGTTCGTACTTAAATTTTAAATTATGTGCTAGCTATTGTAATGGTGTAACAGTATTTTTTATATTTTACTATTATAAAATATATATAAATATATATTATAATAGATAGGTATTCAGATATCCTAGACGGCTAAACACAAGTGCCTGCTTACAGTAGCGCAACTAGGGGGTGCATAAGGCCTTTAGCACCTCCAAGTTAAAATTTAGCACCCCTTTTTTTTATATCTAACAATTATTATTTAAGTGGAAATACCATCAATTGGTAAACTATCAACAGTTTTAGCACCCCACGTTTTAGAGATATAACTACTTACATTCATTCTTTGGTTAGTTTGGTGTGGCATATGGATATATAATAATTAATAACTATAATACAGAGACAAATATTATCTTTACCATTACCACCTATAATATAGTGTTTTTAGTTTAATTTACTTAGGTAGTACTGGTGATAAGTACACTCAAAGTTAAAGAAAGCCAATTTATAGGGATCATTTACATAAATAGTTTATTCCTTTATTATAAATACTAATGTAAATTTTAAATTTTATAAAGTTTTAAGTGAGTAGATTATGTAGTAATATACGAGGACAAAATCGGTAAGACACTTTCGTTTTCAAAAGGTACTATAGGTAGTAATAACAGCCAATAGCACAGGTACCTATTATCATCTCCGTCAAAGTATATAAAATATAAGGACAACTACGACACAATGCATTGCGTGTACGGTGTACCTAAACAGTAAACACACCATAAAAAAAAGCGATAACTGTTAGATATTTATAAATACCTGTCATTTATCTTGACTGTGAAAATTTTGATCTATTACGCGATTTAAACGATTCAATAAGACATCACACCTGGCACGTAATTTGGGATATTGCTGGGTATGCTTATGGAGTACCACACGATTGCGTATACGGTGCACCTTTTTGAGAACATGTATAGCTAACACGTTTAAACAATTAACTTTAATATCTACCCTATGTCGGGTGGTACTACTGAGTACCTTCCCACTCTGTTATTTTCACCGCTATTTCACTCAACAAAATTATTTATTGTACAAAATTATGTATAGCTTGTAATTATTCTTAATAAAAAATAAAAAAAAAACAAAATATCTACCCTAAAATCAAACGATTGCGTATGATTTGCTGTGCAACATTGTTACATTTAAGTTTTTATTTGTAACCAGTAAAAATTAAATTTTGAAAAATGAATTAAGTCAAAATATTTAAAAATAGGTAATAAATTATAAAAGTATATTCAATTTACAGTTTTATACCTTGGTATAGATTAAATAACTAATTTTTAACAAATGTTAGGTATATTTTTATAATTTTTGTATTCATTATATTCTTTTATGGTCTTTTTCTTTTATATCAATTAAATCAGCATTTTCCATTTTTTTAAATCCACTTTTAATACTGATTGAATTTTCCTACATGTTTCCAGAAGGACGGAACTATGAAATTGAGCATTAAGTTCGATGAAAACTTTCGGACTAATTTTAAATTGTAAGTTAGCTATATTAGTTCAAATCTAATGACAACAGTGCTTCAAAGATTCAAAGTTAAAGATATAAATCGTACGCAATCGTGTTTCACCATGCGTCCGTGCTTATGAATACCTAAAATTTATCAAGATTGTATTTTGGTCTGAGGCCTGAGTCCAGGGCCGTATTTAGGGGGGGGGCAATGGGAACATTTGCCCCGGGCGGCTAAATTTTTGATCTATTTAGGGGACGGCCGTAAATCAATGTAATATCGTATCAATAAATATTTTTTTTTTAAAAGAATTTGTACTATGATACGGCTATAATAATATGATGGCACTGAGATAGATAAGTATAACTAGTATAAGGTCTATCATGATGATGGTAGTATTTATTATCAACGATAACTGATAAGTGGTAGCATATTATCAAGGTTTATAAATTATACAGGTTGCCTCATTTCGCATTTTTGAAATTTCGGGAGTGGGAGAAGCCACACCATGATGTCACCCGAAGTATAAACTGTTTCGTTATTCCCATATAACACGGGTAAATGAACACGATTTTTAACTTTCCCAAGCTCCTACAACTTCAATATTAATTTTTTTAATTTGAAAAAAAATGGTATAGGCTCAAGGTATAAATTAATATATTTGCATAAAAAGAAAAAATGAAATTTAACTATACCTTGGTTAAAAAAATATAAAATGAGTGATCTAAGTCATCACATTGAGTTTCGGGTGACATGGAACAGTAAGGTTTTTTTTAATGTTTTTGAACATTCTACTTGGAACTCAAATAAGGTTTTTAAAAACACCTTAGTACATAATATGGTAATTTAAAGAAGTCAATAATCAATAGGTAATCTAAATATTCAATAAAAAAATAAATAAAATACCTACATTCTAGTTATTGAAACATATTTTTTTTTTTTTTTTCTAATAAAGTTAAGTAGTTTATCATAGAAAACATTTTTGTAACATTATAAAATTTGCTTTATCAATATATAAAAATAAAAAAAAATATAGAGCATATTTTTGAACAACATATAAACATTATAATCATATACTGTGACTTATTGTTTTAATACTAAAAATAAAATCATTCTTAAAAAATCAGATTATGAATATTTTTAAATAATGTTTGGACTATTTTGTAATAAAACTTTTGTTAGAAAAATAAAATTTAAATTGAATATTTGTAAACAATATAGAAAAATAACGTTTTTCAAAACCTTGATCAAAAGCGTAATATTCGTAATAATAATCAAAAACGTTTAAAAACGTTAATCAAAACTATAAAAGACATGGATTTATTTTTATGTATTGAATAACATTTTCAATTTTACAAAAAATTCATTACAAATGTAATGCAATTAATAAAATTTAAAAAGTTAAAAAAATAATTTAAATAGTTTTATTGTGTGAGCAATAGTTGTCAAATATTCATCTAGTGTCCGTTGAGTTAGAGTTATACCTTTAAATTTTATAATAGGTAAATTTACCCTAATATTAAAGATAATATATCAAAATGTATTCTGCTGAACACAAATTTGCTATGATGTACATTAGTACGAGAGAGACAACAAATGCGGGTATAACGTCCTCTTAAACCTACATGGCTACATTTTAATAATAGTAATTAAAACAACAAATTGACAAATTAAAGTGAAATAAACAATTATAATTAAAAATTAATTGAGAAATGGATCTATTTTTTTGGTGGGGTAGGGGGGGCGTAAAAATATGGTTGACCCAGGGCGCAAAAATTGTAAATACGGCCCTGGGCCTGACTATAATTTTTCTGCGCCGATCAAAAATAATGGTTGTTTTTTTTTTAATTAGTCTTATTGGCCAGGCATCGTGAACTATAGGGTTATAAGTGGTAGTGTGTATGTTATACAGCATTATTATGTAATATTTAAATACGAATAAAAATTAAAATAATTTAAGTACAAAATTAATATTATTACTTATAATGGTATAGGTATGCTGTTCACAATATACTCAAACATATTAAGTCATAAGATGTATTTAATTAAATTTTAGATTCTGAACGGAGTGATGAATGTATTGATTTTACAATGATGTGTGTTTTTTTTTTTATTTTTTTTTTTTTTTTTTGTGTCTGTCGACAACATTTGGGGCAGTAAAAATGCTTCGATTTTCAACTTCTGCCCCTCTTTGAAAAGGAAATCGGATCTAGTTGGTACTTTGGGGGGTCAAAAGTTAAAAATTTTCAATATTTTTTAAATGAGTCGGGAAAAACCTTAAAAAAATGACGGAAAAAACGGGATTTTTTACGCACAACCAGTTTTCGTCAAAATCAAATTTTTATTTTGCTCTAACTCAAAAACTACTTGATGTAAATACTTGAAATTTTCACAAAATGTTTATATTAGCGTTCTCAATACACAGTTAAATTTTTAAAGAATTTTGGCAATTGAAAATTTTAATTTTTTTTAGTATTTTTTTTTTAAATAACGATAAAAATTTTTTGGCCGACCAGAAAATCTTGAAAATTTAATACAAGGTTTCTTATAAGTTGCTCTTAAAGTGATAAAAAAAAATCCGAAATCGTTAGTCACAATTTTTTTTTATAAGTGCTTAAATTTCGAATTTATACGAAATATGTCAAAATTGCGAAAATTTGCAAGTAATTTTGTGGTTGAAAAATCGTAAAATTTTTTTCTTTTATAACTAAGATTTGAAAATTTGGTACAAGGTTCTTCATAAAATTGTCTTCAACTATCTGCAAAAAAAACTCTACCGGACTAAAACAAAAAATTTTTATGAGTGTTTGAAATTTAAATTTTTACAAAACCGCGTTAAATAACGGTTTAGCCTCAAACGATTTTTGATATTTGTTGTTATTCAAACAGTATAAGTCGTAAACACTTGAAAATTTTACCAGTTATTTAGATTGCCATTTTCTTTACGTGATTAGATTTTCAAAATATTTTGACTTTTTTTGAGCTATTTATAGACAATTGAAATTTTCAATTTTTTTTTATTTTTTTTTTATAAATGTTGATAAAAAAAATTTAGCTGGGACAAATTACTTGAAAATTTAATAGAAGGGTCCACATAACTTGTTCTAACTCTCATTCAAAAATTATAAAAATACATAGGCTCAATTTTTTTTTATTCGCATTTGAAGTTCAAATATTGACAAAAATTCGTCAAAATCATGAATATTTTTCACTATTTGGTAGTAAAAAATTTATAAATATTTTACTATCAATAGCTAAGAATTGAAAATTTAATACTATGCTGTCCATAAGTTAAGCTTAGAATAATTATAAAAAAGTTTGAGGATTATTCAATTTAAAAAATGTTACGAGTGTTTAAAGTTTTAATTTTAATTTGAAATCAAAAATACGCGTGTAAAATTACGTTTTACTAATAAATAATTTTCGATTTTTGTTATTTTTAAAAAATTATCAAACGTAAGATCTTGAAGCTTTTACTTTAGTGTTTGAATTTGTGAATTTTTTTCAAAATATAATATATGACAATATTTAAATATAATATATCCCAGACTGACAAATCATCTCCGTTCAGAATCGTTTATCGTATACAATGATACCTATCATTGCATTCAAATTTAACCTACCATAGTCCGAGGTCCACCCCATCCCCTAATGTACAGCAGAGCGATACTCACTTACCCGCTTTTTTGTAATAATTTTAATCTAAGAGTGGGCATTAACGAGTTAAAAATATATAAAGTTATTTTTAACTAAGTTACTTAATGAGTTTCTTTTTTTTTTATATATAATTTCTAACTAAACGAGAAAATCCAAAATTAATATTTTCCAAACTCAAAAACACATAATTTGTTGAACCTACATAAAGTTTGCTTTTAAATTAAAAAAAAGTTCTCATATAATATTATATATAAATGTGTTATATTATGTTGTATGAAATATTGAAGTACACAATATGTCAATATGATCACCATTCACTACTAATATTCAAATCAACTGCATTAGTGCATTATCTCCAAATATTAATAAAATATAATGTATCTAACACATAAATAATTTAATACATAATACTAGAAATCTTACTGAAATGATAACTCCAAATTAGTTTTTTTAGATTTTATAATTTGTATTAAAAAGGTAATTAAAAGTTGTTAATTAACTAATATTAAACTGAAGTTAGAATATTTTTAAGTGAATTTTATTAAAAAAATGTTTTATGTACTTAATCCGTAGAAAAAATATTATTTGACAAACAGTAGACTTTAATCAAGTATGAAGTAAACACATTATTTTAAAAGAAATATTACACTATGTATAATAAGTTATAATTAATAACCACATTTATTTATTAACAAATAGATACAACTATTTATTGCTCTAATATACATTTTAATTTCAAATATCATCAGAGGTTTTTAAGGTAAATAAATACTTAACATTTTTATTTTACAACAAAAATATATTTTTTTCCCTTTTACTAAAGTGAAACTGTAAAATTGAATAATAAAGCAATTTAGAGCATCTAATCCATATACAAACGTAACTAACAAATAATTATGAATATAATAAATGGAGTCAATATTTTATTAAATATGCAGTTTGAACTTTAAGAATTACACATAAATATATTTTTTAAATTTTAATTTAAATTTACAGCTGGTCCAATTCTGACATGCTCCAATTTCTGGAACGGGCTTACTCCTCTAACTGTGGTCTCAAGTGGTTTTGAATAGATATCACCCGCAAGTTCAGATAATGGAATTTCCGAATCTGATTTTGATTTCTTCACAGCATCATCTATTTCAGCTTTAATTTCTTTATCAATTTGCTAAACAATAATAAATACAAATAAATACATAGATACATATAATATAACTGGAATATTCAACACAATTAGAAAATCTAATGCTGAATAATTTAATCATAAAATAAATAAATAATTAAATATTATACATGCATAGGTTATTTTATATGTTGGTGACCACTGATTACTAAAGAAGTCATAACCTCCAGGTTGAGAATAACTGTTAGAGACAAGTTTTATGATATTATTAAGAGTGTAAACAACACAGATTAAGATATACTTAATATACTTAGTACATCTCACTCAGTGGCGGTTTATCCCAAAAACGGGCCTGTGTAAAAAAACTAAAAAAGGCCCCCCTCCTACATCTTTTTATTCTAAATTATAATATGGATATATACATCATAAATTTATATTTTATAACAATGATAACTAATATCAGATTCAGAATATGAGAACCATTAAAATTGAAAACAATTTTTTAATTTTTCATACATAACTGTATTTATTTAATTTTTTTTTTTTTGTGGAATGTTGAGCAATAATGGGCCCCTCAAGTTGAGGGCCCGTGGCATTTGCACACATCGCACACATGTATGACACGCCACTGATCTCACTACATCAGTCCATAGAAAATGGTTATCAATTATCATCAATATAAATTATAGAGTAACTACTTACTGTATTACTATATTATATAAATAATAGTACACATTACTCACAATAATTTTGATAAAAATTATTAAGACATATATTTTCAAAATAATTTAAAATTTTAGATTTTAAAATCAATATTCTAAATATATTTTTGTCAATAGATCAGTAGAACTATCAAGACATAAAAAATCAATATTGCTATTATAGTGACCAAACGAATACACGGTTGGTGACCACGCCTCCTATCACCGCCGGCAAATTAAAACCTGACATTTTAAGTAACGTTCACATACCAAAGGTACGCATTTCAAATGTTTTATGATTAAATTAAATAATTTTATGCTAACTCTGTGTAAGTGAATACTACCTTGTGGAATTGAAAAAAGTTGAGATATTTATTTTCTAATATTCCATCAACAGCTGTTAGTGTGTTAAGACTATCCTATGTAATATTGCCTTGAGATAGACAGAGTCACTAACCATGCATATGTTTATTTAGTCACTACTACAATAAAAACTCTAATAACAGTTTACAAAATTGTTTTATAAAATAATTAATTATTAGTTTATTGCTATTTCATATACCTACTTAAGTTTAAATTTAGATAATTACCTTTAATTCATCAATAGTAACTAAATTAGCTCCTATGATTTTTTCTTTGAAAGATGTTATTGGATCTCTTGTTTGTCGCACTTCTTGAATTTCATCACGAGTTCTATAAGATGTTCCTGGGTCAGACATAGAGTGTCCAGAGTATCGGTAAGTTGCTGTTTCCAAAACTAATGGTCCTTTACCACTTGAACAATAATCTATAGCAAAACGAGCAGCTTCTCTGACAGCCAAAACATCCATACCATCAACCCAGATACCAGGAATATAATCTCCTCGTGTATAATATTCAGTACTAGCAGATGCACGTTCAGAGCTAGTTCCCATGCCATAGCCATTATTTTCACAAACATACACACAAGGTATATCCCACAATTTTGACATATTATAAGCCTCAAACACTTGTCCTTGATTAGCAGCTCCATCACCATACAAAGTAAAACACACACCACCGGTACCTAAATATTTAGCAGCAAATGCTATACCAGCACCAAGTGGAACCTAAAGAGAAAGCAATTGTTTAATAGACTTTAACATGACAAAAATTAAGTTTTTTTTTTTTTAAATATTAATATCAATAATACTTAAATTCAAACTATGTAAAAAATAAAATAATATATTTTTACCTGTGCTCCAACAATACCGTTGCCTCCATAAAAGTTTTTAGCATACATATGCATAGAACCACCTTTACCACGAGCATTACCACTTTTACGCCCAGTTAATTCTGCTAACACACCAAAAGGTTCAACACCCATAAGATATGTCCAACCGTGAGCACGATATGCTGTAATTATTGAATCTGTATCACGAAACATAGCTTTCATTCCCACAGCACAAGCTTCCTAAAAAAAAAAAAACATTATGCAAATACATAATAGTTATTTAATAATAAATTATAAAGAAAAGTTTTAAATAAGCATACAATCTAAATTACGTAGATAGCAATAAAGCATAAAAACAATTTATTGCATATTGTTACCACTGGATATTTTAAAATTATTATTAAATTACCTGTCCAGAGTAGAGATGACAAAAACCTCGAACTATTTTTTCCTTGTACAAATTGCCTGCAGCTGTTTCTATTCGTCGTATAGTTTGCATTTGTTTATAATATTTAATAGCATCTTCTGAGGTCAAGGTAGCAGTTGTACTCGGACCATTTTCAAGTTTATGCAACTTAAATGGCTATAAAATTATAAAATATACATAATAATATTTTTTTTTGAAAATATCAACTTAATTCAATATGAACATAAATTGTATTTATACCTTTGTTTCAAAAGTTGCTTCTGATGTGCTTGAAAAGAAACGACTTTCTAAGATAGATAACACATTCTGTAAATAAAAATAAATTAATGTAAAAATCTTGTTAAAAAAATAAAAATAAAAACCTTATAAATATCTAAGTTAGTCACAACACTCAGACATTTACTGCTCAAATAATATGATTATACAATTATAAAATAATGATACAACAAAATTAAAAAAAACTAACTGATGCAATAAACTTATACATAGACTATAGCTATAAAAAAAAAAATTATTGTTTTATTAAATATGATGTGACTTTACAAGTATTTCTTGGTAAATTAAAAATTATATTTTATTCTGTAAAATATATTTTTTAAATTAAATTTAAATTTTTTTTCTAATTAATAGTGTTTTAGATTATTCAAATCATTAAAAATGAATAGTCGATATATTTCAAAATGTTAATTGTAAGTAGTTATTATTTCCTAAAGGCCAAAAGTACAAATATAATTTTTCAAGTAGGATATCTAGTGGAGTATACCCATGGCTGAGGGTTCCCTAAATTTTTTCTAATGATGATTGATTCATAAATATAGTCCAAGGTGGTGTCCAGACACCCAAAATATCACATTTTGGTTGCACCACTGACCTCTCCACCAAAATATTTTTTTAGAATGTACATAATTAATGTTTAATAGATCCATTAATGATTGATAATTATTTATGGTAGTTGGCCTGATAATTTACAAATGTTTTTTAAAAAAAATAGTATTTCTAGAATTAACTAAACATTTGTTTTTTAAATAACTAATTATAAATCCAAGACATGTAATGAATAATTATAGTAACTAATTAGTCAATATGAAAATCATAAGTAGAAAAATTATTAAAATTACTAATATAAATAAAAATAAAATTCAATGTATATTTCTTAAGCAATCATAAATTAATGTTAATTAATATATTTATTATAAGTTACTACATTTTAAAGGTGGATTGTGATTTTACAGGTAACAGATTTATTAAAATAGATAATTAATGCACCCGAAACAAAGAATATTATAGGTTTAGGACATTAGGACAAGGTATATAATAATATAATATAGATTTTAAAATACTTTTTAGTTGATCATAATATACAGATGTTGAAAATTTATAGCTTAATAGTTGAACCCAGAAATATAAAACACTATGTCACTCATTATCCATTGGACATTTTTACCACTGATAAATGTTTATAATTTATATAAATCTGGATTGATGTAATCTGAAAGGTAATTTAAATAGTGTATTGAGAATTTGTATGCAAAAATATTCAATACATATTTTTAATAATTTTAATAAGCACTGAAAAATTACATAACTTACTATAAAAATGTACCACAATGAAATAAAAATTATTCTTTAAAAATAATTCATAACATTATTCAGATAGATGTTGTTAATTAATTAAGTATATTAAAACATAACTTACAAGTTATTATCTAGGTATCTATTTTTTTTTCTATTAACTGTATTATATAGGTAATTAAAAAAATGTTTGTAGAAAAGATATTTATTTTATAAAATCACTTATTAAAGAATATTGAGCTCTATCGTCTAATAGCTACTGTTGTATACACATTAATATACTAAACCGCTAATAATTATGCAACACAATTTGGATAAAGATAAGTATTACTATTTCGGATTGGAAAATTAACCATAGGATAAAAATAAAAACATAGCTATAATAATAATATAGTTATAATAGGTACATATCAAATCTTTTTTTTTAGAAATGAGAAATTGAAATACATTTGATATTAATATTATACAAATTATGAACTTATAACTTTATAAACTACATAATAAAAAATAATTAAAAATTATTATTAATGCCTTTTAAATAAAAATTGTTTTCTATTAACAATATTTTTGAGTGAGTACTATATTACAATACTATTGTTGATTATTTAATATCTATATTACCCACCCAACATAGTAATTATACACAATTTCATAATTGGTTCCATTATTCAATTTAAATGAATAAAACAAATTACAAACTACTACATTTTATTAATTATGATATTATATGTATTAAATAAATAGGTATTTAATTTTTAGAGAAAATTATAAATTTTTATTAAATCAAAATAGTAGATAAATTAAAAGACAAAAATTGTCAACAATATTAATTTTACAAGATTGAACTCTTACTAAAATTGATATCAATTTAACATTAGTTAAACATTAATACTTGAGGACAAAACTAAATACTTTCGTTCTATTATAACAAATAAATTGAAAAATTTTTAATTATAAATCATTTTAACTAAATATGATTTTATTTTATTTTATATGATAGATTTGACCTTCTGTAGGTTAAATAAACCAGTACAATATGTGTTACCTATTTGGTTTGGTTTACAAATTATTCATTTATATAAAATGAGTTACCTACCTTAAAATTATTGTGTTTCCTTAAAACCGACGAACCGTTCATTTTTGCTAACGTTTTGAATTATTTCGATGAAAAACTAAGCAACTTACTTACAAAAATAGTAAAACGAAATGTACAAATAATTATTTAATAACAGTTAAAACCACACAGTGAAAAAAGGAATGTACCCACTACCCAGTAAAATGAATATTAAAATACAGTAAGTAAATACTAATTGGAGAACGATAAGAATTAAAGAGTTCAAGCCCAAGGGCAGAAGTTGATAGGATAGGACGAGTTTCGCAGTATCGCTCTCGTTTTTTATGCTTATATCATAATAAGTGAATCTTTTTAGGTCGTAACTCACTAACTCGTAGCTATGCGTATTTCAATGAGATCGAATCTAACTTCATTTATGTCGAATTATTGATAATGTGATTAACAGTATGTTGATAACAAATTATTTCAATTTTTTCACGATTCCAGAATAAATGGGTATTTAATATAACATTTTAATATTATGAACTCTTGCTGTTTAACAGTATTTCGTACTATATGGTGTTTGACGGTTTTTTTTTGTTGGCACAGGTGTGCGTGCTAGTGAACCTGTGATGTAAATGTAAATAATAAAATGCCTCTTTTCCGAGGTAAATTGCTCGATAAAATATGTCTATTCGTGAAATGTTCACTGTGAGGTGTTCCATATTTTTCATCAGTATCTCAAAATTATGGCCGAAGACGAGGATTTTCCTGGTCGACTATTACACCAGGTATACTGACATCAACGATTTGTGAGCGAGACTGTCAGTCCTACCCACATTTTGAGTTTTTAATCATATTCTGAATTGTGTAGGTTGCATTATGGGATAATGTAGACTTCTTGACGGACCTTCTTAAAGACGACGAGCATAAAAAGTTTATCAATAGTCGTGATTCTTGGGGTCGCACTGCTCTTCATGCGGCTTGTTCTAATGAAGGTTCTGGTTGTCTGGAAATATTACTCAATGCTGGAGGTAATGATTCATAATTTGATCACTGCTAGTTTCTTATTAGAAAATCATTTTATAATTCTTTAATTTTAGCTCTTGTAGATACACCATGTGGTCCTCGTGGCGAATCCAGGGTAAGTAATAAATATTTTATTGTGTAAAATACTTGCCTATACAAAGTAAAATTACATAAAAATCTAAATTTAATAAATTTAATATAATATAAATAAAGGCTTAAATTTTTTTTTGTTTAAGTCAATATGCCAAATTAATATCTATACATTTAAACTAAATTTATTTTTTCATTGTTACAGACAGCATTACACATCAGTGCACACATTGGATGTCCAAAAAACATCCAAACACTGTTAAATCACAATGCAAATTTAATATTGCAAGACTCTAATGGATTTACAGCACTTGACATAGCTCTCAATGCAGAAAATACTGCTTGCAGCAAATTACTGAAAGATGCTTCAGGTGAAATTAATAATAAATTCATATTTATACATTTATAATTTTTATAACTTCCTTCGATATCTTGGAAATTACTTACTAAAAGGTTTCGTATATACTATCTTATGACACCAGTTTGTTAGAGTTAATAGTTCATTTATATCCATTAATATTTCCTTAAATTCATAAAGCTCTTTTCATAGTTTACTTTTCCCTTCTGATTTAAATTCTTAAATTACTTAACTAGTGAAACATCAAATGCATAAATTACTACTAAAGAATTGATTTAGGTACTAATCATTGGTTTGAAAAAGAACTTAAATTAAATTATTTTATTTTTTTCTTGATTAAACATTTAAACATTTTAAATTCTACAAATAATTTCATAAAAAACTACATCATTCAAGTCCTTGCATATTATACATTTTTCCTCTAAGCCTACTTGTTACAAATCATAACTTGAAAATAAAATGGTCCAAATACTTCTTAACGATTTAACCTATTATTATTCATATTCAGATCATAGATAATAAAGATATGGATAGGCCATAACGGTCTTATCAGCGATCATGAAGGGGAACGATTGAAGCCAAATAAGTATACCTATCTTCGAGTATCGACTATTATTACAAAAGAGGCCTCAATTGACTTCCCCTCCAGGAACGCAGCCTCAAATATATTTAACATATGCTTGTCCTATCCATTTCTTTATTATCTATGATTCAGATCAAGTTTTTATATTGTACTACCTACTTAACATAGATTATTAATAAAAATTATGTATTATTATAATACTATATATCTTTGGTATTTTTAAATACCTTTACATTTTTGATGAGATTTATAATAAATTGTTGGGTATTATTGTATTAACTATTAAAATTGCTAAATTGTATTATTTGTATTAATTTTTTGTACATTTAAACGAAACGCTTATAGTGTTTTTTCAATATTTTTTATCTGGTATATCAAAAAATTATGAAAAATGTGCAGTTTTATAAAATAATATTTATAAAAAAAAAGGTTAGCTTAAAAAAATTCATCATACATTAAAACTTATTTTTATCTAGAATATTGTTATATACATGTTTTGTAAAAATTGATAGCATCCACAGTTATTAATTTTAATTTTTTTTTTTTGCAGTGTTTAACTGAGAGATGTAGAGTACCTAAATACATATAATTTAATTCTTTTGAACCTTTAAGTGAATCTTTATGCAAAATTATTGCAAAAATTATATAATTTTAATTAGATTGCAATATTTTAAAATTAAGCTTAATACCTCCTTATAAGTCCATATTGAAAAATAGAGAAATAAAGGACAAAATAGAAAGAAGGTGAAGTATCTCTAAGTTTAACAAATTTATATGATATGGAACATAGCTTTCCAACTAGATTATTGATATAATGATATGTAGGTTCCATCTCAAGTTATCATTAAATATACTCGTAATATCTAAATAACAAACTTTTATATTTATTAAATTTGTGCATTATGTATACAGTGATTCTTTTAAGTGGGTACACTAATTATCTCGAAAAGTATTCATGTTTTTGAAAATATTTTTTTACATAGTTCAAAATTGTTAAAAAAGCAACATTTTTATTAAAAAATTATATTTTTAAATATTTTTTATCATTATAATTTTTTAAGCTTTTTACTTTTTTGAATGACAACATAGAATTTTAATTTCATATTCCAAAGCAAAATAATTTTTTGAGTATTTTGATACATAAAAATTGAATTTAGGGCTAGTAGTTTATGAGTTATACGTATTTAAAGTTTAGACAAGCGGAGTGGAGTAGTACGGGGTTACCCCGCAAAATGTTTGTCCACTACTCCGCTTGTCTAAACTTTAAATAAGTATAACTCATAAACTACTAGCCCTAAAATCGATTTTTATGTATCAAAATACTCAAAAAATTATTTTGCTTTGGAATATGAAATTAAAATTCTATGTTGTCATTCAAAAAAGTAAAAAACTTAAAAAAATATAAGGATAAAAAATATTTAAAAATATAATTTTTTAATAAAAACGTTGTTTTTTAAGAATTTGAAACTATGTAAAAAAATATTTTCAAAAACATGAATACTTTTCGAGATAATTTATTAGTGTACCCACTTAAAAGAATCACCCTGTATATGCAATTCAAATAACTTTTACAGTTGTGAATTAATACCAGAAAATCATATTATATTGCATTTATTTATTAAGAATTTCATGTATATCGTTTTATCTAAATTCATTGTTAACTTTCTTCCACTTATACATGTATATGTTAAGTTTAGACCCCTCATTACTTTTTAGCCTTTTGTTCTCACAAATTATTAGAAAATAACAGACGTAAGTCATCGGTCACCAATTTACCATCAATCTGTAAGTTGCTAACTGCATTTGTGTGCAGTAAAAACAAAATGGGACTTAGAACACAACCTTGTGAAATACCATATTTAATAATATTTGTATTACTTGTGGCCTCATTAATTTTCACAATTTGTTGTCTATCTTAGCAGAGTTTGGTTATTTATTCCAAAGCTTGATAACATTTTCGATAGAATGCTGTGATGAATAGTATCCAAAACCTTAGTCTGCAACCCTGCAGGTCTATGAAAACAGCAATTGCTTTCAAATCATTATCTAATAAATTATATAAAAATTACCTCATATAAATCATTTTCTGCGTCTAGTCCTGGTCTAAAACCGTATTGATTTTTGGATGATTAATTGTTAAGCTGTAGGTAACTAGTAAAATATAAGTCTTGCCTTAATTATTTTTTCTTATATTTTAGCGAAATTAGTTAACATAGATATATAGTTACTCATTGTTTTACGATCGCCGCCTTTGAATAAAGGTTTCACGATTGCGGTTTTAAAGCAATCTAAGAAAATACCATTTTAAATGTTAAATACTCAAAATATATTTATGAACTAATGGAGAAACAATTAACTCAGTACCTAATATATTTAGGATTTTGACCATTACGGCATTACCATATTATATCTCGCTGTAGAAAAAATTAGTCAAAAAAACACAAGATCTTATTTTCACACCCAATCAAATCTAAATTAAAACTCTCATCAAATTTCTGTGCCAAATTAATGCCTAGGTTACTAAAAAAATTGTTAAACAAATTTGACGCCTCTTTAAGATCATCATCAATATTTAATATCTTATCGTTTACTTTTCAATTTTATCTTTATTTTTAGAATTATTACTGTTACAAGTGATCTCGTTAACCAATTCCCAGGTTAAATTTGAATTAGAGTACACATTTTTTAATTGTTTTTATAGATATTTATTTTGGCGAACTGCAAAAGTTTCATAAAATTATTTTTATAATTTTTCGATATGCCAAAATTTTAAATTCGAATTTTTTTTTTGCGTTTAAGAGAAAGGTATTGCTTTTGACTTGCGGAACATAGCAGGCCCTTAGACACCATACCTTTAATCTTATTTAATTGTTTTCTATTATAATTATATAAATAATATATAAGGCGTATAACTGATTTTTAGTAGACTTAGAAAATCTATTTTCACATTATTTAAACAATAACTTATATTTTGAAACTTGGCAAACTATTTTGTTTAAATGTTATTTCTTTTTTTAAATTTACAATTATTAATGTAGTGATTTTAGATACCATTTCCAGTATATTCGTATACCACGACTCACGAGAATTGATAATTCCTATTATTTACTTATTTCGTGTGAAATCAAATAAAAATAATGCAATTACCACAAAACTACAAAAGTATTGTTATTTGTTACGTAGATAGGTAGATATATAACGTATTTAATAATTTATATATTATATGTAACTCGCATGAAATTTAGTAGCCTTAAAAGTAATAATAACTATAACGTGTACCTACTCACTTGATTCTTATTGTTATGTAATTCAATCAATGTCAAGAGTTAAAAGTTAAAACTATAACCGTATCGGAATTATTCCTCAAGCCGATAATTGCATTACAATTTACAATGGTTGTTAGTTTTCCGTGAAGGAAATGTCCAGTGGTGTATTGCTAAAAATATTCATGGGTATACGCCTTCTAGATCTTAGGTGTCAAAGATTGAAAGATATACCTATAACATTGAATAAAAAAAAAATTTTTTCTCGCTTCGCTCGAATTCACTAACAACATTTATTCTAATTATCAGTATTGACCAGAGAAAAACTTTAAACAGTTAGTACAGTCTAAGAAATTAGAATGGTTACTATTTTAATTTTACTAACTGCTAATAACTTAGTGATTAGTGCACTAAATACTAATCATGATTGCTAGGGCCCGGAACTTGATGCATTTGCATCTTTTTTTCTAATGATTACATTTGAGGCTCGTTTTATAGAAATTTAATTCATGAAATATAGAATTTTATGGTACAGCAGTTATTATTTTGCATTTTTAGGGAATTTTATTCTTTAAGGTCATTTTTGTAGTATTTTTAGTGCATTTATTCATTTTTGAAAATTCTTAACAGGTATACGGAGCTATACGGTCGTATACCCGCGTATCGTCGTTTATTTAGAGAGTATACGCTAAAAAAAAAACTAGAGGAGTAAGTATACGCCGTATACCCCCGTATACCCCCCAATACACCACTGGAAATGTCAAACATATATTTTTTTATTTTATTAAATCAAATTTCATAAGTCACCTACATAGTGTCATAGTCGTAATGGTCTCTGTACATAACAAAAAGTTACAAAATGTATTTATGTTAAGTTTAAAATTTTTTAAATATACTTTTAATTTTATAAAATTACGGCTACCGAGTTTTACGTAATGCGCCCTAAAGAAACTCCACCTGAGTAGGTACTACTATGTAGTATCTACTTGCAACTTGCCTGCCTACTTTTTGATCAAATTGTGTTAATAACGATTTAGAAAATGGCATTATATATTATACACAAACTATTTCGGAGTGAATGTGTGAATATTTTACCGTTTAAATGTTTAATACGTGTAAAAGGAACTTCGTTTTTACTACAATAGTAGATATAATAATCATTGGAATTTTCGCTTTAATTCATTGTACAAGGTCCCTTCTGTCCACGCTGTATCAGTCACGGCACGTTTGTACGCCGCCGTGGAAATTTCTATTATACTATTTCCCTTCTTTGACACAGTTTTAAACATTATTACAATAAAATATATTCTTATATTATTTTCGTTCGTCGTTAAATTAAAATATTAGATATTTGCAATGATAGGAAAATGTTTAGTTGGTTGATCCCGAGTGGTCCATTTATAAATAAGTGTTTAAGAACAGAAACTGGTATAGATGCATGTGCATATTTTATTAACGAAACCCATCAATATGGTAAGCTTTTAAAGTGTTATTATAACCGATACACACATGTTTTAAATATATATATATAACAATGTTTAAAATTGTACTTATATTACTACTACAACCTCCTAAGACATTATTTATTCTTGTAAATAGAATAGTTGTATCAAAATGAATGTCTCATTCATTGACAATTCACATTTTTACATAAGTTACCATATTATGATTCATATGTTTTTATTTAAGATTCTTGGGAAGAGTCTCAAAATACAATTCATATGGCTTTGCGAGATGCCATCTGCAGAGGTGATGTTAGTACTACCAAAACAATTTTGTCAGAACTTGGATCTAAAGAAGAATTCATTGTTAACATGGCACCTAATGGTACCACCACATTGTTGTACTGGTATTGATTTAAAATGCTTAATATTTTATTATTATTATTATTATTATAATGATTATTATAATATATAATTATTAGTGCTTGTGAAGTGGGTAAAAAAGACTTGGTGAAAATGTTACTTGACCATAAAGCTGATGGTAGAATACATCCAATCACTCGGTATTCTCCTCTTTATGTTGTGGCTTTCAAAGGAAAAAAAGATGTTTTTGAAATCCTTCTCAAGGTACATTTTATAAAATTATATATTTAGTTTTAAACTAATCAATTCAATGATATTTCAGAAATTCCCTGATCTCATTCGACAAACTACTGTAGAAAAATGGCTGCCAATCCATGCGGCATGTATAAATGGAAATATTCAAGTATTAGAGCTTCTACTGAAATATCCTTATCCTCCTAATGTGTTGGTAAAATTAAGGTATTTCATAAATAATAATATTTTGAATGACAAATTATTATATAAAAAATTTAATTACAGAAAAGATAATTGGGAATTTGACGTCCCATTTGACATAAACACCAAGGATGTCAATGGTCAAACAGTGTTGTACCTGGCTTGTCTTTTGGGAAATACAAAAATTGTAGACATACTGTTAAAATACCAAGTGAAAGCTGTAAAGGTATAAATTAAGTATATGACATAGAGTATATTAATGAAATGTATTTAACATATTCAATTTCAGATTTGTGGTTCTGATGGAATTTCTGTAAAAGATGATAATAACGACATGTCAAAACGTAGTCGTATTTCTGAAGGTATACAGTCAATAGTTTCTCGTCTTAGAGGGAGTATGACAAAAGAAATTGATTTGAATGAGAAAAACATAAGACCCGTGGAAGTAAATGTTTATTGCAATGAAGAAGCTCCAGAAACAGCTCTTCATGCTGCCGTTCGAAATGGATTTAAAGATGTGGTAATTGCGTTACTTGAAAATGGTGCTGATCCTAATCTACTGACTTTACAACCATCTGCTGATTACAAAGTAAGTTTTTCCTTTTTAAAATAGTTCAAATATTTATCGATTTCATTTAAACAGCAAAAAGATGATGATATCCGAGAAGCTGGTACCTCTCCATTGACATTAGCATGTAGTAAA
The DNA here is from genome assembly GCA_020882235.1 of Schizaphis graminum. NCBI lineage: Eukaryota > Metazoa > Arthropoda > Insecta > Hemiptera > Aphididae > Schizaphis > Schizaphis graminum. The sequence goes on from CM037034.1 coordinate 42,246,685, forward strand.
GGAGATACAGCTATTGTTGAATTGCTGTTGAAATATGGTGCTAGAGACGATGACTGTAAAGCTCTTGCAGCTGCAATGTTAACTAAAAGTCAACATTTAATTACAACATTACTTGGAACTAAAGCTTTTGCTGATCCCGAACATAAAATTAATAAAAAGGCAATGACAGATAATATCGCTTCACAATTTGGCGGTTTATCTAGTTTAACATACAGTAACATATTTCCTAGTACTCCAGTTATGATAAATTGGCATAGTCAAAGATGTAAACTTGAATCCATAAAATCACAGTGGCTGGTAAGAATATTGTTTTATTTTTAATATAAAAAAAACCAATAAATTATGTAAACCATTTTTTAGATTGACGGTGCTCTTCATATCAATCCAAAACTGAAAATGAATCCCCGAAGTAGAGAAATTGTTTTGTTTGCAATTACTAGATTAGATATATCAAATAATTCACTTACCCAAGTGCCGGCAATAATTTTTCAATTACAAAGTCTCAGGTATTTAAATTTGGCTCAAAACAAAATTGAAAAATTACCTGATCCAAAAGATTCTCATCAAGTAACCTCTCCTACAAGCAAAAAAATGTCCAAACTATACAAATCTATCTATACGGCTAATGTCTTAGAAGAACTTTACTTGCAAGTATGTTATGACAAAGACATAAATTTATATATTTATGAACTTCTTATAAATGTTACAAACTTACTACCAACAGGATAATCGTCTTGATAAAATTCCTGAAGAACTATTCAGATTACCTTCATTGACTACACTCGACTTATCCAACAACAAACTTCATTCTGTGCCTTTTCAAATGTGGCGTGCTCCTAAGCTTAAAGATCTTAATATGGCATTTAATCTGATAAAAGAACTTCCATATGCTCAATCAGAAGATGAAGCCAGAAGTTTACGAGAAAAATCTGTTGGACGTATTCCTATATTAGACAAGGCATATGAAGTTAAAGAAATTGATGTCAATGATATTAATGAGTATGTTAAATAATCTTTTAAATTCAATTTATTTTACTATAAATCATTATTTTAGAAGTATTTCATTAGTTCATCATAATGTTTGGAATCGCACTATTGAAATAATGGAACAAATTGTAAGAGTTGATGAGACATCAGAAGTTAAATCTAACAGTTCACAATTATCATCGTTGAATTTATCACATAATAGATTTAGCTCAATACCACCTGTACTATCATGTTTAGCTGTAAACCTAACACGACTAAACATATCATATAATTGGTAATATGTGTTTCAACTTTCAATTTATAACTATATTTTTGAATTAAATTTTACAACTTGTATTATTATTATTTTTTTAGTTTAAGGACAATGAGTTATATAACTTCATATCCCAGTTCACTCAAACAATTAGACTTAAGTCACAATAAAATATGTGTTTGGCCTAGTTTACCACAAATTAATCTAGAAGAGGCTGCACCTGATCAAGAAAACCTATTGTGTTATCGATTAGAAACCGGACAAGTCCCCAAATCGACTGTACCTTCAAAAATACGAACTAGTATGTTTAAAAATAATAAATATAAATGTATTATTACTAATTTCAAAATTATTTATAGGTAGAAGAATGTCATTAAGAGCAAACATTTTAAATCGTGTATGTTCACATAGACGTCATTTAAGGCTTGAAAATTTGAGAACTTTAATGTTAGCCGATAACTGTATGAACAGAATACAATTGACAACTGATGATGATGGATTTTCTGCTGCTTCAAACGATTCAGCCGATGAGTTAGATGACTGGGTATTTCTATTTCTCTTTTTTTTTTCCAACATACTAAGTCTTATTATATGTAAATTGTAATAGGATACAGGAGGTACAGTTTTGGGACATTCAAAATCAAAATTAATTTTCCCTAACTTGAGTATGTTGGATTTAAGTAATAATCAATTAAAAGAAATTCCTACTAATATAAACGAACTCATTAATTTGTCTGTATTAAACATAAGTGGAAATAAAGGTAAGCATTATAATTTTAAAATCAAATATTAATACATATTTCATAATGAATTTACCTTTCTGCCTAGATGTAACAGAACTTCCTCCACAAATGGGTCTGTTGTCACGGTTATGGAATTTAAATACCAGAGGATGTAGCCTACAGGAACCACTCAAATCCATGATTGACTCAAATAAGTATAAGACAATGGATGTTATTGGTTATTTGAAGTCAGTTCTTGAAGATGCCAAACCTTATGCTCGTATGAAATTAATGATTGTTGGTGTTCAAGGAATTGGTAAAACATCATTATTAGACCAACTCAGACAAGAAGGCACTGGAAATTATAAAAAGAAACCTGTGGATGTAAGACATAAATATATTATTTTTATTAATATTAAACTAATAACACTTTGGTTTTTAGCATTGGGCAAAGCGTATGGGAAATAAAAATATAAATCAAAAGACAAACAAAGGGACAAATATTTCAACAGTTGGTGTTGATATTGGTGATTGGGTATATGAAAAGAAAATAAGAGGCAATTCTCAATATGGCCCAGTAATGTTTCGTACTTGGGACTTTGGTGGTCAAAATGAATACTATGCCACACATCAATATTTTTTATCAAAAAGAAGCTTGTACATTGTGGTTTGGAAAATTACAGATGGTCATCGAGGAATTGCAGAAATCTTACTATGGCTTGTCAATATACAAGTAATTTAAATAAATCATCTTTTAAAAATCAAAACTTATGTAATTTTTTGATAGGCTCGTGCACCAAATTCGCCAGTTATAATTGTTGGTACACACTATGATGTCATGAGCACCATGTCCCCGGAATATTCTTCAGAACAATTACAACAACTAATTAGGGATCGATTTATCAATATAGTGGATGCCGAAAAATATGGTTTACCTAGAGTATTGGATACAATTGAAATCAGTTGTAAAACAAAGCATAACATCAAACTTTTGTGTAATATTATTTATGATACAGTGTTCAGTCTTAGACCTCCTGGTAAATACATTTTGTATATATTTATGTATATTAAAACTATTTAACATATTAATATGAATTTTGAAGTATTAAACTGAACTTAGGTTTGAATGTATAGACTTGAAAGATTTAAATTAAAATAATTAGTTTTATAAAAAAATCAATAATTATGAACATAAATATCCTTTAAATAATTTTTTGTACTCAAATTATACTTAAAAAAAAAAATATAATATAACATTTTAGAGTTCTTAAATGTGTATATAATTTTTATTATTTTAATCTCTAAGGATTTTTCATATTAAAAATAAGTGGACATAAAGACGTATTGTTTATGTTGAGAATAATGAATTAAAGAATCAACCCATTAATTAAACTTAATATAAGTTTTTCAAATTATTATCCTTTCAATTTTATTTTTATCTAATTTTACACTTAATCAAATATATATATTTTAAACCTTTACTGTAAATTACTGTACATTTTATTTTATTTTTTTTTTTAGGAAGCAAAGAACTATTATTGGAACAAAGAGTCCCAGCAACATACTTAGCATTAGAAGACATTGTAAGCCATATTGGATCTGAAAGAAGACAAGCTGGCTTAGATCCTGTTTTAAACTTAGATCAATTTAGAACTGCAGTTAATGCTGAAATGTTATCTAGGTACCATAAATCATTTCGAGATATGGGTGAACTTAACCAAGCAATTTTGTTCTTGCACGAAAATGGTTTGTTGAATATTATTTGTTTTATATCATAAATTTATAGTTAAAAAATGTATTTATTTTTCAATTTTTAATTTTTATTAGGTGTATTGTTACATTATGATGATGCAACATTAAAAGATCTATATTTTTTAGATCCACAGTGGTTATGTGATATGTTAGCACATGTGGTAACAATTAGGGAAATCAATCCTTTTGCTCGATCAGGTATAATGAAATTAGATGATCTACAAATTGTTTTGAAGTCATCGACATGTACAAGAGAATATATTGTTAATTTGCTCAATAAATTTGAAGTAGCACTAACTTGGGACAGTAGATCTCTATTAATACCATCCCTTTTACCTTCAGAAGAAGATATGTATAGTCAAAGAGTACAACCAGTATCTATCAAAGTTCCTGTAAAATCAAAAATCCATAAATTACGAACTAAAGTTTCAAGTCAGGCAATGTTTGATTCAATTGATATTGGAGAACATATAACAAGTCGCTCAGATCCAGAAGTATCAGTTCGCCGTTTGTTACTCATGTCGTATTTTCCATCGGGCTTTTGGTCTCGGCTAATAACTCGCATACTTGGAGATGATACTATTATCCATGTGATCAGACAATTTTTTATGCCAACAGAGGTAAATGGTGATGATTTTATGTGTTCTGATTTTCAAACTCAATTTGATTGGATATTATGGCAAACTGGAATCGAATTAAAATTTGCTAATAAAATTACATTGTTCCGTATGAAAGAAGTTTTACATCGTAACTCTCCTATAAATTATAGGCATCTAAGATTTCAACTTTTTCAAGAAAACTCTTGGTATGATGTACCAATAAAAACTTCTTCAATTCTTGAAACTTACTTACCCCTAGATACAGTGATTGTAAAGAGACCAATAAAAAATAATGATGAAGAAGACATAGGTTTCAGAGCTGTTGTATTAGATCCATCTCCTGTACAAGCAGCAAAATTATTGGCTTTAGTAGTAGACCATATAGATGTATTACTAGAAGATTGGTATCCGACGTTAGGTACTAGATTTGTCCATACATCTGAAGGAAAATGTTTAGTAACTAGACTCGTTCCATGTCCAAGATGTTTAGCTGGAAGTGTTGAAACCGATAGTATTTCAATTGACATGAAAGATGATGACGGTACAAGTAAAATAGACCATATATCTAAAGAGTTTTTAAAAAGAGATCCGGACAATAAAAACATTGTGCGGAAATCACAAGAAAGCTACAATAGTTCTGATGGGGGAGACAGTGGTTTTGGACATGATATTAGTCCACAATCAAGTAGAAAAGTATCTGTTGAAGGTCATCCCTTAACTTCAGATAATCAAATTGAAGTTTGTATACATTATGGATGGATAGTGGAAGATTGTATTCTAGCTGCATCATCTGTGGATAAACTATGTGTTGTATGTCCTAAGCATGGAGATTTATCTTTAGCACAAGTTGCTCCTGATACTGTATGTTTCTATTTCCATTAAAATACATATATGTTTATTATAAAATATTTTTTTTAATTATTTAGGTATTTTTGGATTTGGGCGAAGAGCTAGTCATTAATGATCAAGATATTATACGAGGTAAATTATTAGGTCGTGGAGCATTTGGTTTTGTTTTTAAAGGCGTATGTAAAGGGAAAAAACCTGGTAATAGTATACAAATTGCTATTAAAATGCTTCAACCTGTACCACCTGGACCTAATTCTAGTCAGTCTGCTATTATAGCCTATAAAGTAAGTAAATGTCAGAACATTTTATATATAAATAAATTGTTATATTTTGACTTCTCCATTTAGGGAGCTCAAGCAAAATGGGACCGTGACCCACTTCAATATACATGTAAATCTTACTGTAGTGCTAGACAAGAATTAAATATAATGCTGAATCTGAAACATCCAAATATTGTTCCATTGATTGGTGTTTGTACAAAACCACTAGCACTTATTCTTGACCTTGCGCCAATGGGAGCATTGGATCAGATTTTAAGGAACTATCGAAGATCTGGTTCAAAATTTGACCCTCATATTCTGCAACAAATAGTTTTTCAAATTGCAAAAGCATTAGAATATTTACATCAGCAACGAATTATATATAGAGATTTAAAAAGTGAAAATATTCTTGTTTGGTCTATCCCAGTGCCACTTCAAGACCCTTATGCAGTTAACACTCATGTTAAAATGGCAGATTACGGTTGGTATATTTAATTTTTTTTAATATTTTCATAAATCATAATTAATTAATTTAATCGAATGTAATGCTAATATCAAAAATTGTTTAACAGGAATTAGTCGTTTATCTCTACCATCTGGTACCAAAGGTTTTGGTGGTACCGAAGGATTTATGGCTCCTGAAATAATAAAATACAATGGCGAAGAAGAATATACTGAAAAAGTTGACTGTTTTTCATTTGGTATGTTTATTTATGAACTGATTACAATGCATCAACCATTTGAAAATCATGAATCTGTAAAAGAAAGTATATTAGAAGGACACCGACCAGCATTGACATATAGAGTAAGAAAAATAATATGTGAAAAATGTTATTTTATTACTTTCTATATTATTTTTTAACACTGTTCCTTAGGAAACAGCTTATCCAAGTTATTTGCTTGATTTAATGGCAGTATGCTGGTCTCAAAGTCCAAAAGAACGTCCTTCAGCTAGCCAAATTGTTTCCATAGTTTCAGCTCCTGAATTCACTCATTTATATGATGTAGTTTCACTGAATCATTCAGCTGATGTAATTTCTTGTACTCGAATACCACTACCACTGAGTATGTATAATACATTTTATTTTTATCACAGATAATGCATTATATAACTTAATAAAACTAATATTTCACATACAAAAATAAAATTGTGTGAATATGTTAATTAACAAAAAAAATCCCAATAATTGTATCTAAAAAAAAAAGTAACACATTTGGAAAAAAGTTATAAGGGTCTGGTTCATACATAAAATTAATGTTTAATATTTGTGTTTTGTAGGTGAAGATAACGAAAATAATGGTGATGAAATATGGTTACCTTGTTCTAATGGAAAACTTGATAGATTGGCATTTAGTATTACAAATTGGTTTCACTACAGAAGTGCTAATGTTTCACATAAAATTACAGCCATTTGTACAGTAGATGATCACAGTATTTGGTTAGGAGACGCAGAAGGACAAATTCACGCTTATTCGTAGGTATATTTATAATAACTAAGATTTATTATAATTAATAAATATATTTTATTTTTAGGAGTAATGATAGCAAGTACATGTTTAGCTACAAACTTATTACAGACCAAGAAGTTGGAGTGAAGCGCATAGTGACTCTGATAGATAGGCATAGGGTTGCAGTAGGTTTGGAAAATGGAAGAATATTTCTTGTAAGAAGTGATATGTCACCCTTGGCTCCAACCATGGGAGAAGGAAGTTTTGTGATGAGTGAACTTGGTAGTTCAACCATTCTGTTTGATTTTATAGCTGTTAATAGTAATAAGTATGTTAATAAAATATGATAATTGTATATTATTTCATATATTGTGTAATTGAATTAGGACTTGTGAATTATGGTGTGGAGAAAATCAAGGCCGAATATCTGTATACACTATAAAACAAAATGTGGCAATAAATTATGAAGTTCTTCAACATTTTGACTATACAGGCTTGGACACACAAGTCATGTCTTTAAGCGCTTCTCGTGGTCATAATTTAGTATGGTCGTATGTACATCCAGGTTAGTCCATAAGTTAACAATATAGTATATGAGATAATAAAGTTGTACATTTTACATTTATATTAAAACTTTACAGGTTGCATTGTTTATCAATGGGATGTAGTAACCAGAAAAATAATGAACAAGTTGGATTGTTCAAAACTAATACCATGTTCAGAAAGTTTAAAATCTATTAGTATAGAAGAACGATTAAGTCCGGGAAAATGTCAAGTACTATATATAAATATTTGTTTAAAGAAGGAATAACCGTAATACAATTTCTGTTGTTTCAGATCACCAGTATTTGTGCAGTGGGTGATGAACTATATTTAGGCACAGCATGGGGCTGCATTGTAGTTGTTGAACAAGACACTGCTAGGCCTATTACTGTATTTAGGCCATATGAACAAGAGGTAACGTGTATGACAGCTGCCTGTGAAGGTAATGCAATTATAAGTATTGGCCATGGGTACAGAAGTTTATTGAAAAGGTACTTATCTCACTGTAACGATATGGCTGATGTAACAGGTACAACATTTGCAATACTTTGGTCAACACGCAACTGGAATGCTTATTAATTTATCTTAACCCAATAGATATTTGGGATTTTTTCATCATTATTCTCATCTTAACACATATTATTTATCTTAACACACTGAAAAAAAATAACTATAAATACCTACCAAAACTAGTGTATTAAGGCCTTAAGACTTCACATTTTTCAATGACATGTACAGATAATTTTGACTAAAGTACTCTATTTCCTTAATGACATATTTTAACAAATTCATTATTAGTACTTCATTACTTTATTATAATATTGTTAAAGTTTTGTATGATTTTATAAGAGAACGCTGCTATATATTCATTTGTTGTTTGTTTTTGTCACTTCTAGATTACCATATTGTTGCCTTGTTTTATTAATGAATTTTTGAGAGTAACTATGTTTAAGTTGTTGTAAAGGTCTTTTTTATCTTAAATTATATATTTTAACTTTTAAGTTCGTTAATGGTAGGTTATAACTTATAAACAATAAGCGAGTTTTAAAGTAAATTAACTAATCATAATTAAAAGCTTTTGGCAGACAATTTTTATTCTCAAATAAATTATAAAGTAAAGTAACAATTTTTGTTTTCTTATAGTTAAGTGTAATTAATGAACTAAAAACAAACCATTATAGACGTTCTTTTTGTACTTCAGAAAAAAAAAAGGTTAACTAAAAATTATTCACAAAATATAAATATTTTCACATCGGCAACTAAAGAACATCAGAGTAATATATAACAACTAATAAAATTGAATTATTCAACATAAACTTAAAATAATAATTATAATATGGTTAATAATTTTACTAGAATGAAAGGGAAATGGTGACGCTTATTATATATGTATTGGTTATATTGTTTGTTTTTTTTCAACACCAGTGCATCAGTCCAAGTACATGCATTAATATAATTTACCATATGTTTTAATTGTTATTTATAAAATATCCCATCCAACACAATATGTTAAAAAATTTTTTTTTACAAATTGTAATCATACTCATTAGATGTAATGAATTACAGGTTTCTCACCTGTTTATCATGTTTTTTTATTGTTTCACTATCCAAAATATTTACATTTGTCCTAATTATTATTAACATAAAATACAACATATACATAATATTCTGTTCATTAACTTTTAAAGAATAATATAAAAATGCACTTTAAGGGTATTTGAAATTTAAAGCAATTATAAAAAACCCAATTATTAAAATATGAAGTCTGTGATTTTAAATAATTTAACATCATAATTATTACTATATAAACGAATGGATATGTGATACTTTTTTTTGCATTTATTTTATTTTTATTTACGTGCATAGATCTCGTTCTGTCTTACTATGTTTAAAATTTGTTTTGTTTGTTTGTCTAACTCCTATTAGTACATAGATACATTATTTAAGTTTATATTTATTATACATTTATTTTTTTTTTTTTGTTAATTGTTTTAATTTTGACTAATACCCATCATGTATATTACATATAAAATATGTTCAGCTTTTTGCACAATTTATTGTAAAACAATCTATAACTAAAAACAATTAAAGACTGGATTGTTATTATTTCAGTATTAATATTCCTCTTAATTTTTACATTAATTTTGCATATTTGCATTGTCCTTACAATTAGCTAGTATTAATTTTTGTTGAGTACTACTGCCGCTTTTCGTTTTATCGAGCAAAGTAATCATACTAAGTTACCTGATAAATATTTTTGTTATTGATTATATTGAAATTATTATTGTTTACTTATAATAAAATAATTATTTCGAAAATAAATTGTTTTAATTGATTATAAAATATAAATCTATATTTCTACCAATATTGTATCACTAGTGTGATGGTTTAATTTTAATAAATTAAAAATATATAATATAATTTTTTTTTAATTATATAAGTGTGTGATATTTGTCTAATTGTGAACAACAACCAGTTCTTTTATTTAGATAGTTTTAAAAAATATTGTATGACATCTAACAATATTTTTTTTAAGAACCCCTACTTAATACTGTAGTTGTCTATGCTAAGCATACTAGTTTTAGATCCACTGAGATGAACTACCGAGTAATCTGATCCAAATATGATAAATATTTCAAATTCTTTGGCTGAAGCTAAATCAAAGCTACCTAAAGCAATGCAAAAGTATGATATATCTAGTACTGAAAACAAATATTTATAGTAGATTAACAAAAAAACACAATAGTTTATCTCCCAATATGCTCAATTTAAAAAAAAAAAATAAAAAACAACAATTTAGAGAATAATAACCACCCAAGTAGTTCAAAAACTGTAAATATTATGATTAATACTAGATAGTTCTAACTTCTAAGTATATATTATTTTATTGGTGGCTTCAATCTTGTATAGGCACTACTTGAATTTTTATCAGGGGATGCTATGGAAAATTCTATTTTGTTTTAATTCAGTAACAAATAATTAAAAATATTTGACACTTTATCTAAACATTGATATTTTTTATATATGCTAGTGATGTTTCCTATAATTAAAATAGTTTGACTCTTTTTAATCTATTCATGGAAATTTTAAATGTACGGCTTTATAAATAGTTTTATTATGGTGGATTAAAATACTTGAATATTTAATGGTAACAGGTTTTTCATAAGATTTACTAACATAAATTTAAAAAACCACATTATTAAAAAGAAAATCAACGACTGATGAAAAAAAACACAGCTTAAAATTTGTATTAGGTATTGTGTCAATGAAAACGCGGTAAAACCTTTCATTTAAAAAAAGATCGATTTCGTTTTTATTTGTACCTATTTTTTGTAATTTTCAAAAAAATAAGTACTTATAATAGATAATTATAGATGATTCTTTGATAAAAATAATGTTTAATTATATACCTGTTTGGATTTATAATTATTATTACGTATTTTTAATTTTGTATGAAAATAATATGATTTTTTCGGATTTTAGTAAAACCGATAGGTACTTTTTAGGTTTATTTTCCGATTTAATATGTATTTTCAGCCCGAAATTTCAACTATACCTATAAGTATATTTTTTATTAAGCCTTATTTATGTATGAATGTATGATAATATATTAATATAATTAAAAGGTATAAAAATTAATAATCCGATAAACTTAACATAAAGTTTTTGCGAATAATAGATATCTTTTGAATTATACAACAAACTTGAAACTACAAACCAACTAAAAGGGTTTTTCGTTTAAATATTTCATATAATCTAATTTTGGAATTTCAAATGCTTACATAAAAAAATAATTTTGTGTTATTAATTTATAATATTTTTAAATTTCTGTAAAATATACCGCAATATCGCATTTTTTTCACCACTTAAAAATAAATTTCAAGTTTTAAAATTTAAAACGCCTATAAATACCTACATTTTAAACATTTTACTATGTTTGTTTCTATCAAAATAAAGTATTAAAGTACATAATGTTACTGCAGGTCTCTATGATTAATATCTAAGTATTTTAAGTATACCTAATTTTCAAAAACACCCCCCAAAACTTTTTTCTGCGTACGTTCTTGTTTGATTTACAATAAACTAACAAAAATAGAGATTATCCAATTTCACTATTTTTAATTTTATAATAATTTTAAAAAATTAAATAATGTAGGTTTACGCGCATTAGGTATTAGGTTATAGGATTTAGGTTCTAGTCTCGCTTTATTCCCAACAGTTTAAAACAGGTTGGAAAAAATTATGTTGCGAGTTACAAAAGTAAATATTTATATCTTCACATTACGATTTACGAAGGTCAATGACCGTCAATCGTCATGAAGATATTTTTCATTTACCAAGTATTTTTTCGGGAGATATATTTTCCGTCCAAAATTTTGACCAGATAATTTCCCGTGATTCATTTGTGGACACTGGACAGTCATGTTGTCATGACAAAATATGTAAAATATTATAATAATATATTCTTAGGCGGTTATCTAATCAGAAAAACCGTGATCGCGGTTGATAGGGAGACGTGTCGGACTGGACGGTGTCGGTGATCGGCACGATATCTATTCTATACCCGTGGTAATCGGAATTGTTTGAAAATATTGAATATAATATATCTAGTACAATAATAGTGTCTCGTATCTAAAGTTCTAAAATAACAACAATTAATTATTAATGAATAATCAATATGCATTAACGAAATGGGTTTGAAACGCTTGATTAATATTTTTATTTATAATATTAAGCATTTAAATAACATTATTATTGTAATTTGAAATATTATTTGCGGAAATTCAGTATGTTTCGGTGTAATTATTATGGTCAAATAAGCATCACGTAATGATATCGTTAATTTCGTTCGCGAACGACTGACCGATTGAATAAGCTGTGGTCGATTAAACAAAACCATGACGTCGCTGCTACAGTCGTTGGAAGAAGTCGACGATAAATTAGCCGAGTCACTGATCGAAAACGGTGACCAGGACATTTTCGCCGAAAATAACGTAAACTTAGTTCATTATTTTAAACATACGATGGTGATGGTAGATCGTCATAAATAGTAGTACTTAAATAATTAGACCTTATGGACATTAAAAATGTGTTTAGAAAGGACAAACCGCCTTGCACTTGGCATCCGCCCGCGGTTTTCAGCATATTGTCGATATTTTGTTAGACAGAGGAACAGGTGTGTGCGCCAAAGACATTAATGGAAACACTCCACTGCATTTGGCCACTAGGAATAATAACGTTTCCGTGATCAAAAGCTTATTGTTCCGACAGCCTAAAGTTGCTTACGAACAAAACAATGTAACAGTGACAACATCGATTTGCAAATGTCTGCATGATTACTTAATACATATTATTTGTTTACAGAACGGAGATACACCGATGCATATAGCATGTCGTTATGGTTACTTAGAATGTGTAATGATATTAGTGGAACACAATGCTACAGCAGACATGGTTAATGAAAATCTGGATACACCATTGCTGGTTGCCATGAAAGAAAAACATGAAGATGTTGTGTTATATTTACTTCATAATTCACCTGGAAATTTAGACATTTTTAATAGTGTAAATACATATTTTGATAATTTTAGTAAAAAATAAATGAACATGAGTATTTTTACTTTAGGAAGGCAATGCTCCAATTCATGTTGCTGTACAAGAAGGTTTATTAAATGTTGTGGAAACAATAATAAATATGGGCCATAGTTTTGAATACCCTAATGATAGAGGATTGTATCCATTGCATATAGCTACCAGACATGGCCATGTTGAAATTGTTAGGTAAAGATTTTATTTCTACTACTCTTGTAGCAGTATTAATAAAATATAATTTGACTCAAATGTACTTATACTTAAATTATGTTTTAGGTTTTTATGCATTGCAGGAAGTGATCCTCAGCAACGTAGTGCAGACAATATTAAACCAGAAATCACTGCTATTAAAAATAATCAAAAAGAAATATTATCAATATTTACCAAATTGAACACTGTTAGCTTACATTTTAAAATTTTATTTTATTTTTGTTGAAATTGTTTAGTGTTATATTATTTTATTTCTACAGAATAGTGCAAGAGAAAATTATATTCAACAACTAGTTGTTAGCCATGATTACATACAAAACACAAATTTATTGTTTTTTGGACATTCCAATGCTGGCAAGTCATCAATTATACGCTTAATGAAACTAGGTCTGTTTTCAATGCTTCTTGACAAATCACGAAATACGTTAAGAACAATTAATACTAACAGTAAGTACACATATAATTAATTATAATTTTATCACAAATCTACTACTATGTTTTTTAAACAGGAACTAATACATCTCAGGATCAGTGCAATAATGGAAATGAAATAAGTCTTACAGAATATAACACTACTAACACTTCAAATTATTATAATCATGATGGTACTAAGGGTATAGCAGTTCAAAAGGTATAAAACCAAACATATTCAATTCTTTTTTTTCTATCAAATCGTCAAGCCTTATTGTAAAACATATTAATACATTTATAGGAAAAATTATCTGGTATTAACGAATGTACATTTTGGGATTTTTCCGGGGAAGATACATACTATAATTCTTATCATCATGTAATTCAAAATACACCAAATAAAGTAGTTATTATTGTTTATAATGAGCAACAGTCTTCTACAGAAGTTCTTAAGACTGTACGTTATTGGCTTAGTTTTGTTCAAGCGAGACTTCAGATTACAGAACCAATAAGTTTGTAGTACAAAAAATATTCCTTCTAATCATACTAAAATCAGTACATAATCTTTTTTAGGCAAAAATGGTATTTCAAATCATTTAGTGCCAGTGATAATAGTTGCTACTCACAATGGCCAGAGAATAGGTCACCAACCTGACCAATTGATTAAAACTATGAAAGATGAGTATGGACATGTGTTTCAAATATATGAAAAATTAGTACTATTTGATATAATGGCAGTCGACTCATTAAGCGTGAAAAACTTTAAAGAAGCAATTAGTATTAGTAAAAAACGACTTCATTTTGTAAGTAATCCTTATAAGTTTCATATTAAAAGTAAAAAGATAGAAATAATGAATAATGTATAACTTCACATAACATAGTTTTGCACGCCATAATTTATTGTTAAGACAAAATGGTTAAATTCAAGTTTTCTATCAGGGATACTATCGAGGTGACATCATTTGCGGTGCAAACAGTAATGGCAAATTAAATAAGCTGTCATTCTTCGCTCGTGGTGGTTATAAGTTACTTGATGACCCACCTAGGGAAAACTATTATAACACTAAGTCTTCGATTACAAGAATTGAGGTTTAAATTATATTTAATAGTGCACATTTTTTTTTTTTTTTTTTTTTTTTATGAATTTTAATGGTGTGCACTTCTTGGAATTTCACTGTGTGCAATTTAATTTCAATAGCACTGACGTGTGTTACAAAAATACATGAGTTATTATATTTTATTATTTTAGGGCTTTCACAATAATTTATGACTTGAGTTGTTACATAGGTATTCTCAACATGATATTAAATCTTTTGAGCTTTGTGGCCATAAAATTATTTATGTATTTGGTTATTATTTTTTTTATTGTATTGTATGATTTCAGAACATACCTAGAATGAGTGGTTTTTGTGAAGCTGTACAGAACTTTTTACCTAAACTAAGAAAAATTGCAAATCCCTTTCCTGTTTTGTCTTGGAAGACATTTTGTGATACTATTCATCTTGAAGTAAATCCATTGGCTACTATTCAACATTTAAATATATTACTTATCCAGCTACAGAACCTTGGTGAAGTATGTTAACTCAAAGTCAATTAAAATTCAAAGTTTAAAACTTGTTTATTTTTTTTCAGGTTTTATTCTTAAAATCTGGATTACAACCAGATTTGATAGTTATATCTCCGAATTGGTTTGGTTCAAATATAATTGGTACACTGTTTTCAGTAGATTTTTTGATCAGTCAGACACGTATGTCTGGTTCGTATCAAGCAAATGATTTTCAGATCATGTTTCCTCATTATGATGCCATGTCAGTACTTCAATTATTGGAAACAATGAAAATATGTGTCCAAGTATGTTAAATTTTTATTAATTTTTAATTTAACTTATCGTTGGTATGTATATGAGTGCTACGCTTACACAAAACATTATGACTTATGAGCTTTATTCATAGAAATTTCATCAAATCCGTTGCTATATACAGAGTGATTCTTTTATCAAACAGCACTCATTATTTCAAAAAGTATTCATGTTTTTGAAAATATATTTTTACATAGTTTCAAATTGTTATTATAACAACGTTTTTATTAAAAAATTATATTTTTAAATATTTTTTATCCTTATATTTTTTTAAGTTTTTTACTTTTTTGAATGACAACATAGAATTTTAATTTCATATTCCAAAGCAAAATAATTTTTTGAGTATTTTGATACATAAAAATCGATTTTAGGGCTAGTAGTTTATGAGTTATACTTATTTAAAGTTTAGACAAGCGGAGTAGTAGACAAACATTTTGCGGGGTAACCCCATACCACTCCACTCCGTGCATCTAAACTTTAAATACATATAACTCATAAACTACTCATCCTAAATTCAATTTTTATGTGTCGAAATACTCAGAAAATTATTCTTCTTTGAAATATGAAATTAAAAATCTATGTTGTCATTCAAAAAAGTAAAAAACTTAAAAAATTATAAGAATAAAAAATATTTAAAAATATAATTTTTTAATAAAAACATTGTTTTAATAACAATTTGAAACTATGTAAAAAAATATTTTCAAAAACATGAATACTTTTTGAAATAATGGGTGTTGTTTGATAAAAGAATCACCCTGTATACCTTAAAATAACACATAAATAAATATTTACAAAAATAAATTATAATATTATTTGTGTTTCTCGAATAGTTATTGCATTGATTATATTCAATTTATAATCAATGGTTATTGTTTGACAAAGTTAAAATTAACGATTAAGTGAGTATTGCAACTAACATTGTTCTAGCTATTTTTAGAACATTGTATGTAAAAATATTTTATTGGAATAAAATGTTATATTTTTATTTTTAATTGATCAAATTATTAGTACTTTAAAAGTAAACCGTACTACAATACTATACCTATAATATTGGACTTAAGTTTAATGTGAGTGCAGCGTTTACAGTATATCAAATATGTTTGGAATTGTGTATGTTTATCAATAACGGGCTAGTACCCTACTGAAATATTATAATTGAAAGTCTAAAACTACAATTATACTCTAAATTGTCACATGTATCTTACAATTTAAAATTTATTATTTTAGTATGATAATGATGGGGACATTGAATATGAATTCCCAGCATATATCATAAGAGAAAAAGATGAGACTTTGTGGAAACCCTGGGGTAATAATGTTGACTGTTGCTATGGAGGAATTCGACTTAGCTCTCAACCGCAATTTCTTGAACTTTTATCATCAATTTTCATTAGAATACAGGTATTGAAAATTGATTTATTCTTTATCCATATTATAAATATAAATCCACAAATATTGAATTCAGGTTGAATTACGTTACTTGCAAAATAATTATTATGAAGACATGGACAGTTACCTATATCAATGGTACGGTGGTACTGTGTTATGTATAAGCAATATAGAGTGCATGGTATCCCTAGAACAAGATGGTTGTATTGAAATAAAAATCCGAGGTTCTAAATCATCAAGTTATACATGTTTTTATTTTCTAGAAGAAATATTGCATTCCATTAATCTAGTAATTAAATAAAAATACATTAAATATTTAATTTTTTTAATATTTGTTATATACTTAATGTATAATTATCATTATTATTAAAAAATATTAAATTATAAATATGAACTATATAGGTATTGATTGAAACATGTCCAGGGATGAAAGTAATTAAAGAATTTCTTAGTCCCTCAAATTTATCTGAACATTATGAACAGCCTCATGGTTACGGCGTTGATGATATATTCTATGCAGTACGGAAAAATTCTGATTTTAAATCATTAGTTATTAATCCATTAACTGGAAAAAAGGAATGTGTATTGGACTTAATTGCATTTGGATGTGACCAGGTAAATATTTATTCCATTAATATGTAACATTACAAGTTTATTCTTGCATCATATTCACACATTAAATTATATCTAATTTAGGTGGAAAACATGTTATCTTGTACTGATAGTTTACCACTAACAGAATTAAATACCATGTGTCGTCAAGAATTAAGTCGTCTCATTGATCCAGTACACCCATTAGGAAGAGATTGGGCATTGTTTGCTCTCAATGTTGGATTAGATTCAAAAGTTCAATTATTTGATAATGGACCAACTAGTCCTTTTCTAGCACTGATAGATACCTGGGCAACAGTTCAACCTGCCCCAACAATAGGTAAAAATAAATAAAACCTAAATGTTGTATTAAAATTATATTTTACTAATTACCTTTCCAGGCACATTGGTTGATCAACTAAATGAATTAGGACGTGAAGAAGTAGCTCTGGCTGTGTTGCAGAACATACAATGTTTTAGAATAAAAGTCATGGATATAAATAACTGTTCTGTAACTTTGAATCAGTTATAAAATTATGCTTAAAAATAATTTAATGTTATCAAGTTTTGGCTGCATTAAGCACAAAGTTAAAATTATTATTTCTAGTCAATTAAAATTAAAAGAAAAAGTGTGAATTTATATGAAAGCAATTATTTCTCCTAAATATAATTTAGCACTTTTTTTTGTATAGAAAATATTACAACTACTACACATATATTTTTTTTTCAACGAATTTCATTTGTATTTCAAACAATGTGTGATATGAATTTATTTTTAAAATGCACTAGTGTAGTGCGAATACTAATTTTAGTTTTTTACACCTAATTGATTTAATAATAAACATTGGACTGAGAAGAGGAGCTAATCTATGACTGTATTTTATTGACTAACTTGAATTCTATTCTAATAATCTTAGTTCTTCACTGTAAAATAATTGAAATATTATTAATTAGATGATTTCCAATTGGGAAATGATAATTCATCATCTGGATCTCTTTGATACCTTGTGACATATGGAAGTTCATGTTCACCACAAGCAGGGTTGGGCACTTTTCAATTACAGTAATTCAATTATAGTAATTCAATTACTTAAGTAATTTGTAATTGGTAATTAATTATAAAAATATTTATGTAATTTGTAATTGGTAATTAATTATTAAATGTTGATGTAATTTGTAATTGGTATAAAGAATTACAATTTTTCAATGATGAAAATTTAGAATTTAGGATTTTCTACAATGTACAATATATATATATATATATATATATATAACTAATACAGCATAAGTTTTATCGAACAGCTTTATAATTACACCTACTCGTTCCCGGTTGTCTGACGAACAATTCGAAAAACTTGTATTTTTAAAAGGTAACCAAAATTACGGGATTATCTAATTTTTCTATGTAGGTATACTTATATTTTTCCAATGTTTTTTTTTTTATTTAATTTAGGTATACACTTTTTTTCATATAATAATATTAATAACTAAATATTATATTAAATATAATTGTAATAAAAATTTTAAATGTAATTGGTAATTGTAAGTAATTCAATTATGTAATTTGTAATTTGTAATTAAATGTTCTACAATCATATAATTAGTAATTTGTAATTAATTACTGATATTTTGAGTAACTTGTAATTTATAATTAATTACTTTTTTTTTGATAATTTGCCCATCCCTGACCACAAGAATCGTAATTGTCAAAGCATTGTAAATTCAAATAACTATCTGGATATTTCGGTAAAAAATATACCCAACATTCAGTAATATCTCCATTTGGTAATTCAACTTGAGTCTTTTGTCGTTCATAAAAATCTGGATGATTTTCAAAATCGTCCAAATATTCCAACATAGTTGCGTCAATGTCATATATTTCACCTTTAATTTCCTAAAACCACATGCAAGATATTTAGTAAAGAATTGAATGTTGTTACAATTTATATAATATTGTATACAAAATCACTTACATGTCCAGTGCCTTCTTTTTGTAACAAAAATTGTATATTAAATTTAGTAGAAATTACTAAAGGATATTTATTGACTGTAACGGCGACTGATTTAAACACAGCACAGCCGTTTTTAGTGTCATTGAGATGGTAATAATTAGGCTGATTTCGTTTCAATGTTCCATAAACAAAAACTGGTTCCATTTTATACTGAAATATATGCACAGTGTAGAACATAATATTCACTAGTAAGTAATAAATAATTTTAAGTATACTCTATGTCTCTATTCAACATAAGAAGTGACCAGGGTAGTTACCGTTACTTAATCTACAACACAGAAAATGATGCCATACTCAATCACACAGTCAACTGCTCAGATTACATATTATTTTGGACCGAATATAGAATAATCTAGATCGACAAATCAAAACTCGTAATTCTATATGGGTAAATGCTACAATATGACTAATTATCCACGCATATAAAACATATCAGCTGATAAAAACTTACATCACATCAGATTTGAGGATTGAATGATTTCAATTTTCAACTGCATAAGCAATTTTTGAAATTTAAGTTTATTTTATTTTGTCAGTTGTATTTATGGTTCATTATAATTACATAATTGTAATTTAGTTGAAAAACAACGTTTTATACATTCTACAATATTCCTTACTTATTGTTCTTATATTATAACAATTCAAATGATAAGTATGTTAACAATTTATCATATATTATAATACTATTATTATTTAACCCTAAAACCTAGATACCTAGTTAATGATAAAAAAATATAATATGAATAATAATATGATGTAAGGCATCATTAAATCATCACTATTTTACATTTCAGCAATGATTATACTTTTGACGATGACTACTCAGAATTTAATTATTATAAATTAACTAAATAATAATTAAAATACCAAAATCCAGTAAATACATGCAAAAAATAATTTCTGGTTATATTTTATGAAATACTATTTTTGGTTTGATTAATATTTAAAAATAGAGTATAGAGTATAATATTCGATACATTACAAACATTAAAAATAATTGATTATTGTTTTTAAATACTACAATAAGCCTTGTCGCTTGAGATCTTCATAAGTCTTCTTAGTGACTACATTTCCTTGAGAATCTTCAAATTATTCTTCTTCATTCTCTGGTTGCCACCGCTCATCATGTTTCAATGTTTTTAATTTTTCCCAAAGAGCAAGCACATTTTAAATTTGTGTGACATAAGCAAAATGTACAGTATTTGGTATACCTAAACACCTCATTCCATGTGCGTGTCTCCATTCAGCAAAATGCCGTTGAAATGCCTTGGGACCCTTATACGTAAAATTACCACAAATTTCACAGTTATAGCTAATATTTAATCCATGTAACTTATATAACCAATATGGAATTGGCTTTCCATCCTAACCAAGAGGTAAATTTTTTGGATTATAAGGGATATCTTCTCCTTGTTCATCATCAGACTCTGATGCACTTGCCTCATTTTCTGAATCATCACGTTCTCCTTCAGTTCGAGCTTGTCTTCTTTGAACATTCTCTTTAGTCGCTAATCTCTGTTCAACTAAAAGTTCACGGAACCTATAAACTTGTGCTTCAAGCATTGCTAATTCTTTTTGCCTTTCTTGTTCCTTAGAGCGGTTCATTTTTCCTGGCTTACCTTTGGCTAATAAAGATGGATCTAATGAAGTTTTCCCTTTAGTTGAAAATAATCTTTGAGCTCTTTCTTCCAGAGTTCCACCACATTTTAATCCTAATGCCATCAAAGCTGATTTTAAACAATCGAGTCCAAGAGGGCTAATTCTTCCCAAGAAAAAAATGCATACAAATCTAAATGAGCTCCAACATTAGCTAAAGCACTACTTGTGTCTTTCGGCCAACCTGGAAAAGTGCCTTCTTCCCATTGATTTATAAATTCTATTCTAACATTACCCATTTCATTGTCAACGTCATATAAAGGTTTTATTCATAAATAATAACCATGCAAATATTCCAATAAAATGTCTACATATTTTCTATATTTTGAATTTTTACGATCTTTAGGGATATCAAACAAATGATCAAATATAGATAGGTAAGTAATGTAATCAACTTTTTCCTCCTTTTAAATTCACATATTATCTTTCATAACATTCATGTAAATCCAAATATATTCCGTAGCCTTCTTCACCAGTAAAATCTACCATGTTAGTCATTTCTTCTGAAGGATTCTCATGGAGGTTATTTAAATCATCAAACTCAACAGATAATGGCACTGATATTTCATTTGTAATTTGTATGTTTCTTATGAAATTCTTTATTGCCTTTTAAACGAAAATAAAATTCAGCAAACTCATTTGGACCCGAAATTGAAGTAATTTCCTCTTTGCGTAAACCGTCTTTATCTATAGCTCTTTTAGTTTATTGGTTCCTTCCATATATTGATCGAGCAATAATTTTTGTCGGTGTTCAGAATTAATAACTCGAATAATCAACAATGGGATATCGCCAAATTGGGGGCTATATCTAAAATTGTTAGTATATAGCATATGCTATAGACTATAGGTAAGTACACTATGGTGACCAGACGTACTTATTTTATAAGGACAGTACTGTTTTTTGGTAACATGTCCTACTGTCCTAAATAAATGGTCGAAGTACGCTTAAATGTACTTATTTTTAATTATTTAAAAATTCCAAATGGAAAAAAATTACATAAGTCACATGCGTTTAGTTATATAAAAACACATATTTTATTTTTCACTCTTAATAAGATTAAAAATCTGTGATGCATATTTATGTTTAAAAATAAATAAATAAGTTTAAATTGATGTTATATTGTTAGGTATTTATATTGATATATATATAGGTACATGATATATTAGCCTATATTATTATGTACTGTTTTTTCTTTTTTAATATATGGTCACCATAGCTATAGTGTAAGTTGTTAAGTGACAAAATATATATAAATAGGTATGATGACAACAAACTTAATTTGGTTAAGTAGTGCGCATAAGAGGGTGAGACCATAGACATAATATATATATATATTATGTCTATGGGTGAGACACGGAAAACTTTTGATCAGCGTATATTATTTTAGTATGTGACGTAAATATAATGGTATACCAACAACCAATAAAACGCGGCGGAAGAACATCAACTATCAATCATATTTTCTAAATCTAAATATTGGCGAATGCGTATCGCTATCATGATTTTAAATCTTAAATCATGATCGCTATTCACTAAGTTGTGATAATACCTATATTTTGATATGTGCTGGTGTGAACAACTAAAATAAGTGCAGTTCTGTAGCAAACTAAATGAATAGTACGTACTACGTACAATACTCGAGTGTCTCAAGTCAATAATAATTTATAAATATAACTATTATTAGTAGGTAAATTTTTTTAAAATATTTAAATTGAGGTTATCATATCATGATACAGTATTACCAACCAAAATAAACGATATCTATAATTCAATAAAAAAATATCTATTTTAGCCTGTCACCAGACAAATGACAATATTATACCACAGTCCACAATACATATTATTATGTTCTAAGTTTCATTTTCAATTTTCACGCTTTCATGTACATACTACATACATACCTAATTAAATTATTTAAATTGTTATTCTTACTTCGAAGTTTTCGGTTCACTTCACGATAATTAAAATACTGAAAAATAAATAACCGGTTTCGCTGTTCAATAAACGATAAGACACAACTATTGTTATTCCTATTCAAATCAAAACTTTAATTAGTTATAAAAACCTATAATAATTATTGTCAGGCTGAAATCAAGGCCGTAACTTTACTCGGAGTAGAGTCCAGGGGTACCAGGAACGTATTCAGAAATTTGGCACCCGGGTGCTAGTGTTTTTCCTCTCCTCCGACCTCAAAAAAAAAATATATGACTTTATTTCATATAAATCATATTCATATACCGAGCGGCGTGGGAGCATACTTTCCTGGATCACCCGTTATCATTATCCTTTTTGGCACTTTCTAACATATTTGTTTTTAATGTATTTACTTTTTGTAATCCCTCGTAGAAAATTCACTATTAATTAAAAATTTCCATTAAACAATTTTTAGTCGTTAGATAAAATTTCTCTTTCATAATATTGAAATTTATAATATAAGAGTAACTAAAGAATTAAATGGTTTAATAATATTTGATGGTTATATATCAATAAAAAGATAGCCGATTTTAAACTTTAAACATTATAAATTCTTTATAAATTAGTCACAATAAATATAAAGTAGGTTTAGTCTACTTATTACATAACAATAAATATTTACAATTTACATTTTTTTTTTTTTTTTTGCAAGCTTTAGAGGAATTATACTTATTGATTATGTCATTATATATTCTAGACTTTTTGTAATGTCTGATTCGACTGATTCATTATTTAATATAGCGATACTGTTTGTCATTCATCAGTCATCCTCGACTGCAAATTACTTTTAATTCACTCTGAAGAGCAGTTTAATACGGGACAACATATATACCTAGATGGCTACATATATTCTTAAAGCAATATTTACATAAGGATATATGTCTTCAATTCTTCATTATTAAGTGTTAGACACATAATATCATTAATATCTATAATTGATTTTGACAAATACTCCATAGGTAAAGTAAATAAATGGCTATGACAGTATATACATTAGTTTGGAAATGATAAATCCAGATCCATTGAATAGTGTTTTCAAGAGAATTTTATACCTGCAATGCTGTCTTTATCTTACTAACGTACATTGTAGCAAATAAAATCAATAAAAGCAAATTATATTTCCTAGACAATATTCTTACCTTTAAATTTTATAATTGGTAAGTAAATGGTAAATTTACTCTAATATTAATGTTAACAATACAAAATTAATTCTGTAAATGAAATTTTCCATATTGTATATTATACTATATAATATAAGACAGAGACAACACATGCGGGTATAACATCCTCCTAACTGTTCAGCTTTTTCTCTAACTTCACTTATGCAGTTATGCTTAATTTGGTTATATTAAAAATGAAAATTGTTCATTGACTAGTTTATATGCAATTTTTCTTTTTCTCAACTCAGCAAGTTTCAACTGCCAAGTGTTATAATTATAAATAATAACTTTATAATATAATTGATAAAAAAAATATATTGACCAATTTATATTAATGTTTTTATAAATTATTTATTCTTAGAAATTTAAAAACATAATTAGTCAATTTTTATTCAATTGTAATACATTTTTTCAAATTGTTTTAAAAAATATGATCAACAAAATAGCTCTTGAAAAATTAAAAATCTTATAAAAATGTTTTTTGATAATTATTAAATTTTTGAAAACAAAATTAAATCTTATGTCATTTAGTCAGAATTTAATATTTATAGAATTTGCACTGTAAAAAACTACATTTAAATACATTGATTTTCGAGACTTTTGGTACACTATAATATTATAATTTATAAATATTAAATGCAAATAGATTCGTTCTTACTAAGCATAGGTGGTTAGATTTGGTGATTAAAAATGGACAAAAAAACTTATTTAATATTTTTAATAAACCAAAAAAGTATCCGTATTTGTACTGATATGACTATTGAAATAAAAATAATCCAGATGATCCGATCCTCCTAGTTTTTTGGAAAGCATGAAAGTAAAAAAATTAAATTAGTTATATTTATTTGTGGGCCTGCAGCCCCCTTATATTTTGTAGACCTAGTTGCGCAAATTCACCTATTAGATACAATATTGTTAAATATACGTTATTACTTCTCTCCTGATCATTAAGGGGCTCCTCTCGAGATCGTATACTTGAAAATTGTATCGATAATATTGACAAAAATTTGTCAAAATCATGAATATTTTACTATAAAAATCTAAGAATTGATAATTTAATACTATGCTGTCCATAAGTTAACCTTAGAATAATTATAAAAAAGTTTGAGGATTATACAATTTAAAAAATTTACGAGTGTTTAAAGTTTTAATTTTAATTTGAAATCAAAAATACATGTGTAAAATAACGTTTTACTATTAAATAATTTTCGATTTTTGTATTTTTTTAAAAATTACTAAACGTAGGATCTTAGACTTTTACTTAAATGTTTGAATTTGTTTCAAAATAGAATATATTACAATATTTAAATATATTATCCTAGACTGACAAATCATCTCCGTTCAGAATCGTTTTTCGTATACAACGATACCTATCATTGCATTCAAATTTAACCTACCCTAGTCCGAGGTCCACCCCACCCCCTAATGTACAGCAGAGCGATACCCACTTACTCGCTTTTTTTTTATTTTAACTCCTATTATTTTAAAAAATATTGGGAATTTTTATTTCTCTACAGTAAACATAAGATTCAATTTACTCTCAAAAACAACCCTCAAAGTTAAAGATCAAAGATTTTTATTAATTTATCAAATATTTAGTGTGTTTACTGTATAGATGCACATACAAAAAAAAAAAAACATACACATTGCTATAAAAAACATAAGACTGCAGTCGTATAGATAACCGTGGTCTAGATTTTCAGAAGTTTGATAAGGCGTGGATTCGTGAGCTATGACTGACTAAGCTGGCAATTCATATTTAAATGCATACCTAAGACAGGTGTCTATCACCAAAAAATCTATTACCCTCTTCAATAGCTTTTCTTATTGCATATTTGTCCAAATGGTATCCATTTCCATGTGCATACCTCAGACAGTCTAGGTGTCCACCCTTGGCAGCTTTATTTAAAAAAAAAAATCGTTTTTTTATAATATTTTTGTATGACATTATTAAATAAAATATTAGAATCTATACTTTTCAGTTGTATTTTTGGATTGTTGTTTTACAATAATTATTGCTGCGTCACATTGTTGTCGGCGATATACTACGGGTATATATATAGTATTATGTTTAACGACCAGTGCGACCGGCCGCGGCCAGTTTTTATGCGTGTTGGGAAATATAGATAAAAGATACAATAGCTGAAGAAGTGTGAAATATTTAAAATTCTAGAAAAAAATGAACATCCTCAATAAATATTTTACAACTTTAGAGTATTCAATGGCTATTTCCAGAACTAACGCATCGGTAGAAAGAGTATTTTCAATATTACAAACGTTTTATGGACAGATGAGAAAAATCGATTTCATCTAATGTGGACACAATTAGATCGATGATAATCTTAAAACAACATTTTTAAAAATATTTCATGTATACAATTTCATATATTGCTTTCAAAATACCTCTAATGGCCCAAATTATTAAATTTAAATGTTCTTCAGAAAAATATGAAACATCAAATAATGAAGACATTATGACAGAATAATCGTCATCAAAATTAAATAACATAATTTTTTAAAAAGTATAAATTCAACTATTTAATTGTTTATTTTCAAAATAATGATTTGTGTTTAATTTTAATCTTCAATAATTTAAAAATTATATTTTTTCACAATTAAAGAAAAAAAAATGTAACAAATATTAATTTAAAAATACAAAAATCATTTACAAAAATTCATTACACCATGCTTTTAAGCAAGCATGGCAATCTTTTGATTGTTTTGAGTTAGCATTCACTGTATTTTTTAACCAGGCACAGAATAATTCTTGATCCATTTCTAAAAGAAGAAATTGACCCAATACTTGGTAAGCCTAAAACAAAACAAAAAAAATTGTTTGTAGGTAAATATAATAAAAATTAATTATCTTTTTTTAATTTATTACTGATAAGTAATAATGTAAAATGTAAATTATACACTTCAATTTAATATTAATTAGTATGTAAAACATATATTTCTAAAATTAAACAGTAATTATATAAAGTAGGATCGGTTATATAAAAATGTATATTAATTAAAAAAACGTCTTGTTTTAAAAGGACGCTATATATCCGCATGTGTTATTTCTGTCTTACTAATGTACATCATAACAAATTTGCGTTGAGCAAAACACATTTTGTGATGTTAACTTTAATATTAGAGAAAATTTACCTATCATCAAATTTAAAGGTAAGAATATTATCTAGAAAATGACATATGCTTTTATTGATATTATCATTTACATACTTTTTTGAATCCTTGTTCTTTTAGTTTGCTTGATAATACATTTCCAATACCAGCAAGATCTTCAACAGGTTTTTGTCGCATAGGCTCTCCAGAGAACGCTCTATGTTTTTGACTGGTTGTAGGTGGTATAGTAGTCATAATTATGATTTATTTTGCGAAAAAAAAAAATTAACAAATAAATAATGGTCCAAGACCAAACACGTATCAAACTATGGAGTATGAATATTAATTAGTAATAGCATTAAGAAGACGTGTCACCCAAAGCAAAAGGTATACAATGTCCAACAGAATGCGCTGTTAAGAAGATGTCAACACATTATTTGTTCTCTCTCTGGCTCATGCACAGAATTATTTTTTTAGTTTTTGACTTTTGTGTAATCTTAGAGTAAAATCACCCATTACATAAACGATAGAAAATAATATTTTTGAAGGTAGACATATCAATTTATCTAAATATTACCTCAAAACAATTTAAACATTAAAATTTATAACATTTTTTTTTATTTTGAAAGTCGACTACAATGACTATCAAATGACAATAAAATATAAAACCGATATTTCAAACCCTCAAAAATATTACCCTCTACAATTTGTGTATTATATGTAATTTTATTTCAATATTACTTCATAAAAAAACAATTTTAAATGAAAAAGTTCTATCTATATGTTGCGTGTGGGTCTGAGAGAGAAAACTAATATTTCGCTGATATCCTCTTTTCACGATCCGCTAACACACGACGTTGCCATGCCTACTATTCGCACTTGACGACTGTTCATTCGGGAGCATCAATTATTATGATACGAACATTCTTCTGAACACGTTAATGTCGCTGTACTATTTTCTTAATAAACACGCACAACATACGGCATACCTACTAACTTTTAATTTAAGTTACTACTGGCATTTGAATACATACTAAAATATAGATCGTAAAAACTGTAATACAATATAGCTTGATACGTATTTATAGCGTTATTACTTGTAATTCATATAGATACCTATTTATTCTATACATAATAATATTAAATAGTAAATAAAAATGACGCAATTAAATTAGGTAATAATAAAATTGTTGTGTTTCGTCTTTTACGTTAAACTGTTATTTTTACCAAAATCAATAATACGTACCTACCTATATAGTATATATTCACCTTTACACAAAAATCATAATGCTGCATAAGAACTAAATACACTGAATAAAACTAAAACAAAAATAAGTTCAACAGACGTATCTCGATATTTGTAAAGAAATCAATGTATAGAAAACGTCTATAATAACTGAAATAATTTAATTTAAAATTAAGTATACACAAAAGAAATGTTATTTTTAGATTCTGAACGGAGTGATGAATGTATATTGATTTTATAATGTGTGTTTTTTTTGTCTGTCATCACTTTTTGGAGTAGTAATAATGCTTCGATTTTGGACTTCAGCCCTTCTTTGAAAAGGAAAATTCATCTAGTTGGTACTTTGGGGGGGGGGGGGGGGGTCAAAAGTAAAAAATTTCCAATAGTTTTCAAAAGCGTCGGGAAAAACCCTAAAAAAATTACGGAAAAACGGGAATTTTTACGCATAACCACTATTTGACAAAATCGACTTTTAGATTCTGAACGAAGTGATGAATGTATATTGATTTTATAATGTGTGTTTTTATTTTTATTATTTTTTTTTTTTGTCTGTCATCACTTTTTGGAGTAGTAATAATGCTTCGATTTTGGACTTCAGCCCCTCTTTGAATAGGAAAATTCATCTAGTTGGTACTTTGGGGGGTCAAAAGTAAACATTTTCAAATAGTTTTCAAAAAAATCGATTTTTTGATTTTGCTGTAACTCAAAAACAAATTATTGTAAATACTTTAAATTTTCAGCAAATGTTTATATTATGGTTATCTCTTTACAGTTAAATTTTCAAAATATTTTGACCATTTTTAAGCTACTTATAGACAATTTAAATTTTCGACTTTTCTAAGTTTTTTTTCTTCAAATGCCGATAAAAATTTTTTGGATGGCCAGAAAATCTTGAAAATTTAATACAAGGTTTCTTATAAGTTGTTCTTAAAGTGATAAAAAAAAATCCGAAATCGTTAGTCACAAATTTTTTTTATAAGTGCTTAAAGTTCGAATTTATACGAAATATGTCAAAATTTAAATTAAATTTCATACTCTCATTATGCGTATGTTGCCAAACACTTTTTTTATTAATAAACAGATACTATAAAGTAACTATAGTAACATATAGTAACTATACTATTTGTTTCAAAATAGAATATATGACAATATTTAAATATAATATATCCTAAACTGACAAATCATCTTCGTTCAGAATCGTTTTTTGTATACAATGATACCTATCATTGCATTCAAATTTAACCTATCATAGTCTGAGATCCACCCCATCCCCTAATATACAGCAGAGCGGTACCCACTTACCCACTTTCTACATTTTTATTTTTGATTTGCTGTAACTCAAAAACGAATTATTGAAAATACTTGAGATTTTCACCAAATGTTTATATTAGCGTTATCTATTTATGATTACATTTTCAAAATATTTAGTATTTTTTTAAGCTACTTATAGACAATTGAAATTTTTGATTTTTTTAAGTTTTTTTCTTAAAATGCCGATAAAAAAAATTTGGCTATCCAAAAAATCTTTAAAATTTAATACAAGGTTTATTATAAGTTGAACTTATCAAAAATCGTTAATCACAATTTTTTTTTATAAGCATTTAAAGTTCAAATATTTATGAAATATATCAAATCGCGAAAATTTGCAAGGAATTTTAAAGTTGAAAATTCATAAAATTTTTGTGATTTATACTTAAAGTTCAAAAATATAATGCAAGGTTATCCAAAAGTTTTCATTCAAGTAACTTAAAAAAAAAATTCCAGCGTCAATATAGAAAAAATTTTATGAGCATATTAAATTAAATTTTTTACGAAATCGCGTAAAATAACGATATATTACAATTTAAATATAGGTAATAATATAATATATCCAAATAATTATCATTGACTGACAAATCATCTCCTTTCAGAATCG
This sequence comes from Schizaphis graminum, assembly GCA_020882235.1. Taxonomy (NCBI): domain Eukaryota; kingdom Metazoa; phylum Arthropoda; class Insecta; order Hemiptera; family Aphididae; genus Schizaphis; species Schizaphis graminum. The sequence goes on from CM037034.1 coordinate 42,277,222, forward strand.
TTTATACAATGATACCAGTCATTGCATTCAAATTTAACACATCCATTATAGTGACCAGTGACCTACTCTCTATCTCTACTATACAGCAGAGCAATACCCACTTTTTTTCATTTATTTTTTTTTATTTTATTATTTGTTTTAAAAATTAGAACTCCTGGCCCCCCACACGGCCACACGAGTTCTTTCAGTGGGGCCCAGTATTCATATGTACCTATATGCATTTTTTTAAATAAAATAAAATATATAAAAATTAAATACACATATATACGTTGAAATGTTGAATATACATAAACACGGCTGGATTAGGTATATAATGTTTGGCCGTGACCGTTGATAATGAAACATCGCTCTGTGATCGTTATAATTATCTTTTTAAATTACTCTATTATTCTTGCTTCAATTTTTTCAAAAAAAACAAAAACTTAACTATTTCTAAAAGTCCTAGCTTAGCTTTCCAGATAGCTGGACTATGTATCTACATCAAAAAGGGACGCCGCAAACTCGTTTTTGGTAAATTATTGAATTACTTCTTTATTAATAATAATAAAATATTTCACCCGAATACGACCGCAACACGGCGGCCGTCGTAATCGGTCGCTCGCTTAATTAGAATATGACCAAAACAAAACGGCTAAAATTGTATATAATAAAACCACCACCCCCAATCTTTATTCGCACCGTAAACAACTTCAATTCTTCCTACATTAGTTTTAAAGAAATAACAAATGGTGAACAGTTCTTCTGTAAAAGTTCCTTAAATGGTGTAAAAGTGTAAAACTCTGTACACAATCACCTGGATTTTATCATTTAGTCATAAAATTTCTACAACAGAACAAAGCAGACTATCACACCTACCAACTCAAAGAAGATAGGTACTATCGTGTAGTAATTAGAAACCTGCATTACATCACTCCGATAGAGGAAATAAAAAACGAGTTAATAGCACTACTTATATAATGTTGAATCAACATTGTTGATAATACAAAAACACAAATCTGAAAAACGACACGAAGTATTGAAATATACGCACCAATCGTGTAGTTCGTATCTTATATGTTATAAATAATGGCATCAGTTTTCGGGATGCTGAGCTAATACTAATGATGAGTACTTATGAGTTATGATACTATAGCCTATACGTATAGATGAATACTGAATTGTTTAAGAATTTGTATATGTATGTAGTTTTTAGGTAAGCAGGTATTTGTGCCTATACTACTCTTACTAATTATTTTAATCTATAACAGATTATAACAATAATACTTTTGAGTTTCTATATTATAACAATAAATAATAAAATATAATAAATAATTCACAAATTAATATAACATGTTTAACAAGTACCTTATATCAAAATATATAGCATAAATAAGTAACAAAAAGGCTCTTGTTGGTTGTGAATATACAAATATACAAATTACTAAATCACTAAATCAGCAATATTTATATAGGTATTATGTGTCCTGTTGCGTTGTTCATATTGTGTTGGATTGTTGTAATAATATGAATTGAACGCCCAGCGTAAAATTATATAAATGAATAATACGTGTTTATTATTGAAACCACAGTATATGTGAGGTAAACACGTCGTGTGTGGTGAGACAATCCCCCACCATTTATGTATAAATTATTTAATACTAGGTATCTAATAACACCTCTAACCAGTGGCTTAGCCAGGATTTTTTTTATGGGAGGGGTTTTTTTTAGTAATAAAATAAAATAAATCTACAACCGTATTTAAATAATAAAATAATTGAATGATAATGATTATTATCACCAGTGCAGTCGATAACGTGAATATGGCATAACAGAATACATCTCACCACGAATAAATGATTTTAATTCTATATTATAAACATTATATTTTTGATAAAAATACGGCCGAAACCCCCCAACCCCCCCTGGCTACGCCACTGCCTCTAACATGTTAACTGTAACTTAATGGTTAATACTAACAATAACATAATGTGCGTATAATTTATAACATGCAGTGAATAAATTGTTGTACTATTTAATATTTATAATTACAATTTTTACTTTTATAAAAGCAAAATATATGTTCTAAGCAAATTGTTTTTTTAAATTTCATTTATAATTAGAAAGGGAATATTTTTGAGGGGGTATTCTTATTCTCGAAGGTCTAGGAGTTGGGTCTATGTCGATTGTGTGTGTTGACTTTGATTTAATAGCCATCATACATTAATTATTATGTAATGTATCTATTTTGCCTATTCTACACGCCGGGCATCACTTTATGTTTGAGCTAAGTATCCGAAATAATACTCTATTAATTATATTTTATATACACCTATAACTTTTATCAGTATTTACATACATTGTCAGCATAGTCTATATCTTACACATAATAAGTATTAAATATTTAAATATTTAAAATTTTATTCATTAGTAATATTTTTGGTTAAAATATATAAAAAAAATCAATTTGAATATATAGGAACATAGATATCAAGAATCAACGATAGATCCAGCAGGATCATCAGATTTAATAACTTTAGAATTAAGTTGTAACCTCCTAATGGCCATGAAGTTAGGTCTCCAAATACTACCTTTGTAAAATTAATTCAAAATAGTGTAAGTATATAAAAAAATTAATTTAAAATTGCTTTTTATAGAATTTAAAAAGAAGTGCAAGTTGGCAAATTAATTTTTACGTTTGAGAGGGGAGGACAAATTCATGAAATTTTCCTTCCTAATTTTTCCGTTCCATTTCAAATAAATTCCTTTACTCAGCAAATCAGTTCTAAATAATAACCTATCAATTTTTGGAATTTAAAAATCGAAATAATAATTTTTGGCAAATTTGCTGACAATGTTGGTCAGCTCCGCTTCTCAAAATGTATGCAATTTGTAACAAACCAAGTCAATATTATCAATTGCAATAGTTGCAATAGTTTTCAAATTTAAAAATAAAAATTGTTTTTACGAATTTTATAGTTATGGCTAATGTTCTCAAAGTAGTCAAAGTCACACTAATCACGCACTGTTACAATTTTAAAATACTAAAACTGCATATATTATTACATAAGCATATCGTTTTTATAGATCTTGTATGTATGCGACTAAGATCAAGAATAATCTATAATAAGTCATGTTATAATTATGCAAGCATACTAATTTATAATATTATTAATATTTTAAACTAATAAAAAATAAGAATAAAAGTTAAATTTTAATAGTTTTATTTTGCATATTTTTGAAAAATTAGAGCATATTTTAAAAACTTTTAAAGCATATATTTTGTCAGTTTTTAGTGCATATATGCATGCATATTTAATAGTTTTTAAGTGCATTAAATTCATAGCCTTTGTGGCTTTGTCAGTAGTAGAATTGTAGTTACTAGGTAGGTATACAAATAATATTAAATAGTATATACAATATACATTTAAAACTCGCATCAAGACAAAAATATTAGTAGTTGGTACCGAAATCAATGTCATGCGATAATTTATTCCAGAAAAATGTTACATTAAAATGTGTAAGCGTACAAATGTTCTGTTTTGGCCTTCGATGGTGCCGTGGTAGGGGTACGTCATACACGTCGACGACGTCTCGTTTTTTTACGATCGATTCCCCGAATTATCAATATTCAATATAGTACATACGATAGACATAAAAATAAATGAAAATAAATATAATTTTAATAAATTAGTTGATTTTTTAATTCAATTTTTTTTTTGTTTCAAAATATTTAAAATTGTCAACAGTCGATAAAAAATATACAAAATTAACTGGTACACGAGTACCTAGGATTTTGGCGCATATGTCTTCCACCGCGTTCCAGAATATTGTTATCAATATTCATATTTACAACTCATTAGTCATTAATATGGCCACACTGGCTGATAATAGTAACATTCTTATCTATATTCACGTATTACTATTTAAGATTTACTATAACTAATAAAATGGGGCAAAAAAAGTGTATTAAATAAAATAAATATAACAAATTATAATTATTAATTTGTATAGTGTATACGTAGTTGTAGTAATTTAGACATGTTATATTGTGCCTCTTGTAACTGTATTTTTTTTATCTGAAACATTGTGAAGTGTCTTATTTTCTGAATATACTTATTTATTCATAGTGCGTTGTAATTTAAAAAGTGTTAAGTCTTCTAGTTTATATATTAATATAAATTTCAATATGTTTTTAAAATTTTTAATTAAATTAAGTTGACAGATATTAAAATATCGTCATGATAAAGACGTTGGGTTTAATTTCCCTAATGGCATTTGCCACTGCTCATGACCAACCTTTTTCTGGTTCGTTCATGAGCAAAGAAGAGAAACTAAGTTTGATGGAAAAAGCAAAAGAAATGTTTTATCATGCATATACAAATTATATGGAACATGCATATCCTGCGGATGAGCTCATGCCATTAAGTTGTAAAGGACGATGGAGAACAAAAGAGAATAACCGCGGTGACATGGACGATGTACTAGGCAACTATTCATTGACTTTAATTGATACTATGGATACACTGGTTGTCCTTGGTGATTTACCAGAATTTGATCGTGCTGTTTCAAAAGTGGTGTCAAGTGTGACATTTGATAGAGATGTTGTTGTATCTGTATTTGAAATTAATATTAGAGTTTTGGGGTGAGTGCAAAATTGTTTTAATCTCTACGTAAAAAAAGATTAAGTGTTAATTAATAGTTAGTGTATAATTTCATTATGTATTTATCAATCTGTGTCAATGTTTAATATCTAATCAATGACTAAGTATATAATACAGTTAAAATTATAATTATATACAGAAATTTGTTATTATAGGTATTGTAAATTAAAAAAATATATCATGAGGTCTTATTGTATTTTATTACATTTTAACTGATCATATTTAATTATTTTTTTTTTATTCTTCAGAGGTTTATTGTCTGGACATATCTTTGCACAACATTTTAAAGAAAATTCTAATCATTTACAATGGTATAATGGAGAACTATTAGCCATGGCCAAAGATTTAGGGTATAGATTAATGCCAGCTTTTAACACAACAACAGGAATACCATATTCCAGAGTAAGAACTAAAATAACTTAATTTTAATTGACTCGCCTATTATCCATTAGTTAAAATAATTTATACTTTGTATTCTATAGGTTAATTTAAAGTATGGTATCAAAAAAGATCAACTCCACTATTTTCAAGAAACATGTACAGCTTGTGCAGGAAGTATGATTTTGGAATTGGCAGCCTTGTCACGTTTATCTGGTATACCTATATTTGAGGTAAAAATGTATTTTATTTTAATTATTTTAAAACATGTTGTAAAAATTTATTATTTTACCAACAATGTTATTTTTTCCCCAGGAAAAAGCCCACAGGTCAATGGATAGTTTGTGGAGTCTAAGACATCGATCTTCTAATCTTATGGGAACTGTTTTAAATGTTGATTCGGGTGATTGGATTCGAAGAGATTCTGGAGTTGGAGCTGGTATTGATTCATACTATGAGTATTGTTTAAAAGCGTACGTTTTACTCGGGGAGAGTCGTTACTTATCCAGATTTAATAAGGTTAGAAAATAAATGTATTTATAAAATTATTATATTTATAAATTTTAAATATATCATTATAAATGGATTTAATTATTTAGCATTATGCTGCAATTATGAAGTATATAAGTCAAGGTCCTATGTTATTGGATGTTCATATGCATCGACCTCAAATAAATTCTAAAAATTTTATGGATGCATTGTTAGCTTTTTGGCCTGGTTTACAAGTACTTAGTGGGGACCTAAAACCAGCAATAGAAACACATGAAATGTTGTATCAAGTGGTACAAAAACATAATTTTATACCAGAAGCATTTACAACTGATTTTCAGGTATGTTTTAATCTTCATTTTTGAGTTATATCAGGTTTTGAGTAATATTTTGAATGGTGGGTTGGTTTAGGTACATTGGGGACAGCATCCTTTGAGACCTGAATTCTTAGAATCGACATACTTTTTATACAAAGCTACTGGCGATCCTCATTATTTAAATGTCGGTCGTCAAGTCCTGAATTCTTTGCAAAAATATGCAAGAGTAGAATGCGGATTTGCTGCTGTTAAGGATGTTCGAACTACTGCAAATGAAGACACGTAATAATAATTTATTTCTATGCTAAATATCTGAAAAAGTGATATCGTTTTAGGTAAAAAATATCAGCTTAAATTATGAAATAGTTAATTATTATTTTTTTACTTGTATATTATAAAGAATTCAAATTTGTAAATTTAAATTCTAGAATGGATTCATTTGTGTTAGCCGAAACATTTAAGTACTTATACTTATTGTTTGCTGAATCTGAAGATCTCATAATCAATATTGATGAATATTTATTTACTACTGAAGGTCATTTATTACCATTATACTTATCTGTTCAACCACAAAATTATACGGATGCGGATAAGGTAAAATTTAAATTTGTCCAGTAAACTTTATTTTCAGAATCATAATTCATATAATTATTTTATTTAAAGATTTTGGATGAAGATACTGATTTACCCAAAAGATCATGTCCAAGTTTTGACAATTTACTTACAGAATCTATAAGAAAACCTTTGAAAAACATGGTTGATGGACTTTGTCCTAATCGTAAATCAAGAATAGAAGCTAGAGAGTTTGCAAAAGTTTTCCAGGTAATTTTTTTAAAACAAATATTTGTTCCCATTTTAATATAAATGATTGCAGTTTGGCAATGAGAATCATATGCAAAGGATAAAAGCTATGGGAATTGTGATAACTAAACTTCCAAATGGCCTTCCACTTCTTTTTATGAATTCTTCTCATGTAAATACTTATTTTTCTTTCAAGTTTATTCATTTCATGATAAATAATTGTTTATACTAATTTAGGAAAGTAATCCAGAAGATCAAATAGATGGACATGAATTTTTAACTGAATTAAACATTATTATGAAAGATGTTAACCAAAAAGAAAAAATTAACTCTGCTAAATCAGTATCATTTGATAACCAAGATGGACAAAAAGTTTCTTTGTATGCTGGTGCTGCCAATTTTGGTCTCCCTTTGAATCTAGGTCTTAAGGTTAGACAAAATATTTATATGAATATTATGCATTATATGATCAATAGTTACCAACAATTTTTAATTTTATTTAGGTTGTAGCTCGTATTGCTATTGCAAATCCTGTTAAAGGGTGTGAAACTTTAATAAATCCAAATGTTGTTAAAGAAAAAATAGTTTTAGTTGAACGTGGTGACTGCATGTTTATTGAAAAGGTAAATTTAAAAATTTATATTTATTTTATTTTTTTGATCCTAAAATTGGCTAATTTATAATTATTTATAAGATCTCCTATTCATTTTTAGTTCTTTTTCTATTAATTTATTTCTATTTATTTTGAATTAAAATTGGTTAAGGGTCACACAAGAAATAAGTTATAAAGTATTCTGAAATTATAAAAACAATTAGGTATTTATTATAATATTGCATTTTAGGATATTTTTGAGGAAAAACAAATTTAAAAGATATTATTTGAAAAATATATCCCTTGCTCAAAAAAAGACTGATTAATAAAAATAATTGTATAAATTTGACCTTGTAAATATATTAAGAATATTCCAATTTTCTATAATAAAACCATCCAACCATTTAAAAAACTTGGAAATTGGTTCACACTAAAATTATTGAAAACATAGTATTTATAAAAAAAATTGCTAATAAATTCTTTGAAGATAGATATATCAAATATAGTTAGAACTTTATATAAATATTAAATATTGTTAATACCTGATATTTCATCAAAATGTTAAGTTATATTATTGAGAATGGTGTGACATAATTGTCTAGTGCATGTTATATTATATACAATTTAAGCTTTATGGTTATTTAAAAATTATAATAGTTACATGTGTTTAAAAATACATTAATTTTTTTAGGCGCGTAAATTACAAGAGGCTGGTGCTGTAGGTGGTATTGTCATAGATAATGCTACTGATTCATCTGTTATCACATCTCGAGCATTTTCTATGTCAGATGATGGGATAGATGATGTAAGTATACCACTGGTATTTTTATTTGCTTCAGAAGCTCGACCATTACTGGATATGCTCAATACCAATCCAGATCTTCTAGTTACAATAAGTGAACTTCCCAAAGGTATTTATATTGTTATTTATTTTTATTTTATTAGTTACTATTTAAACATACATATTTTAGAAACTGAAGCAGAGATAGATTCTGTTGAAGATACTGGAACTATGATCAATAATTCAATAGATAAACTAAAGAAAATTATAGGAGATCTAATGACTTCCAATGATCCAACACAGGTACAACTAAACTTCATGCTAATAGCATTTGTATTAGAGTTTTTATTTTCTATTACTATACTCTTGTGTAGGCACAGGATAGGTCGTTGATTTATTTTAGATTTAGATTTTATTCAAATTCCAATTTAAATGTGATATTTTTATGAAATGTTTCAATTTGTTTATTATTTATTATTGTTTTAATTTATACCTAATACAATTTTATAAGAGTATTGTTAGGTTAGGTATTGTTATAAAAATTAATTTGGGAACATATTGTCAAAGCATATCAATCATACTACTTATTAATTAATTATTTCAAATATATTTTAAAAAAAATTTAATATTACTTTCTATTTTAATTGAATATATGATGCATATGTTGCATTAAACTAAATAAAATATCTTTGATAATAAAGACTTATTTTTATATTATAATTCTATATTGGAGCTTTCTGATGCACTTAGTAAACTCCAATAAGATTCATCCTATGTACATTATTTACTTTATATACTCTAGTTCGGTGGTTCTCAACTATTTTTAGTTACAGACCTCTAATTCACGAATTAGGTCTACAGACTTTATTGAATTTTATTTATATTGATTTTTTTTTCTCTATACAATAAGTACCCTGTGCCTTTTATGTCAAGGACCAGTACTGATCCGCGGACTGGTGATTGAGAACTACTGCTCTAGTTTAATATTTAGTTGCTAGATTTAGTAATATTTCCCTTAACTATCTATATCCTGACTTTTTAAAATATTATTTATCATACCAGGTCAATATAGTATAATTATGGTGATTGCCATATTACAATTTGATGCATTCAAAATTAACACTATTTTTTTCTACATAATATTGAATGATAAATTAGTAAATAACAATTAAAAAATATAAATTTTTAATTTAATCATAATACTTATTCTTATTGTTTATGAAACCATTAACAATAATTGTGAGTTTCAAAATTTTTAAAAATAAATAAATACAATATTTCATTTAAAAATAAATTAGCTATATAGCTATTTCAATTTAAACTAATATATTATTGTCAGTCTATATTATGTATGGCTTATTATGCTAGAATTCTTTTTTATATTTTTTTATGATAGTTAGCCAGTTAGGATGAGTGAGTGGGTATTTCATTTTTTTTTAATCGAATAGGTTGATAAAGAAAGTATACTGTATCATCATTATTTCATTTTCTAATAAATCACTTATAGACAGTTACAAAAACTTGTCTATTTTTACCATTAATTTTCTTGCGATAAATATAGTATATAAATTACAGATGAAGTCTGATTACTAAGTAAAGCTTAGTTTGTTTTACTATTTGATAGGGTTACTATACTTACTCAATAAAAAATAAAAACATTATGTTAGTAAGGCTCTTTCAAAAGATTATATGTACAACTAAAGTTCAGTAAATCATGCCAGTAAAAAACTATTAATCTTTAACATAAAACTAATATAATTTGTAACTTAAAATGAAAAAGTTTACTAAATTTAATAATACATTAATTGTTTGTTTACGTATATTTCCATTGTTTTTAAAATTATTATAATGAAATACTGAGAACCATTTAAATTATTTATAAATAAAAATAAAAATTTTAGAAATGCATATAACTATTTAATTTAATAATATTGGTATCACAATGAGCTATTGTGCTGGCATGTTTCACACATTTATAACTTCCACAATAATTTTATAATTTTTTTTTTAATTATATATGAATAATTTAATTGATCTCTAACCTATTACAATATGAGTTTTGTGTAAAATATCAAAAAGCTTATTGATACATACATAATATTGGTCAACTTTTTACTGGATAAATTAGTTTATCTTCATTACCAATTTAAAGAATATACAATCGTTATCGATTGTAAAATTCTTTTATAGTGGATAAATTTCTTAAAAGTTATCATTTTTATTTATTTTGTTTCGTATAATTATATATTATAACTTTAATTTATTAAATAAAAAGTATTATAATTTTTTTTTTTTTTTTTTTTTTTTTATTATTAGCTATAAAATCTTTCAGTGTTAACCATATAAAATTGAAAAAAAAATTGTCTAAGAAATTAAAATCACAATACATAAATTTATAATAATTTATTATAATATTATGTTCTTTGCACAAAATCAGTAACACTTATCAATATGTCTGACACATATATTCCAGATACGTTAGGTAATGTATCTGAGCAATAATACAGCTTAAAAATCATGATTAATTTTTATAAATAGCTTTTGCTAACATGATTTGTAAATCCCAAGTTGTACAAAACATTACAATGAAATTTTAATTGGTAAATTTTGTTGTACCTAATGATAGAACTTTATCAATAACATATATATTTAAACAAGGGTCTCAATTAATATTAATTGGATTATTATTAATACATTAGAAATTTAGGAAGTTTTTGCAGGCCATCAAAATTCATTATACTTATTTAATTGAAGAAAATAAACAAATCAAATAAAAAGTATTGAAAGAGAACCTCATTTGAAGAATCATAAAAATAAGTTTCTTGGCCAGATAATATTTAAACAGGGATCGCTATTAGGTGATTTATATGTTTGAAAAAGATATAGAACTGTTATCTATACAAGTTATAACTTTCCGATATAATTATTTATTTATTTCATGCAGTCTAGAAGAAATTACTTGATTGAATAAGTCATGCATTATCTAAAAATATTTTTTAAAGTTTGATATTAATATCATAAACACATATTTATTTATTTTTGATATGAACATAATTAAACTGTGAATTTAAGTTAACATCTTGAATGTAAGAGTTTAAAATACTTTTTACACAATGGTAATAATGGTACTATCATAATTCATAGGTGTGTGCGCAGGATTTGTAGAGTAAGCCCAAACATGCCTTGCGATATTGTATGGACTGAAGTGCCCAATGTCTTAATCAAATTGCCTTTATATTAATTGCAATAAATATACCTTCATTACCAAAATCAATATTTGATTAAATTTTTAAATCAAATTTAAAAAATTAGGATAAATAGATAAATACATAGATAAAAGTTTATTTACAAATTAACATATAGATGTTTAGTGATTAATATTGTATATTAAAAATTGTTATGAGTTAATTGTAATTTTGTACTAAGAAACCAATTGTTCAATGTTTTATTTTTGATAATATTTGGTAGTGTGAAATTTATATTTTCCTATTATACGTTTATTATAAGCACATTAAGTTTAAAAAAGTAATAATTTTAATATAGAAAGCCGATAATAATATTTAGGCTCTACCTACTTTTGGAATCTGCACACGCCTATGGATACCATATATATTACCTATCTTTAATTATTGCATTAAACTTAGTATATTAGAACTAATGAGAAAATAAATTTTTTTGTCATTGTAAAACACGAGCTGTTAAACTCTATTGACATTAATTCTATACAATACAGTGTATACTAGAAAGTAATAAGTATCTACAATTTTGCAGTAAAGATAAATTATTAATGATGATTTGCAAATATCTTTAGGAAAGTTTTGTTTTCATTGAGTTGATTTATCCATGTTAAAATAGCAAATATTCAATTTAACCTTTATAAATATTGACAACATTTCTGTATTCTGATTAGCTGCCAATATTTGGTATTTTATATACTATAATATACCTATTCTAACATTTCCCCTTGCTATCTGTTTTGTGTGGTGTAGGATCAGATGTCTGACCTACTAAAATGGAGAGGATATAGCTCGATTGACAAGCAAACGTTATTGAAATTGCTCATGGAGGCCAGAAAAGGAATTATAAACAAAAATGATGATATCATTAAAGTGGACGAACTGCCGCCATCTAAACAGAAAATTTCTGAAAATGATACTCGTAGGAAAGTTGATCCAGATGAAAACTGACCCCAAATGTAATAATTGATTTTTAATGAACTAAGGTAAAAAGAATTCTACCAAATTTCAAATTAATAACAACTGTACCTATCTATATGTTATTTGATTGTAAATTATTTCTTGTTATTTATTATGTAAAATTTATTCACATTGTAAAATGTGTTATAAATCAAAATTATATAACGAAAAAAATACAATATCAATAAAAATTGTTATTCATACCAAGCATAATTAATGATAAATTGTGCTATGGACATATGGTATGTATTTTTTTTTTTTTTTTTTTTTTTAAACAAATGAATTCAGTTTTATAAATATATGTAAGTATTTATTAATTTAACTAAAAAAAAAAAAATTACAAAATTACAAAAAAATATATATATATATTTATATTTGGTTTGGTTATTTGTTTTTGAGCTCTTTGTGGTTTCTAGTATTTTAAGTACCCACTTAGTATAGTATTTTATTTATTTATTGCTTTACGTAGTAACAACTTAAAGCATAATAAGAGATAGTCAATTTTGAAATTAGATATTATATTGATATTGAAAAATCTATCAGGAAGACAAATGACAATCTTAAGATACCTAAAAGTACCTTAAAAGTTAAAGTATGTAAGTTAATATTGGCTGAATTACCGACCTATGTATAATGATTTCATTGATTTGATAATAAATACAAATAATTTAATAATTATATACAAATGTGAAGTAAGGATTATTTTAAAATAATCATCAAAATGATATTAATATACAAAAAAAAAATGTACGTAGGTAATGAATTGTATTATATTTGCTAATCAGAGATATATTTCTCTTAAAAGTCTATCCCACAACTGGTGTATTTGGTAAACATTGTTCATTAGCGATATATGTCATCCTATATTATCTTTACTCTTACCACAAGTATTTTATTATTTAATATGCCAATATTTGTGGTCCTTTGACTTGAGTCAAATTTACTGATAATCTGCCGTTACAAACCAGTGATCAATATTGACCACATGCCAGGGAATGACTTAAAGAAAGATATCAGTACCTACTAAATTAAAATTTCAAAACCATTACCTACTTACCTATAAACTTTTCTTTGATTTATTGTAGATGTATATTTAAAGTCCTTGATAAAATTAGGTACAGTAAATAAAGGTGTAAATTTAAAGAAAATTATGTTTATTTAAGTTAATAAATAAAATAAATAGGTATTATACAATATTATTTTGTCATGTAACAATTAATTAACAATTTATGTTATATTAGTAATATTTAATAGGTACTAATATATATATTTTTTTAGACTATATAAAAGATAAAACCATTAGATATTAGTTTCAATAATAACAAATTACAAAATGTATAATACCTATATAAAATAAAATAAAGGTGAGAATATTAAGAAGAAAATTTACATATTAAAATAACTAGGTAAGTATTATAATATATAATAATTAAAGTTTGACAAATTACCATATTATTATTTTAATATCTAGTGCTGAATTAATAGTCATATAAATATATAATAAATAGTGAGTTGGTATGGTAGCATGAAAGCATTCATTTATTACAGACGTAAATAATTTAATTATCAGGTTAATGATGCTTTTAAATTTATTAATATTATCCGATAAGACGATTGGGGTCTCGCATGGCAGACGACGGTCTGCAGTAAAGTTGTTTGTGATATCGGCTTATTATATACGAATATACCTATCTACTTTATGAGTAGAATTACAGAGGTCTTCGACTAAAATTAACCAGACTAGTATCGTTATGCCGTTTTTGTTTTTTTGGATGTTACAACTTAACAGTTAGCTTTTTGTAAGTAGGAAAACCTTAATAGGATGCTATTTGTGCCTCTGCACAAAGAGTACGTTTAGCCGAGAAGTGGTGTTCTTTTGGACACTGATCCGACCCAATCTTCATCACATTGAACGAAGTAAATTTTGTGAGAATAATGTATAACTTCGTATGATCGTGAATGCATATGTGGAGATCCTGTGAAATATTGAGGGGGCTCAAATATTTGATGCCAAACAGACAAAATACTATTACCATTTTTAAATTAATTTATTATTATTCTACTCGTATTACATTTTTTGTTAAAAGTATTTAAAATAGCTTCATTACTTAAAGCTTTAGTCTTATTTTTTTCAATATATTATATTGAAAATTCATTACATTTTTATTTGATGTATAGATGTTCTTAGCCATGTTTTTATTTTCCTCATAGTAAAAAAAATTCTTTCGTATGTAGCAGAACAAGCAAGTTGTATCATTTTATAAAGATTAGGAAATACTTGAGGTGAAATATTCTTTTTAATATCTTCAATATCACCAATAATAATGTCTTAATTGTTCGGTATGTTACCGTAAATAATAAATTGGTAGGTAACTAAATAGTATGTATGTAATGTACTAAGACCAGTAGGACCTAGTACCTAGTAACAAGGTACATTTATATAATTGTGGATAATATAGAATATAAAATAATGATAACAATTCTACAAACTATACAAAATTACGGTATTGTTTAATATTTTTAAGGGGCTTTAGCTTCAAATTATTTATTTTTGGATGGCTAAACCCCCGTAAGCCCTCAACCCGATCTCCGCCTATGCGATATGCGTGAATATCAACCTTTATTAAAATATTTACCTAACAATTAAATAACTTATCTTGTTGTCTCACTATGAGATGGGGTTTAGTAAGTTCCCACACGAAACATAGCAGGTAAGCGGGTACATATGTAAGCAGTTCTCTCACGAAAAAAAATACACTCGTACGTAAGTTCCCATATGGAAAAAGTTACACCTGTACGTAAGTTCCCACACGAAAAAAAATTATAACAAACACAAATTTTATTGAGACTTAGGAATGACAACTTAAACGAAATTAGTGTGGTTAAAATTTGTTAATTTGTTAATGTCTGATAGGTATTAAACTATTTAAGATTTAACTAAATTCAAATTTTTATCATCATCATCCTAATATATTCAAAATAATAGAAGTTTTAAAAATATTTCAAATAAATACATATATAAAGATAAGAACATCAGATTTAAATAGACCTCAAAAAATAAGTAAAAAAACAGAAGAAAAACAAAACTATCTATATAAATAATAAAATATCAGATTATAACTTTAAAAAAATGACACAGCATAACTATGTGAAGTGTTTGAGCTTTCGCAATAAACTAAATAAAATTTGATTTTTTCTATTATTTTTTTTATTTTATACAATATACATATATAAATATTATACACATTTTTCAATTGGACTTTTTTTTATGCAATACAAAAACAAACAAATTTTAACCACACCAACTACGTTTAAGTTGTAAGTCCTAAGTCTGAATAAAGTGAGAAGGAAGTTTGTGTTTGGCAAGTCTGAGCATTAACGAATTAAAAGTTAAAATTATAAACAATTTATATAAACATTATTATGTGTCTGAAATTTTTTATTTTAAAAATTGAAAATTTTAACTTTAAATCAAGTTAAGTTACTTTTCTTTGCCCAGCGGCCAGCCTTGGTGTTTGGTATAATTTTTTTCGTGTGGGAACTTACGTATGCATATATCCAGGGATAATTTTTACCTGCTATATCTCGTGTGGGAACTTACATTCGCCCTATGAGATAGGTACCAATATTACTAGGTAGGTACGCCAAGTTCTCTTTCGAAGATAAAACTATAATCAATATTTTATTTGGCCTTTGAAAGCTTCTCGACTTTTGAGAACATGTGACAATGTCTACTAATTTTAGATTCTGAACGATGATGTAATTAATTTTACAATGATCCAATGATGTGAATATTTGTATTTTTTGTCAGTACTCAGTACCTAGGTACACATTGTAAAGACTTATAAATTATTAGTTATAACAGAAAAAAGTTTCTATTTTTAGCTTCAAGCATTCTTTTTTGTAAAAAAATTGAATCTTATTGGTACTTTTTGGGTGTTAAAAGTAAAAACTCTAGTGTTTTTCAAAATAGGTAATAATTATAGTTAAAAATGTATACAATTTAGATTCTGAGTGAAGCGAGAATGTATTATTGTTATCACTTTATGAGAGTGGTTTCTGTTAACAAATTTACATATTGAAGAAAAAGAGTAAATTTGACGTAAATCAAATGTTTGACAAAACCGATTTTGTTCTTACCTACTTAATTTTATTTTAGTTTTTTTCTATAAATGTCGATAATAAATTATTAATTGAGTCAACATTTTTGAAAATGTAATATAAGATTTTGTACAAAATATGCATTTTAATTTAGCATAGACATATAGACGATTGACTTAGAAATTGTATGATGCAATTTGAAAATGTAGCACGGGCCAGATAAAAAAGGTTCGCTGGCCGCCAGTTGCCCACCCCTGTTATATATGTATAGATCGTACATATGATGTTATAATATTAATAGGTATAATATTAATAATATAAGGTAATATTATTATGTGAAACATAAACCATATAGCCATATAGGTAAGACGTTTTGTTTGCGTACCTACTGTTGAAATAATATATTAGAGACGGGAACAAATGAACAATAGTATTTTGGAAATGTGTTGATCTGTTGCCAACAATGCCAACACATAGCAATGTGGTAATAATCAAACAAATATCATTCACAAATCAAGAATAAATGTATAGTAATAATAAGAAGAAGAACCTTATGCCATTGTGGACAAACAAACGAAATAAAAAGGCCCATAAATATACAATATTATAATAAATAATAAATATACTGCAGTCATATAGATATACATACAGAATATAGATAAATAAAACACGGATAGCACGCAGTGTTTTCCGGTCCAAAGCTGTTTCCTATTAAAATCTAGATAAATTATTCGTTAAAAATATGATGCCATTATAATATTACGACTTCACAACATTTGTCTGGTCGGTCATCGTGACGTACTCATGTCTATATCCGGTCGCCACCGATGCCGTGCACTCGCACTGTACCCGGAAACCAAGCTGCAGGATCGTCGCTGTAGCATGACATTCTTATTCCTTTAGAAAATCATCCGCAAAGTCTCTGCCATCAATAAATTACCATCACCATTGCTGATATTGCAGGGTTGTGTTGTTAATCGCGTCATCGGTACCGCTTTTGGCTCTATTGCTGCTGTCTATCGTACCAGTAACATTGTAGACGTTATAATTCTATCGTCCATTCGTTCATCATAATATAATAACGCGACAAAAGCTGTCGAGCCATGAAAGTATCTCACAGTGATAAATACGTAACAGACGACCAGGTTAATGTTGATTTTATTTCTTTTAGATAATTATCAGTGCTTGATTTAGAAAAAAACTAGAAGGGGGACTCAGTGGATGTTGGATGAACGAGCGTTCCAGACAAAATTCAATATCACATTACTGTGCGGAGCAAAGCCCCCCACATCACCTCCAGCCACCCATAATCCCCAAGAATCATTAAATTTATTGTATAAAAATATTTTAAAATAAAGAAACACTTATTTATTTATTACACATTATCCAATGACATTATAATTTAAATTACGATTTATAATATATTATTACATAACATGTTATTATAATAACTCATTAATACACCTACAAAAAACTTATCATGTATTATTATTTATTACATAATATATATAATATACACCAATACAGGTCTATTTTTTACATTCTTATAAAGTACCCTAAAACACACATTTTGGAAAAAAAAAAATTTTAAATCGATAGGTTGCATGTTAAACTAGAATTGTTCCATAAAATATAAATACCAATCAAATATAATATATAACAAAAACAAATTTATTTAAGAAAAACTGAAAAACAATGTACTATTTTTAATAGCCATATTGTATAGGCTAATCCTTTAGGAGCATACAGCAAAACAACCGACGCACGAATTTCTTGGTCTGTTTCCACCACGTACGGCGCCCACGTTGAGTCGAAGTCACCTTAAACTCATTTTCAGCTTCGCAGCTAGTTACCGCATCCATAGACATTTGCCCATCGGCCGGTATTTTTAATCCGTTTAAGTCTTCGGCTGAAGCTCGCACAGGAATGCATTCGACTTCGCTTGCGATAAGTGTTACGCAAATGTTCGGCGGACCCGTCAAGTCGCCGCTGCTCGCCACGTCCCATTCTTCTGGAACCACAGAAACCGGGAGCGTCAACACCGATGGTGACGATTTCAGCTGATCCGCATCGTCAGCTGCAGCGAACATCACTGCGATGTTGGGCATTGAGCAGTATTTTCTTTTCGTCAGACCAGAGAATTCATCATATTCTTTTTCCGATTGACCGTTTGTTGCGCCACACACCACTGCGATGTTGGGCATCGAAAAATATGGTCTTTTCACCAGACCAGACAACTCACAGCATACTTTTGCTGTCCGAACGTTGGCGGATGGATCAGATGGAATCGGCAGCATCACCTGATGCTCGACCGGAACAGGCAGCAATCGCGTCTCGCCGTCGGATGTAATTATATTATTTTCCATGATAATACAGTAGAATTCGTCGAAAATGTTATACGATAAATATATATTGAATATTTTAAGAAGGAACGGAATGTGTTAGAAGACGTATATGCTTTGTAATAATAACACTTTAGTAATGAAGAAAACAGAAACATATATTATTATGTATTTAAACACTACACACATGGTTGTCAATAGCAGCAGCCAGTAATAGATGTCTGTAGTTTTTGTGTCCGAAATATATTTTAATACTAATACAATAGAACCTCAATTAATCGTCAGTATCAGGACCAGGGCCTCGTTGGATAATCGAAATGATTAAGAGAAACGAATTTTTTTTTTAACATACAACATACATATTATTATTTTTTTTTTCAATAATATTATGACTGACTTTTCAGAACAAAGGTATCTACAATCGCAATACACTGTTATTATCTCATCCATAATATATATATTTATATCATTTAATCGAGATTTGTAGCAGTAGCGTAATTATTTCCTAAATGTAAAAGGGGTTGTTTCTATTTAAAATCTATTTATTATTGTGTGTTATACAGTTATGTATAATAATTTCGTATATACTTACCTACTTGACATTCTATTTGATATTTTATCGTTGTTTTACAATATCGAATATCAACTTAAACTGTAGTCGATAGGTGTTAGTGTTAAGTTCCAAAGCAAGATGGGTACATATAGTAACTGCAAGAATTAATTTCGCTTGGGCGCATTGATTAATAATTATCATAATGCTATTCGATTTTCTTACTATATCATTGAAATTATCACAGTAAATTCATATTTATTCAACTATAAGACAAATTTTATTAAATAAAAATTAATTTATATCGTCTAATATTAATAATTATTTAATTGCACATCACCGTAATGTCGTGAGAAGTATAAAGATATTCTTTAAACACTTGGGCAATTAGATGTATATGAAAATAACCATATAAATTATACTTAACAATATTTTAAAACACATGATAAAATACAATAATAGACAATATATTAATTATTATTACCTATTTTAGATAGCACAATTTTTAACATTGATACGGAACAAAAATTATAATGAAAATTTAGAAAAATGCCATTTCACATTAGGAAGACAAGTGGTCATGGCAAATAGTAATTGGCAATGGCTAATAACTATAAAGGTACTATATAGCAGAGGTTCTCAACCTCTTCTATTATACGCCCCCTTTGTAGATTTTCAAAAATTTCGAGGCCCTCCCCCCTATAAATTGAAAAAAATCGATCATCATTTTTATTATTCTTATTCCTAATCTTATTATTATTATTATTAATATTACTATTTTTATTATTATTAATTATTATAATTATTTTATTCTTATAATAACTTTTATTTAAATTGTGCGTTTATCGGCGATTGCACTATTGGGGTTTCTACAGTTTTTTGTTATCTGTCACTTCTGTGTACTTATTATACGTCATATTTATAAAATAAAATAATTGTTTCCAACAAAATAAAATACTAATTAATAAAATATTATCTATGCTAATTACTAAGTAGGTGTGCTAGTTTTGCGTCTGTTAAATAAAAATACAAATTGACTTTCGTTAGCTCATACGTTAAAATTTAGATTCTTAATAATATCTTAAAACTTATAAGATTATATAAAAATAAAGCAAGTCTGTTAGAAAATAAAATAAATATATTAAGTAGATAGCAAATCGAATAGCACTGCTTTCAAGTGTGTTATTTCATTAAATAAATAAACGAAAAACAAAAACAATCGACAGGATATTGTGGTACACAGATGTGATTATATAGGTTGAAAGCGCGTGTAGTTGCTGACCACCTCGATGTAACATTATATAGTATGGACGGTCCGGAGCAGAAAAACAGCGCAAACGAGATTTAATCTGTGCGCTATGGTGATGACGATTGCAACGACGATGAATACACTAGTGAAAAAGTGTTGTATGGAATTGGTGGACACCGGCAATGGTATGACTTGGCCACCGAAATTGAAACGTGTAAAAGAGGTAGTGTTGATGAACCGTCGCACTGCAGATCGATGTGATACTCTGTAAAATGATAATATAATATGGCGTCCCGTCATCGGTCATGTCTGCACCCGGTCGCCGTCCGGATGTCTGCGGCGTACCTGCACCGTACCCGGATGGTACCGTCGGATCGGCCACTGCCGACATTTATTTTATTCCGTGGATACATGCAGTTTCCGCACATCAATACGTCGTTGCCGTCGCTTTCGGGACCGCGTCATTGCTTGCACTCGCGTACCAGTAGCCACTGCATTCCGGTCGTCCGCCGTACCGGTAACATCTGCAGTACACGTCGTCGTGGTAAATGTATATTATGATATTTGGTATCTCTCGGCGGTCATGGTTCCGTCGTACAAACGTCGAGTCGTCTCGATATTTGATCCGTGCTCGCAGCCAATACGCGATTCGGACCATTCCGACCACAAACAATTGTAATATTCGAGGTCGTATTTTCGCCTCATTTTCTGCACCGTCGACAACATGATGTCACTACACCGCTCGTCACCGTTTCACACGATGTTCGCATTGGTCTCAAAATTATTGCGAGTGTGTGTTTTTTCATGTCGGTTTAGAAGGTACGCCGCCACACCGTTCGAGAACGGTCGATGACTTTCACGAAGAATATAAATAAACGATGCGAGTATACCATAATATTATCCTACTTCCATGTACATAATTATGATATTATTATTGCCGTAACTTGACATCGACGACTACGCTGCCACCGTAGTAATGACGTGTATACGTAACATATTGCAGAATTTTATATAGTATAGGATAAAAAAAAGATTCAGAAATTTTAAGTCCCTATAAGTCTCTTTAGTCGTTTTTGTCGACGCGCCGGTTAAACATTAAGTAGTAACACTGGTAAACAAGAAAAACAAATAATTAGACTAGCAATTTCAATAGGTTTATACGAATTATTATCAATACATCAACCGTCTATTATTAGAGAAATCAATTTTCTGTATACCTATATGTTATGTACAAAGTCCGGAATTGTACATTTCGTAATTTGTACAGTGATTATTGTACACATCGCGAATTGTATAATGTAACTTGTACAGCAACATTGTACAATTCTGGACTTTGTATGTAACATAATATATTATATATACATTATACATTAATAAATATAGGTATAGGTTTTCGTACACAAAAATGTATTGATAATCCTTTCCCAAAACAAAAAAATATACAATATATATTAGTTATATATAATTTATATATACTATATACAAGTATATAACTTAATAGTCCACTGTACACCAGTGGCGGTCCTACGGAGGGGGGGGGGGGGCGATGGGTGGATCGCCCCCCCTCTTGGCTTATATATTATTACAATAAAAACCTTATAATATTTTTATGTTTTACATTATTTTATAATAAATAATTGTGGTGATTAAAGCAACTTATTGTATTTAATGTGAAAAATATTCCCCCCCCCCCGTGAAATTGGTCAAGAACCGCCACTGCTGTACACACTACACTATATGCTTGGATACAATACCTATACTTAAAAAAGCGGGTAAGTGAGTATCGCTCTGCTGTACATTAGGGGGTGGGATGGACCTCGGACTAGGGAAGGTTAAATTTGAATGCAATGATAGGTATCATTGTATACGAAAAACGATTCTGAAGTAAAAAGTTAGTAAAAGTTAGTAAAAAGTTATTTTACACGTGTATTTTTGATTTCAAATTAAAATTAAAACTTTAAACACACGTGAAATTTTTTAAATTGAACAATCCTCAAACTTTTTTATAATTATTCTAAGCTTAACTTATGGACAGCATAGTATTAAATTTTCAATTCTTAGCTTTTGATAGAAAAATATTTATAAATTTTTAACTACCAAATAGTGAAAAGTATTCTTGATTTTGACGAATTTTTGTCAATATTTGAACTTCAAATGCTAATAAAAAAAAATTGTGCCTATGTATTTTTATAATTTTTGAATGAGAGTTAGAACAAGTTATGTGGACCCTTCAATTAAATTTTCAAGTAATTTGTCCCACCTAGATTTTTTTTATCAACATTTATAAAAAAAAAATAAAAAAAAATTGAAAATTTCAATTGTCTATAAATAGCTCAAAAAAAGTCAAAATATTTTGAAAATCAAATCACGTAAAGAAAATGGCAATCTCAATAACTGGTAAAATTTTCAAGTATTTACGACTTATACTGATTGAATAACAAAAAATATCAAAAATCGATTGAGGCTAAACCATTATTTAACGCGGTTTTGTAAAAATTTAAATTTCAAACACTCATAAAAATGTTTTGTCTAAATCCGGTATAGTTTTTTTTACAGATATTTAAAGAAAAATGTATGGAGAACCTTGTACCAAATTTTCAAAACTTAGTTATAAAAGAAAAAAATTTTACGATTTTTCAACCACAAAATTACTTTCAAATTTTCGCAATTTTGACATATTTCGTATAAATTCGAACTTTAAGCACTTATAAAAAAAAATTGTGACTAACGATTTCGGATTTTTTTTTATCACTTTAAGAACAACTTATAAGAAACCTTGTATTAAATTTTCAAGATTTTCTGGCCGGCCAGAAAATTTTTATCGTTATTTTAAAATAAAATACTAAAAAAAATTAAAAATTTCAATTGTCTATAAATAGTTCAAAAAAAGTCAAAATTCTTTGAAAATTTAACTGTGTATGGAGAACGCTAATATAAACATTTGGTGAAAATTTCAAGTATTTACATCTATTAGTTTTTGAGTTATAGCAAAATAAAAAATTCGATTTGGTCGAAAACTGGTTGTGCGTAAAAAATCCCGTTTTTCCGTCATTTTTTTAAGGTTTTTCCCGACTCATTTAAAAAATATAGAAAAATTTTAACTTTTGACCCCCCAAAGTACCAACTAGATCCGATTTCCTTTTCAAAGAGGGGCTGAAGTTGAAAATCGAAGCATTTTTACTGCCCCAAATGTTGTCGACAGACACAAAAAAAAACAAAAAAAAAAAAAAAAAAAAAAAAAAAAAACACATCATTGTAAAATCAATACATTCATCACTCCGTTCAGAATCTAAAACAAAATATTATAAAGATACATGTTAACAGTGGCGGATCTAAGATTTTTTATGGTGGATACTATTTTGTTAATAATAATAGTCCTAAAGTTCTTATTTTGTACAATTTAGGGGAAAAAATTATTAATTTGATATTTAAACATAATTATATAAGCAATATAAAAATTATAAGCAATTTAACATCCATTATTTTTTTTTAATTGGAAAATTATTAGTAATTTTTAATAAAAATACGCGGAACGGTGGGTGCTTCAGCTCCCAAGCACCCCCCCAAATCCGCCACTGTATGTTAAGGTGTAGTGCTGAGACATTATAGGCATATAAAAATGAAAAAATAGTAAATATTTTTTCTTTTTATATTGACCGTGGCCACCTGTTGATCGTTTATCCAATAAAAAAACTAATGTTACGTCTTTTTAGAAGTGTATAGGGTGTTTGATAGAATTTTACGATTATGCTAAAATGCTTAAGGGGATTGGAAACGTTGATTTTCTGTCTTTGTCTTACACACGTGGAATATAGGAAAAATAGCTATACGCGCCTGATAAAAATTAAGGTACTTCTAGTTGTTCGATTTAAAATATTTAAAGATGATTGAATTGGTATACAAGTTTACTTTGCATCGGTCGAAGTATATTTTTAATATTTTCAATATATATTTAATAATAAAAATTGACAAATTTATTAAATTTAAAATATTTATTCTCATCAAAATATTTATTTTAAACAATAAAACAATCGAAAAAGTACTTCGACCGATGCAAAGTAAACTTGTATACCAATTCAATCATCTTTACATATTTTAAATCGAACAACTAGAAGTACCTTAATTTTCGTCAGGCGCGCATAGCTATTTTTCCTATATTCCACGTGTGTAAGACAAAGACAGAAAATCAACGCTTCCAATCCCCTTAAGGAACTGTCGTTAAATCTTTTAAAACAATAATAGTTACGATTGTCTAAGATTTTACCACGGAATTGATTGAAAAACAGTTTTTTTGTAAAAACTATGTTTCAAGTATTATCTGATTGAAGGAATAGGTTTTGACTTTCAAAACTTTACATACACGTTGAGGTGTAGTGCTGAAACACAATAGGCATATAAAAATGAAAAAATAGTTAATTTTTTTTATTCTTATGTTGAAGGTGGCCGCCTGTTAATCGTTTATCAAATAAAAACTAATATTACGTCTTTTTAGAAGTGTAAGATATTTGATAGACTTCTGCGAGTATGGTAGAATGCTTAAATAATAATTATCTCTTAATCTTTTAAATAATGAAAAAACACGTTTAGGTGTTTTTTAAATCATTTTCTATTAGCATGGTTCTCCATGGTACTCTAATGAATTTGCAGCGTGCGTCATTTGTGCATATTATATAAGCATTCAAAACATCCATAATCACTGCCAGAGAATCCAATTATATCATATCATAATTCGTGGTGATTGACGAACACATTTTAGTCTTAGATCCCACTCTCTTGGTACGACACTTTAAGTCCAACTTATAAATATTATTATTCCATTTCCGACGCATTTTTGTAGTATCCATCAAATCCCCCCCCATATCACCTTCAGCCACCCATGTCCCATAATCCCCAAAAATTATTAAATTTATTAAATAAAAATATTTTTTTTATTTATTTAAATTAATTGTTTCAATACACTTAGTATTATTACAAAGTAGCTTAAATTACAAACATAATGTATATTTAATATAAATATTAGCTATTAGCTTATCTAACTATGGTATATGTGATTTAATGTATAGGTTTAATCGGGAATCCGGACAAATGTAATTATGGGGAAATAATGCTTTTGGCAATGAGAGTAATTAATATTGTGGAGAGTAAGGAGATAAGAGGATTGATTAATGAGCTCAAATTAGATATAAACCTGGAACAGGTGTCGGCGAATTTTTCTGTATGTGAGTATTGTTGTTGTTTGGTGGCTTCTGCGTAAGTTTTTGCTTTAGAATGAGCTTTAAATTCAGGGCGCTTGGCTGGAAGGATTTTTGGAAAAAATATTTTAAAATAAAGAAACACTTATTTATTTATTACACATCATCCATTATCCAATGACATTATAATTTAAATTACGATTTATAAAGATATATAACATGTTATAAATAACTCATCAATACACTTACAAAAAACTTATCATGTATTATTACATATATATATATACGCACCAATACACCCATGTACATGAATATAGCATTGTGCGACACAAACGTCGTCGAGAAACGCTTTTATGGTATACAGCACTACCTGTGGTTGAAGATATAAGTATGACGTATAAGTTTAGCTACCGAAAACAACAAAAATAATATAAATACATACTTAATGCAATTTATTGAATATAAAAAAACAGTATTGTACATCGACCAATGGGCTTCGAATCAAACGTATATTTTACACGTATACATTTAAGCAATAATAATAGAGTAAATATCACGTAAGTATATCGATCGGCGTCCACGATCCTATGTGCGAAAATATAAAGAACGAAGAAAAACGTATGATGGGGGACTGTCATAGGCGGTCGTACTCGTTACCGCGATCGCAACCGTTATGAACAATATGAACACAAACGACGAAAAAATCGTATATACGCACGGCTTTCAAAAGACGCAAACTACGCGAATACGAAAATAATGAGTTGGAAAAAACTCTGGAAAAGTCTTAAAATCCTGTGAAAAGTTTGTACATAATAAATAATTGTTTAATATTTTAACTTTTAATTTTTTTTCCGAGAGGAGGGATTTTTCCGTTCGGTGTGTTGGGGAGGGGGGGGGGTGCACGGATAAGGTTCTAGATTCTTCTTTTCCTTTTTATTATTATCATTTTTATTATTCTTATTCCTAATCTTATTATTATTAATAATATTACTATTTTCATTATTATTAAAATTATTTTATTCTTATAATAACTTTTATTTAAATTGTGCGTTTATCGGCGATTGTTTATTGCGATTGGGGTTTCTACGGTTTTTTCTTATCTGTCACAAAACACGATACCGGTCTTGTGTAATGTAATCGCTAATGAATCGGCCCGGCCCCGGCGAAACGACCAGCATTGACATTTGACATTCACTGTTTGTCCTCCGTCGTAGCAACTAGCAAGACCCACCCTGGGCAGACTTGCGCGATTAGGGAAGGCATCTGGTATCTATATTTTTTTATCTTTAACATAATATGTTGCCTGCACATTACATTGCTTGTACTCGTATTATTAAATAGTGATTTTATTCATATCTATATTCATACTTATTCGCAGCTTTAACATTTCCTTAGCTCAAGCTCTGGTATATGCACAAACAAAATTCGACCTTGGCTTTGTTCCGTGGCCTATTATATAAGTCTGACACCGTTCAGGCAGTGCGTGAGTGGTTAGTTTGTTGCGTTTACACAAACACTGTAATTATACGCTCTCATATCTTAGTTGATTATAATTGTATATTTTATCATGTTATTAAATAAATAACGGTAAAGTTGTCGCACGCAGATAACCGTCAATAGAAACCAATAATCCCCATTTATTAAGTTATTAACAATGAAGTTAATATAAGCGATAAAAAAAATTTAAAAATATATATACATGTAATAACCTAACATAAAAAAAGTTAATGATTATTTGTACAAATATTAATTTCAAAAAAAAAAAAAAAAAAGTAAAAAATAACCTAATTTAAGTTAGTACAAGTTAAAATAAAAAATGCATTTTTGCATTATAAAAAATTTATTATATAAGAAAAAATCTAATTTAAGTTAGTATAAGTTCAAATAATAAATGTTCATGCATTAATGCATTATATAAAAAAAAAAAATGTAAAAATTACCTAATTTAAGTTAATATAAGTTCAAATAATAAATGATTATGCATCATAGCATCAAAAAAAAAAAAAAAAAATGTAAAAATTACCTAATTAAGTTAATATAAGTTCAAACAATAAATGTTTATGCATTAATGCATTGTATAAAAAAAATAATGTAAAAATTACCTAATTTAAGTTCAAATAATAAATGTTTATGCATTAATGCATTATATATATAAAAAAAAAATCTTAAAATAACTTAAGTTAAGTAAATATAAGTATATAAAAAAAGAATATTCATATTCATGAATCAAATCTGAATAATACTAAAAGAATACTAAAATAAACGAATAAACAATAAATAAACTAATAAAATACAAAACTAAAAAAAAAGAAGCCCAAAATTAGGCAAACTCCTATAATCATAAAATTAACCATAGTTCATATAGGTACTCAGAGATTAAATATATATATATATTAGATATAAAAAATAAATCTATTTAGAATAAATTAATTTTAAGACAAATATAGCTTTAGCCAATAAGTTAATATCATGTAAAATTAGAAATTAAGCAAAAAATAAGTCACAATATGTAAACATATACAACAATGTCAAAACTTAATAAAAATGTAAAGCAATATCATTACAATCCAACAATTTAGAAATTTAAATTTAAAGAGTAAACAATAAACATTAATATTAAATATTAATACGAATAGAGCAATAATGGAATTGGAATGGAAGAAAATTTTTGACCGCGAGCGAAAACTGGGCCATTTTCATTTCAACGAAATACTTCAGTGTAGTTTTTTATTTGGATCCGTGTGTAACTCTTTCTAATTTTATTAAGACAACTACAGATTAACGAATTCAACAGCGAATAAGGTAAGGTGCATGAGCATCATTTTAATTGCGTTAATTTGTCTTATTCTGCTTTTATACGTTTTATTACTACGGTGTATTTAATCACATTTTCAAATTACGATCTCGAGATCATCAAGAAGAAGGTAATAGCGTAAATTTAAATAATTTAAATATTTACATCTGATAGGTAAATATAGTTTCCAGTACTTATAAATGTAGGGAAAGGGTTCCACAGATCCGACATTTATTCAAGGCTTATGTCCCTTATTGTATTTACCTTTAATTTTTAATTTTTTTAATTTATTTTATTTTTGCGTTATTACAACACTGATCGTCAAATGTGTATTAAATATTTGCGTTAATGCGTATTTTATTTTTACTGTTTCCGTGTTACGCAATAAACAGTCATTCGTAGGAATACGTTATTTGCAAGTGTTCAACAATGTTATTGTCACGCCTGCACCGAAAGTTTGGTTTTCGACCACGGTTGAAGCGCTGGAAAGCAACCTTTTTCCGTCCAGTAGACGGAAAAGAGGAAATCCCCAAAGTGCCGGGCGTAAAAGAGAAAATCCCTAAAAGTGCCGGGCACGTATCCCCTGCACAACCAGAAACTAAAATGTATATACCACGGTCTTTTTAAAACATAAGCTTTTGGTTACATCTTATATTCATAGTACCTATAAGTGCTATAACCTCCTTGCGTGACGCATAAACATTTAAACAGTTAAATATTTCATTTGCACTGTTCCTAGACAAGTGCGTTACCTGCATAACCTTTTCCATGAACGCAGGGGCGTGACAAAAAATAGTATATGTGGCTCACTACCCGCCCTTGCCACACAATATACTATTCCCAAACAGAACGTATATTCGTAAAATCCCGTTTCCTTGTGCGCGTTGTCGTCATTATCGACATATGCGCAGAACTACGGCGGGTTACGTTCCGAAAAAATGAGTCACGAGTACGTCGGATCTAGCGAGCATAATATGGCACAGTTCCAGTGACTGAAAACGTAATTTTTTTATTTTTGGTAGTGTTTGTAATATTGTAATTGTAACGTATAATAATTGTCTATTATACAAGATCTTTTTTAGTAATACATGATATATCCACGTTCATTTAGTTAAGTGTATTATATTATATAAACACCTAGTTATGAATATTTTTTTTTATATAGATTTCCTATAAAATATGATCAATCAACTCAACTGTGGCCAATCGATGTTAAAAGTGAATTAGTGTAAAATTTGTTGAGAAAACACTCATAGGTCATAGATTTGACATCTTATTTTACGCATATTATTATAATAAAAGTGAAAAATAGTTACGTTCACAATATCTAGAATCGCAGCTGTCGCATAAAGTTCACGATTTTTGGTATTTTACTCATGCGCGTGACGGGATATTTTTCGATTTGCGAAGCAGAGCGACGGCACTGAGGAACGCAGCAAAGAGGGCCGGAAAACGTGCAATCACTGCACATCTTATACGACATAACTTACCCTGTGATCTACTTGAGGTTGTGTTGCATAGTAAGTCGAGGGATATTTTGTTTGTTTTTTTTTTTATATTCACTAAAAACCATATTATAAGGATATAAACGACCGGAGCCGGTGTAGACGAAGGGAGCCACTATATACTTGATAATTTTGTTATTTAACTGTTATTGGCTCTGTTTTTACCTTGAAATTTAACTTAAAAATTTAATTTATAACTTCCAAAATAATGATTTACACAATTTTTTTGCACCATCGTTCTTAACTCGTTGAAATACATATGTTTTAATAAAAAAAAAAATAAAAAAAATCACTCGGGAGCTAAACTGTAATTGTCCCAAAAACTAATTACCTATTTAAAAAAAATTTGAAAAAATAAGGTCGCCGGTAAAATAGTTTTGTTCCAGCACGAGTGCTACGACACGTATTATTACATATTATATTATTATTTAACCTGTATTTTGTAATATTATATCGCCACTATGTGTGCGCAAAACATCCAAACTTTAAAACTAATGATTTCCGAAAAAAACTTTTTGCACCATCATTTTTATAACGTTAAAATACATAGGTTTCCGAAAAAAAAACCAAAATTTCGAGTGGGTGCTAAAGTAGATTTGTTCCACCTATTATTATATAAACCAATTTTTTTTCATAGTTGATACAAATATACAAATATTATGGCTATAGGTTATAGGTATATTTTGTATCAGAAAAAAAACTGATGATTTACAAATTCACTACAGCAAATGTTGCGTTTCCAGCGTTTCGTTTTAAATAAATAAAAGCAGGGGTATGCTAAAAAAAATAAAAAAGAAGGCGGACTCCGTCTCCCCACGTACTTACACCCCCAATTCAAGCTCTGTATCACGGTGATAGACGGACATGATTTAATAACACTTTGATCCCACGCCGCTGGATATGTCACTATTATAAATACATATAGTAGAAAACTAGAATTATATATACCGTTGTTTGAACTTTTCAGCGGCGTATGGTAATGAAATAATAACGATGAGATGATTTTGTGTGATCGGTGTTGTCAGTGGCGTATTTACCGGGGGAAGGAGGTTCTCGGGTTCAAACCCCTCAGAGCAAAAAAAATATGGATCTATGCACCAACGCGTCGTCGATGTTTTTAATTAAAATACTTAACTAGTACGTATGTGTGTACAGAGTTATCGATAAACAAATTATAAAATTATTGTCCACTATCCACAAAAACCATAATATTAGTGGAGCGCAGTGGAGTAGCCAGGGGGAGGGCTGAGGGGCTGCAGCCCCCCCCCCCCCCCCGAAAAGTTAAAAAAATTTAAAAATTAACAGGTAAAATAATTTATTGTATATATTAATAAACCACCGCTGTGTAAAAAATTGATCAGCCCCCCCCCCGAAAAAAAATCCTGGCTACGCCACTGGTGGAGCGCCGGTGACCGATGTCGACACTTAGTCGACCCGACAGAAATTCGTTGTGGTGATACGGTAACGGCACGACAACATTTTTTCAGTTATAAATTAATATTGTTTGTATTCATTTTATTTCTTTATTCCTAGTTTTAAATTTAAAGTAAGATGAAACTTATCACCACAAGTTATTATTACATTACGTTATAAAGTGGTTATCATAGTCCATATATAATTTATGATTGACTATAGACCTGTTATGATAGGCAAAATAAAATGATAGTTTTAAGAGGTATAAGTATATATAATCGCATTTCTTTAAAATACAATTTTAGAATGAGTCAATTTTTTTTTTATATATTGACTAAAAAATAATGTTATATATTTTAAATGTACGTATTATTATTAATGTATAACTATTAACTAATATGGATATAATTGTCGAGTGTCAAAATAAGTAAATTTAAACATACGGTTTCAGCGCAATCAAAATATTATATAGATTAAATAGATGGAAAAAAACGAAAAGACAAAAATAAAATAACATAAACAATTTACTGGAGAATACCAAATCCAATAGCTGACGTGTCTCCGCTATATCTAAATTAGGGCGTTCGAACTAACGATAACGAACATCATAATAATATGATCGTATGTCATTATCCATAATCGCATGGAACAACCAAATATAAATAATAATATAGCCATATAGGTAGTATACTAGTATAATATACGGAAACGAAAATCGCTTCGATCCCACGCCTTCGGTACGACACTATATGTACTTATATGAATATTATAATAATATATCAAAGCGTGATTTTTTCATATTAAAGAAATAATAATAAGATAATTACGTGTGATCGGTGTTATTGGCGTAGCCATGGGAGGAGAGGTAGCTGGCCATGCCTCCCCACAGGCTGTATCAACTTAATATAAAAATGAACTGTTATTGTTAATTGTTGATGTTTTTTTTTTAGTATTTTGGGTTTGCCCTCCCCCTCATTTTAAAATCCTTGCTATACGCCGATCGGTGTCATATTATAATAATATACCAATTACCATGTATATGTACACGACACACGACACAAGCTTGCGGCTCATCGCATATATTTTGGACTCGTGATACGAATGGGTCGGTACAGCGTTGATAGCGTTAATATGACATGACGGATGACAGCGGCACTTGTGCGGGCAACGCAGCACAGGTGTTGCAATGAGCCAATGATGATGTCACGATGATGACGGTCTATTTGCGTGGCGGATACGGTATGGGTGTTGGGTGAGTTGATCGAAATAAAATCGTCAGTTGCGGTACCGTCGGTTCAACACGCAGTTTCCGGATATGGTGATGCAAGTATGTCAGTATGTGCGACATCGGCATTGGTGACCGGACATAGACACGACTGACGGTACGATATTATAATATAGATTATCGGACAGACAAGTAGGTACATCTCGCACGTATTAATAGTTAAATAGTTTAATAGTTTAATAAAATAGCCTAGCCACCATTTATGAATTATTAATACTCCGACAGGCGGTGTCTGTAAACCTTTGACCTCCCGTTCTGCATTGTTTTAATAACTTTATACCAGTAAGAGTAACAATTGTGTTTATATTCGTATGTATGACTAGAGCAGCGTTTCCCTTGGTGTGAACAAAAGGTTCTGCGGAACAATCTCAAAGATTCCGCCAGATGTATTTATGTGATTATTCAGATTATTGAGAAAACTATTTTATATTATATTTGGATTATTTATATTATTGAAAATTATTATTTTATATTATGATAAAAAAAAAACTATTTCTCAAGGGTTCTGTGGTCGTAAAAGTTTGGGTACTGGACTAGAGTACCAGATGGTTCTGAGAATGGCAAGATACTAGTCCTACTGTCCTAGTAGAATTTATTGTGTTTGTATATTATATTAGGTATATTAATTTTAACTTATTAACTTAATTTAACGAGATTTGTTAACTTAACTTTAAATTTAATTGATGTAGGTACTTATTAACAAGTCTATTAACTTAACTTTGAATTTAATTGAACCAAAAAATCATTAACTTGCCCAGCCTTGGTTTTTTATTCCAAAAAGATTATTTTATTAATTTAGGATTTTTATTCAATTAATACAATTTTTCATAAATTATAAACTTATTAAATTAGGATTTTTATTAAATTTGGAATTTTTTATTTAACTTTTTTCTAGATTTATTCAGTTTTTTTATTCTAATTAGATAAAAATCTATGTTTGATAAATTATTCATAATTGAATAAATAAAAAAAAAATGATTCTACATTAAATAAAACAATCTAATAATCGGAATAAAAAACGACCATGATTTCATTAAATAAAATTAAAATCTTATTTGGTTAAAAAAAGTCAAATTGAGGACAAAAATCTATATTCTATATTGTAATTATAAAAATGTAATTTGAATAAAAAATGTCAAAAGAATAAAAAGTTAGTAGCAATTTTTCTAAAAAGGTTTGAAGTTCCGGGGTTAAGTGGGGGGGCTACCGTGAAGTTTATGTGCGATTCACAATGTCGCACAATCTGCGGCGTTGCATAGGCATATAATATATCCATATACCCGTATAAAAACATCGGGAGTTCGTAACGATATTATAATAAAGTAGGTATGAAAATAATTTTAATAATCATTAAAAATATATTTAATTGTTAATTTGTCAATGTATAATATACTAGATTGTACTAAAATATGTATCTATTTATTTTGTGAATATATTGTACTATAAATTGTTCATTTCTGTTTTCTGTAGGGAGTACGACCACACTTTCGCACATATGTACGAGCCGTCACTGGTAAATGTAAACATAATATTATCAAAATTAATAGTACCTATTTAGTATTAGTATTAATTTAAATAGTATTTATAACAAATGGTTATACATTTATGATATAAATTTTATATCACACACCCGCAGTTGTTAATTGTTGTCTTCATTTTACAAGTGCATATTAACATAGACCAATTATTTCTAGGAGTTTTCGATTAGTTTCAACATTATCTATTGCAGGAAGATTTGTTTTTTTGATAATTTAATTTTGCAACGCGATGTGGGCATTTTTATACGAGACTGCTTCGGCTCACGACATATGTTAATTATGTAGCAGGCTCTTGGGTTATTAATTTATTATTATACAAGAATGAATCACTCTAGAGATATATTAATATATTATCAGTTAACATATAATATTATATATTATTATGTACCATATGAATACTTTATTGTGGTGTTTTTACTGTAACTACAGTACTGCACACTTTTTTATTTCGTTTACACATATAGTATAAGTACCTATACATAAATATTATTCAATAAGTAATTCATTATTGTCAAAAAAAAAAATTTACTTATTGCCCTTGAATACGGTAAAGCTTATATAGCTTATATTTACACGTCGACGAACGTGAATCATTATACGCAAGCGCATGAGCTTTTATAAACGTAGGTACCTAATACATTATTATTTCATATTTGTACATAATTTTTGAAAAACAACATAAATAATAATTAAACAACAAGCTTCATTTAGAAAAATCCAAAACTTATAAAAGTAGTATAATATATATAATAGTTGTAATGTATCAATATTACTAATGAGTAATGATTCATGAGAACAGCGGTTCTTAACCTTTTTAGTTGTGCAGATGACCAATTTTGTAAAAAAATCTTTGAGGCCCATTAATGATTAATAGCACACCTATATGGCTATATGTATGTATAATGTATGTATACAATATTATTAAGTGTATAATAATATTATTTTAAATAATTAATTAATTAATAATATATGATGGTTCCAATGGGTTGGGTTAGGAACCGCTGAGTTAGAAAATAAAATCAATATATATTATATGATGGGAGCCCATCAGCCAACACTGCCTTTTAGTGTGTTATTTTATTAAATACAAAGCTGTAAAAAAAAAAAATCGACGGAATATTGTGATGCATAAATGAGATTATATTTAAAGCGCATGTGTTCACTGGTCACCTCGATGTAACATTCTAATAGCGACGGATTGGTGCAGAAAAATAGCATCAAAGCGTTTAATCTGTGCGCGATGACGGTGATGAAGACGAATACACATTAGTGCAAAAGTGCTGTGTGGAATTGGTCGGTGACCACCAGCAACGGTGTGACTCGGCTTCAGAGATTTAACGTGTATAGACTAAAGAGGAAGTGTAGGCAGACCGTTAGACCGTTATCTGTGAGATCTGTCAGTGACGGTCACTGCCGAGTGCCTATTAGGACCTCGTCGTTGCACACGCTCGCCTACCAATAACCAACAGCGTATTCCGTTACTAATATTAACTATACGCAATAACATTATAATATTATTTATACTATGAATCTATTTTTACTGAACTTTGAAATTACCAAAATTATCACGGACTAAGACTATCCAAGTTTATCTCACCGATTACAGTCGTCGTTTTCGTATTGTAGTGAATATTATTATCATACCTTAATTTTATTATTATTTTAGATTCTGAACGGAGTGATGAATGTATTGATTTTACAATGATGTGTGTGTTTTTTTTTTTTATTTTTTTTTTTTTGTGTCTGACGACAACATTTGGAGCAGTAAAAATGCTTCGATTTTTGACTTCAGCCTCTCTTTGAAAAGGAAATCGGATCTAGTTGGTACTTTGGGGGGTCAAAAGTTAAAAATTTTCAATATTTTTTAAGTGAGTCGGGAAAAACCTTAAAAAAATGACGGAAAAACGGGATTTTTTTACGCAAAACCAGTTTTCATCAAAATCAAATTTTTATTTTACTAAAACTCAAAAACTAATC
This sequence comes from Schizaphis graminum, assembly GCA_020882235.1. NCBI lineage: Eukaryota > Metazoa > Arthropoda > Insecta > Hemiptera > Aphididae > Schizaphis > Schizaphis graminum. The sequence continues at coordinate 42,313,362 of CM037034.1, forward strand.
GGTGTAAATACTTGAAATTTTCACCAAATGTTTATATTAGTGTTATCTATACACAGTTAAATTTTCAAAAGATTTTTTGAGCTATTTATAGACAATTGAAATTTTCAATTTTTCTAAGTATTTTTTTTTTAAATAACAATAAAAATTTTTTGGCCGGCCAGAAAATCTTGAAAATTTAATACAAGGTTTCTTATAAGTTGTTCTTAAAGTGATAAAAAAAAATCCGAAATCGTTAGTCACAATTTTTTTTTATAAGTGCTTAAAGTTCGAATTTATACGAAATATGTCAAAATTGCGAAAATTGGCAAGTAATTTTGTGGTTGAAAAATCGTAAAATTTTTTTCTTTTATAAGTAAGTTTTGAAAATTTGATACAAAGTTCTCCATACATTTTTCTTCAAATACCTGTAAAAAAAACTCCACCGGATTCAGACAAAATTTTTTTATGAGTGTTTAAAATTAAAATTTTTACAAAACCGCGTTAAATAACGGTTTAGCCTCAAACGATTTTTGATATTTGTTGTTATTCAAACAGTATAAGTCGTAAATACTTGAAAATTTTACCAGTTATTTAGATTGCCATTTTCTTTACGTGATTTGATTTTCAAAACATTTTGACTTTTTTTGAGCTATTTATAGACAATTGAAATTTTCAATTTTTTTTAATTTTTTTTTTATAAATGTTGATAAAAAAAATTTAGCTGGGACAAATTACTTGAAAATTTAATTGAAGAGTCCACATAACTTGTTCTAACTCTCATTCAAAAATTATAAAAATACATAGGCACAATTTTTTTTTATTAGCATTTGAAGTTCAAATATTGACAAAAATTCGTCAAAATCATGAATATTTTCACTATTTGGTAGTTAAAAATTTATAAATATTTTTCTATCAAAAGCTAAGAATTAAAAATTTAATACTATGCTGTCCATAAGTTAAGCTTAGAATAATTATAAAAAAGTTTGAGGATTATTCAAATTAAAAAATTTTACGAGTGTTTAAAGTTTTAATTTTAATTTGAAATAAAAAATACGCGTGTAAAATTACGTTTTACTAATAAATAATTTTCGATTTTTGTTATTTTTAAAAAATTATCAAACGTAAGATCTTGAAGCTTTTACTTTAGTGTTTGAATTTGTGAATTTTTTTCAAAATATAATATATGACAATATTTAAATATAATATATCCTAGACTGACAAATCATCTCTGTTCAGAATCGTTTTTCGTATACAATGATACCTATCATTGCATTCAAATTTAACCTACCCTAGTCCGAGGTCCATCCCACCCCCTAATGTACAGCAGAGCGATACTCACTTACCCGCTTTTTTTTTTTTTGTAATATTTTATTCAATTTTAAAGGACACTTTTTATAATTTTGATGTCATATTTTGAGTAATTTGTAAGCTTTGATAAATTTATATATCATTGTATAGTAAAATAGAGTACAATTTAAAATATATATATATATTTTTATTAATTTAAAACAAAATATATTTGTAATAAAAGGTCATCTTTTAATATTTTTAAGGTCATCAACTTTCGAGCCCTACTGATGACCATTTCTATTATTTCTAATGAGAATCGTTTTTCTTACCTATACAACATAAGCGGCACTTGGTAGAAACTCATGTGAGTGCAAATGTTTATAATGATTCACAAACCTGTGGGGGTGTTTCCCAACACCACCTAATATTTAACTGCTACTATTACAAAAGTATTAAAAAAAATCTTAATGTAAAACTGTATTCTATATTTAAATTAATATAATATTTTTGACTGTAGTCTGTGAGTGCAAAATGATACTTTTGCAGTTTTGCCCCCCTAGATAAATTGTCGTAGGTGCAACTGCACCCTCATGCACTTCCAGATGCCGCCATTGCAATTCAATGATATATCATTAAGTTCAAATTTAACACACCCATAATAGTGACCTACTCGAGTACTCGACATATAATGTACCGCAGATATTACATATTAGCATTGATTTTATAATGGTCTATTATAAAATCAATGATATTAATATATTATAGTTATTAGTGTTATTACCTACTTATCTACATTTTTAATTTTAATACTTAAAGTTTTAAAATGTAATAAAAAAACTGTAAATTTTTCTTATTTTATTATAAGAGTTAATTTGTAAAAACTTAACTATGTCTAGGATTTATAGGCAATAAAAAATTGTAAAATATGCATTAATATTATATACGCCAAATGCCAAAAAATATGAAATAATATACCTAGGTATCTACAATAAAAAAAAAATAAATTATTTTTAACTTTTAACACTATTCAAATGTATTATACGAAACAATTAGGTACATGGTGTTTTATTAAATTTTCAACACTGAACGATTTTATATTAGACTTTAATATGTTATATATTTACTAAAAGTCCGTTTAACATAATTTGACGTAATTTTCGCGTATCTAAATTTCTTAATTTCCCATGAAATTAGATTCGAGAAATCTTATATTCTTATCCATGCAGAGTAATGCACGAATGCTAGTGCTAATGTACCATTTCAAGTATAACATATTATCAGGGACAATCTCACTGATCTAAAAAAAAAATCGTGAGGGGATATTATAGTCTTCAAAATTGCCGATTAGAATTTGAAATTCCAATTTTTTGATTACTATTAAATTACTTTTAAGTTATTTAAGTACTATACATTTTAGATTCTGAACGGAGTGATGTACCATACTCAACCTTTTTAATTTCTTTATTACCTTATATTTCAATTTTTAGTTTCAGTTAAATTTGAAGTACTTAAGAAATATAAAAATATCTTATTTATTATTTTTAATTCATATTAGAATATTGAGTTTAAATAATATTAAGTTTTTAACAGTTTATTAATTTTCCTCTCCTAGTTTTAAAATAATTTAGTTTAATTCAGACGAAAATATTTCCAAATGTGTGTGTGTGTGGGGGGGGGGGGGGGTGACACCCCCATGACTCTCTTTGGTTCAACCCTGCGTATATATAGAACACATAGACTTCAGTCCTCCGTTTTTTAAAACTTTTTGTTGACCTTTTCAGCAACTATTTTTTGTTTTGGCCGAAATATACCATAAAACAAAAATTTGTCGCATTTTTATAGTCAAAATATGTAATAATATGCATTTTTCCAAAATATGCAAAATAAAAACCACCATTTAACTCATTATGAGATGATTTGTAGACATAACTGACATAAATAATAATCAGAAGTCGTAAAAAAAACATACTGTTGCATATTAATCCTAGACCTAATTATTAGAGTCAGTGAGGGAGACATACAAATGTATAGTCTGGAGACGGGGAGGGTTAAAAAACGTGTTTTTTACTTGGGATGTGGTTCACATTACGAAATAATTTGCCTGATTAGTTTTAAGGTTTTACAGCGCCTGCCACCTGAGGACAGAAGTATGTATTAGTAAAAGTATGTTTTATAGGGAGCTCTTTGCAGAACTATCTAGGCTTAAAGATAAAAAGTTTTTATTTAAATAATCCAAATCCATTAAAATCATCATTATACATTATCATTTTTTTTTTAGGAGAGATATGATCCTCTTTTTATTAAATTGATTTGGGCATAACATATTTATACTTAAAATCTGTTATCTATGATAATTTATAATAATTCAGAAGTAGATAAGTTATATACAATTAAAATATATTATGTACATTTTAATTTTATTTAATTAATTATAATTAAAAAAAAAAATAACACTGATTTAGAAATTCAAGATTAAGAATAAAAGGGGAGAGTGAAAAAGATTTAATTTATCAAAACTCTATATTTTTAAATTTAAATAATGCATGTTGATTAATAATTAGATAATAATGTAATGAGTGAGTGGAGAAATCAAGTTACACAATTTATTAAACATAAAGATTTAATCAAATCATAAAATACAAAAATTGATTTAATAGTACATGATAAAAGTATACATTTGTTTTTAATAAATTCAAATAAGGCATCTTGGAATTTTCGATAATATATTTTTATGAGGCCATATATCATCAAGAAAATCATCAAATGACAAAGTACAATTTATAAAATTGACCTGAAAATCAGGGTATCTACCTAATATATTGCTTAGTTAAACCAGTGAATACAATGATCGATGAAAGCATTTCTAAGCTAGTATGCCATATAAAATATATTTGTGGATTATAATATTGTATACATTTTATAGTAAATAAGAACATAATTAATTATGAAACAATTATTTTAGTGGCAATGTTCTGTAACATCGACAACAACTGATTTTTTCCACCCAAATAAGAAGTAACCCAAAGTAGCACCAAATAGAACAGCTAAGCACAACCAAACATTATATGTCATAAAAATTAACATCAATAAATAACTGATGGATATTTGAAGTATGTGCAGGAATGTTTGAAGTAAATGTGTTACACTGAACATAGTGGGCCTGTAAAAGAAAAAATATATAATCTATAAATAATTTCAATATATAACTTTGATAAGTGATTACATAATATTTTAAAATTTAAAATATTCTAAATTAATAATTATACTAGCATGCAGGTTAAAAACAAAAACTGAATATTTTTTCTACAACAAACAAATAATAAATAATTAGTTAATAGCTATGTAGGATGACATACTAATGCCATTCATTCCATTAATAATGGTGAATTTATTCAAATCTTAATTTTCTGGAATTTTTAAGTAAGTACACTCAAAGATCATACTTTCAATTTTTTTTTTTCAAATAATTGTATCTCTCATTTATTTCAAGTCTATAATACCAAATACAAATTCTAAGTTAAAGAATACAAAAACTACTTGTTTAAACTTAGATTTAAATAGATTAACATTTTCAAAATAGCTAATAATTTATGCGAAAAAGGTAGTTCTATGTGCTATTCAAGTTATACGAGGAAAATTTCAAATATCAAAGTATTTGAAAATTGGAGTCATAAATAGCTTTAAGTTCCTTAAAAATTTTAAAAGTCAGAATTTATATAAATTGTGTTTATATAAGAAAAAAATAGAGAGAGCATACTCAGTTAATCATCCTGTATTTTTGTTTAATAAATTATGATAGATTTAAAATAAATGAAAAATGAACAATCAACAAAACTATAACATAAAAAAATAAAAATTATTATTATTATTATAACACCCCAACAAAATAGATTAAATCTAATCTATTCTGTGATACCACCTAGTAAATTTGTGTTGAAATATATTAAATACATCCAAGTTAAATGTATATAAAATATACATATGTATACTTAAAAAAATATTTAAAGACATTTAATAATAACCGGTTTGAGAGATTCTTAAAAAAAATTGAACTATCTTAATAATTTAATATTTAAAAAAAAACAATGAAATAATTTTTAGTAATTTAATACTTTTTTTAAAAAAATAACAAATTGCATTATTAAAATAACAAAATAGTTCCATAGATTAAATAAATAAGTTTTCTTAACGGTGTAATCCCTTTATTCTTAAAGTAGTTCAAAAGGGGTACACAAAAATACATTTTTGAGGGTTATTTAAAATGTATAGTTTTAATCCTAAATATAAGTATAGTAAAAAATCTATCCAAAATATTATAATCTATTTTTTTTATAAGTATTAAATAAGAAATATAATTTTATTAAGGTACATGCGAGATATTTCAAAATATTTTTCCATAACACAATGCATGCATGCAATTTATTTATTAATTATTAAATTCAACTTTATTACAAATTAAATAGTTAATAATTGAAAAGCAATATACTCAAGATCAATGGTTAATAACACAAAACATTTCTTAAAGGTTTGAAAATAAATAATTTTCACATGCAGTTAAAAGGTTAATTCAAACTCGTTACACTTACAGGGGTTGTTTAAAAAGCACCTTTCCAACCATTCTGAAATAAAATTAGTATTTAAATTTAATTCTAACCACATATAATGTCAAAATGAATAAATAAAAATAAAAATAATTTATTAATGAAACCAATTATAATATTATATAGAATTAAAATGTCTAGACAATTATATTGGAACAAATTCAATTATATTTAATGTCTAAAGAATATTTTTGTGTTTATTCTTTAGAATTTAAAAATATAAAAATGTACAAGAATTATTGAATAAAAACTACTCTTTTTCTTGATTTTTTAGTATTGATAAAACAACTTTTTTGAATAAATTGTATTATATTTAACCACAAGGTAAAGATAAATTATTATCAGATATATATTAGTATATAAATGCATTTCAAATAAAATGAAAATTGAATCATCTAAATCAGCTTTATGATAGGAAATTATTAAAAAATGATTCTTTTAATAAAATTAAAAACTTTCAACATTTATAATTAATCCAATTGTTTGGCTTTTAATATAAAAAAAATTAAAAACATATTTTTTCAAAACTTTTTTTATGGATATTTACGAACCTGAATCCAACTAATAAATAGAAGTTATTGAATTCCAAAACAACAATTTTCTTAAAACTGATATCCAAGAAAGTAATAAACTTATAACCTACAAATATTTTATTCAAGTCTTTCTTAAATATATTTTAAAGGTATTAGAAGTTTTGCTAAAAATTGTTAGGTACTTTCGTTGGTACCACTTGTATTTTATGAGCAGATATTTTTAGTTATTAAAATCAAAAAATATAAATATTGTCCAAAATTAAACATGAATATCAAAATTCAACATCTAATATGAAAGTAGATAAAGCTGAAAAATAATACATAACCATATAGAAAGAATGCCGACCATTGGTTAAAATGATAAATAAACATTTTAAAATAAAACACACAATTTTTGTATGTACCTACCTATTTAATCTTAAATTGAATTCTGCTCATATTGATGTTAAAAAATTAAATAATTCTACTTATTCGGTTATTCTTATTATTATTTTTTTTTTGTTATAGTTTAAAATAATTATTTTAAACAGTAAATGTCTTTAATAAATGTTAGTAATCAAATTTGTAAAATACAATTTGTTTTTGTTTAGATAGTTAATTAAATATGATATTATAGTATAGGTTAACTTATAAGCTTTTAATGTAAGTATACATAAATTTAATAATGTAAGTATGTTGTTATTAGTGATGGCCAACGATATTGATAATTTGATACAATATCGATATCATAACATGTTTTTGACACCGATATTGTTCTATAATTGTATGATATATTGTGATATTAAATTTGATATTTTTTTTAGAAATACATTTTAATTTTAGATTCTAAGCTTTAGTAAATTGTATTGTGAGTGTGGTATAATAAACCATTAACGAATAACTAATAAGTAATAATATTTGTCAGCTGATAAAGTTTGTAAACGTATCCCCGGGAAATGTAAATTATTATATTATTTTATATTTATATTATTTTGGTGTACCTACATATAATAAATTTCAAATACTAAATTTTATTTATTAATTTATAAAAATATAATTCAATACAATATAAGGAAAATCAGAACGATATCAATACACAATATTATATTGTTGTCCAACACTAATTGTTATATCAACTTATTACATAATTTTAAATGCCCTTATGCATTATGTACCTTTGATTTAGAAAACAAAAATGCATAATAGTCAATAGTTTAACCAATATATATGTTAGCGGTAATGTATGTAATACGTTATTTTATTAAATAACTAGTTATTCTATAAAATTCCTAAATATACTCATTAATATATAAATTACACTGTTTTACTAGTTAATATATAAAATAGCGATTGGGTTTTCGCTAATGTATGAAATTTATATAATTAAGTAGATGACTGTGACTGGATTAGATAACATACAACATTTGTTACAGCTGTCGTTTTATTCATAAAAATAATAACCTAATCCAGTGTTTCCCAACCTTTTTTTACTCAACGCCCCTTTTAGATTTTAAAAATCTTACACCCCCCCCCCCCCATCAATTTTTTAAAATAATAAACGTTTTATTTTTTAATAAGCTATATTTAATTTAAGAAAAATATCATTTAATATTTGAATGCTAAAATTTAGTTAATTTTAAATTTAAATACCTACTAATAATATGAATTATATAATTTGATTTCGAATTTTCTAATATAATTTATTATAACACAAAAAATATTTATGTGACTAATGACTGCCCTGAGGTTGATGGTTTTTATGGAAATTAGTTTTTATTCTACGCAGTTATACATTTCAGTTATAAACAGAAAAATGTTAATGATAGATGAGCGCCCTCTTTAGCGCCCCCTTCAAAATAAAAAATGCCCTTAAGGGGGCGGTAACGTCCATGTTGAGAATCACTGACCTAACCTAACATCCCAGATGTAGATATTTGTCTTCGAAAAGCATCCGAATCCCAATCACTTGGTAATTGGTAATGGTCAAGGGTTTTTCAAATGCACATGCCAACATTGTCAACAAAAGTGCACCACAAAACGGTGCATATGTTTAAAAAATAATTTACTTTGTAACTCTAAATGCCATCCAAAAAGTTTCTGCACTAATAAATAAATTGTAAGTTGTAAAAAAAATAATAAATTAATAATCATAACTATAATAACAGATTTTTTATTTTAATTTGTAATTTGTTTAAAATTTTAATAATTATTCAAATAAATTGACGTGAAATAAATTAATAGGTATTATATTTTATATAATATGTAAGGCGTTTGACTTAATACTAATATTTAATTTTTGTAATTTGTAATTTGATTAAAATATTTATTCAATAATAGTTTTAAATACATTAGCTAAACTCTTATTGTTAGTTTATAAAATATCTAGTTAGCATGTAGAATAACTAGTTGAAATATGTATTTATGAATTCATTCAATACATTAAATGAAAGTACCCGAAATTCTATAGAATTACGGAATTTCAGATATTAACGTTAACATATATATATATTAATGATTAATATTTTTCAGAAATTCATCATCATAAAAATATATGTTGTTCTACTATAAACAATATTAATTGTTATTAAAGCTAACTAATAAATATTAACATATTGTATTAGATAAATAATGATTTAATTTTTTCAATAATGGTTTTAGTTTTTAAATAATAATAATTATGTTGTAATTGTTTTACTTGTTCTTGAAAGTTGAAATATGTTTTAGTAAAAACTTAAAATAAAATACTAAAAATATGATTAAAAATTACTGAAATGTATATTTTTTGTATAAATATTTAATGTATATATTAAATACTTTTAAACTATATTAAATATGATTTAAATGATAAAAATGTATAGGTTATTACTAATAACTATATAGAAATGTATAAAATAAAAATACTTACTGTGAAACTGGATCATTAGGTCCTTTTTCTAATGGAATTTGTACTGATCTATACTGTATAGCATTATAAGATTTCCAAAATAAATATTCTCTAAAATATAAAAAGGTATAATAAGTTATATAAGTATATAAGTATACTTTTTTAAATTAATAAATAACTAATTACCTGAAATATTTTAAACCTTCATATAATGTTGCCATTAAAAAAATTCCAATCATTGAATATACTAAACCACTGGTTGTAGAAAATGTCCACCAATCAAACAGTACAGTTTCACTAGTACCAAAATGGAATGACATCTAAAAAATAAAAAATACCACACAAATTGCCTAAATGGATGATTATTACTTAGATCATTTCATGTAACTTACAGACATCATATGATGCATCATATGTTGCCCACTGCTTGTTGGTACATCAGTACCAGGACAGCAGGAATCACCACTTTCGGTAGTATGTTCACTATGATCATGATTTGCCATCGCATGGTGATTGTGATGTTCTTCACTCATATTGTACAACTAAAATGAAAAAAAAAATTCTAAATAAATTATATTACTTTGTATATAATATATAATAGTAAAAATAAAAATATGTGTAAATAAATAAATATGTTGTATTATAAGTAAAATAAATATTAAAAATATTATTTGAGACTTGAATGCATATATATAACTATATAAGTAGTTATTAATTTAATAATTATCAGTCTTAATTCATTAGATAAAATAACATTTTTAATTATTTCAGAACTTGTAAAATATAACAAAATTAAAATAAATGGTTATTGTAATTTTAAAATATTATTATACTTATTTTAAACATATTATATAATTACATTTTTTATTATAAACTAAAACTATATAAATAATTATAAAAACTATTACAGCTAAAATAATAAATACTAAAACAATTTTTATAATTCATAACTACTTATGTTTTTATTATTATCTAAATTGACAATTTTCTAGGAATTGCATAACAGGAAACCACACTTTACCATTAACCACAAACTTCAATATAATACTATTTCAACAAGTATCATTAAAACGAATTGATATTATAAATAATGAAGTGTTAATATACTCGTTTTTTTTTGCTTTTACAAAAAATATGCTATGATATCTTTAGTAAAATAAAAAATAATAATAATTAGAATTTGACATTTTAAAGTAATACAAGAATACAACTACAAATTATTATCAGTAAATTATTACAATTTCAATTCTTTACACTGAATTTTTGGAAAATTATCTAGTTAACTATTTTATCCTTTGTATAAACACTCAACTATGTATAAGATTAATAAAAAAAATTAAAAGCATATAAAGTTAAGATAATAATAATGAAGTACAGTTTTAAATTCCTCATAAAATTGTATTGCAGTTTATAATTTTTAATACCTTGAAAATAAAAGATATTCTACTTTCAAAAATAAAATTACAACTATAAATAGTCTGAAACATAATAAGAATCAAAAATTATACTTTATTACAAAGTATTATTATAAATAATTAAACTATAAAAGACTTAATTTATGTCTATATATTTTATAAATTATATATCTATAATTAAATTTATGAATGTAGAATACCTTGTAAACATCAGTGTTGAATGCTAATTTTAAAATGAGTATATCAATACTTCTATAAAGGTAAATTACATGTATAAATATATATTTATATATATAAATAAAAGCATAGTTTGCAATTTTGTACGTTTATGTTTAAATTATTAAATAATGATATATAGCGTCTTCCGTGAGGATTTATCTATTGTGATATCTCCTAGCATAATAGAGATATCATAATTATGTGTTTTTTTAAAGACTCACAGGGACAAGGATTATAAGTATTTTATATTTTAATTTATTTTATTGTTTTGATAAAAAAGTTAAGTTTTTTTATTTAATTATTTTAAAAAAAAAAAATCAAAGAAAGCCATTTTGTAGAGTTTATTTTTCTGAAAATGTTGATGTTTTAACATTTTATTTTATTTTATTGAGATTTTAAATATTTTTTTTAGTTTTGTATTATTATACTGACACAAGCCCGCAGGCCACATGTTTGATAAAACTGGTACTTATTATATTAAATAATTCTAGAAAAACTAAACAAAATATTAAATACCATAAAATTAATGAAAATAAAATGTTAAAACATTAAAATTTTCAAAAAATAAGCTACAAAATGGCTATCTTCGATTTTTTTAAAGCTTTTTACCAAAACATTAAATTAAATAAGAATATAAATAATTTTAGTTGTTGTCCCCGTGAGTCTCAGAAAAAAACTAAATTATGATATTCTCACTATTTTGGGAGATATTGTAATGGGTAAATTCTCACAGGAAACCTTGTATTTTACATGTATACAAGAAGCTTCTACATATCACTTAATTTCTAAATATTTTAGACCTTTTATTCTCATCAGGGGCAAGAGCAGACAAAAGCCTATAGGAGTCAAGCCAATACATTTACTACAGTTTAAAAGAAAATATTTACTACTATTTATTTTCAATAATATAATATTTAATATTTTAGTATCAAGTAAAACACTTGCTTTTTTTTTTTCTCTTGATTTCATTATAAATAAAAATATGTAAAATAATTCAGTTAAAATAACTATTAAGTAGGTAATTATTGCTGAATATTTAGTGTTAATTATTTTCATTATAAATGTAGTTATACCAAGCTAATTTTATTTTTATTTTGAAAATGTTGTTTAAATTACTTTATTTGAAAATACAATTAATTTGTAAGTATGTATGGTAGGTATTAAGACTTACACTATTGTTAGCTATTGTCTATTATTCAAATTTAAATACTTTAAATCATCAAGAATATGCTCAAAGCTCAAAAACAATATGAAAATTTATATTTTTAATTAAATATTTTACAACTTTAAGAATATAGAAGATTTATTATCATATCAATACATACAGAGTGAATTGGCCAAGTATGAAACTAGATAAAAACATTATTTGTATTTGTACGCAATTGGTTTTTTACTATAATTCAGTTTTAAAATGAGTTATGAGCATTTTTAATTTACGCTATATTATAGATGCATAACTTGCTAAAAAATTAAACTATCATAAAAAATCAACATACAAATACAGATAATGTTCTTACCATCAAGTTTCATAATAGGTCGATTCACTCTAATTTTTAAAATAACGGAACTAAACGTGATCTGCTGAGCATAAATTTTCCATGTTACGTACACTTGTAAGTATAGATAATATATACATTATCTATATTATATATTATATATATTATCTACGCTTGTAACTTGTAAGACGGAGACAACATATGCGGGTGTGACGCCTACCTAACCCTCTTAAGTCTTAGCCGTATACAAACTGAGTATTTTATAGTTCATAGTTCATACAACACAATAATTTGACAATTTGTATGATTTTGATATACCTATACATAAAATTTCTTTTTGAGATACACAAAACTGGTTTCGCTTAAAAATGTTCAATTTTAAGTTTAACATCTTTGAAGTATTAATTACTTATTAGATCCAATTCACTATCAGAAAGAGAAATATCAAAGCATTGTTTTTTACTTTTTTATTGTATTTCGTGTATAAACACTCGTAAAAAAAAAACATAAATCTAAATTTAATACATTTATCATTCGCAATTTCCGCTCAGAATCTAAAATGTAAAATTAAATGTTACATGCTACTTAATACTTTCTTTGCTGTACCAGAAACTAAATCATGTATGTTTTTATAATGAAGATTACAGAAACAATTATCAACGAAAATTCTATAGTAACGTATAATCAAATCTTCGTTTAATACGCTAGGCCTTAAGAAAAAAACCATTTCATGAGAAAAAAATTGGAACCTAATTTTTCAGGTTTATTTTTGTTTTTAATGGTAATTAGTAATTATTTTACTCATAATTTGCTATATGTAATCTAAGGAATGTAAAGACGACTATACGTCGTCTGTTGTGTCGTGTTTAAAAATTGAACTTGGCCTAACTCTAGGGTTTCCTGTTCCTGCAGGTAAGTGGTAGATCAAGATTCATGATGGTTAGTGAATAATACCACCATGATTACAACAGTCAATAAATAGTAAATATACGATATGAGCCACACGATTCAACAGACGACGGTAAGGTGCCATAGAAACTGCAGTATACTATAATTATTAAAAAAAAAAATGTATCTAGCCCAAAAACATGTATAATATATTAAAAAAATTTTAGTTTATACTGTAGATTAAATAGCTTTAATTGAAATTTCTTTCAAATTTTATATTGCTTACATTTATAAATAGCACAACTATTGAGAAAATAACAAGACTTTTACATTAAATGTAAATTTCATGCAACTTCATTTTAATACTCCTATTCTAAAAAGTATTTAAATGAAAAAATATTAAATGATTTTATGCTTGGGTCAATTACAATTTTCGCCATTACTATAAAATTATAATTATAATTGGTTAAAAAAAAACTAGCTAAATATATAAAAAGCTATAGTGAAATTAATAGTGATTTAATAATTTAATAAATAAAACATACAAAAACTTTTGGAGGTTTTAAGTATAAGTGGCGTGAATACCATAAATAAATATGTGTATACATATGTTATTTTTTCAATTTAAATAAAAGTAACCTGTGTAATAAGCAAATTTATACATAACAAAATAAAATATATCTGATGTGTTTATTGACTTAAATAATGTGATATTTGAATAGGAAGATTATTAGAAGTGTGTTTTAATTAATATAATGATTGCAGACTATTTATCTAGGATTATGTTCACTTGAGTTGTCTCGATTCTCGATGTATTTAAGACGATATGAAAATATGTAAACATTTACTTTAAGGTTATTTTAAATCTAGATTAAAATACATTAATATTCAATAGATCCTATACTACTTAAAAAAAAATCGTAAGAATCGTTCTTCGAAATTTCATCAAAAAGCGGGTCATTCGACATTCATAACACAAACAATAAAATATCAATTTATTATTTAAAAAAAATATATTGTAACAGAAAATGAAAATGAAAAAATAAGTTAAAACAATCAGAAAACGTATAACTTATGAGGGTACCTTATCTTTAAATAGTATAACAAATGTATTAAATTTGAATTTAATAATAAATCATTTAATAGCACCTATATGTATATTGTATATGGAAAAGCTTATTTTTTATCAAATAAGACGTGGTGGAGCTGTATTTAAATTCTAATAAGTTACCTAGTTTATATTTTAATATATTTTTAGTATTGCGTAAATATTATTTTAATTCAGTAGGTTGTTCTGTGTTTTGTATCGCATAAAAATATATTGTTATTAGTTATTTCCTATCACTTAACTAATAAGTCAATACTCAATACAATGTAGACTAGAATAAGGATACCAAATTCTGCTTCTGATAACGTCACGAAATATCAAATGAGTCGCGCGATTTAACGGCCATAGGTAGCACTCTGTAAGCTAGGATTGCTATACTTTAACCAGCGTAGTATAAGGATTATTCATGTTTTTTGCGTTTTTTCGTTACCTAGATATATTCATTATTTCGAACCATGACACATAATAAATTATATAGTTCGTAAAATTACGCATCCATTCATTTTCATATTGTATATATTTCATTAACATTTTTTTTATTATTATGTAAACATTGTTTACTAAACAATCCTATTATTATATAGGTAGTCAATCCTTTATCATCGTTTATCACTATCGATATTGTTCACTAACAGATTAATACGTGCACTGCTGTGCATTACATATAAATACTTAGTAGTCATATTATAATCTCTAATGGATATCGGGAACTGAATAATAGGTCTGATACTTACTTCTACGCAGAGTGCACAATATGAAATATACACATACGCACATGTTGAATGCGTAGTTTTACGAGCTAATATATAGTTTATTATGTGTGATGGTTAGAAATAATGCATATATTTTACAAAAGATGCAAAAAATATTAATAATCAGTAATCACTATACTACGCGGATTAAAATAGCAAGCCTATCTTACGCCACGCCACCGGAACTAGGAAAAAAACCCCATCATAGGAAAAAAAGTCCCGTACCAATTAAATACATCATTCGTTATTTTATTATGATTTACATAATTAAATATAATCATTACATTATTTACATTTATGATTTATCTATGTAACACTTCTTTAACATATCTAAAAGTATAGCCGCAATTTGCATTTAACATTGTCAATAATTGTCATTTGTCATTTGTGCCTATACATATAATTTAAAAAATGTTTAAGGGTAAAAATTTTAAATAATTAAAAAGTATAAAATAATTATCATTTGTATATAATTTTTTAATTATTTTAAATTTTTATCCTCAATTTTTTTTAAAAATTATGTAGGTACAAATGACAATTTAATTATCGATATGTTAAAGAGTAAAAGAAGTTACCTAGATAAATGTAAATAATGTAATGACTATATTTAATTATGTAAATCATAATAAAATAACGAATAATGTATTTAGTTGGTACAGGGCTTTTTTCCCCTAGATTCGCACCACCTATAGTCATTAAATCGTGCGACTCATTTCGGGACGTTATTAGAAGCGAAGTTTAGTCTCCTTATTCTAGTCTTCATGCACAGAATTATTTTGTGCTTCATGGTCAATAAAGATTCTATAAATATTCTTTATTATCTATGGTCAATATACCAACGTATTGAAGAATGATATGAATTATTGTTCAATGTTCAAGATAAAAATAACTTTAAATATTTTAAACATTTTATTGTGTATAAAAAATCAGTGACGTCATTCCATAGAGGGATATGAATATATGAGTGTCATATGAATACTTCCCTTCCCTAATGAACATTTTTCATAACTGACACATACCCCATAGTATATTATTAAAATATAATACTAATATCATAATTTAGTGAGATAATTAAAAAAAAACTAATTCTTATGTTGTCAGATAAGTTATTAATAAATAATAGTAACTACTATCTAAGATATATAAAATTACTACATAAGTCTCAATAAAAGCTATTTTCAATACAAAAATAAAGATGACATGGTGTTTTTATTTTGTAAATTATATACCTACTATTATTATACATTACATTTATATGTATTATATAGGTATACTTTATAGATGATAGCAGTAAATTACAAAATAATTACTTTTTAACAACTATAATATTAAATTTGTATTTAATCATGCTTTCGAAATCGGGGTTATTGACTATTGTATAATTTTAAAAATGTAATTGAATGGGTGAAAACGAAAAGATGCATTTAAAGTACATCAGACAAATGCATGCAATGTATTGGGAAGTAATTAGAATACGCTATACAAAAACAAAACATAATTTGGGGTAATGATTAATATTCATGTACAAAAATTAATAAGTAATGTCATTGTTTTTAATGAAAAAAAGCATTGGATTTCTACTTTTGACTCCCAAAGTACCATTTTAATAAAATTTGATAGATACCACTAATATCTGTAGGCTGTAACCCAATGTCTATAACATTTAAAGTTGGATATTTAAATATATTTTCTGCTCAAAAAAGTTTCGTCAAATACGAGAAAAAATCCACAAAATTGTATAACTATTAATCGCAATTCGTTCAGAATCTAAAAATAACATTATACATTTTATGGAGATCAACATCTTAAATTATAAAAAGAAAAAATAATGAACACATATAATAGTCTATTTAGCTACTATAGTCCATAATAAAATATAGAAACTGCGAACATATTTCAGGTGAATATAATTCGTTTACTATATAAATAATTATATAACTTAATTAGTAGATACTTATAAAAACATGCATTGAATGTAGTACTAGTTTTAGAAAAAAATAAGACATTTTGTTACAAGGTTACTTATTATACTCATTATCGTGTTAAATAAATATAGGTATACGAAATATTTAAATATATCATACATTTATCATTATAATTTCTACAAGCACTTCAGTAAATCGAAATTTGTTCATAGAGGAGCACAGTATACAGCATAAGAATTATTATTTATTACATATACACATTAATTTACCGAACTAATAATTTCACGTTTCATGTTTAATTTACATGTAATAATTGTATTTTTTGTGTGCTAAAGATGATAGAAGTATCAAAAATGAAATATAAAAATAATTATTTTTTAAATATTAAAAATACTACAACACGGCAATATGAAAGTTACAAGACTTTAAATATTTTAGAAAAACTAAACACTAAACAAAAATTTCATTAACGCCTTCAGTTTTGAATAACAACATCAAATTCGAAAATATAATTTAAAGATATAGGTAATTATTGTATAAAGCAAGCAACTTAATATATAGGTACAGCTCATACAAGATAGGCTTAAATTCCCTATATCTCATTACACAACTAGAAAAGTTAACTTAAACTATTTTTCTTAGAATTACACATTCATTAAAATAAAATAAAATATTAATATATTTTTTTTTATCTTGTGCTCTTGTAAGTACCTGTATTTTATTAAGCTAATAAGTCATTAATGCTAGAAAAATAGTCATAAATAAAAAAATATGCTAGATATTTCAACATAAAACGTAATGAGAAAATATTATATTATTACGTTAAATTGCCTATAGTGAAAGCAACATAAATTGCGTTGATTAAATATGGACAAAGAGTGTGTGGTATAGAGCACTTGGAAAATCTGAAATGAGCTAGTATATAATTTAATAATATCTAGCATTCTACATTATAAATAAGTATTTTTTAATCTTTTAAATTATAATTTTGTATACAGTGTAACTATATAAGCTTAAAATTAGTTAAAATATTTTGTAAATGTAATTGTATAATACAACATTACAGTTTAAGTAAAAGTGGTACATTTCAAGTTTTTACGATTAATATTTAATAAGAAAAGAAAATAACAAATCGTTTAAAGAGTAAAGTTTAAAATAAATATTCAATATCATCAAAATGTATAAATTTTAAACTTTCATAAACATGTTATCTGGCTTTACGCTAGTTTTAATTTGTATTCTAGTAAATAGAGGCAGTTAGTATTGCGTTTTTAAGCCTTATTATTAAAATTAAAAAGGGGGAAAGTAGGTAACCGCTAAATTGTACAGTTATTAGGATAGTTGAGTATATTTCATCATTGAGTAGGTCACTGTAATGGATTGAATGTAGTGTTAAATTTGAATTCAATGATAAATAACGGCATAATAATATAATATACGAATAGTTAATAAATAGTTCCAACTGATATTATAATATAAGATAATATCAATACAAATGTATGATATAATATTCTTAGTTCTTAGAAATATGGGGTGATAGACATATCCCCGAGTAGTCATCGTTATCCCGTGTCCGTATGTAATGAATCGTCCATACAATAACCTACTCAACAACGAGGTACATCGATACCTACAGTGCAGAGTCAGTAACCAGATTTTTTTTCATTTAAACTAATAAAAATTTTTTTAAAATTAATTCTTCGAGTACTCTTACTATCAAACATTCGTATTCGTTTAATTTCAATAAATAAATCATAATTAACATACATTAAATAAAGAAGAGTTAAATTGATGTATAATTAAACCAATGAAATAATATGAACTGTTAAGGCAAACTACAAAGATATAAAGATTACACTAAAACCGTTATACTTCGTTTAAATATTTAATTTTGTCTAAAATTGAAGTTACAAGTGTGAACTACGTACATAAGTAACCTTGTATTAAATGTTCAATCATTAGTTACAAAAATTGAACATTTTATACATTTTCAAACTTCAAAATTATATTCTGTTGCAAATTTCCCTGATTTTTACGAATTTAATCAAAATTTAAATTTCATATACTTAAAATCTTAATTTTTTCTTTTCTTTTTCCAATTATTGAGAAAAATACGGGACATTTCATACTTTTAAGACCACAAACTACCAACGAGATTTACTTTCTGAAAGATACATTGTAACATTAATACCTACGCCACTCCATTCAAAATGTAAGATTTTGTCTTGCATTTTTGGAATGAATATGAATTTTAATAACCATTGTTTACAATTAATTATAACTGTAGACAATAACAAAAATACTAGATTTTTTTGTTTACATTTAAGCTTAACTTTTGAATTGTAAATATCTATGTTCAAGAATATTATAAGTTTTTGTTAATTGTTCAAATATTTCTAGCTAATAATATAAAATGTATAAATTAGATTACAAATTAGATTACAATATTAGATTGTTCTATTATGCAATAAATTGTACTAATTAAGAATACTGTTAAAATAAGATTATATAATAATATAAAATATTTATATATCTTTTTTATTTTTAAAAAGCTATGATAAAAATTTACAGAAAACATAACATTTTTAAGTTTTTTGATCCAGCAAAAAAAAAATGTTAACATACAAAAAACACATCAGCATATAATAATGTATTTATCGTATCCCGCTTAGAATATTAAATAATTAAATTTCGAAAGAATAGTCTATGTTATTGTTGTTTTTTTTTTCAAGTTTTAAGTTATAACCAATAAGTCATATTTATTATGCTACTCGTAAATACATTCTATACATCGAAATACTCCCCAAAAAAAGTCTACTTTAAAATATGAAAATAAAAATTTCTTAGTTGTAATAATTGAACATTTATAAATTTTTTGTAACAAAATAGTTTGCAAATGTTCGTGATTTTGACAAATGGCATATGAACATCTAAACTTCAAATGCTTATAAAAATATTTATAAATTGCAAAAAGAAAAACTTATAAAGAACCTCACTTTTTTTTTTTTTTTTTTTTTTTAATGAGATTTTAACATTAAATTATAATATCTCGACAATTATGTACATTAATCTGAAATAAATATAAGTTGGTAAAGCTCACACTCTTAAATTTGGAGGCCTGATTGTAGAATAAATTTTAGCGTATGTATGATTATATTAACATTGTCAATTGAAAGCACGTCAATAAGAGAAAAATTGATACCAGAGGTAGAAAAGAGAGTCTTTAGCTGAGATCTTTGGATAGAGAGAGAAGGACAATTTGTGAGTAGGCGTGGAACGTGTAAAGACGTGCTACTGTTAAGTACCAATTTAAACGAGTGGTGTGGTAGTAGACTGTGGCCCGTGCGTAATCTGATGAATTTAGTTATGGAAACGCGGCTCATATTT
The DNA here is from genome assembly GCA_020882235.1 of Schizaphis graminum. NCBI lineage: Eukaryota > Metazoa > Arthropoda > Insecta > Hemiptera > Aphididae > Schizaphis > Schizaphis graminum. Next base: position 42,333,818 of record CM037034.1, read on the forward strand.
AAGGATTGAAACCATGGTTGGTTAGGGATGTTTTTAAATAATGACCTATAACCAAAAGCATAGGACTCTGGCAGGGAATTCCATTCCCGCTCCCATAGCTCCTGTATGGATGTGCGATGTATAGTGACTAAATCTGTACAAGGACACCACAGTGGGCTCGAGTAAGACTGGTTGGTGGTGGAGCCAGCTAACGAATCAACATGCTCATTATCATTTATGCCTATATGCCCTGGAGCCCATAGGAATGAGATGGAGAATGACCTGATTTTGAGGGATGGAAGTAAAGCGAGGATTTTTAGAATTATGGGGGAGCACTTAGAAAGGAAAGGGTTGCTAACTATAGCTAAAATACTAGCTTGAGAATCAGAGACAATAAGGAAATCTCCGCAGGGAAAAAACTTATGCATGTGAGAGCTTGTAAGATAGCCCAGCATTCAGCCGTGAACAAAGAGACGAAATCAGACAGGTTGGAGGATGACTGTATATGTAGTTCTGGGAAAAATAGGCAAAAGCCGTTCCTGGTTGCGTGACTGACCCATCCGTGAATACCAAGGTACTCAAAAAGAACCTCATATTAAATTTTCAAGTTTTTTTTTTGGACCGTAATTTATTATTTTTATCGACATTGATTTGAAACAACTATTTTGATATGATGTCACACAGTTATTGAAATTTTAAGATCACATACCTATGCGTAATACATAGAATCCGGAATCAATTTTTCATTGAAATAAATTGAAAGACTTTTTATTAATAAAATAAATAAAAGCTTCCTCAAGTAACTTTTAAAATTCTATATAATAGATTTTCGATTAATATACTCACAAACGGAAAACCCAAAAACACTACATTATTAAGTATATCTCTCACGTACAAAAATGTTTTGTATATTATATTATTTTTCACGTTATATAATTTCCATGGCAACCAATATATGAATAAATTATTATTATTACTTAAATATTTCAAATTACAGAATCTATTGCCATCTGGTATTTAATTAAAAGATGCAAAGGAGGCTATCATATTATAATCATGAATGTTAGGTAGCCTCCAGTGGTGTCGGTGTATTCATATAATATTAATTATTACTAGCGGCTGGTGTGCCTCGATTCCGGGCTTGTAGAATTTATTTCTGATGAATTTAGTAGCATCGAAATTCTGTCGTAATAGGCGCAAATTTAAAATTATTAGCAAGGAAAATATTTTTAATGCTGAAATCATTACTTTTAATATAGGTATATAAAAGTACACGTGTTCATTGAAGAGGAGAAATTAAAAGTAACAATTTTAAATACATTTTTTTTCAATTTCTTTTGATAAAAATTAATTTTGTTTACAAAGAGAAATTTTAAAATTTAGTAAATATGATTTCTTTTAAGTTATTTTTACAGACTTAATAAAGTAAATTAATTATATAAATTGCTTTGTGTTTCATAATAGTCTTGAGATAAGAGCGATACCTAACTGATAAGACAGATAGATAAATATACAACTTTTTAACTAATTCTATTTAAAAAAAACGTACACATTATTGTAAATTCCTAACCTTGGCGTCCATAGAATCAAAATTATGATAACCTAGTACAGTAGCACTCATTTAATGTTCAATCCTCGGGTATTAAAATTAAATATTTTATGAATTATTAAATATAAAATAATTGGAATGTATATTAGTGATTTTGACAAATTTTTTCTAAGTTCTGACTTATGGATATTTTTTAATAACTATAGAAACAGCTTATGAAAAACTTTGTATTACAGTTTCAATATTTTTATTTTATTAGTAAAAATCAATTTTTTAAAAAAATTTAATACATAAATGTATTTTAAAAATGCAGGAAAAACAAAGTACCAACTAGATTCAATTTACTACCAAAAACTAACCTCAACATTCAAATATTTTTCTGCTCCTAATAGTGATGACAGATATTAAAAACAACTATCCTATTGACCATAATATATTGCTTAAGTGACAAATATAAAATTTGGTAGATATTGAATAGTACAATGTTGTGTGATTAATAATTATTTATTATAAAATTATTCATTGTTGTGTGATTAATAATTATTTATTATAAAATTATTCATTAGGTATACTATGTAACAATTTTAAATAAAATTTAATTACTATAAAAATGAGTCATTTTATAATTAATTAGCTAATTCTACCCTACTAATCCTTTGTAACAAACAAAAAAAAAATTGTTTTTCGTGAGCTAACAAATTCCTATACAAGTCCCTCTAAAAATGCAAAATTTTAAAAATATTTGATGATGTACAAACTAGGGTGTACTAAATTTCAGAATCATTAGTGCAATAGACTTAGCAGGTTAAACAGTAAACCACTTATACATAGGTACATAAATAATGCTCTTTATTAATAATTAATATAAACAATTATTAATTGAATAAACAATTTAAAATACCTATAAATAACACAAAAAAGCAGTAACATTTTGATAATTATTTCATGTCCAATAATTGATAATATGATTATGTGTTAAAAATTTAATCTTTACAGACATTCATTTTTGAGTTTGGTACAAACATAATTAATTTTGTTGAAAACTTGGTTTGCGCGAAAATTTAAAATTTTCCCAAATTATTTTTATTTCCATGATCACATTTAAAAATTTGGAAAAATTTTTACTTTTGACTCCCAAAATATCAATTACAGATTAAATTTTCTATAAGTAACCACATTAGAAATAAAAGTTTCAATATTTATTCTACTATAGTTTCAAACAAATTTCTTTTGAATCAATAGACAAATCATAATTAGACAACATCCAAAAATTAACAAACAAATTAACAATATATATGTGACCCTCCCTCTGATTGAATATTTGTGATATATTGATGTATTTTATGGTACCAAGATAAGGTGGGGATGATTTTTATCTAGTTTTTTATATTCTTCAACTAAGTTCAGTCATTTTTTAATGGTAGGTGGATCTTCAGAAATATCTTCAGCATCACATATTATTTTGAAAATAGGCATCACTGACAAAACATAAATTACCAAATATATTCCACTTTTCTCAGTCTAATATTGTTATAATCAGACATCAATAGTGTTTATTTTATTTATAAATTAACTAGGTATAAGTGATATAACAATTCATAATAATAATTTAAGTAAAATAATTCTATGCAGAATAATATTAAATAAAATAGTATCTAATTTATGATTATTGGTTATAATATAAATAAATAAAAATTTAGGTCAAGACCTATAGGCTATAGATCAATATTACAAAATAAAAATCACCTTATGGTCAGATAATTAATTAGACACACCCTCGAGTGTTTTTTTTTAACACTAATAAAAAAGTATACAAAACATACAAAAAATATATCATACATAATTTTAATACCATTTTATACATTTATAATAGGGACCTATTGTCTTTTATCATCAAAAAAAAATATTATAGACGACACAATCATATATAATTTTTATTTCATAGGATCCTACAACGCTGTGATCTAGAATTATTTCATTAATATTATTTTCTTTCTACCAATATTAATGTTATTTATACCTGAATAAATAAATCTGTAAGACTAAAATCAACATTTAATACAGTTAATAATCCTAAAAATATACAATCTATATGTTTAAACCAATTGTAGTATTGTACTATTGTATTGTTATTTAGTTTTATCATTAAATTACAATCAATGAGAGATAATTCTAAGTTAAACCATTAAAATAGAATCCATAAAAATCCTAACAGATAAGACAATAATGACAATATATTTAATGTTATTAATAAATATTAAAAAAAATATCTTACCTAACTAGTAAAATCTGTTGAATCAGTGTTGGTTGATAAACGATACTTTTACCAGTCTAAATAGTGGAGTGTAGACAAATGAAAGTCAATAGGCAACTATGAAAATAACCTTCAATGAGAAGATATATTCCTGGCCCTCATTCTTCGACACAGCAGCTGCAGCGCAAATTGCTAAATCGAAATTAGATAGAATACTCTACTCTTGTAGTCTTGTCCACTTTCTAATATTTTTCCTTCGACAACTACAGATAAGTGATAACCCCTATCAGTTTCCATGAATAAAATGGAATCAAAAGTTTGATAACAATAATGGAACAAATGTTTCGTGGAACAAAAGGTAGTAGTAATAGTGGTACAATTTAAGGGGATTGAAAGCGATGATTTTCATTCTTTGTCTAACACACACACGCACATGGGATTATAGACGTGTTCTATTTCCAACGTACCGATTGATATAATGAAGTGATAAGAATTCTGAATACAGATTTGAATTCGTCATCAAGTCTACTTGAGATCGACTTTCCCACATTTTTGATTTTTTGATTTATACTACTCCGAAAATTGAAATATGTAAATTTTTTAATTACTCTTTTTAAATATAACGTTATTCGGATTTTGGGAGAATAAAATCAAAAATAAGGGAAAGTCGATCTCAAGTAGACTTTATGATGAATTCAAATCTGTATTCAGAATTATTATCGCTCCATTATATCAATCGATACGTTAGAAATAGAATACGTCTATAATCCTATGTGCATGTGTGTTAGATAAAGCCAGGAAATCATCGCTTCCAATCCCATAAGACAAAAGTCAAATATTATATTTCATGTATATATATATCTGTGAATACCAAAAAGTAAAAACTTATACATTACACAAACAATTAAAAATAAGCAAAATTTAGTAAATTGCATTTAGCTAATTATTATTATAGATCAATTTTTTTAAGCTAAATATGTTTTGTAAAAATGTTGGTGTCAAGGCAAAGTCAATAGGAGTTTTACTTTTCTATGTTATTACCACATAATAAATTAAATATATAGTTATTTTTTTAAATTTTTTGTTTTTTTTTTTATTCTTATCAAGAGAATGCTGATATCAACACAGAACATGTATCAATATGGTGCACATGTTGAATGTCGATTTTGTAAACTTGTTGTCAATTGTTGACTAGACTACATTGCAAGTTGTTCTACTTATTATAATAATAACTAATAACTGAAATTGTCATTAAATAATTAATTGTCTTTATGTTGGAAACTGGTTTTCTCATTTAATAATAATTTCATTGTCTTTATTCATTAACTATTTCATAGTCTGTGGCGTAATTTTTGGGATATAAACCATTAGGCTGTGCAAATGCTGAAATGCATCCCATGAATATTTTTTAACACACTTTTTGTGTACATCATTTCATAGATCTATAGTATAAATCAAATAACAATAGGTGTTTTATACATCTGAATATGTTGTTAGTATGTGTATTTTATACCTCAATTTTATGCTTATTACCCACCAATTGATTTTCTTTGTTAGCTTGGTACACTATATAAATTATAAAATTCAATACAGTATTTTAAGTGCGAAAAAATACAATATTTCAACATAAAACAGTCTCTATAATTTTTTACTTGAATGATTTTATTATTATTAAGTGCATACAATTTTGAGTACTGGTTATGTCTTATGACTAATGAATATAATACGTATAACTTGCATTGAAATTTCAAATAATAATATTTGTGTTGATATTGAAAATTTAATTTCATTTTCAGACCAAAAATCATATGTAATAGAAAATTTGAAAGATAAATTCATGAGTTTATGTTATGTACCTACTATATTCTTTATCAAAACAGGCGTTGTAAACTATTAAATTATTATCATTCTTTATTACTCCTGGAATTACTTATCCGCCTATTTATTGCTTAGAGTAGGTACATCATGTCTTCTGTTGGTGGTAAACTTGGAAAAACAAGAAGATCTTTAAAGTCAATCCAAGAAGCGCCAGCCTTTTCCTATTTTATATTCTCATGCCCAGAAGATTAATATTTAAACAATGACTTATCGAGTAATCATAATGGTATATTTTAAACATACTTTATCTTAAAATGAATTAATTAATATAGGTTTATACAGTGTTGGGTAAATTACTTTTAAAAAGTAGGTAATGGAATTACGTTACTCGTTACTTCACATATTTTTATGTTAATTACATTTACGTTACCTAAAATTATTTTTATCACGTTACGTTACTTTTTCATAAATAAAGTAGTGCGTGGTAGTGCGTTACAAATAACGTATCTTTGTTCTTTTATTTAAATACTAAACAAGTATGATCCATGTATACAATATAAATGCAGTCAGGCTGCTATTATAGTTAAAATGTATTAAGTTATTAGTTATAAATTTATAATATAATAACAGACATTGAAAAATTATAAATATTATTCAATTGACTCATGACTTGTATGTGTTAGGTACACAGATTTATAATAAATAGTTGTTGAATAACCTACATTTTAAGGTACTTAAAATTATTAATATCAACAATTTAAACTGATATAACATTTTTTTATTTAACTTAACTGTAATATACATAATATACAATATATGTAGAAGTTTACGTTTTCATTTTTTATTTTTATAAAATTACTTAACAATTCTTAAATTCTAATAATAAAATAAAAATAATTTACAATGTAATTTTAAAGTTTATAATTAATTAAATTATTTATGATTTAATTAAAGTTGAGTTTAATTGACCCTTGTGTTTTTATACTTCTTAAATAGTATTATATTAATATAAATTTTATTTATTTTAATAATAATGATGTAAATTTGAGCATTATCATATTATAAGATTTAATGTAATTAAGATGGAATATTATAGTTTTCTCCCATAGGTACCAATAATATAAGACGTATATTAATACAATACATAATTTGAACATTTCTGTGTATTCAATGGCAATTTAAATTATTTTAAATTGTATTTATGTTCATGAATAAATGGTTTATGTGCACGTTTTAGCCAAATAAAGAGATTATCTGAATACTTTTAATACCTACTTTAGAAACTCGTTAATTTAATAAATTAAAGCATACATGAATTTACCAAAAAATATTTTTTGATTGCATTTGATTTTTCAACTAAATTATAATTGGAAATTGTCTGACAAACAATTCAAATTTTTTTATTATATATTTCAATTTTAAATTAAAATTATTCTATGTTATTACATTGGCGTATACTACTTGATCTACGAAGTCAATATAATATGATTAAATATAACATCAAAGATCTATTTTTGCAATAAAACATGTTCATTTGAAATTTTAGATAGGTATTATATTGAAAATCAAAAATGTTTTAATTATAATATTAGAATATATTAAAATGTATATGGGTGGCCTATACCTTATACACTATACGTCTACACAGGTATTAATATACACCCTGATAATGTATGCAAATAGGTAGGTATATTATTTTAAAAATATCAAATGAGTTTTAATTTTTATTTCAATTTAAAATAAGTTTTGCGTGATTCTTTGTTAATTATTATTTTATTCTTATAATATTTTGTTGAACTCTCTAATTTTGGTCAATTCATAAAAGTATTAAAATTTAAAAATTATTAACTATTATACTTATGATTTGATAGTTAAAATTCGTTAAAATAATAATACTGCGAGTGCTTGCGTTAAAATTCAATTTGCAAGATCACAAGAGATTTTACGAAATATTCGTTACATCTACCTAAAATATTTAAGTCCAGTTACCACCAAAAACTTTTCAATAAATAAATCTGAATCTAAAACTGCTATATGAGCTGCTCTTCCTATTAATGAGTTTGCGGTGTTCGGCAATGCGTGATGTACATCATAACGGATAAACGTAACGTCCAATTTGTTGATTATTGGACATAAAATATTGTTCACCATTTCTCGATACGCCAACCCTATAAAGTAAATTATACAATAATTATCGTACAACATTTAATTGATAATTTATCATATTAATATAATATAAGGTATATGTTCACCGATGGGCGATGTATCTTTAATAGCGGCTTTGCACAGCTCGATTCTTGCTGAATGAGGTGGAACATATCTATCTTGGGATGAACCAAACAATAGAACATGCTTAAAATAACTTAAATGACAATTTTGAGCTAATTGATAAAGGAACGTTTGTCGAATATCTGCAGCGTCTTTCAAAGATAGCTGAAGTAAAGTACCACTTTTTTTAACTTTTTGCATAAACCATAAACCTATATAAAAGTAAGTCATTCTGAATTCTGATAATATATTATGGTTATTATTTTATTATATAGGTATTTAAGAATACACTGATATATTATATATATATTATAAGTATATATAGAGGGAGAGTAAAACTTCCATGTAACGGTATCCGAAGGGATCGGAAATAATGATCGCTACCTATCTATTTAGAAGTAACCAAACATACAGAAGAGAGTGCATATAGAGTGCAAAAAAAACAAATACATACACAATAATATTATGCACATATCTATTAAAAAATGTATTTGTAATTAGAGTTATGTATCTATTTACAATTTAAAATTTAAAAGTTGTGTATATTATAAACATATACCTATGATTGTATATATCAAAATTAAAAATATTGACAGTTTTTTTTGAAGTTCGATAAACTGCCATAAATAATTTAGGTAATAACCACGCACTTGTACATATTTTTTTTATAAATTTATCTTATAATTTGACCGTTATTTAGAATGCCCGATAAATAGAGGTATTTGTATTTTTCTCATAAAACTTGACGGGACCAAAAAAAGTAACAGTTACACAAAGGTGACAGATAATGAAAGTTTTACTGTATAATATATATAAATAAAAACTACATTATATTATATAAATTGTAGAATGATCGTATATGATACATATTTATTGTATTTATCTAAATAACTAATGTTAGTTAGGTACTTACCCATATTTACTAATCCACTAGTGTTATACAAAGTTCCTAAATGAGGGCCCGAAAGTGACAAAAATGTATGCATTTTTGGTAGTAAATGTTTCATTTGAGGTCGAGCAATTGCTGCTCTAATGATGATTGTTCCAAGGGAATGACCAACAAAGCTTATCCTAGATGGATAATGTGGTAGTTGAAACGAGGATATGTGACCAAGAATCTCGTTTACTAAACGATCAGTCATACGTTCAAAGTCCGAGAATGTATCCCCCTAAAATTCACAACTCCGTTTTAATTTATATAAATATAATTATGTATTATGATTTGTTTAAAATAAATTACTTGGTTTCTTTCAGACATGAGAAACTCCAGATGAGCACCAGGTAAACCCAATTTGATGTATGTCTTGACTAAACGTAAATCAGCTGAATTACCGTCCAATCCGTGGACACAAACTATGAGATGAACACCTTCAGGTGAGAACATGCGTAAATCTTCGCTGATATGAAAGTATGGTAATGTTGAAGCTAATATATGAGCGTCACTAGTAATAGGTATACATATATTATTAATTTACAAAAAATAATTTAACCTAACCTAGATTTGTATTAAAATTTAAGTACCTACCTATAAATAATACCAGTAAAACTCATTTGTTTTTTAAATTGTTCCTTATATTTCTGAAACATTGAATTGTCTTCAACACTGTTATAAGAATGAATTCGGCCATCAGCTTTTATGTCTTTATGTGTTTCGTCTTCGTAATATTCTGGTTCCGCATTATTTTTCTTAGTTCTGTTAAATTTAGATTTAAATGATTAAATCTGAAATAAGAATATTTATTTAAATGTGATACCTGGCTATAGGTTTCTTAGAACTTTCTGAAAACTTTTTCTGTCTCATTGCTAATCGATGTTGATCATTCCATCTAGCTTCTTTTACAGTTTCATACATATGATATAATAAATTATCAACTGAATCCGGTGGAGGAATCGTATCTCTAAAAGGTTCAGGAGGAAGAGGAATATCTCTAAATTGCCTGGGCGGTGGTAAGCGAACTTCTTCATATAACTGATCATTGGACGTTAACTTATTAGCCCCTGATTGTTTAATACATTTAGAAGATTTTATATTTTTTTCAGTTAAAGTCATTTTTCTGTTTGGTGACTCTTCGAGTAATTTTAACAACCTCCTTTGTAATTCTCTCCCTATGTACAAATCGTGTTTTGTATCATACGGATCATCCGCTGAAAACAACATAAAATTTATAATAATCTGCTGAATAAACTTATAAGCCAATTATAACTGACCTTTTGGAGTAATTTGACCAGAAAATGAAGATATCGAAGACTGACGACTGGAAACCCATCCACTTTGTTCTGAAGTTATTTCACTATCAGAAACTGATGAAAATCGTGTCACAACTGTCGAAGGTAAGTCTGGCATTGATTCACTACTATTCGCTACGGCCGAAATTACTTTATCGTTTACTAAATCTGGTATAGAAGTGGTACTATTTGAATATTTAACCATGATTGGCGATGTATTCAGTGCCTCTAACTGAAGTGGAACACTAACACTAGTTCCCAATTTTGAAATCGGAGATTCCTCGCCGGACGATGGTGATCTAGACTTATTTACAACTATTGGATTAATTTTTTCTGTCATACGCATCGATCGATAAGATCGCCTATCATTTCTCCGTATTGGTAAAGAGGCATAACCATTTGGCTGTATTCGAAACTCGGGAGGTTTGATATTATCTTTTAGACGGCGAGGCAATGTCATAACTTTAGTACTCTGAATAAGATCTAATTTTTTATATTTTGTATGTTTTGGTATTGTTGATCTTTCAGTAGGATTGCCATTATTATTTGTTTCGAAAGTTCTTGAAAAACTAAGCGGTAATGATAACATTGGTGTATCCATTACAGTTGATCTTAACAACTGGTCTAAAGATTTGCTGTGTCTAGTTTTAATACGTTGATTGTCTGGTTTTTGATCTGTATCCGTACCTTAAAAGTATTTAATTAATGATGATTTATAATTTAGAGCAAAAACATACTTGATAAATATCAAAATTAAGTTATTCATTAAGTTATCTAAACTAAATTGGCTAAACATAATCGTAGTCAAAATTTAATAATGAATTAGAAACCCTAATTATATAAGCACTAAGTTACCTTTAACTTTGAGTAATTTTCCAGTTGATGCCATTTGACTACATCTTCTAGATTCTAATATAGCTGCAATACCGCAACTACAATCTTGATTTAGTAAGAGTGTTTGTCGCAGTGTATTTAGTGGAATGTCACACGAGTTAATAAAAGATTCTAAAATTAAAAACTAAATGATCAGTATATTCTTATAGTTATTAAAAAATTATGTGAAGCTAACTAATTACCACCATTATCTGATCTTCTATTATTACTTCCAGGTTTTGTATACTGATCTTCAAAAATTACAGGCAAAGTGATAGGATCGCCATCTGTTGCTGAGCAATGAACAGGTAAAGGTGGTAATGAAGCTAAGTATCTAGATCTTCTAGCTGCTTCCGATACAGATCTATAGTGTTGATAATTATTATGATCATCATAACAGCCCGCTGCACTTTGCCTCGGATTTTCTAGTACAAAAAAGGCTTCGGAAAATCTTCTTACCTATCAAAAATCAAATATATGTTTTTAAAACAAAATTACAAGTATCTTTACCATTACCTTTATGGATTTATGGCTTTATAGCTACATAAATAATTAATTAATCTATCGTTTATTCAATAACATAAATATGTTTGTTTTTCATTAACTTTCCATAATTAAAATGTATAGAATAATAAGCATAATTAATATTTAAATAATTTTGAATTTCAATAATTTGGTTCCAAACAGTGGCGTATATAGAGTGGGCCCCTAAGCCTGGGGTCATATATATATATAGTGCAATTTCAGATTCAATCAATATTATTGAAAAATGCTATACATATGTATTTATAAATTAAAATTCCTCTATTTGTGGCCACCTAAAAAATAGTCCAGTTGTATATGCAGCTATACTGGTGGTAAATTGGCCCATACTGAAAATAATTCCTATATACGCCACTGGTTTCAACTAGATAGTTGGTGGATAATGGATAGCCATTTTAAGTGCCGTAACATACTTTTCTTACCATTTTAGTTTATGGTTTATTGGTGATCAATTATTTAATTAACCTTGTTAAATTTGAATTCATGACAACATTTTAATATTTTATAAAATAATCAGATGTTTTTAAACATTTTATTAATAATTATTATAGAATATAGGGGTAATGTCCCAAATACGAAACAAGCGTTAAGTTTGTTTAATTTGTTTATAAAGCACAAAAAAAATTGTGTATGTACAATTTATTTCAGAAGAGACTTAAGCCAGCAAATTTAAAATATCTATAGAAGTTAGTTATATATACGTCTTGCAGTTAAACAAATAACCTATATAACTATATAAATCGTTGAGCTTAAAAAAAACATATATTTATATATCGTAGACATATAGTCAAATCAGTCATTTTATTAAATACCTTAGTATATAATCAAAGATTTAATTTTTATGCAATTTCACTATCCGCCTATACTCTGTCCAGCGAAAGAGCACGCCGCAAACTGACCAAAATCCATTCCCCAATAATACTCAGTCATAAGCGAACCAGTTTTAATAATAAAAATGAAATATTTTATATTCCTGCTTAACAGTAACATTAACTAATTAATAATTAAGCTGGAAAGTGAAACCAATCGGAGCTTATGTTTTTAAAAAAAATGTTAAATGTTCCAGTAAATACCACCAAATAACAAGTAGTAACTAAAAAATTAACAAAAATTTGTAATTATAATATAACCTTTATATTCATTTTCTATACTCGTACTCTAACATCTATTTGTTAATTAATAATTACTTATATATATTTATGATTTAAGTTTTAAGACAATAGTACCAATGAATACGAAACATATTTAATATAGCTACGTGGCTTACATATTAATAAATAAGGCATATTTTTTTATATAATAAGTAGAAATAATAATAAAAAAGAAAATATAGTTAAATTTTTAAAATAATACAAAATATTTTATTTTTATTTTTTACCTGAGTTGAAATAAGCGGATAGTGAAATAGCATAAAAATCAAATTCTTTGTCTATATTATATGCCTACGATATATAGGTACATATTATTAAATACACATTATTTCAAAATGTATAAAAGAACTATGTATGTATGTAGTTAAATGAAAAAATTATTGTTTATTATTATCTTCTCGGTCAGTTCGTTTACTATACTTCCTCAGAAGTAATATAGGAATATTTGTATACACTATAGGTACACTGTCATTTAAGAAAGACTATTACGATTAAAAAAGTAAAAATAAATACATAGATAAAATTTTATTTTATTTTATTTTATTTTATCATATAAAATATATCTATATATAATAATCAAATAACAAAATTAGTATCCATAAAAATTTATAATTAATAATCAAATTAAACTATGATATTTTAAAAATTAGCTTTGAGAACATTAGATAATATTGATAATGTTTTATGGCTTCTAGCTAGGGTATATATAATATCCTCATAGTTCATATATTCTACATAGAGAATAATTATTAAAAAAAAAACAATATATTGGCCTATGAAAATAATAAGGAATTTTAACTGAAATTGTAAAATGTTTTATTTCAACATATGAAAGATGTAGCTTCACTTCTTTTACTTATATGCAATTATAATCAATTTATAACTGATTATAATCAAATATATTTGTCGAATTTACAAAATGCGGGCAAATCCCTAAATGAAAAATAAAAATGTATATTATATACTTACTCGAAGTTGATGGTGTTTTTTAGAAAGATGTTGATTTATAGCTTGTTTTTTTGTAAAATTATCTAAAAAATGATGCCATAGCAATATGTTTTGAGCACATAACTGAGCTATACTACTATTTGCTAAGGCTAGAAATTCATCTTCATCTAGTATCTAAACAAAAAATATATTTTTTTTATTATTCATTTTTAAATAATAATACATGTTAACATTTTTGATCATTATCATGATAAATCAAAGATATAGCCAGGGGGATATAGTCACATGATACACGCTCATCCTCATTGGGCGCGTTCGTTTATTTAAGCCTATATTACAGTATTATATTTACTTTATTAACTCATAAACACTATTTTTTGATATAAATAGCTTATAGCATCGTTAATAAAAAAGTGATTTTATAAAAAAATTGTGTGAAATATATTTTTAAAAAGACGTCATACCCACTTATATGCTCTGTTTAACTAATTCATTAGGTATATTATAATTTATTTTATCATATTTTTAAGTATTCATTCAGCAATTGAGCAATTTGAATTTTGTAAGTTTAGCTTAAATATTAGATTCAATTTACCTATTATCAAACTTAAATGTGAGAACATAATCTGTAGACTTTTGTTAAATTTTTACGTATTTTAAATTTTAATTGAGCCAAAAAATAAATAATTAAAATAGTTTATAATTCTCTTAAAAATTAAAATATCATAAAAAGCTAAAGATAAAACAGATTATGTTTTTAAATTTAAGTTTGATATTAAATTATTTCACTCTAATATTTAATGCTAATAACAACACAAAATGAAAATATTGGACTTATATTTCAGTATACTATATTTATATGCGTTAGTTAGATGATGATACATATATACGTACGACGTCATCTTGATGGGGAATTTTATTTAAGTGACACTTAGCCCCCCTTCATATCAAATTCCTATCTACGCTACTGTATACAGATACTTTGTTTGTTTGAGGAATTGTAACAGCAGTTTTAAGGCCGGCAGGTGTTTCAACTTGTTGCCATACCGGCATTATTCTATTATATTGAGCAATTGTGGAATGAAGATTGTCGAAAGCTTCCGATAACAATGAACAAACTTCGCGATGAATAAGTCGAGCATTGAGCATACGACTAACATGATTGTTGTTGTTACTGTTCCCTGAGCTTCCGACACATTTAGTGGTCCCATTTTGGCCATTCTAAACATATAAATGAAAATTAACTACTAATAAACTAAACACAAAACCGCTATTAAATACTATTTATTAACTATATTGAAAGTCTAAGTTTTTACTATTAAATATAAACAATTTGAATTATATTTGTAATTACCGCGTTGCCAAAAAATACAGATTCTATGGAATGTGATGGCCGAAAATTAAATCGATTTGTATTATTTGTTAACCATGTTTTACCAGTTCTAGGAGCACTATTAAAATTTAAAAATAATAAAATAATTTCATCAAATAAAAAAACTTATAAAGAACAAATACTTACCAACTTTGCATATAATTCAATATACTTTTTCTAAAAGTAACAAAAACGTGTGTTTTAGTTTTTTAGGAATATAAATATAAACTTTATTTTATAAATAACAATGAACTTTACTTAATGTAGGGTTGATGTAAAGCGACTAAACTCGCGTGTATAGTCAAAGTTACAGCTGATAAATGAAAGTAATCAAATAATACTGGTAAGTGGTAATGTAATCCTCTCGCTGGACAGACATGTAGTTGAAGAGTTCTGCTGGAAACGCAACACATAGAGCCATTTTCTCCAAACCATAGTTCAACATTTAAAATAAATCCAGCTCTTTCAAGACTATCCTGTAACTATTTAAATATTAAAAATAAATAAATTGAAGAGTATTAAAAAACAATCGTTGAGAGTTGGTTTACTTTTTGACTGTCTACCAGGACATGTGCTTTAAACAATATTATATCATCGAGCATAATTTCCTCATGTCGATATAGTATTCGAAATGTTTTACTGACCCCAAGGTCCTCTCCATTTTCAACATAGTATAATTGGGGGGACTTTTGATTATCTTGTCCTATAATAAAAGTATAGATTATGAATATTTTATACTTTATGTTTTAAGTCTGTATATAATATATACATATTATAAAATACGAGAATATTATGTATAAGAATTAATCAAAGGAACTTAAAATATCCACTATTACTTAAATTGCCATTTTCTATGTAAAGATTTAAAAATATTTTGACTAACTTTAAGATATTTATACCACAAAAATATTTAAACCCTTCTAACAGTTATTATATTACCTATATTAAACATAGCTATCAATTATAGTATTATATGAAAAAAATATGTGATCTAGATTTTAGTTAGATTTATATCAACCTATCATATTATACTATTCCTACAAATAGAAAAATACATAACTAATAGTATACCTAATATAAATAAATTAAAAATATTTTCAGTAATATAAGTCAACAGATCGACTCCGATTGTTTTACATATATTTATAGCATAACATTGAATTCAAATTTAAATATTTAATACATCCATAATACGACTCAATGACGAGATAAACTTTACAGCAGTGTATTTGTGTATGTGTATTTTGCAGCTTTTTAAAATTAATTTTATATCTAGTATTAATAAGAATATTATAAGATGGATTATTATAATTTATAATAATTGTAGACAGTAGGCACTATATTAACCATTTATATTTTAAACTCAACCCTTTGTTAAAATTTAGAAAATTTTCAAATGTTTTCAATATGTCTAAAAATTGCGATTACATGATTTATTTAAACTTAAAATTAAAAATTAAAACTATCAATATCAGAAATATTGTTTAAATCTATTAATAATCATTAATATGAATTATGGTCCGATAATAACAAATATATAACTCTACACAGAGTCACTATTCCATTGCAATAATTTATCATTGCTTTTCAATTTATACTTAATGGCTAATAATAATAATAATAATAATAATAATAATGTATATAGCATTATGCGTCATGGTGGTGGGTTAAGTGAAGCGAAACGTGTATCTAATACACTTATACATACACGATACATCCTACTGTATCCCATCCATTTTTTTAACTACCTATATGTACTTACTTTGTTGATGTTTTTTTAAACTGACTTCCACTTGAACAGAGAGTTTAGGAGAAACTTTAAGTTCAGTTCGAATACGATATAATCTATAAAATACAAAACAATATCAACCATAAGATTTATAATTTGTAAAATTAATTGTTACACGTGTGTGATGATAGTATGTTTATATCTGTTAGCTGTCATTGACCTTACAACGCTAATTTTAAACTTGGCACAACATAAAGAAAAGGGGAAATAAAAAAGAGTTGCTGGCAAACCAAATCTGTACGATAAGTTTTTATTTTATTCTTTAACGATATGTATTGTATATTTGTATGTTACATATTTACATACTTATATTATTGGTTATAATTAATTACTAATATATTAAGTTATAATCAATTGTAAAAGTATATAGATAATTATATATAATGATTAGAATTTTAAGTTATTGGTGTAATAATTTAAGGTAATTTTTAAAATCATTTTATTTTATAGATTCACAGTTGAGTATTTAGTTTTTTTTGTTTCTCTCTATTATCTGATATTATAAATATTGTAATATTATTTAGTTTCTTATTATTGTAATGGAAACCTAAAATATTAAAAAAAATACTTAAAAATGTTTTATAGCTTTAAAACAAGTCCACACAGTTGTACTAAAACACAATTATTGAATTATAATTGCAGCTACCGTGAATACAGTATTTTTGGTGTAGCAACTATCTATAGCATTTATATAACTATATTGCGACTATTGTTATATCCTATACGTGCATGATAATTGATAGTTAGAAAAAAGCTATCATGAAAGTCTTATGAACCTAACTTAATACATAAGATATTTTTATTCATACACAGTGAATGACACAATTCTATAAATAAGTTTATTTTCAAAATCTTATATAATTGGTAAATATTAGATAAAATTGATATTTTACAATGAGCAAGATATATTCATCACGACGACCATATAAATATCTAAGTAGGTATATATAGTAGGTATAATAGAACAAAATAAAAAAATAAAAATTACACTGCAATTCTAGAGAGAAATAAGTATAATAAGGAAATTAAATTAGAACGTGAAAATTGAATACAAAAAATTTAAGAGGTTGAATAAAAATAAGGGGTGAGCGAATCCAGCGAAGAGAGAATCCCTTAATTTAAAATAATTTTATAAGTTTCGATTTGTATTAGTTATAAAAACTTAATTTAAAATAAAATGTATTTTCTTAACTGCATAAAAACTTCAAAATACTATATGGTTAAAGTTGTCCATTGTAAGCTTTAAACTAATAATATATAATAATATAATAAGTACCTATATAATATATATATATATATATATATATATTATTACATAATAAATCCATTTCAATTCATAAACTATAGCAATATAGTCTATAGGTATAGGTACATAGCTAATGTACTCGAGTAATAAATGTTTAATCTGCCAACTTTTTAGTTTGTTTACGGTATCTTTTGAATTTTGAATCATGCTATAAGTGTATATCATATTTCTTTGTATGTATATGTAATACATCAATATTCAATACCCATATAATAATCTACTCCTGTACATTACTATAGAGTGTATAGATTATTATATACAACCTAAGCTTTTGGTATTGAATTTAATATTACTTTTTTCATATGCGCTACAGATTATACTCTTAAATATCATATCGACTTATTTTTTGTTGCACAACTATATTATTACACGAACATTATTTGCTATTCGTACCATGAACTATGGAGAAATTTTCAAGTATAGTCAGATTGTTAGAATAATAAGCAATAACTACAAATCCTTAAAGCATATATTTTTTATTTCATGCATAAATATGTGGTGAAACTTACCCTCTTTGAAATAGATCTATGTTATAAAATTTGCAGTACTCGACAGCAAATTCTACAGTTGCTTGAAGTTCACTCATAATAATAACATCAGTTCTGTCTTCGGACTCATTTCATAGTCATAAAATATATTAACTTTTTGTGTTCTATTAGAAAAATATATATTAAATGTTGTTTTTTTAAATATAATCTGATTATAATATTTAGAATGAAAATTATTTTTACAGCTCAAATAATAATTTGAAAATAATTCAATTGAAAAATTACGTTCTTTTTACAAAACTTATTTTAATTATGATATAAAAATATATAATAAATAATAATTATCACTTTTTAATTAGGTTATTACTTTCTAGGAATTATTATTTATATTAGAATAATTATGTTTCATTTATAAACTATTGAATGTAATACGTATTTCTTATGAAATACTAATTTAAAAATAAATCACAAATATGCTTACTTTTCCGTACAACGTATCGATTTTAGATATATACACACGCATATATATATATATTTATTAATAAAATAAAATCTTAATTTTAAAATAAAAAACTGAATGTATTACTGGAATCAAATTAATAATTATACAAATTATTTAGGTTTATATTAATAAGAAAAATGTAAGTTAAGTTTATGATTTACATAAAAATAACATCAGTGTTATTGTTATCAGTTTTAATTAAATTAAATTATGTATTAGGACATATTCAACTTATACGTTAGTTAGTTAGTTAGTATAGGTAATGATTACATTATATTTAAATTTTTATAATTTTAAATTTTAATATTCTATAAATCAAGAAATTATTTTAATTCAACAAATCAACCCTTAAGACTGTCATATTATAATATAAATATAGTCTAAATATATAGGTCAAAGAAAACGAATAAGCAGATTTGCAATTATCCTCAGGGCTCAGGATAGATATTACGCGTAATACGTTGATACATTGAATTTTAGTACTACCTTTGATAATGTCTTGTTCACGTATTTTATAACCACTGCAGTTAAAAATGAAAGGAAATAAAATAAAAATGATTAATTTTATAATTCACAAATAACGCACTTTAACAATAATAATAATAGAAAAATTAATGTATATTTTAAATTATTATATAAGTATATAATATATGTATAATGATTATACAAGTCATTCACTTTTTATCCGGAACTTTTTGTAGAACGTGCGTTTGACCCATATTTATCCCGGCCAGACCACCGATTGGACTCTAAGGCAAAGCTTGTTGGTATTCAGGGACGGCCGCTAGACGGCGCTTTGACTGCTAAAAGCGACTTTACGGGTGTTACCCTGACAACACGCACACAGGCGATTCCTAGTGACTGCTGGTTTATAAAGAGCAAACCTATAAAAAAAAAGGTCAGTTCGGTACACACCCCATATACCTTTTTAACTCTGAAGAATTCTTAATTTTTCGTATAATTTAATATCTTATAACTTAATCTCATCTCATAATAATATTATTACGAACTAGTTAGTATAGACTGTATAGACGGTAATAGAAATAATCTTAACTATATATACATAAAAAATTGTTTAATTAAATCCCTATGAACTATAATTTTATGTTTTATTACCACAAAATTGAATTGATCACTTATCCATTTTTATATACCAATATAAGTATATCGAATTCCAGTAAACTTACAGCCACTTATTTCCAATGGTGTCATTATGGGGAGGAGGAGGTAGGAAATCTTATCCTACAGTCTACACCCATAACATTTTTTTAAAACTATCACACTAAATTTATTCAGGGTCGTCATTTTGGGGGGTCAGGGTATACGGCTACACCACTTATACTTTTAAAGTAGTCCTAATTGGCCTACGCATTTATAAAATAATTCACGATTATTAATATGATTAAAATTAAATTGTATTTTAATATTGACATACATAAATATTGGTATATTGTCAATCATGATTACCACTTTACAATGGTTTTAAAGTTTAAACAAACATCATGCTATCAATTTTTATTATATTTTAGTTTTTAAATTGATATTTACTATATTTATACTATTTATATCGGTGCAGTGATTCGATCTATGATATATGGAATATGGAAATAATTGAAAGCAGGATAATGTTCATGAATGATATAGGTACATATATCTATTTGGGCATAACCCGCTTGGGCACAATTTAAAAAAAATACATGAAATTGTTAACACATTTGGGTGCATTTATGAAAACACCTTTAAAAACAATATTAAATATTATAACTAGTAAAAATATATTACATTACATAAAATAATTAGGACTACATTTTGCAGTAAAAAAAGTTAATTAATTATCATAAAAGATCATAATATTAATAAATTATGAACTAATAATATATAAAATTAAATTATAGCCTTACCTATAGTATAATATACTAGTATATATATGCAAAAAATATGTGCCCTAAACGTGCTATTATGATGGGAAACATTACGACCCAGTGGCGTAGCCAGGATTTTTTTTAGGGGGGGGGGGTTTAGTAATAAAATAAAATAAATCTACAACCGTATTGAAATAATAAAATCATTGAATGATAATAATTATTATCACCAGTGCAGTCGATAACGTGAATACAGCATAACAGAATACATTTCACCACGAATAAATGATTGTATTTTTATATTATAAAAATTATATTTTTGATAAAAATACGGCCGAAGGGGGGGGTTTCAACCCCCCCCCCCGGCTACGCCACTGTTACGACCAAATGTATGGATTTACGGCCGAAAATATTCTATTTTAGGACTTAGGTAAATATGCCCAAACGTATTTCCTCCTATCTATTTTTATTTAGCTTGCTGAAATTTTAAAATGGCCTACTTTAAACCTCGAATACCCGAAAAAAAACTTTAAATGCCTAATGCAGTAACGCCCCTGCAGCATTTATTGAGATACGTATTTAACACTACTAGAGTATATTTTATACTTTTATAGAAATATAATACAAACAAAACCAGTATCCTCTTCCTCTATACTAACTTTACACAACTAAGGTAATATTAATTTATTACACAAAAATATATTATATTATATTGTATATTGTGAGTTATGACACAAAAATACATTGAGCGGTTGAATATAATTGTATCGTGGAATGACTGAATAGTAATAATTATGTGTTGTAATTTTACTTTTATCAAATTGTAATATTATGCCTATAATCTTGATATATTTACCAAATATTTATATTAGCATTTTCTAGAAGTGTTATAATTTTTAAAATATTTTGGCTATTTTTATATGTAGTTAGTAAATCGAAAATATTTTTTGAATTACAAAAAATGAAATCTTAATGAATTTCATCAAAATGTAAACTTGAAAATTTTTTAAAAAATGTGAGTATTAATAGTTTTGATATTTTAGGTTAATATAAAAACAAAACCTATTATTTATTATAAGGTAGGTATTTGTTTTCAATTGCATAAGTCAAAATATCACATGAGACACTGCGACAGTGTTGCATACAGTCAATTTGATGCATGTCAAAATGACGTTTATCCACTATTTACACGGTATAGGTATTATAGTAGGTATACCTACTATGCGGTACATTGATATTGAATAATTATTTATAACTTATAAGTTAATAAGTAATAACAGATCCAGCTGGTAATGTTATAAGTACCTCGTACCTAGTACTTAATAATTATTATTAGTATATGTAATTATTAATTAGATGTTGGTAAAAATATTAAGGTATTCGTTTATTAAGCGTGGCCTACCGGACCGATAATTAATCAGTTTATAAGACAGTCTGACAGTCAAATTAAAAATCACAAAATTAGGTTATTTTATTATTACAGATTACGGATTATATTCAAAATATCATAACCTGATAATATTTCTTTTTCAATAATAGGAAATAAAGTTACTCTATGACGTTTTTTTACAACAAACAACCTTCGTTCCAAATTATTTCCATTTACTACATAGTTCAAATACCCAAGGCCTTTCTAGCATGCGACCATAATTTCCATTAGATGTAAGCAAATAATTAACTTAATGTATTTGATTTTCTTGATCAATGGACAGTGATCACTATCAGAATTATTGGAGTCACATACTAAATTCAATTTTCGCTCTATAGATCACATATTAAACGGATACCAAAATTAATTCATCCTAGGCCCTAGCGCTAATTACTAAAAGAAAAATGGTTAAATACTAAAACGGTAATAAGGTGTACAGTTGGTATTGAATAAACTTGGAGACGTATTTAGATATTTTGTGCCCTCGGTAAGAAAAAGTCATACCCCCACAACCATAGCTTTTTATCAGCAGAAAAACTTACAATATTAAATCAAAATGCTCTCCAAAATTTAATGCATGAGGCTCAAACCCCTTTGCCCTAAATACGTCATTGAATGAACCTCATAATTGAGAAGTAAGTCACTGAAATGTATGTTATAAATTTGAATTCAACGAGTCATTGTACATGAAAAACAAGTCTGAGTAAGGACAGTCAGCATATAAATATTACTAAGTAGTTAAGGCTATTTGGTCCTGATTACTATACTTAGTAAGTATATTGTGTGATATAATATTTATTATTTATGTTATTTGTGTGCTATAAAAAAAATTATTTTTTTATTATTAGTAATACATTAAGTTTTCAATTAAAGCCAAAAACATGGTTATTAAAAATATCATTGAATATTTGTGTGTAAAAAATATAATAAATAATATTTATAAAAGTTTCAAGTACCTACGAATATTTTTTAATAACAACAAAGTAGGTAACTAAAATTGTTATTCTTTGTTTAAATGTAAACATCTACAAGACTACAATCGTTCCGTTTATATTTAAATTTAAAATGTCTATAAATAAAATTGTGCTCACTATACTGCAGGCACGTCTAATACATTCAAATTGTTGTATGATAACTAGTTTAAATTTAACAGTTGTCACAAATGTACAAATCGTAACTGTGGTGCTGAACTCATATTTCATGTGAAGCGATCACTTCACTTGGTTCACTTCTTAAATGGATTGGTGGGTCGTTGGTGAATGGGTATATGCATTGCTATATTCAGTGGTATAGGCAGGGGCGACTACAAGGGGGGGGGCGAATGGGGCAGTCGCCCCTTCCGTGGCTTTTTTTTTTTACAAATTTATATCAGAGTTGGAAAATAAATAAAAGTTATAAGATATGTTATCATTTCGAAATAAAACAAATGTTATCATATTGATGGTACAAATAGTATGGTAGTAGGTTGGAATATTATTAACTTTTTTGGAATTTTCTTTATGGAATTAGTTTTAAAAAATCTTTAATTTTAGAGTGGGTTGTTTTAAACTTTTAATTTTTAAATAGAAATATTTAAGAATATTATTCTTATAAATTAAATTTAAATTCATAAAAAAATATCCTTATAGATTTCTGGTATTAAAAATAGGGACTGTCGTCTAAAAATCAAAAGTTGATACTCAATTAGGGAAAATATAATTCTTCTAAAATATTCAAGATTTATATATTTGAATTTATTTTCCAAAAGAAAGTTCCAAATAAAGTTAATACTTTTTTTAATAATGAGTGTTATGTGTGAAAAAATATTAAATATACATATTTTTATATTTTAGGATTTTGTGCATAGTTTTTTTTTTGCTTTATTATTATTTCCTTGCTTTTCTATACTAATTAGATTGAAAATTTGGTTGAGAAATCAAATGGTATACAAGCACGCTTAACTGGTTTGGCACGAATGAATATTCATAGTAAAATTCCTTTAAACACCAATAATATAATTGATCGGTTTGCCAAATCTAAACACAAAATTGATTTTTTTCTTTCATGAATTTATTTACTGTGACTCTATTTATAATAAAGAAAATTTTGATTTTAATTATTTCAATGTTTTTTTATCTATAGCCACGCCTACGTTTTATATTTACATTACTCACCCTGAGTGAAACCAGATAAACTACCTAGTAATTATTATATATATATATAAATATATAAAAAATCGGGTAAGTGGGTATCGCTCTGCTGTATATTAGGGGGTGGGGTGGATCTCAGACTATGGTAAGTTAAATTTGAATGCAATGATAGGTATCATTGAATACGAAAAACCATTCTGAACGAAGATGATTTGTCAGTTTAGGATATATTATATTTAAATATTGTCATATATTCTATTTTTAAACAAATAGTATAGTTTTTATATGTTACTATAGTTACTTTATAGTATCTTTTTATTAATAAAAATAGTATTTGGCAACATACGCATAATGAGAGTATGAAATTTAATTTAAATTTTGAAATATTTCGTATAAATTCGAACTTTAAGCACTTATAAAAAAAAATTGTGACTAACGATTTCGGATTTTTTTTTATCACTTTAAGAAAAACTTATAAGAAACCTTGTATTAAATTTTCAAGATTTTCTGGCCCCCCAAAAAATTTTTATCGGCATTTGAAGAAAAAAAACTTAGAAAAGTCGAAAATTTCAATTGTCTATAAGTAGCTTAAAAATGGTCGAAATATTTTGAAAAATTAACTGTAAAGAGATAACCATAATATAAATATTTGGTGAAAATTTCAAGTATTTACAATAATTCGTTTTTGAGTTACAGTAAAATCAAAAAATCGATTTTGTCGAAAAGTGGTTTTTCGTAAAATTGCCATTTTTCTGTCATTTTTTTTTTTGTTTTTCTCGATTTTTTTGAAAACTATTTGAAATTGTTTACTTTTTACCCCCCAAAGTACCAAATAGATGAATTTTCATATTTAAAGAGGGGCTGAAGTCAAAAATCGGAGCATTATTACTGCTCCAAATGTTGTCGTCAGACACAAAAAAAAAAACACACATCATTGTAAAATTAATACATTCATCACTCCGTTCAGAATCTAAAAGTATGATAAAAGGGTCTAGGGACGCCACTGGGTATAAGTGAGTTATAGAAGTTAATAGGTTTGTTAATAAAGTTATATCTATTATAATTGATGCCTGATAGCGTGAAACCTAGAAGTTAGAAGTCATATAGATTATAGACAACAACTTTAGATTTCGCTTTACAAAAAAGTCTGAGTTCGGCACCACTGAATCGTAATTCGTAGGTTGTAGGTACTTACCATGTTCTAACAATTACTGAAGTTTATGTTTATACCAAATAACAAAAATTGTTAAGTGCATAATAGGCACTTAGACGTAATAGTTCGTGGAATACAAATATACAATTGAAATTACTGATGAATAATAAGTTGTCTTGAGATTGGGAATTGAGATATCTGAGATACCTATGGGTATTATTTTTTGACGATGGCTAGCAAAGTGGTGAATAATGCTTACCGTACCTAAATACCATATCATAGAAAAATAAATATAAATGAAGATAATCTATCAATTATTTGCTATAAGAAGATGATAGATGACATAATATTATTATCCTTATAACCTTATTTGCTCTAAATAGTCACCAGTTCAGTTCACCACTCAGAATCAAACCACAGAATAACATCAAACATCAAACAAACTTTCATTCATAACAAAACACAGAAATAGAATAGATATAATTATTATCTATATCTGTGTAACAAAAATAAAATTATCATGTTTTTTTTTTTTATCAATATTAGCTAGTAGTAGGTTATCACTTATCAACCATCAACATTCAACGTCAAATCCACAACACACAGTATTTAAAAAAAATTATTATTATTAATTATTTTTTTATTTTAGCAATATTAAGCATCTACCTATTAATTAATCGATTTTGTCTCAAGTGCGCATATAAGTTAGTTGTTTGTGTAACAAATGTTATCCAAAGAATGACATAATCTCTAATTTTATGACATTTTTTCGTTCAGTATATCGTCTGTTCTCCACAATGAGCAAACCTCAAGTCGTTTTCGTCCTTGGAGGCCCAGGTGCGGGTAAGGGTACGCAATGTTCCAACATAGTATCCAAATTTGGATTTGTTCACCTATCTGCTGGTGACCTGTTGCGTGCAGAACGCAGTAAACCAGACAGTATGTTTGGAGAATTGATTGACACTCATATCAAAAACGGTACAATTGTCCCAGTAGAAATCACATGTAAACTAATTCAAAATGCAATGGAAGCATCAGCAGCTAATCGATTTTTAATTGATGGATTTCCACGAAATAGAGACAATATGATTGGCTGGGATACCACGATTGGAGATCAAGTTGATCTTTTATTTGTACTATTTCTAGAATGTCCTGAAAATGTATGTATAATAAGTATATACTAGTATAGAAGACTAATTATATTGAAAAAATTGTACCAATATTAATTTTTATTTTATATAGGTATGCATAGAACGTTGCATGAAAAGAGGTGCTGCTGGAAGTGGTCGTGCTGATGATAATTTAGAAAGTTTAAAAAAGAGAATTGTCACATTTGTGAATGATTCTATGCCAATTATAGAATATTTTAAAGAAAAAAACTTAGTAAAAAAAGTTGAAGCAGGAAAAAATGCTGAAGATGTATGGTCCGATATTATTGAATTATTCAAAAACATTTGAATAGAGAAACAAAACTTCATTTAACTTATTAGACAATTTCCTAAATATGGTAGATTAAATCAATTTTATTCTTGCACTATCCAAACAAAAGTAATTATTTTATAATATTATGTATACCAGTGATTTAAGATATTTAGATTAGTGTCTTAATCAGTTTTTTTTTTATTTTATTGAACCATCCAATAAAAATATATTAACATGTAACATTAATTTGAATTATATTGATTGATTCCAATTCCCATTAACCTATTCATCCTTCAAATTTAATATTTTAATAATTTTTAATAATTTTATATTATGCATAATTTTACATAATGCAGTGGCGTATTTTGGGTATTTTTTGAGGGGGGTGTCCTGATTCCTGGCAATATTTTATCTCCACAAATATTTACATAGTTTCATCAAAAATTCATACCTATTATATCTGGTATTAGATTAAATATATATTAGGTATTTAATTTGTATAAAGCAGTTTTAAAATATTTTGTCATCCGTTAACAATATTTTGCAAAACTTCAGTAATGAAGAGAACTAGAAAAAATTGGGGGGGGGGGGGGGGGTTTAACCCCCAGGACACCCCCCCTAAATACGCTACTGACATAATGTAATAACTAACAAAATTACTTAAAAAATTGCAGAAAATGTTTTTGTAATAATTCTCTAAAAATATCAACTATTATAATATGATTACTATTATTATTACTATTATTACTATAATTTTTTAAGATAAAGCAACTAAAACAAGAAATTTTTATTTTAGTTTTTGCATGGTACAAAGTTATAAAACACAACATTATAATTAATATTTTACTATTCAAATATTAACATAGTATTAATGTTTGATTTTATTGACAAGAGCACTCGCAGTGGGGGAGTGACCATTGCCTATACTGGGAATTTTTTATAATTATTGTTAATTTTATGTCACGCATATTACATTATTAATAATATATAATATTATAACATACTTTTATTGAGATTTATTTATGAAGTTTAGTAAAAAATATAATTTTGAATGTTTTTATTTATTTATATATTTCAACAGATCATAATATGATCCAATTACAATAATTTAGTTCAACGTTATAAACAATAATAATAATACAATACACAATATTTAAATACAAAAAAATTCTGTTTACATATTAAATTATTTAATAGAATTAAAGTTAAACAAATCAATTTTTAAATCATTAGCTATTAACATTATCCTATTCAAAGGAGAAGCAGAAGCATAATTTGTTTTATATGTTAAAACATAAAACATAGTGATTGATCTAGTTCTATACTGAGGTACATAAAATTGAAAGAACCTAAAATAAAATCTTTATATTAGTTTACAATGTTTACTGCATGTTGCTTAAAATTATAAAATCTCTAGAGTCCCGATTTCAATGGAATTTAATTTGGTCTAGAATTTTGATCTTGCTCCGGGTGGGATTTTTATCCTGTGGGCGCACTTGTTTATTGGGAATAATTTAATTGTATTAAACATTACAAAAAAAAAATATGATTTTAATCATTAAGTTAAGAATTTTATATTTAATCATCAAGACTATGAATTCAATTTATTTGTGGTTTTTCTGTTACCTTGATAGAGAAATTAAGTTTGATCAAAATTGTTGTATGTTAGGACTACATTTAGAATATTCCATTTTTAGTTTTATAAAGGTATATTTTAGACAACAATTTTGTAATTATTAACGCAAATTTTTTTATTTAAATTAAATTTTGTTTGTATATTTTGGGGTTTTAGTTCAAAACTTCAAAACTGTATGAAATTTTAAGATC
Organism: Schizaphis graminum; assembly: GCA_020882235.1. Classification (NCBI taxonomy): domain Eukaryota; kingdom Metazoa; phylum Arthropoda; class Insecta; order Hemiptera; family Aphididae; genus Schizaphis; species Schizaphis graminum. The sequence goes on from CM037034.1 coordinate 42,362,706, forward strand.
AATAATTTTATTGCAGTTATTAGTACATTATTATCAGAGTGCTGATAATAATAATTCTTTCTAATTAACAAATGTATTGAATACAATTAATTTTTATTATTAAATCTTAATTCCTACTTATAGTTACCTATACATTATTATGAACTTAATTTAAAATATACCTTATGGCTTAGATTATGACTGTAAATTCAAAAAAAAAAAATAATTTTAAATTTTGATAAAAATAATAATATAATATATTTTGTCATGATTATGATTAACTTGACTGTGTAAATCTCTAAATTAGGAATTTTCAGTTTTTTATTTATTAGCATGTTTGGTTTTCTTATTTATAGATTTTTAATGAACACCCAGGGCCGTCCCAAGGTTTTTCGGCGCCAGGGGCAAATTAATTTGGGGGCCCTTCGACCATAATAATAAAATATGATAAACAAAATACAAGACTGTTTGGGGGCCCCCTAAAAATATTACAACAATGGGGCCTGGGGCAAAATGGTCCCATTGCCCCCCCCCCCTCTGAACGGCCCTGGGAACACCCATTTATAATTTATATATTTTAAGGAACCTAACAGTTATATGAATGATTTCAATAAGCAATATAAATAAAAAATAAAAACAAGAGATAAAAGAGTGTATTATTAAATTGTCAATGTTTATTACAATGCAATTGAAAATCCCCTCCAATAAACATAAAATTCTAACCAGACACCTACAATCGTATACAAGTATACTAGAAATATGTAGCGATGAATGGTAAAAGAAACCACGATTTTGTTTTTTTTGAAAATTTACCATCACTAGAGAACGTAGACACGGAACAATGTTCTATACTCCATTCATAGAAAAAATATGAATAGGTATATAACTGTGGGTAAATACCGATTCACTTTCACCTTTTTCACTTACTAAGTTACTTTTACCCACGATTAAAGATATCTTTAATCGTGCTTTTACCACAGAACAACAAACATGTTGCATATTGCCATTGCCTAATTCAGTAATGCCTAGTGCTTACTGCTTATGAGTATACATTATATATAACGACCATTGATAATAGAATTACAAAAGATATCTTTTAAATTCTTAGACTGTATTCATGAACCCTTGATTTAAGATATACCCACATGTCCGTGGAATGACTGGAATGTGGAAATACCTTTCTAATCGTAATTCGTGAATTCGTGACGTACCGTCCTGTATGGCTGTATCCCATTTTTCTATGATAGGTATTGCCGTGAACCATAGACCGTACACTGTGCGCATTATACATTATCACTGCTTAAGATATATATACATCTTAAATCGTGCTCTTTACAACTGTATAGCCGTGCGTGGAAATTGTAAAATGGGCCCTACGCCCTAACATCAAGGTTAATATAAATATTATTATTATTATTTATATTAACCTTGTGTGGCCTAACATGACTATTTAGTCATGGGAGCCTATTGCCTAAGATATATCTATGACTCGTGAGACCACTTATACCACTGAGGCACTGACACCATGGTAAATAGATAAAAGTATAAAACTATTTACTGACCACTGAGCCCGTAACGTGAACATCGCGGTTTAAGATATAAAAGGTATATCTTAGTCCGTGTCGTGAACTCTGAACTGTACACATCCCGATTTCCCGAGATAATCTATAATGCTGCAGCAGCTGATCGAGAATGTATTAAAAACATAGACCAGCTGTCCTATTAAGCTGATATTATTATATCTATGATTAAAAAAGTGTTGTGGCTCCACTGTGTGTGTTATCTTATAATTCGTGGTCAAACTGTAAACTGTTAAGTAACCTCAAACGATAATTTTGATCAGTCCTTTTCGTTCATGTTGATTTTGTTTACTTCTCGAGTATTTCAGATTTTGACTTGAAGAAACTACAATCATGGTGAGTATCCAAATTTATCTTAATAATCCTATGGTTTTAGAATAAAATATCGATTCTTAACGTTAAACGTTAAACCTTTTTACGTAATGGAGGAATGACAATCGTTCAAACGTATCTATTTTTTAAAGGCGGCGTCATCATTTATTAGCCATATCTTGCCCGACTATAAGTTCTGTTCGCTTTATAATGTATAATATGTTTTGTAAATTAGGGTCGTGTCAGGACGAAGACTGTCAAGAAGGCTGCCAGAGTCATCATCGAGAAGTATTATACTCGATTAACATTGGACTTCCACACCAACAAAAGGATATGTGAGGAAATCGCAATCATCCCCACAAAGCCACTGCGTAACAAAATCGCTGGGTAAATACTAAATATGATACTTTTAGTATAACGTTTATCAAAACGGTACTTCAGGCATTTAATTATTAATAAAATGTAAATACATTTTAAGATTTTCTATTATTAACCAATAATTTCTGACTTCGTTGGTTTTTTTTATACCCTAGTTTACTATTAATTATTAATATTTTGTGTCATTTATAACTTTATTAAGGTATAGATTTTTACACCATTTAATTAAACTTAATTTGGTTATAATAATCTCTTGAGTTTTATTTTATTTCTTTTTACAAATCAGCTACTACATAGATTCTATAGAATTCCTTCATTATATCTGATATCTGATTGTTTTCGTTAGGTGATTGCTACACAGTATTTCTGTGTAATCGATACATTTAATTCAGCCTTCATTAGATAGTTGTATCTCATAAGTTATGTATAACTAAGGTTATATTACTCTGACATATCGGTTTCCATCTTAGACTGTTATAAATTACTTAATTCTGAATTACAATTTTCTTTTAAATTATGATCATTTAATTAAATATTTTAAAAGATTTTATTCCATAATGTTATGTTTCACTCAAATACTTGTATCAGAAATACCAAAAAAAAAAGTAATTTTTTTAATATATTGTTGAATTATTCTATATTACCTAACCCTAGCGTTTTTAAATGAATGCAGTTATTATACAGAACAGCAATCTTTTCCAATACCAAAAAATATCAATCTTATATTTTTATTATTGTTTTATTAATTTTTTTTAAATCTTTTAATTATAGATTTGTTACTCATTTAATGAAAAGATTGCGTACAAGTCAAGTTCGTGGTATTTCTATAAAATTACAAGAAGAAGAGCGTGAGAGAAGAGATAACTATGTACCAGAAGTTTCTGCTCTTGAACAAGATGTTATTGAAGTTGATACTGAAACTAAAGACATGTTGAAAATGCTGGTTTGTTTTTGTTTTTTTTTTTTAACTTATTTATAATATATAGTTAGTTATATTATATTATTTTTTATGTAGGATTTCCAAAACATCTCAGGATTACAACTGGTCCTCAGCGGAACCCAGTACCCCAAGAGGAATTAAAATATGTGACAACCGTTATAACAACTTATGATTCAGTAAAACAATTTTTCCAAACATGTTATTATTTTTTTATTTTAGCTATAATTCCTTATGACTAGGGTTGCCATCCGTCCCGATATATCGGGACTGTCACCGATATTGAGCTCTCTGTCCCGACGTCCCGACAAAAGACTAAAATGTCCCGATTCATGAATCCCAAACAAAAAAGATTTTTTTTCAATTTGTTAATTTCTGACGAAACCGGCGTGCTTCGAAGCGCTCCTATAGCCATATGCGTTCTCTCGTGGTGCGGACTTTAGAATCCAATTAAGTTTTTATCACAATCGTTAATGTTATCGATTCATGGTATTTATTAATAACTTAATAACGTAGGATTCAGTCAGTCGGCCAGTCGCTTTATTTACTCGACGACGTGCGGTACGATTTTTTCTTTTGTGTAAGTGCGTAATTTTAAATAAATCTACAAAAATGTCTAAAAAAAAAAAAAAAAGCTCTATTCTTATTTCAAAATTGAGTATTTTTATACACTCTATCCTAGAATTCCTAAAACGTCCCGACGAGACTCTAGTCAAATATGGCAACCCTACTTATGACATCTTCCATTATAATAAATTAAAAAATTGAAACGTACATTTTCTAAAAGCAATTAAGTGAAATTTTATTTGCAACACATCTAAAAAATATAAATGTATATATTTCATACTTCTAAGTTCTAATACCAGGAATATATGCTTATTTATATGAACATATTTCTTAAATTACGGTTATACCCATTTAAGTTTGAATTCTAAATTTAGGATACTGTCTTGTTTCATAATTTTCAAAAAATACCAATTCTGTACATGTTAACTGATGAATACTAATCGTGGTTCTATTTCAAGGAAACTAAACATTCCTAAGGAGGTCTAAAGATAACTACATTAATTCTGATGGAGTGGTCGTTATGGAAAGCTAAATACCATATGAAGTATACAAAAAAATAATAATAGTTTTTGTTAGGCCATAGTGTCTTATTCGTTATATTGGTGAACAGTAAAATTTATACAAATTGTATTAATATTTTTAAACAAAAATAAAATTGAAATTTGCTAATCATTTTTAGAAATGTTAAAATGGATGTTGCATTTGTCCAGCTTCTAATATAACTACTTCTCTTTGGTAGTATTTTTCATATATTTATCAGTTTGCTTATTTAATTTAAATCTTATCTTTTTACTAAATATTTTAATCTCAATACATTTTAATAATAAATTATTTTAAATAAGGTAAATTTTACCATAATGTTCTTTAGCTGTGTTAATTGTTTCTCTTAAAATATTTTTGTTTTATTGTAACAAATTATGGATAGGTATTTGCTATGAGCAATGGATGTGTTGCAAAAGTCAAGTTATTGTTAATTGCTTACGATTTAACAGTTCAAGCAATTGCACATAATAATATTATTCATAAATGGTAATAATGGTATCATAAATATTTAAATAATGTTTGTATAGTATGTATTATTATATTACATAGTATTTTAGGTGTGGTGAGTACTGCCCACAAATCAAGATTGAAATCTTAATTATTCATGGTACTATCTGTAGATTCTATTTAGTTAAATATTCATTCGTTTATTTTGTTAGTGTAGCTATACAAACTTACAGAGACAATATACGTAGGTATTAATTATATAAATAATATATGCAGGTTCGCCCGCAGAAATGTAGTTCAGGGGGGCAAAAAAATTGTAAGTACCTAAATACTTATAGGTAAATTTACCGCTACATCTTTCATCTACTCATATTTTGCAATACTATCAATAACATATTTTTTAAAAATTAAAACTTATTTAAGTTAATATAAAATTACACGTTTACACTATTAGTTCTAATATTTGTAAGAAAAAACATAACAAAGTTTAAGCAAAAACTTAAGTTTAAACAACTTTATTTGATAAAATTGATTTCATATTTTATTATTTTATTCAAAAAGTAATGGCAATCTCCTTTTGTTTGAAGTAAATAAATTAATTTAATTAATTACTTTGACTCGTCTGCGTTAACAGACAATCTGTAGGAACGTACCAAAAGTGAAAAAGTGACTTAGCGATTGAAAATAATCGTAATGTCTTTTTCACGATTAAATAATAAATACCTCCTACATGACTTGTTAGATACAAGGATTGTCGAATAGTTGCTGATTATTATAGATCAGCTTTATGTAAAATACTTCCAATTTTGTAAATGACACGAAAAATCTCAGGGGGGGCACTGCCCCCCCCCCCCCTTCCGGGCGACCCTGGATATATGTTTAATCTTTCCAAATTAAAGTAATGACTTATTATAGTACAATGACAAATTTTTGTATGGGAACTAGTATTAGTAAAGCATTATTTATATCAAAGTATATAAATTATATAAGTCTTTATAGCACCACATTGCCGTGTTATTAGTTATTACAAAATTAGATGTTTCTTTTATGATAAATTACTGCTTACTTGACTTGGTAAAATACTTTTTAAAAGTATTCCAAACATTTATTTTTAGTAGATTTAAATTTCAATAACAGAAATAAATTTTTTTTAATTCAGGTTTATTAGTGAACATTGACCAATCTATTCATTATAAATTATATTTAAATTATAATATTATGTGATTCATTTAAGTAATTAAGTGGGTAACTTTTTTAGTAAAACCTAATAAAGGAACATTATACTCACAAAAAAAAAAACTATTGATTAACAGTTAATACTTAAATTTAATATAATTAATATTATTATAAAATTAGTACAATAATCAACTACTTGAATCCTATAGCCAAGTTGCTGAGGCTTAAATAATAATAATAATTACAAATTCAACGTTTCAAATTGGAAATTACATTATCCACTAAAAATAGTATAAAACAAAATAATATATTACTATAAAATGTTTTGAATAGAAATATACACAGATTATAGGTGCTTATATGGTTATATACAAATTCAAAATCAATTTCTAGATAGAAGAAGTAATACAATTATTTTTAGTGTGATTGGACAGAAAAAAGTATTCAAAATACTATACTAAATACTTTTGAAAAAAAGTATTCGGAATACTACCAGAGTTTAATGTACTTACTAATTACCAAACACAAGCAAGGCATACTATATGCTACTACAGTATACCTATTAATGCAATCTTGTTAAGTACTTGAATAAAAGTATTCAAATATATATTCTAATTAAATTTGAAAAAAGAACTTGGGTACAGTTTTTGAATATTTTTTTGATAGTATCTGTATTTAAATATTTAAAATCAAAAACTATTTTTAAATACAAATTGTGCTACATTTTTATTTATAGATCGTTCATCGTTGTATATTGGTACAATTTAATATTTGTAGAGGCCTGAATTATATCCATTTCCTTTCATACAGTCCATCGATTTCCTAATAAAATTGGAAATACCTTTATTTTAAATAGTCGAATTACGTATTATAAATTTAAAAAAAAAAGTATTTAAAAACATCTATAAAGTATAAATATTTTTTAAAATTATCTATTACAATTTACAAGGCTATATTAATTATAACTTAGTTATAATATATCATAACATATGTGGTGTCTACTGACTCTATATACTGATTTACTAACTACTGTCCCTACCTGGGGGAAGGCAGCATAACTAATTTTAAGTAAATTTACCCACTCATATTTTCAGTGATGCATTTCATAGAATGATAATATGAATCATGATATGAATAATATGATGCACCGATGCAGTGTCACTGTATCTGTTATACACTCATACGTACGATCTTAAATCATATATGATCTAAGCCCACGATTATAAAGTTCTTTATAATCGTGATTCGTAGTCACGTTGTACAATGTACTATGTAGTGTGTAAAAATCATAGATAAGTATATAGAATGTACAATGTACTTCTTAAATCGTGATCGTGCTCACGGCAATATATCTATTATAGCCGTGTCGTGCTCATACGTCAGTTACCACACGGATATGATCTATTATTTGATTATCAGTTTATTACCATAGATGAGTAGTATGACATTATCACAAAATAATAAATATCAATTTATCTAACTAGACATATACGCCATCTATCAGTATACAAAGGCTATACAATTATAACCAATGATATCAAGTCATATTCTCATAATTTACCCTGATCAGGTATGTCACGTTTGCAGTATCTGAATTTGAAATTGGTCATCAGACAAATACTTACTACTGGAGAAACTTGTATCCTAACTCGTCCGTCTGCTAGCACACGACATTACTCAAAGTTGAGTAACTGGGGCACGAATAAGTCAGCTACCCACGTGAAAATCATCAACTATCATCCGGAAGCTATGGCGGATCCACAAGTCGAACAAATTTTGGCTCCTCTAAGAGAGGCTGTGAGGAAACAAGTGAGTAGCCGGCCCATAGAAAGATTTTTAAAAAAATACTAACCATCTAATATAGCATTGTGTGCGATTTTATTTGCTTCTGGTAGGGTCTCATTGTAAGATCGATGAAGGAATCAAATGCCTCAGATTTGGAAGTGAAAAAGGCAGTTGGAGAGTTGAAAGCATTGAAGAAACAATTAGACGATAAAGAGCTAGCTTTGCAACCACCCTCAGAAACATTTAATAGGTCTAAATTTGCAGACCTTATGATACGTAGATTTTTTTATGACCAATCTTTTTCAATTTATGGAGGTATGTCAAGAGTGATGGAAAAATAATTCATAATTTTAACCTTTTTGTGTAATACAATACTATCTAGGTGTTGCTGGATTATATGATTTTGGACCAATGGGTTGTGCGTTAAAATCAAATATTTTAGAACAATGGAAACGTTTTTTTGTTCTTGAAGAACAGATGCTTGAAATTGATTGTTCAATGCTTACACCGGAACGAGTTTTAGAGTAAGACTTTATTTCAGAATCTGTCCTGCATATAATGATTTTTGTATTGTTATTCTTTTAAGGACTTCAGGACATGTAGAAAAATTTGCTGATACCATGGTGAAAGATAAAAAAACTGGAGAATGCTTTAGACTTGACCATTTAATTAAGAATCGCTTGGAAACTTTAATCAAGGATAAAAAACAAACTGTTGAAGTTAAAGAAGAATGCAAAGATATTATAATTAAATTAGATGGTATGACTACAGAACAAATGTCTGATATTGTAAACAAATTTAACATGAAATCACCAACTACCGGGAATGATCTTTCTGAACCCGTTGATTTTAATCTTATGTTTGCTACCCAAATCGGACCTACTGGAGACCAAAAAGGGTTTGTATTTTTGGATTTAAAAATAAATTTTAAATTATGAGACCTATTATAATATATACTTTTGGATAGATTTTTAAGACCAGAAACTGCACAAGGTATATTTGTTAATTTCAAACGTTTACTTGAATTTAATCAAGGGCGATTACCATTTGCTGCTGCTCAAATTGGTAATGCTTTTCGGAATGAAATTTCTCCTCGATCTGGTTTATTGAGAGTTCGGTAATTAAATTGTTTTATTTAACAAAAAAAAAAGCAAGTTTTAGTTTACAAAATGAAATATATTGATCTTAGGGAATTTACTATGGCTGAAATTGAACATTTCTGTGACCCAAGCGACAAATCACATTCAAAGTTTATTGACGTAGAAAATACTACAATGAAGTTATACAGTGCTTGTAATCAAATGGATGGACAACCTCCTGTTGATATTACAATTGGTGAAGCTGTATCTAAAGTAAAAATTATAAATTACATTAGACAAATTATCTACTGAATTAGTTATTAATACCAATGTTTATTATCAGGGTATGGTTGCTAATCAAACATTGGGATATTTCATGGCTCGTATTTACATGTTTATGATGAAAATTGGAGTGACCAAAGAAAAACTAAGATTTCGACAACACATGTCAAATGAAATGGCTCATTACGCTGTTGACTGTTGGGATGCTGAGTGTTTAACTTCTTATGTGAGCATTTTTCATTAATTTATGTTTAAAGTCAAATGTGTTTAATACCTAACTATAACAACTATAAATTATTTTATACATATTTCACTAGGGTTGGGTAGAGTGTATTGGTTGTGCTGATCGATCAGCGTATGACCTCAGTAAACACGGTGAAGAAACTAAACAAAGATTAGTTGCTGAAAGGAAATTGCCAGCACCAAAAACAATTCAAGTTACAGGTAAATATTTTTTCTATAAATATAATTTGTGATTAAACCTTGAGACTATGCTTTTTTTAGAATTGGAAATGGATAAAGGTTTGATTGGTAAGACGCTACGCAAAGATTCCAAAGAATGTGTTGAAAAATTATCAAAATTATCCATAAACGAAGTTAAACAATTACATGAATTTATTGATAATGGGTAATATATTTTTAAGATGCTCAAGACTATTTTACGTGTAGTTTATCTATAAACAATAAAAATGTTTTTATAAACAATTTTTTTATTTTTTACTTTTAGAAAACCAGATCCAACTACTGGATTAACATTGTGTAAAATTGGTAATAAAGAATTCTCGATCAATAAAGAAATGATCCCTCTCAAATCGTATTCAAAAACTATACATGTTGAAGAAATTGTTCCTAATGTAATTGAACCATCATTCGGTATTGGCCGAATTATTTATACTTTGTTAGAACATACATTTAAAGTTCGGGAAAAAGATGAGCAAAGAACGGTAAATATATTACAATTGTTCAAATAATTAATGAATAAATAAATTATTCATAAATTTTATTTATTTTCAGTACTTATCATTGCCACCATTAGTTGCACCTTTAAAATGTTGTGTTCTTCCATTACTTGACAATGATAAGTTTACACCATTAGTGTCAATGTTGTGTAAGTATTATAAAATAATAATAATATGTAATTTAACTTTCTAATGATTTTTAAATTATATAATGTAATTTATTTTTAGCTAAAAACTTATGCCTGAAAGGTGTATCAAATAAAATTGATGATTCAAGTGGATCAGTAGGACGCCGTTATGCAAGAACTGACGAGATAGCAGTACCATATTGCATTACAGTAGATTTTGATTCACTGGTTGAACCACAATCAGTAACCATTCGAGAAAGGGATTCTATGGAACAAATACGAGTACCTGTAAGAAAAACAACAGTTTGATAAACAGTAAATTGTTTATATTTATTTACATTACTGTTATTATTTATTATTTTAGGTGTCTGAAGTTGTGGATTTGGTACACAATTTATCACAAGGCAATATTGTTTGGAATGTAGCTAAAGTTAAGTACCCTATATTTGAGTCTCAACAGACAAATGAATAATGTAATTTAAAATTAAAACAAACATTAAACTTATAAGTTATAAAACTACATTTCAGAAATAAAATATAACTTTTTACGTGCAATAGATGTACTTGTATTTATATTTTTACAATGAATTTTCTTTGAAAATAAAATATCAAAATTGGTGTATTATACATGTAATATTCTATAACATTCATTACACTGTAATCTGTGTTAATTTCAAACTTAAAAGTGTATCTCGGGTTGATCAATTGAGTTACATCATAATATCAAAACATATAACATATGTAAAAGGTTTATGTGTACTGAACTGAATTCCAGTGATAATCTTTAATTTTTATTTAGATAAAATTTCTCTCTCTCTCTCTCTTTCTCTCTATTAGCTGCTTAAGAAGCCATTGAGGCTCATGGCTATAAAACAAACTTTTATCTCTTTCTGTCTATCCCTAATTATCTTAGTTCCATTTTGATTTTGACAATCCATCTCTACTTCGGTTTTCCAATCAATCTCTTACCTAGAGCTTATAGTAGATAAATTGTCATTGATTTAGTCCTTAATACATGACCGAGCAAACTCAATAATCAATATCTTTTATGTAATTGATTTTCCAAATAATTCCTCTGCTTTAATGTTAGATCTAATTTTGTATGTTAGAATCTCTTCATTTTCTTTTTGGTCCATTATCTATCTTAGGAATTTTTTCTTCATGGCAGTAAGTTTTGTTTGAAGATGAATTGTGTTATCTATTTATTTAGTGTGCTTCCACTGCACATTACAGTTAGAAAATTAAATTATAAATTACAAACACATACAATAATCAGTGGATTTAAACTTAACCTTTGCTTAAAATACTTATATATTTTTTTTCGCTGACAGTATTCCATACCACTTATTTCCTCGTCATTGGGTATTTGGTGTGTATGTATTGCACACAAATGATAGTGTTTTGTTATATATGTACAGCTAGCTGATATATTGAAAATTTGTTATTAGTATACTCTGTTCAAAATTAAATTAACATCAAACAGAGACTAGTTTTTTTTAGGCAGGGGGCAAACAACCCTTGTTTGTCATCCCCACCGAGTTCACTAATTGTAAAATTACTATATTTAATTAGTTAAGTACATGTGCGCAATTCGGGAGCCAGGTACTTATTTTATTTTGAACAAAGTATACTTATTAGTTATTACTAAGAATTTGTGGTCGTAAAAAAATTAGATGGACAATTATATCTGATTGCTGCCAAGTCTATAAATGAAATTTTTAGAAAGAATGTTGAGAAGTGCTAAATGTATGAAATAAGAGACTAAGAGAAACATTCTTGATTCAAATTTGTCATAGTTTATGCAGTAAGGTGAACAAAATGGACGAGATCTGTTGAATGCAAATAGGCAATATTAAAAAAAGTAGGAGTTAGAATTTTGGCTACTTGCATGATTTAATTTATTTTTATTAATTGGAGTTTAGCTATTTCTTTATTACTTAAAAAATCCATTATTTGTTTGAGTGTGTATTATTTTATATTATGTATAAATAAATAAAATTTTATATTTAAAACATTAAAGTATTAATCTGGAATTTAGTACCTTGTACATCAAAAATGTAAAAAAAAATAAGTAGTTAGCTAATACTTTCCATAGATAAATATTCAATTAAACAATCATTATTATTTACAAGTATATAATTTCTATAATACATATATCAATAACTTTTACATTAGTGCTTAGTACTTATCAATATTAATAAAATATAATTAGTATATTTTCACTTTTCACAGTGGTGTATTTTTTTTTTTTCAAAAACAGATGACCAATTTAAATTTCTTATAACTTATAAGAAATAAGAATCTATTAAAAATTTATAACACCTTTATTAGTGTACAATATTTGGTTAAATGTTTAAATGTCCTATTTACCAAAACAAACATGGCCTTTCACTACTTAAGATTAGATTGTAATGATTGTATTCTATATTGATATTATCATATTTGTATAATTTCAATTTAAATGCAAAACAAAAAGTACTTTTCAAGATATTCATACAGCATATTAAATGACATTTTTTTCTTTGAATCAAGTTCACTTTTTTTTTATTTTATGAATACAACAATTCAACAAAAAAAACATCCTTACAAATTTTATTTACCACAAAAAAAAATATAATGAAATTAGAATTTGTCTATAAAATTAAACTATTACATAACGTCATAACTAGATTACTATGTAACTTATTATATATCATATAGAGGTCGTGGTTGTGAACGTGTATTAGAATACACGGATATATGGTGCCCGGATACGCAAGTAAAAAATACATTAAAGCCCATTTATTTAATACCTATGTATACCCATGTATATTGTAATTTAGAATTCAGATATACTTAAAATTAAAATATTTATAATAATATAATGTCCATATCAATTTGTCTAAATATTGTCTCAAATAATTTAAACATAATTTAAATTCATAATAATTTTTTTTTTTTTGAAAATCGAATACAAAATCAAATAACAATAAAATATTATTATTATTATTATATTCTGCAGTGCTGTATCCAGGAGGGGGGGGCTTTTGAGCTTAAGCCCACCCCGAAAACAAATCTTGGGTATGGAATTAATATTCGGTGTTATTTATTATATTTACTTTTCATTATTTAAATGTATGAGTATTTAAGTTCATGCTCACGGGTATTTAGATACACAGATATTTTTAAATACATGATTATACACGGGCTTTAACCCCGTTATAGGTATCATTATCATATTGTCATATGAACCTCTATTTACTATGTGTCTATGTGATTAGTTACTTTTATTTTTTTTAAACTTAATACTGCCCTAAGTGACAGTGTCATAATCCATAATAATTAACAAATATTTTTGATCAAATATAAATGTAATTTATTGTTTATAAAATTATTATGACAATAAAGTCCTGTAAGTATTGTAGTATGAATTATTTAGTAAATTGTATGTATAATATGCTGAGAATTATTGATAAATTAAAAAAATATTTTGTAATTTCACCTTCAAAACAAAACAAAAAACATTGAAATAAAAATTAACTATTTAAGTCAGTGGTGGGCAAACTTTTTTAATAGGGGGCCACAAAGTTTAAGAAATTCTAGAGGAGGGCCATAATTATAGAAAAAATGCATTTTGGGTTAAAGTTTTGAATCATATTATATTATAAAAACATGACACTTTTATACTATACAGGCCATATACTATTCATGTCGATGGACCCTCGGCGGGCCGGATTAAATACTTTCGCGGGCCGTACTTTGCCCATCACTGATTTAAGTAATGATTAATTAAATATCCATTATTACTTCAAATTTACTATGAAAACAAAATTGTATGGGGCTATATTATTACTTTACCACAAAAGGAAAATAAAGTATTACATGAATGAATTATAATTATAGTTATACATTTAATCAACATAAAACCAAAATTAAATACATGAATGCTACATGGTAAGCTACACAAAAAATTTAATTAAAAAGTAAAATAATAATTTAGAAAAAAAAACAATTATATTATTCAATTCATTATACACCTTAATTGGAATAGCAAAACCATGTTCACTTCAAAAGTTCAAATTGCTATTTAATACTTTTATTCAATAATACATTAAGCACTTCGTTGTCGAGATCTGCAAGGGCCCATTTATGTGAGCTAATTTCCAATGCTTCCCATTCTGCTTTAAAAGCTACTTTTGGATCCATAGGCATTGACATTGCAGCACCGGACATTTGATCTTGCATCAAACGAGATTGATCTGCAGCATTGTTTTCACCCAAAACTAATGCATAAATGCTACGAAGCCCAAATACATTCAAAAAATACCATGAAGCAGACGACACCCAAGCTGCATCTAATGAAACCAATTCAATACCTAAAAAAGAAAAAAAATTAAAACTTGTGCTTAAAGGTCAAATTACACAAATTACCTCTTTGCAACATTGGTTTGAAACGTAAAGTTAAGGGAAATGGTACTTTGGTAGTGACAAATCCTGAAAACATCCAATTGATCCAACCACCAATAACCACCATTGGCAAAACATTGGTAACGTTGCCTTTTAACATTTCAGTCATCATACTTGGATCAGGCATAGCTGTTTGAGCAGGAGCTGCTCGTTTTTGGGTCTTGAAGTAACCATTCTCTTCATTGTTAAAGTAATGGCGACGCATGTAAAACCCTTGTTTAGATATGTATCTGCCATTTTCACGTAGCATGCGTGATCTAATTAATACTTGACTATCCTGTACTTGTGTCAGCTCAACTTTTTTTTGAGACGTGATCAACAACGACACATAATGACGAATGACACCGACAAGGAATGTGATCAGTACAATTGGTAAAAACACCCAACCTCGAATATTGATGTCCAACACTAACTCAGCCATATTCTTAATTCTTAATAAGTTATATCACAAAATTAAAATAATATGGACATTAATACGATTAAAATAGTAACAAACTCCTAACAGAGATTAGACTAGGAACTCAAAAAGTTTTACACCTAAGTAATTTGATACTTGGAAATATTAAAATTTGAACTTCATTTGAATATTTGAATATTATGATCTATGTGATGAATACTCCTGATTCAATGATTATAATATGATCACGCATTCACGTAGGTATTTCATTATTTTCATTACCAGTTATCAAAATTATCGGCGAAAAGAATCTCAACATTCTCATCTATTGATATCATAGTATTATATGCTCACCAGTATGCGCGACGGTCGCATATTATGACTATGCCAAGGAACTTTAACCCGCCATTCATCAATGTTAGGATTTAGGTAAGTATATTGATTGAATTTTATTCAGTAAAAAATGCGATATTTTAAAACGTTAGTACATCACCTATTAATATTATTATAAATGTCGTGTTTTAAAATTATGCTTTCATATTTATACATTTATACATATATTAACATTACATATCCTTTTAATTTTTAAATAATGTTATTATTTTTTTAAATAAATTTGATTTTGATATCTTAAATTTAGTATCACGCACTTCTACGCGCTAATACATTATTACTTATTTATTACTATTATTTTTGTAGTTACCAAATGTCTTTCTTATTTTTAAAACGATTTTACCTTTTTTGCCTTACAATTATCTGTGTTTCTAGACTTTTTTTGTGTTTGTTATCACCTTTTTAAGCAGTAAAAACTATAAATGCTTCACAGTATTATTAGATCCATTAAGGTATTTCTAGCATCAACAGAGTTATTCACTAAAAATTGAATTATCAGAATTATTACTAACAATTAACAAATATCGTTGTATATATACATAATATATTGTATATTTATAATTTCCAAAATATTTTGATTCTTTTTGTGCTATTTATAGGCATTTGCAATTTTCGATATTGTAATATGCTCGCCCATAAAGTTTGATAATGAAGTAATACCATTGTATTATAGACTTATATAGTACTATAGTATTTATAAACAATGATAATACATATTATACTAGGTTTTTCATTAGTTGTTTTTAAAAAAGCTTAACAGATAGGTATGAATTATATGCGTTTGAATATTAAATTTTTTACGAAATTCTTTTGGTAACAATGAATACCTACTGTAAATCTATAGTTTTTTCGTCTTGAAGGATGATTCTCAGAAGATGAGAAGAAGGATTGAAATAATCAAAAGTTGTATTTCTCTTCAGTCTAGTTTTTAAAACCGATATCAACCACAATTATTATTGAATGAGCTTGACAATTTTTCTGATTTAATTAACCCAGTTTTCTTTTCCTACGTATTTACCTTTCTTTTTCGTGTTTTTAATTGCTCATTGGAAATTCGTGATATCTTAGGATATCTTAGAAATTTTGATAGTGAAGATTTATTCATTATACGATATTAAATATATTTATTATTTAATGTACCTATTATAAATTAAAATATTATGTCACTTAAAAACAACGTATACCTACGTATACGAACCAAGCACGACTAGTTAACTGGTTTTAATACTTATAGTATTGACGATATTCTTACCACAAAAAAAAAATTGTTATAATATTTGCTTACCTATTATTGTTATTTTTGTTCACAAGAAACAATAGTACATACTATATACCTTATTCATAGTACCTAATATAGTATCAACATTTTATGTACAAGCATAGAACACTAGTGTTCTATATCTTCTATGGTACAAACCACAAACTACAAGTACAACCACGATTCTAGTATATTATAATATTATATTATTAACAATTACCCAACTGCAAACTTCTGCTGTATTAATCTTCAATAAATAGTTTTTACTGCAATTTTATTTGAAACGGATTATTTTTTTAGTTATAAATTTATAACTATTAAGTATGTATGATTATGAAAGAAAAATAATTTTAAACATGAAATAATTTGTCATCTCGAGTTGTAACAAGTAGATTATACATATTATTCTGCAGCTATAAAACAATATCATAACTCATAAGTTATGGGCTATCAAATAGTAAGTAGGTACCTATAGATTGAGCATGAGAATCATATAATAACTTTATATAATACGCATATTACAATCACCGATCTATATTGCTAGTGAATTATACAATAGGAATGATAGAAATATAATGTATTATTATTTATTATATTTAAAAAATGGACGATTAAAATTATTAATTAAAAAATAATAATAAACACTAATAAGTAATAACTATCAACTAACAATATTAAACAATAATAAAACAAGTAGGTATACGAGGTATATTAGGTATCTATACAAAAAATAATTTACTTAATTTATATAATAAACATTTTAAATTGGAATAAGAACAACTGAATAGAGGCATTATATAAATGTATCACTTATGTACTATAATATATAACTTATAATAATAGTTGTCTTATTTATTATGTTGAATGATTAGGGTTTACTTGATGATGTCGAACTCGTTGAGGTTGAAGTAGATCCAGAATTACGCGGTGACCCTACTTCAGGCCTCCATAACTTAGCTCGCATTACTCCTGCGCTATTTGGACAATTTTCTTTTGTCCTCGACCAAGACAACGAATGTAATGAATATGGAGTTCCAAAAGCACCTGAAATTTAAAAAATTCTATATTACCTTCTATACCACTAAATGTTTTATGACACCAATAGATAGTTACAACTTACAAGTTACAATGTAGGATGTACGTATGTAGAACTACGTATTAGTAGCTATTAGTACGATACTAATAATATCATCATTGATACATAATACATTGTAATTTAACCAAATATAAAATTATTTTTTTCGAACAATTATTGCCCTTTTTACTGTAAATCATTAAATTGAAATTGAATTTTTAAAATGTAGTTTTGAATTATAATACATTAACATTATACATCGTGTATTATAAAAATTTTAGTCTTAGTAATAGTTTTACACAAAATATAAAAAAAATAATATTTATTCTCTTGTTTATATGTATAGCCATATAGGTATTATTGGGTACCTAAGGATTCAAAATTGGTATGAACCTACACAATTAAAAAAAGCGGGTAAGTGAGTATCGCTCTGCTGTACATTAGGGGGTAGGGTGGACCTCGGACTAGGGCAGATTAAATTTGAATGCAATGATAGGTATCATTGTATACGAAAAACGATTCTGAACGAAGATGATTTGTCAGTCTAGGATATATTATACTTAAATATTGTCATATATTCTATTTTGAAACTAATTCAAACATTTAAGTAAAAGTTTCAAGATCTTATGTTTAGTAATTTTTTAAAAATAACAAAAATCGAAAATTATTTATTAGTAAAACGTTATTTTACACGTGTATTTTTGATTTCAAATTAAAATTAAAACTTTAAACACTCGTAAAATTTTTTAAATTGAATAATCCTCAAACTTTTTTATAGTTATTCTAAGCTTAACTTATGGACAGCATAGTATTAAATTTTCAATTCTTAGCTTTTGATAGTAAAATATTTATACATTTTTAACTACCAAATAGTGAAAAATATTCATGATTTTGGACAATTTTTGTCAATATTTGAACTTCAAATGCTAATAAAAAAAAATTGTGCCTATGTATTTTTATAATTTTTGAATAAAGAGTTGTTACTTTTATACATAATCAATATATATATAATATATATGGTATGTGAAAAATAAAATTAATTTAACAAAAAATTTAAAGTATGTTAGCTAGTTAGCTTACGTCATTTCGTTGTCACTGATACATACTAACTATGTATAATAGTAACTCGTAAAATATTTACTTAATTAATATTTAATAAAGTCCATATTTTTATTATTATTATGCTTATAATTGTTTTAAGTTATGAATATAATCAATATTGATTCCAAATCTATATCAAACTTATAATGAAAAAATATTTGCTATTTATTTGATGGTGGGTACCCATATATTTTTATAAAATAATAATTGTTAACTTATGGCTTATTTCAAGGAAATTATTTTAACAATATGAATTATAACTATTAATATTTTTCACTCTTACACTTATATTTTCAATAAACCATTTAAGTAAAATGTTTTTTCTTAAATTAAAAAGAATTTATTTGAAACTATGTCTAAGCACTCTAAGCTAAAGATCAATCGTTTGACCAACAAAATACAACGTGCTAAATTCTTCAATAGCCAAATAAATGATATTGTAATATTATACAAAACTAGGTTCTCAATCGTATTGATTTTTTAGATTAGCTGTCAGTTCTTTTCTAATGTGTATTCTCGATCGTTTAATAGTCGTAAGCGACCGCTATCGATATGACCACAAAAAAAAAGTGAGAATCCATAATAATTTATATTAAACAAATCGAAAATAGGCCAATGATGGTGGCGTGTTTACGCGGTAGATGAACTAGTCACGGGCCTGCCCAATTTTTATTTGCCTGTTGGCTGTTAGATTATATCACGAGTAAAAAAATAATTTTTGTTTATTATTGAATAATATTATCATACCTGTAGTGTCTTATGTAATAGAACAATTAATCTTCTCTAATAGTTATAACCATCACAGCACAGAATAAAACAGGCCAATCCAATTACTTTGGGCTTAACTCAGTGACGGTCGACGGAGATAATTTGCTATTTCCCACTGCGATGGTTATCGAAAATTTAGAAACACTCAAAAATAATAATAAATAAGTTCCTTGTAATCCGCTAATCCAACAAACCAATACGATTGAGAACAAATCCCATTTTTTTAATGATCATAGCAAATTATAACTTATTGTCGTATAGATAATCACTTATATATTTGGATTAATTAATTATCTCCCTTCCTCCAACTATATCCACCCATGCATTTTAACGTATTATTACTTATAATTATGTTATATATACTTTACTTTAATTTTTAAGTGAAACAAGTGCAAATTTTCACCCAGCATGTAAAAAAAAACATCTACATAAGTTAATATTTTGATTAAATACACATTTATTATAATATATTTCTATATTATTATTACAGACTATTATAAAGAATTCAAATCTATTCTAAGTGATCATCTACAACTTAATTTGTAAGTATTTCTTAAAAAAAAACATGGATAACTTAAAGTATATAATATATAAAAATTACTTGCAAAAATCTTGTTCAATTCAAAAACCAAGTAATTTATGCAACACATGCAAAATTATCAAAAATTGGAAAAATATATGACTCATTGATTGAATATTAGGGATTTGTATTTTATAACTAATATATTTTGTAGTTTGTGGTGGGTGGTAAGTCATCAGAAATATTTTCAGCAACACATATTTTTTTTAGGATAGCCGCCACTGACTTAAAGTATATAATATATAAAAATTTCTTGCAAAAATCTTGTTCAATTTAAAAAGCAAGTCATTTTAAACAATATTATGTGTAAATATTATACATACTATGCAATAAAGAGAAAAAATATTTCACATATGAATAATTATATTCATATAGTTACAATTCAATATTGAACTACTTTTTACACCCATGTAGGGTTATTATTTAAACAATTAATAATCATAATCCAGAAATATATTGTCTTTTATTTGAAATATTATTTTTTTGCAAAATTTTAAATCATTATAAAACACATTTTTGAAAAATAATGTATTTTATACTATTTTTATCGTTCGTGTTTTTTAGGTTTTTACTTTGATATTACAAAACAAAATATTTTTTGAAAATGTTAATTAATAAATATAAACATTTCAAAAGAGTATATTATATTAAATTATTTATTAATTTTATGAGTCTAAAACTGGGCCAAAAGTTTCCGAGATATTCCTGCCATATTATTTTCTCTTATACTAACAAACCACTTATAACGTATAAGAAACTTGATTTGTATATTATATAAAAACTGACGAAAAATAATGAACTAGGAAATATGAAATTTAAATGTATATGCTGTTTTCAAAAATATTGAAATTATAATGAAAAAAATATTTTATCATACGATATTTTGTTCAAAAAGAATGTTTTCTAATTTATTCAAATTTATTAGAAAAAAAAATTGTTTAAAAAAAAAAATGATTATGTATTAAAGATAATGTGTATACTTGTTATTTTTAAAGAATCACCCAGAAGAGATGTATACATTTTTCCAGGAAAATAAAATTGTTTTATTCTATTATGAAACCAAAAATTCTATTGAACGTTGCTGTGGAATCATTCTATTTCATAATATTGACGTACAATATGTTCATTTTAGTATGTTCTTTTTTATTTAAACATATACAATAATATTTAACTATTGCATATTATCATTGTCACTATTTATTAACGAGTGAACCAATTGTAAATAATTATACAGACAATACATATTTACATTATAATACAATAATAATTCATATAGTCATTTTATCAATAACATTGATTATTGAACATTATATTGGATTATGCTATATAGTTAAAAATAATTTTCTACAAATGAAAAAAAATAATATAAAACAAAAGTTACATTATGAAACAACATTGAAAAATTGTTTAGTATAACTCAAATAATACCAAAGTAATAAAAATAAAATATTATGGAATAGCTAGGTACCTATGTCTATCAATAGGTATACTTTTACCTTGCTAAAATATTGTTCGGGATTTTTAACCATTTTCATTTTTATAATTATAATATATTTTCGGTCTGTTGTAATTTGTTTTTGGTAAATTAAAAACTAGAAAAGTATTTTATATCAGGGAGAGTTGAATTGAAGTTTACTAAAAGCTGAAAACGTCATCATTTTTTGGAGTATTGGTGTAACACTGTTATTATCTCTTAGTTTTCAAAAAATATTGAATCAAGATTATCAGTTCAAGTTAGGCCAATAGGACGTTTAATCATAGATAATAAATTGAAACTTTTTATTGACGTTAATTTAAAAGCTCTACTACAAAAATAACTTAGACCACTTATTATCATATATAATTTAAAATGTGTAAATGATTTATTTAAAACATCCAATTTGTTACAAACTTCTAGATATAAATACAAAAAAATTTATTTTATGACTTTTTTACCTGATATTTGATATTTTTCATGAAGTTTTAAAATACAGTATTCACTTTCATTTTATAAATGCTTATAAAACCAGGAGTTTTATTATTTATAAAAATTAAATAATTATCTGGTTGTAACTAATATTAATAGTTCGTATTTAATTAACAGCCCAATGTACATCATTGTTTTTTAACACTTGTGCATCAAGGTATATTTTATGTTGATCAATGCTTTAGATATTTTAAGAAAGTCTTACTACTAAACACATATTACCTACTTAACCACTAGTTTTATTAATTTCCACTTCAATAGGTCTACTTAACACCGAAATCGAATATAACCCTAAACTTAATCAAAATCGGCACATCAATTTTGTATCTTGCTTCAAGGTTATTCATTTATTCATTATTGTAATATGTTTGAAAATATTAACATACAAGTATAAAGATTATTATTGCATTGATATTAGTGGACTTAGATTGATAATAATTAACTTTTATATAGAGAGAATTGGTCAACTTTAGCATATACTCTTGCAATTGGACAAAGATGGATTTAAGGTTCAAGAATTTGTTATTATTTACATTGCGGATGAATGATGCTAATCAAATGGTGATAAAAGCTTCGCCAAAAAAAATCATCAACTTGCAACTATTTGCTAACGTATTAATTTAGTTTTATTTTCAAATAATTTAAATAATTATAATTATACAGTTTAAACAAAATTGCTAAATAATTACAATTAATCTCAGATTATGTCAACGTCCTTCAACATGGTCCCTGTTTTGTTGAATATCGCTAATTTAGGAAATCACTAGTCACAAGAGACTTAAACTTAAAACATTATTTCATCTTAATATGTTTATACTATAAACCATTTGAAAAAAAACTTAAATATTTCATATTAATAACAACAGTTTAACCCTTTCAGTCCCCAGTGTCGTTATAATGGCATTACAATAAAAATAACTATAGAAATTATAGCTCTATGTATGGGTACACACGAATTGCGTACCAAAACAGGTAAACGTACCTTTTTGAACGAATTGCGTCCCGGACGCAATTCGTGTTACCTTTTCATCTACGATTGATTATTGTAAGGGGTTCTTAAAGTGTTATTGCCATAGTAAAGATATGTAAATTTAATAATTGTAAAAATATAATAATATCATAATAATATAAATTATAAGTCATAATAACATACTTATTTATATAAAAAAATTAAAATTGAATTGTAAAAATATAATTATATCATTTAAATATATAAAATAATAAATGACTGTTTAATAAAGTAATACAATAATATTTTTATCGAAAATATCTATAAGGATAGAGCTACACACGGCGTATTCCACCGCGTTGTCCATCGAACTAAAAAGCATTGGTTTACTTTAATAAACGCCGCGGAATACGTAGCGTTTGAAACGCGGCAAATACGCCATGTATAGCTCCGGTCCAAAAGTACAAACCACTAAAAACAAGTTTTAATTTAACATTATTATGTTAATGATAAATATTTAATTATTATTATTGGTTTTTTTTTTTTTTAAAAAAATTTAAAAATATTAAAATCAAAAATAAATTTGGAAACCACTGGAAAGCTCAAAAAAATGTTAACTTAAAAGGTAACACGAATTGCGTCCGGGACGCAATTCGTTCAAAAAGGTTCGTCTACCTGTTTGGTACGCAATTCGTGTGCACCGCTATGTATAACCGTCGGAAAATTGGTTTATTCTCTCAACAAATATTTATAGATAATAATAATAATAACTATGGTTATATCGCGATGTATGAAATTAACTTTATGCTTGGAAAGCAATAATGTTTTCGGAAAAAATGCATTTGGCATTTCTATGTTCTATCCGTTCCCTGGTTATTACCCATAATATTTAAGAATAATCAAATACAATCTATTAATATACTATAACAGTATATTATACACTATGCATAACAAAATATTACATAAGATCATTATAAATTGTACCTTTATTTTTGTTAACCATATTTATACCAATGATTTTTATTCTATTAATTGAAAAATGGTTTTTGTGTGAATTGTGATACAACTTAAATGAGTATAGTTTAATGTGTTAGTTCCATCACTGCGTTAAAATTTAAAATTGTATTTTGGTCTAAATTACCTCTGACAATAAACTTCTTGACGGGTTGTTCTTTGACCTGTGCCGGTGGTCTATGCAGACGACCGGCGATCGTTGTAAGTTTGGCCACATTCAATGATGTTACGCCATTTCCTGTAGGTCCCGTGCCACGAGTCAACTCGGACAGGAAATTTATATAACCTATAGCTAACTTTAGTGTGTCCACTTTGGACAAGCGCTTCTCATACGGCAGAGTGGGTATGTGTGCACGAAGCCCTTCGAACGCTTCATTGATGCTTTGCATGCGTCGCCGTTCGCGTAGGTTCGCTGCTTGCCGTTGTTGCGTCTTTTGTCTGTGACACCGTGAACTCTTCTTGCGACCCGAATCAACTATAAAATACATGCCAAATGAATTTTAAAAAGATTATCAAAAATCATTTAATCATACATCGTTATTTTATGTTTGAAAAATTTCGTCAACGTTATTTAACTTCAAATGAACTTAAAAATAATCGTGCTTATAACGTCATATTTTTTTTTCAATTTTGATAATTAAAACTTATATTTAATTCTCAATTTGTAGGTATAAAAATTAAAAATTGTATGCATTTTTATTACAAAATAATTTACTTATTTTCGTGATTTTGACAAAAATTTAATTTTATATACTTATAAAAAAATCATGAATGTGTCGTATTTTTGATAAATTTTAAATGCTGTAAGAGCGCACTTACTTAAATACGTTGTCTTTTATTTTCAAGCTTTTTCAGGGCCAGATTTAAGGGAGGGACTGAGTGGGCTGCAGCACGGGGGCTTCACAGTTTTATAAATATAAAAAAAAGTTATTAAATTTAAAATATATAGGTACATACATAGATATAACATGGAACTTTATTTTTGTGTTTAATTTTAATAGCTTCTATTATTGTTTTAATGTTTTTAATATACATTCAAATAAACAAGTGGCGATAAATATCGATAAGAAAAGTTTTCATTCCTTGACACAAACGCAGACAAAGTAACAAGTTATTTTGGTTTTTGCAATGCATGTGAACACATTAAAATATTAAAATATAGCTAGGATATAGCGATATTAATTGTATGCCGTTTTTTAAATAAACAATTGGGGATTAATGAAAATTATTGTTAACACGGCGGTCGATGACGAACAACAAATTTTTATAGTAGTGAAAGATCATTCTCTAATTTTAAATACATCATAAATAGATTACGAATTTCTATGGATAGAGTTAGATTTAATCAACTTGCGAGAATGAGCTTAGAGTGTGATATTTTAAGGTAAATTAATTTTTAAGTGTACCTAATTGAAGATTTTGTGAATATAAAACCAAGAAATTTTGCAAGTATTTAATTTTAATCATATTATTTAAAATTATTATAATTAAAGTCTCGTATTCTCAGTTAGCAATATATTATCGAAAATATTAAATATTATATTATAAAATCAAAAAGCATACTTATAAACTATTTTTAATTAATACAAGGCGCATGTAAAACAAAAAACATATAATACATCTAATTTAATACTTATGCATTAAGGTTTGTAGTCTGTTGTAGATAATAGAAAATATTATCTGTAAACCTTGTGTAAGTCTAACTTTGTACAAATAATAATTATTATGTAGGTAGATATAATCATATTTATTTTGTTTAAAATCAAGTTATAAACGATTGGATGTCATTTTTTGATTTCTACATTAATATATACTTATAATTTGTAAATGGATAATGGTAAATGTATATATTCAGAATGTGGGAGTGGATATAATAAGGTTGTAACGAATGAGTCTGATCCCCATTATATTCTTTTTTATGTATAAAACTTTCAAACTTATAGTATATAATAAAGTTTATACCTAAGTAAATAATGGATATAAAAATTGTCAATTATACTGATACTGTGATAGCAAATATTATCGCTCAAATTCTTTGCTTAACCATACCATATAGAATATCACAATAAAAAATAATATATTTATACTATCTACAATAATGGTGTTCATGTCAAATGTAATGTATCTAGACAAAAATAAATATATATATATAATGTATATAATATACACGAACATGTTCAGTGGGGCCCATTATCTTCTTGAAGAATAAAATAAAAATAAAAAAGCGGGTAAGTGGGTATCGCTCTGCTGTATATTAGGGGGTGGGGTGGAACTCGGACTAGGGTAGGTTAAATTTGAATGCAATGATAGGTATCATTGTATACGAAAAACGATTCTGAACGGAGATGATTTGTCAGTTTAGGATATATTATATTTAAATATTGTCATATATTCTATTTTGAGACAAATAGTATAGTTACTATATGTTACTATAGTTACTTTATAGTATCTGTTTATTAATAAAAAAAGTATTTGGCCAACATATGCATAATGAGCGTATGAAATTTAATTTACATTTTGACATATTTCGTATAAATTCGAACTTTAAGCACTTATAAAAAAAAATCGTGACTAACAATTTCGGATTTTTTTTTATTACTTTAAGAACAACTTATAAGAAACCTTGTATTAAATTTTCAAGATTTTCTGGCCATCCAAACAATTTTTATCGGCATTTGAAGAAAAAAAACTTAGAAAAGTCGAAAATTTCAATTGTCTATAAGTAGCTTAAAAATGTTCAAAATATTTTGAAAATTTAACTGTAAAGAGATAACCATAATATAAACATTTGGTGAAAATTTCAAGTATTTACAATAATTCGTTTTTGAGTTACAGCAAAATCAAAAAATCGATTTTGTCGAAAAGTGGTTTTTCGTAAAATTGCCATTTTTCTGTCACTTTTTTTTTGTTTTTCTCGATTTTTTTGAAAATTTTTACTTTTGACCCCCAAAGTACCAACTAGATGAATTTTCCTATTCAAAGAGGGGCTGAAGTCAAAAATCGGAGCATTATTACTGCTCCAAATGTTGTCGTCAGACACAAAAAAAAAAAAAACACACATCATTATAAAAGCAATACATTCTTCACTCCGTTCAGAATCTAATATAATATATTATATAGTCATAGTGAGTAAAATATTATGGCTTTATGCATGTCCGCACAAAAAAATTATCGAAATCCATATCGTTAAAAATTAAGGGGGATTAAGTTCCTGAAGTAATGTCCGTGTACCTTTTTTTTTATATATTGGTGATAAAAGTAAAATCACCAACTATAAAAATTTTAGAGAATAATATTTTTGAGGGTGTGACATATTTATTTCTTTAAATATTGTTTCAAAATCAATTTATAGTATCCACTTAAATTACAAAGTAGAACAATTTTAAATAGCAGTAACACAAAATTTATATGTGAAATCCTCAAAAATATTACCTTCTAAAATGTTTGTAATACCTAGGTGATTATACTCTAAGGCGACTTGAAAATCGTAAAAACGATCTTATATGAATGAATTTTATCTATAGCCTAAGAAAAAAAAATATTGCGTTGATATCCTCTTAAATTTAATATTATACTGTGTATAAGCTATTTAAACTACACTTACCACAATTGCCGGAATCGCAATCACTATTCAGTGAACTTGTTCCATCGGACTCGGAACCGGACGAATATTCGTAGAGGAAATAATCTCTTGTGTACGGTGGTGCGTGATAATGATGCCCCGCACCATGGTGATTCAGTTGATAATGATGGTGATGATGGTCCATTGCTGGATATACTAAACGTACGTCGTAAGGACGATAAATTAAGATTGTTATTAATAATATATACTTATGAGTTATGATTACATATTGCACTGCTAGTTGAGACGTGGGCTAACAAACACAAGCGGAAGCCGGGACGCTACAGCAGAGACTGCCGAATCAACTTTAGAAGTATCCAATATACTGAGGCGTGCCGAATAACGGACTAGTAGTCGAGATACCACGCCCATACGCCGCCCCAATATACACCCTTCCTTCCACCCACATAAAAGTTTGTGACCCTTTAACGTGTATGCATACAATATGTCTATGTATATACAAGCTGTTTTGTATTAAGTGCTTACGCCGTCCAAAAATTATTGATAAGAAATTCCATTATTGCAGCAATTTTAACTTAGGTAAATAGATATTAGATATATTAATATAAATACAGTAAGATTGCTGCTGCGGTAGCTCAGATGTAAGTTACCAGCTGCAGTTATTATATATATTCATTATACTCATTATGTAGGTAGATATAATCAATACAGTATATAACTTGCGATCTGTACAAAAATGTTGCTATAAAATATAATTACAGCGATAGCTATTATATACGTCGTTAATTGACAGAGACAAATAATATAAATATTAACTAATATTTATTATTTATCATATAATATATAGGTAGGTATGTGTGATGCTTTAGTATGAATAATTTCACAATGAATCAAAAAATAATATAGGAATGTAAAAAAGTAGATTTTTATTTTTTTCAAACAAATAAACAAACCTTATAATAAAATATATATATTAGTTTTCTACAATTAGCTGCTGCTTAATAACTAATAGTTTCTATACATAATATTTTTTAAATTATAAATACTGACTGATTTATCATTTATAAGTGGTGTTACATAAGTATATAAATATATAGAGTAGTCACTCTCACTATGTATACGTAATGGTATTAAATTAATTTTACAATTTTTAAATTAGTTTTTAAAATTACTTTTAAGAACAATTTTTTTATTTAAGATTTAATATTATTTATGAAAGATAATATGAGCTAATGCATAATGTTATTCAATGAAAACAAGTTTAAACCTAATACTAACTGCACATCTAAGGCCTAGTCTAAAAACCTATTGTATATTTAGCTGTTTTCTATATATCTGCTGATAATAATATTATTCTATATTATGTTAGGTACTTCAAAGGTTCGTAAATTATAACTAATGTTCTGAAGTATATTTATTAATTTATTATTTATATATTTATTATTTATAATTATTAAAGTAGGTATCAAATTATAGATAATAAAATTACAAAAATTAAAAAAAGCAATCTTATCTTTATTCAATATAACAAATTAAATTTATCAATAGTGTTATTAAACATTTTTTGCATGACATCTCATAATTGAGTCAATTATTGTTTTTTATTTTTAAAATGTAGCGCATGATATCATAACTTTAACAATTAACTATAATTATGAACAGTTTCAATTAAATGGATTCATGTTGAATTTGATTTTATTTGTATAAATTGATTCATAACATGTGTTATACTTTATTATATCCATTTTTTCTATAGGGTATCTCGCAAACTCATCAATGATGTTATTATATGATTATTTTTTAGTTATTTCAGATTCAACTGTTAATAACATCAGATTATCAGACTATCATGGGATAAACACGACTTAAATCGAGTTTTACTCGTTTTAATACTGAGTGAGAGCGTTTGCTATTACAATTTGTACAACGCATAATGGTTAAAAAGATTTATAAAACAGTCATGATGGTAGAAAATGTATGCTTTATGTTCATCAATCTTATAGGTAATTGTTGCTATTGAAAATAATCCATATTCCATAGTCATTATCGTTAAACAACGACGTTTTTAATTCTTGGAACGTAGTAGCACTTCATCAACAAAGATTTCTTTATCCAAGGTATTAGGAAAAAGATCCAATAAATTTGACATCTATATATGATAATATTTGACTTTTTCATATTGCTTTTAAACAAATAGATACATTTTTTCTATTTATAAATAAGCGATATTTTCGCTATTTCTTTTTTTTTTAGTTCAAAAATTAATTTATCACATATAATATAATGTGTGATAGGTACCTATTGAAAATACAATTTTCTTTAGATGTTAACTTGACACTTTGACTGTTTATTTCACTTAAATGTTTAGTTTTAGCTCGTTTAGGTGCTTTTCACTTTTCTTAAAGTGAATAATACGAAATTATTTCTTAAGTGGATACTTCCTCTTCATATATTGTAAAATTTCCCAAGACACCTTATAAATAAAAATCAATTAATGAAGTATAAAGAGGAAATAAATCTGATACATTAATCTTATAGATTATTGTAAGTCCTTGCTAAAACTATTAATTCTTTATAAAATTGATTTTCATTTCACGGTCAAAACATCGGTTTCTTTTTGTTTAAGCTTCAAATGAAGTTATCTGCTTCATTTCTTTTCTGATTTACGTAAATCTTGACTGATATCTTCTAATGTTACCAGTACCGGTAATACCTCATTATATACTCAAGCTTTTACAGTGTTTGTACTATAGCTGAATATGGTGTTTTTGATATCGACTTTAACGTTAAACAACATTTTTGTTTGACTTTAATATTTCACATACAATTTCATTTAGACACATTTTATTTGAATTTTAGGTAGACAGGTAGCATCATCTATATGGTATTATAGTATATATATATTTTTATTCATGGTACAGCTTCAACTGCTCAGGTTATTAGCTTGTAACAAAAATGAAAGTTTTGGTCAGATATTATAACAATGTTTTCTTAAATTATTTTTACATATGAGTTCGTTTTTGTTACATATAAATTTACAATAGATCCTATACCTATTATAATATAATATATTAATATCAAACATTAATGAATAACATGAGTTTGTTAATGGTATTTTAAAGATATGACAATAATAATATATGATGTTGATATCATGGTTTTAAATTATAAATAATATATAGATAATAGAATCTGTATAATATATTTGAACAATTTTTATCATTCTTTTTTAATTTTATTATTTTATAAAAAAAAATGTATTTTATGTTGCGTTAAAATAATTACAAAATGTTAATCTTTAAAAATACTACTAGGTCTAACAAAGAATATATGATGAATCTTTATACTGAAGCTATAATAGTGACCAGTCACTCAGGTACTGTAGATAATACATAATTTTTTTTTCATCTTAAGTTCTTTAAAAAGTAAAAATTGAATATTTTAATTTTTTAAATTCTATTTTTTGAGATTAATATTCATAGTGTTTATGGTAGCAAAATTGAACAGGTTGACATAAAGGTCATTATGAGTTAATTATAAGCGCATTTATTTAATAATACGCAATATAGTAATACATTTTAACTTGAAATTGTCTACTAATCATAATAGTACGATAATTTATGATTATACCTATACCTTTCAATAATATAAAAAGTCGTAGTTTTCTTTTCCGACAATTTTCTCTCTAGTAAAATTATTATGATATTAAAATTACTTAGACAGTTATTATTACTTATAACAATGAAAATAAAATTGAAATTATCCTACTGTATAGTAAGTTCCAAGTATATCTCATTATTATTGTAAATCTGTAATGGACATACAGTGTTATAAATCGTTTTAATTTAGTCAAAATTGATCTTTATTTTGAAAATTTTATCCTGTAAAATATATAATAATTTACTAATTTACATTATTGTGAAAATAAGTATTTTACACTTAAAATTTCTCTATAACAAAATAACTATAATCATTATTAAAACACCGATATTGATTCATGTTTGTTTAAATATCTAATCTTAACAAAAAATTAACTTCAAAAGTCTACAAAAAGAAAAAAATGGCATTGGAACATTTCTCTTCCTTTAAACCGTGTTGTACCTATGTGGATACATAAAATAGTGTTTCTAAAAAATACATTTTAGTATAAAACCAAAACATTCAGCGTTCCGCTTAGAATCTAAAACTAACTATCTCCGAATAAAAATATAAAATGTATAACTTTGTGAAAAATAAAATGTTATAAAAAATAGAGTTTTTAAAAATGTCAAAACATATAGTCCATTTATTTATCGCATCTGTATTCTATTCGTTTGCACTATTGCTTAAATTTTAATTTAAATCCAAAATATATGGTACATCATTTTATATTTTTAAAATTTGAAAACTACACTGAACAAACAGACGTATTTGTTTAACATCGAATTCTATCTATCTCTCTCACCCATTTCACTCTCTCTCTCTCTCTCTTTACCTTATGCTATAGTGCTATACACTATACACTTTGTGCTTCGTAAACAGGTGCTACATTTCCCAGAG
Organism: Schizaphis graminum; assembly: GCA_020882235.1. Taxonomy (NCBI): domain Eukaryota; kingdom Metazoa; phylum Arthropoda; class Insecta; order Hemiptera; family Aphididae; genus Schizaphis; species Schizaphis graminum. The sequence continues at coordinate 42,394,927 of CM037034.1, forward strand.
GGGTAACAGCAGAAAACAAATCAATGATTCGCTCGCTGTTCTTAAGCGTCACGTCATGTCGTCATAAACAACACTGTTCGTAATAATATAAATAAAATGAATTTTGTTATATTTATGTAATTATATAACATAACAATTATAAAAATAGTTTTAAATTCTAAAATAAAATTTAAAAATATCTTAACGTTTTTGATGAATATATTCTACTCATATAGTTTTTAATAACTATTAGTAAAACCAAAATATATACCTAGACTTTTTACTATTACATAGATAATGTATAAATAGATAAATAATAAATATAGTTTATAAGTAGGAATATTTAAAAAATAAAATTCCAGAAAAATTATCTTTCAATTCTACAAAACAGTAGTTGTATTTTTAATTTTTATCATAAACTGCAATTTAAAAAATTCTAAATCGATATTTGTGTGGCGTATATGTAGTAGATATTATAAATAGGTACCTACTTATTATTTTTTATTAATTTAATTAGAGTTAAATATTTTGTTCCTATACCAAAGTACCCTACCGTCCCTACCAATATATGTATTGTTATTTTAAAATAAATAAATGAGTATGAGTTACTATACATTGTTATTTTATTTAAACTGTAACACGTGCAACCGATTGGGGCACGTGCTAAGCCACGTGCAAGCGCGTGTTAGGTACGAGTTGCTCTTTCTATTTTCACACTTTTCACCCATTAAATAATATAAACAACGTATACGTGCTAGATTTAAAAAAAAAATACTAAACTTATTAGTTTATTACTTATAAGTGTGTAAATAGTATAATATATAAAGATTAAGTGGTTTGATGTAACTATAACACTATCACAATATAATATTGAATGATTAATATAATAATATATCATTTTTATCAGATACCTAATTATTTAAATCAATGAACAGTTTAAAAACAAATAATACCTAATACAATAAACTATATATGTACCTCTTTTTGAAAATATATGTATCATAATTTCATTACAATTATTTATAACATTTTTAATACAATTATCACATGTCTATAAAAGATAAAACATAATTAAATGTATGGAAAAACATCACGTATTATTAGGTATTTAATTTTAATTAAACCAGCATAGGTATTATAGACTGAAATAAAACACACGAAATATGAAAATATGTATAAATATGTACGAATAAAAACCATGTAATGTAAATTATACCGTGTCTACATATACAGTATAGTACATGGTGATGGTATAATTTTAAAAATAGTTTGGCTTGTTTTGAGCAATTTATAGACAATTTAAATTTTCGATATTTTATTGTCAATAAAAAAAGTTATAAATAATTCTAACAAAAAACTAAATTAATTTTTTACAACATTAGATTTTTGTTTTTTGTTGTAATTCAAACATAATTAGCAGATAGTTTAGAATAGATTAGTTTTAATAGATACTTGAAATGTTCACTAAATATTTATATAATTATATTAACATTTTTTATGTATGGTTAATTTTGAAAATAATTGAGCTATATATATTTTTTTATATATAAATATCTATCGATAAAAAATGATTAGGTTAACCTTCTTGAAAATGTAATACAATATCCACCATAAGTTTTTCTTATATCGGTATCAAAATATGAAAATTGCATAGGTACTATATGCATTAGATGTTATAACTTTGACGAAATTAAAAAAAATTTTAAAAATATAATACAATATTTCTCATTAGCCATTAATATTTTATACTTGAACCATAAAATCTAAAAAAATATATATAGATAATTATTTTTCATAGAAATTTTAATTTCAATTTTGAAAGAAATTGCTTATTTAAAAGATAATTATTAATTAAACATTATTCATGGAAACTTAAAGGTTTTACGTATATTATTATTATTAATTTTACTATATACAATATACATAATACAATTTTTTTTTTTACTGTTTTATGGTATTTTCAGAAATATTTTATAACATTATGAGTTTTGTAAGATTATAATATAATAATGTATACAATAATATATCAATAAATTCAAATTTAACACACCCATAGCAATAATGATGCACTTGACACCTAATGTACAACAGAACGATACCTACTTGCCTATTTTTCTTTTCTATTTTTTAATAAATATATATTAACCAAAATATTTACAAAAGTTACTCTGCTGTTACAGTAGATTTTAAGTGTACCCAATGTCGTAGCCAATGGGGGGGGGGGGGGAAGAGGCTATATCTCCCTCATTAGCTGTATTTTTTGTATTGTCTTGAAATATTTAAATTTAAATATGAAAATTTTCTTACAAATTTAAATTATTTAAAATATTAAATACGTTCGGCGATTGTAAAATGCGCCAAAATATAGGTAAACACAAAATCACACATATAAACTACGCCCGAAATTTTATCAAGTGTAAAAGGTGACAACTGCACCAGGGTAATATTTTAAAAATCAATAGCTATATTTTTGTGAAATTGTCTTTAATGTATATGTATGCTTAATTCGTTACAACAATAATAATATGAATAGTTAAAATTAAAATTAAACTAAAAATTTAAAAAAATATATACCTATATAATATTAAAAATTAAAAATAGTTACAAATATTACAAATAATAGCATATTTTTGATACATATTCATAAATTCAAATTTGGAGCTTAACCACTATTATATTTATTAATTAAATTTTGTAACTTTTCGCTTTTTTAGATTCTGAACGGAGTGATGAATGTATTGATTTTACAATGATGTGTGTTTTTTTTTTTTTTTTATTTTTTTTTTGTGTCTGACGACAACATTTGGAGCAGTAAAAATGCTTCGCTTTTGAACTTCAGCCCCTCTTTGAAAAGGAAATCGAATCTAGTTGGTACGTTGGGGAGTCAAAAGTTAAAAATTTTCAATATTTTTTAAATGAGTCGGGAAAAACCCTAAAAAAATTACGGAAAACGGGATTTTTTACGAAAAACCAGTTTTCGACAAAATCGAATTTTTTATTTTGCTATAACTCAAAAACTAATAGATGGAAATACTTGAAATTTTCACCAAATGTTTATATTAGCGTTCTCCGTACACAGTTAAATTTTCAAAGAATTTAGACTTTTTTTGAGCTATTTATAGACAATTGAAATTTTTTAATTTTTTTTAGTATTTTTTTTTAAAATAACGATAAAAATTTTTTGGCCGGCCAGAAAATCTTGAAAATTTAATACAAGGTCTCTTATAAGTTGTTCTTAAAGTGATAAAAAAAAATCCGAAATCGTTAGTCACAATTTTTTTTTATAAGTGCTTAAAGTTCGAATTTATACGAAATATGTCAAATTGCGAAAATTGGCAAGTAATTTTGTGGTTGAAAATTCGTAAAATTTTTTTCTTTTATTTTACCTGATTCAGACAAAAAAAATTTATGAGTGTTTGAAATTTAAATTTTTACAAAACTGCGTTAAATAACGGTTTAGCCTCAAACGATTTTTGATATTTGTTGTTATTCAAACAGTATAAGTCGTAAATACTTAAAAATTTTACCAGTTATTTAGATTGCCATTTTCTTTACGTGATTTGATTTTCAAAACATTTTGACTTTTTTTGAGCTATTTATAGAAAATTGAAATTTTCAATTTTTTTTTATTTTTTTTTTATAAATGTTGATAAAAAAAATTTAGCTGGGACAAATTATTTGAAAATTTAATTGAAGGGTCCACATAATTTGTTCTAACTCTCATTCAAAAATTATAAAAATACAAAGGCACAATTTTTTTTTATTAGCATTTGAAGTTCAAATATTGACAAAAATTCAACTATTTGGTAGTTAAAAATTTATAAATATTTTACTATCAAAAGCTAAGAATTGAAAATTTAATACTATGCTGTCCATAAGTTAAGCTTAGAATAATTATAAAAAAGTTTGATAATTATTCAATTTAAAAAATTTTACGAGTGTTTAAAGTTTTAATTTTAATTTGAAATCAAAAATACACGTGTAAAATAACGTTTTACTAATAAATAATTTTCGATTTTTGTTATTTTTAAAAAATTACTGGTAGTAAGATCTTGAAACTTTTATACTTAAATGTTTGAATTTGTTTCAAAATAGAATATATTACAATATTTAAATAGAATATATCCTAGACTGACAAATCATCTCCGTTCAGAATCGTTTTTCGTATACAATGATATTCATCATTGCATTCAAATTTAACCTACGCCAGTCCGATGTCCACCCCACCCCCTAATGTACAGCAGAGCGATACTCACTTACCCGCTTTTTTTTTTGTTTTGAAATTTTAATTTTTGGTATTTAAAAGGTTCATTTATACTATTTAGTTTGATATGTTTCTATTTGAATTTCTTTTAACTTTTGTATGAACATGAAAATATTTGGATGAGTTGTATAAAAGCTAGAATTAAAATGAGAATGAAAGTACTTGCATGCATTAGTGGTTACTGGTTAAAGTTGGTTCTGCTAATGCTTGAGCACATACTTTAGATGGATACTGAGCTTAAAGTTGTCGGGCGCAGTTTACATTATACCTTTTTAGCATAGATAACATGTTTTTTTTCAACTATTATGTTTATTTTTTACTCCTCTCCCATAAAAAAGTAGGTACTTCAACTATGGTATTAACCATAATGTATCTAGATTATAGGGACAATTAGGTTATTAGGTATATCAATAGTAACGAATTGCAAAATTCATCAATATACGTTTACAATGTTTTCGGATAAAAGAGTTAATCAAATTGATTTTCAAAACGAATTAACACACGTGTTATCTATGTGTATATATAATTTATAAATAATGTATTTTCATTATATTCAGTGGTAACCCTTCAATGCTCTTGGATAAAAATTTAATCTTTAGGGTGATCTACATACGTACAAAAAAAAACAAATCGAAATACGCGAGTTTGGTGATCCCAACGTCGGATTATAAACTTAAACCTTCAAAAAGTAAGAGTGAGAGTATAGGGACGTATAGTATAATGTATATACGTTATATTCTATGATGCTCGCGCGCGCGTGGTGAGTTTAGATGTGTGGGTGTGACGTAAGCTTTAAACAGCTGCAATATGATTGTATATATCCAGCAGCAATAGGCGATACGCGTAAGGGTCTACCCTATTTATTTTGTCTGTCAGTGTATAATAATATATACGTACCTATATAATACATATATATACATACACTTTTCCTTGCTGCGCTGTTCCCCCTTTTGCGGCATGGGACAATGCATTGTATAATGCGACCTCAATTTGAACTTAATGTACAATGTATACACCAATTGACCCTTTTTATAATAGCGTTTTGGGGCGAATTTGAGGGAGTCGTGTAGAGCACCGTTTGATATAGTTGCCAATGTTTCAATAATTATCGAGTAGTATTATTTTTTTCATAGACTAATTTCATTGAAATGCAAGGTGTTTGTATCACCCTATATATCGATATAATGATAACACGCAACCTTTTGTTGTAACAGAGAAACCCTTCGCATCAATATTATAAAATATGCGCCACAACATCCATCGATATATCCAACACAATGTCCGATGATCATTCATGTAATATTGTGTCTGTTGACCTGTGGTTTTGGTGAGACAGTTCGTATCCTTTACGATTAAAAGAAGTTAGGTAATTACTATAGTTAACGCAAGTTACAATGTATACTATAATATTATTGTATAGAAAAGCGGATAGATGTATATAAAATTTTTATAATTTATATAATACAATTTACTATTTAGTATAGATACTAGATTCTATAACCTATAACCATGGACTAGAATGAAAATCTAAGAGGGATATCCCTGAAAAATAAAAATTCTTTCGAATCCTTTTAAAAATATATATAATTTAGGTAAGTACTAGCTAGTTAAATTTACAAATTTGATTTTTTTTTTAGAATTTAAATCTTAAAATCTATAGTAGGTATTTTTCATTCTATAATTTTATTAATACATCTAAAGATTCATGGTTAAATTGTCATACATACTCGTATAGTCATATGTAAGGTAAACTCATAGCCTGTAAACTCCTGAAATTTAACTTTTTTGGGGTGCATAAAATAAGGAAAACATTTATCTTGTCTATTAAAACTTAAATCAAATTATAAGTATAACACATGATTTTTTTACAAGACTATCCTTTATGGTAATAGTAATATAATACACCTTCATGGGTATATGAATAATATAGGTAAGCATTATAAAAATATTTTTCCTAAGGATGACTAAGTATAAATAAAAGACTAGGGCCATTGTCAGCTTAATCCGGTACTGTAAAATTAAATTTTTAAAGAAACATTACCTATAATGTGAATAGGATAGGAATCAGGAAGGTTATAATCTTTTTACTAGAGCTGACGAGCTGCATTATAAATACTAAATACGTTATGTGTATTATGTAAACATTGATATAAAAATATAATATCTATTATTTAACTTGAAACAGTTGAAACTATGTGTTAACTTATAATTTATAACATTAGCTTAAGTTTAATGAACTTATACAATTCTAATACCTTATCCCTAAGTTGATACGTTATACTTATATGCATAATATTAATTATATTGAAAAACATTTTGTATTGTAATATACCTATATTACCTACGTAACCTATATTTTATTTGCACTTTGCAGACTGCAATGTACGATCTTATTATAAAAAATAATATTAATAGATAATAATAAATAATAGATACCTACCTATATTGTACTAATACACTAAAAATACAATTTAAATTGTGTTTAAAATGTGATATTTTTATTATGTTTAAAACAATAAACAAATAGGTATATTAATTTTTAACCAACTATTAATTATGACTATACAGTGTCATAATACTATTTATATATTTATACTATTATACTACATATAATTATAGAATATATGCGACAGCAACATGGTGATCTAAACATGAAAATAATAATGTGTTTTTATATTTAATGAGATTTTAACTATCAGTTTATAATATAAAATAAACATAAATGATAATTATCATTGATGCAACTAGTTGGACCCCTGGGGCTTAGCCTCCTCAAAATATATTTTAACTCCCCAAATTTTTTTTGATTATTTAAGATTAAATAATAATTTAAGCATAAAATAGTGAGGATGTCAGATACATCCTATGCAATATGATGTAGAGAATTATTATAACAGAATTATTCAAAAGTAAATTGTATAAATATAAAATATCAAAGTTTATTTTGCAATATACATATAATTCAATAAAAATATTTTTATCTAATAAATATTATGTGGGCCTGTAGCATCGAGCAGCGGCACTGCGGCAATCACCGTCCAATATTTTAGTTTGATTTTGATGATTAAAAATGGACAAAAAAACTTATTTAGTATTTTTAATTTTTTAAGGGGATTGGAAGCGGTGATTTTCTGTCTTTGTCTTACACACGTGGAATATACGCCTGACAAAAATTAAGGTACTTCTAGTTGTTCGATTTAAAATATGTAAAGATGTTTTAATTGGTATACAAGTTTACTTCACATCGGTCGAAGCACTTTTTCGATTGTTTTATTTTTTAAAATAAATATTTTGATGAGAATAAATATTTTAAATTTAATAAATTTGTCAATTTTTATTATTAAATATATATTGAAAATATTAAAAATATATTTCGACTGATGCAAAGTAAACTTGTATACCAATTCAATCATCTTTACATATTTTAAATCGAACAACTAAAGTACCTTAATTTTTGTCAGGCACGTATAACTATTTTTTCTGTATTCCACGTGTGTAAGACAAAGACAGAAAATCAACGCTTCCAATCCCCTTAATATACCAAAAGAATTATCCGTATTTGTTACTATAGTTGTTACTATTGATTTGAAAATAATCCAGACGATCTTTCTAGTTTTTTGAAATATATGAAAGTAAGTAAATTAAATTAGGTATTTATTTGTGCGCCTGTAGCAGTGTAGCCCCCTAATATTCTAGACCTAGTTGCGTCAATGATAATTATTATAATTTACATTAAAGATATGCACCTATTTGCGACTATGTATCTAATAACAACAGTAATTTTTTTGTAGTTTATTGATACTAGTTATAGTAACTTGTCAACAAATAAGGTTTATATATCTGTATTTGTCGAAATAACTAACTATATAGGTATTTTAAGAGCTTGCGAAATACTTAAATATATATATATATATTAAATTCATATCGAACTACATAGAATTTCAGAGGTGCAGTATTTTAAAAGTATTGTACATGCAACAAATAAGTGTATCAAAATATGTACCTACATGAAAACATTTTTTCAATTTGTCCTCACTGTTTGCATTTTAGTATATTACATAGTTTCAAATTAATCCACGTAAAAATTACTTTAAAATATTAAAAGGTAACATGCTCATTACTCGTACAGTAGTACATATATTACATCAAACATTTTAGTTTTAGTTTTATCTACATTCTACTATAACAGGTTCAGGTACGTACACAAAATAAAATCAGTGGAGGTCCATACAATTTTTTTAATAATCAATATTACATATATTTTATTACTTGTACATGAAATTCATTTAAATAAATAAAAAATAGTCCAAAAATTAATTAGGAATAAGTTTAAGATTAGGTAATCCACCCAGGCGCCTGAAAAGGAATTGGTGTAGGGACCTACTCTCTCCTTAAATCGCTCTCCACGGGGTGCCGCCACTGGGCGACTACCCCCTACTGCTAATCAATCATCATCACTTTTACTTATTGTATATTAACTTGTAAATACAGATTGTAAATATTATGTTTTGTTCAATAAAAAAATTAACAGTTAAAAAAAAAAAAGTTTTAGATTAATACAGATAAATTAGATCTACATTGTTGTAGTTATCAATGATTATTATAAATAAATTACACAACTAAATACGTGCCTGCTCTACAAGGCCGTAATTGAAAAAAAAATTACGGGGGGGGGTCCAACATTTTTTTTTAAATATAAACATTGAAAGTATATAGTCAATAATTAAACTATATTCACCACTAAAATATTTCTACTTATAAAAATTTCGGGGGGTCCGGACCCCTGAACCGTCCCCCAATTATGACCTTACTGCTCTATGTAATATAGTACCTATATCTAATTGGAATGTTGGGTATACCATTTTAAAGAAATTGTTAATCAGGTTTTTGATTTTCCTAATGGAATCCACAGTCCATAATTTATGAAGTTATAACACATCAGTACATCACCATCGTAAATATTTATCTTTTATACGTTTAATATCAGCTATGTCATATATACTGGGAGTTTGTAATTTGCACAAAAATGTGAAAAATGATTATTTATTTGTTCGATTATTGAATATTCGATTATTCCTCGATATCCACGTTGACATCAAGACTAGATGGACACGAATGACAATAATAATTTTTCGGGATTTTTCGCCTTATATGGTAATATTAATTTGAACCATAAATTCAAGTTGCTTTGGACCAGTATAATAATAAATTGATTTCAAAAATTTCATTTATTGAATCATTTTCATACAAATACAAAAAACATGTAAGTATTAAAACAGTGAAGTATAACAGCAATTAATATGTACCTACCTAAGTTTACTTTTTTCAATTATAAATTATTATTTCCAGATTAATCCACCTTCAATTAACCGTGAAACATAAAATGCTATCAAAACAATCAACAATCAACTTTTTTTATATTCATAATTATACGATTTTATATAAACTTTCAACAGTTTCAACAATATGTGTATAAGCTCAGCTATTTTATAAATAAAAACTAAGCTAAATTTATATTAGAATGTAGAAACTTGAAAGTTAGTACTGTCGAAAAAATAATCGATTTTAATTTTGGTGCAAATTACAATTCCTATTTCTTACTGCAAATTACAAACGCATTTTTAAAAAATGGTGCAAATTACACAATGTTGTATATATTTTGGGTCAATTTTGGTGCAAATTTACTACAGCCCATTACTATATCAATTTAATACAGCAATAGACGATCATCTATATATTATAATAATGCATATGAAATAGGTAGGTACTGTACAATACTAATGGGAATGTTAGTGATAAAACCCAGGCTGCTTTGCACTCGAATTAACCTGCAGAATCAAAAAACTGATTTATTGACTACCTATTCAATTTTGGTTATAGTAATTATTATGGGAGAACCTATAGCGGAAACGTAATTACCTACCTACTTTTTAAAGTGAAGAAACAAAATACGTTTTGAAAAACGTTCGTTCCTCTAAAAATGGTTTTTATTTTATTTTTTCTTGAATGTAAAGAAATAATAATAAATAGTTTTAACACCAAAAGAAAAAGTTTTAATAATTTTTCTTTAAAAATGTAATTAATGTAATGAACTCCCCTCCCACCCACTGTACCTTGGCCATGACAATAAGTATCTATTAATGATAATGTTTAAAAAAGAACCAAATCTTTCACGGCTATAAATACTATTATACAATTTTTAACGAAAAATGTTCTTTATCTAGGAATGAAGAAAAGAACAAGTTCTCTTCTTTAAGCCAGTAACGAAAAAGAATATTTTCTTTAATAAAATGAATTTAAAGTGAAATAATTCCTTTTTTAAAGGAATTTTCTAAGCATTGTATTTTTATAAGTTAGTCATATATTTATTACTAATGCAGTGAAATTATTACATAAGTATTATGTATTGTTTTTAGATGTTTATATTCATTTTAAAGTAAAACGTTTTACTTAATAATTAATTTAAATACAATTTTAATAATATTGTACTTATTTAAGTGTAAAAATTTTCATAAATGTTCTATAGGTAGTTTTAAGAATACTTAATTTACATATTACAAAATGCAACAGTGTATAAATATAGATGCTATTGGTACTAGTTTGTCCTTGTCTTTAAATAAAAAATGTTATCGAACATCTTCAATCGACAATTAGGTATGTTTAAAATAAATAATTACCTATATCGTAATAAATATCTTTAATTCACGTTATTTAGTTGTCCGTTATAGGTAGATAATACCATGGCCAGCGATAGGGTGGGACAGAAGGGCCCAGATCCCAGGAGGGGGGCAGTTAGGTTAAGTATTAAATAAGTATATATAAGTAAAAGGGCCTGGAATTGATCAGCCCTGGGGCCCACCAAAGTTCTTGCCAGCCCTGGGTACTACTCTGAGCACTGTCAGCTATTTGTATTTTTGTTCATTAAAATGTCAAAAATTAACCTGCTTCAATTATTATTTAAAAAAATTAAGTACCTATATGAATATGACATTTTTTCTACCAGTCAGCGTTAATTTTTAACGATGTGTGATGTGTAAAGAATAGTTATGTATTAATACACTATATTATACTACAATATAACATTTCAAAACCGTTAAACAATAACTTAGTGCCAAGTACAAAAAAGTCAAAATTTTCATTTGATCTATGTAAGGCGTCAATGTTAAATAATATTTGGTTACATAAAATTAGTAACTTAAATGGAGAACCCATCATATAGATTACCTATAGGCGTGTCCAGACCTTATTCGCAGGTCGTGCACAACAGTGACATATTCAGAGGGAGTAGGTTCCTGCACCCCCCATCACCCCCTAAAAAAAATTAGGTTTTGGTTTAAGGATATGACCCCCAAATTTCTTAATAAGTTTTATCATTATGATATAATAATGATTGAATCAGTTTTAGTTTTTTATTAGGAATAAAAAACAATATTCCTTTTATTATAGATAAATAAATAACTAGGCAATATGAAATTATAATTAGTATTATAATTTGTAATACTTTTTACAAATATTTTTATAATTACAAGGGTCTTAATATATATTAATGTAATAGATATTAAAAGTCCACATGATGAAAATCAAACAATTTAATATAAATTATGAAATCAGAATCTAAGAAAAAAGTTTATATTATGTACCGAAATTTATAATGTAAGTTAGATCAAATTTTGCAGGTTATGCCTATGCATGACAGGCAAGACCCGTAGACACGCTTATGATATAGATATAGGTAAATAAATTCAAACTGTGTCCAACAATTGTATGATCTATAGATTTTTTTTCATATTAATATATTTTATTTTACTATCTTTAAATTGTTTTATGTAATATAGTGCAACCAATTTAGAAGATTAATTTAAAGCTAAAACTTAACAGCTTATAATTTTCATAAGTTCATTACGCACTTGAATAAACTGATGAAATGATGACTGTTAACTGATAAACATTTTTCATTTTTTCAATAACTAACATTTAATTCCTGTTTTACACATTTACGATACACATTACGATAACTAATCAAATTATACTAAACAACTATTTAATGAATAGAAAAAACCAATATTTATACCACTGTGGCACAGTACCAATTTTTAATTCTTACAGAATAATTGTTATACTGAATATTAACCTATCTAAGCATGGAATTACCAAAATAACATTATTTATAAAGTAATGAATGGGGTTAACAATATACTTATAAAAGTGTAAATAATTAATTAGTACTAATGAGTAAATAGTTAAAAATTATAAATACAATTCAGAAATCTTTACAACTTAATTAAAGAATATGTGAATTTTATAAACAGAAATTTAACCAAATAATTAAACAAAAAAGTTATTTTAACATTAGTTATAATTTTTTTTTATTTAATTTAAAATGATTTTTTACAATATATGTTTAAATATGTACCTTAATATATTAATGCACATTATTTCACAATATCTACTACAAATTATACATCTTATATTAAATTCAATTATCATCACTGTAATATTCAGGTTCATCTGAATCATCTTCATTTTCTTCATCTAATTGTTTTTTAAATAATTTTTTAAAAACAAAGAATTCTTCTGCTGTAACTCCCGCAACTTTAACAGCAAATTGCTTATCACTTGTTTCAATAATTTTTTTTAATGAAGGATTACCAGTTATTTGGTTTTGATTAGCTTTTGGATCTCGAGGTTTGTACATTCCTAGTTTTATCAAAAAAGTATGTCTACACTTTATATCAAAAAGTGTTGAGGACATAACACTCGTCGTTACAAATTGAGTCGGACCAAGTTCCATGTTTAACAATATATAATCTAATTTTGACTCTATATACTTCCAATTATCAAACAAAATATTCGGTGAATATGATATCAATTCTAATAATCGATTTTGTTTATTACCAACATATGATAAAAGTTTAGGGATTCTGGATAGAATTTGCTTATCATCCAGCAATAAACAAGAAGGCTGTGAAATTATTAGCTGTCTTAATTTTTTGTCATCAAAGCGAAAATTAGTCCACGCAATCATACATTTTTGTAAGTCTTGTCTACTTATACCTAATATGTCTGGATTTGAATCTATCATTTCTAAAAGTTCAGATGTCTTAAAATCATACTGAGTTAAATATTCAAATAGTACTAGCCATCTTGATTCAGTGTAAAATTGTAACTTCTCTTGATGGTTGTTTATAACTTTGGATAACACTGAACTTTTTACATTTAACTGTTTAGCCAAATTACATAAATGTTCTGGTATAGTATTTGGTTCATTAACTGCAACTGACATATTTTTAGATGTGATCATTTTAAAGCAATGACATAAATGACATGTTCGAAATTGCCTCATTAACAACATAATAACTGAAAAAACAAATTACTTCAATAATTAAGCTACACAAATTTAAAGCTAGAATGAATAAATTAATAAAAACATTATTTTGTTTTTATAATAGGTAGGCTGTATACTTATTTCTATTAATCAAAGATTATTGTTACTTTATTTTATCAATCTAATAAAGATAATTATTTTGTTAAAACATAAATAATAAGGTAATAAGTACTAAAACTGTTTTTGTTGTTAATGATGTGTATTATTTCCTTTACCTATGGATTCTTCATAATTTATTTTGTTAATAAACTATTGATTTACACTAAAAGATTGATTACAATTTATGTATCTAATATATAGGTATACATGATAATTCTCTAGGTATGCTCACCCACGTTTTTCTGAAACTATTATCCTTACTCTTTAGCACACAGCCACACAAAGTTAAATGATCCAAAAACTACTCATTTGAATTTCAATTAATGTACATAAATATTTTCAAGTAATATGGTTAACAACTTATAAGGAAAAAGAAATTGGTACTGTTACAATTCTTCTGAAATGGTGTAAAAATTTAATCAATTGAATATATAGTCATTATTACTAAGTATATTTAAAAATGATTAATAAATTTATTACTGTAAGAAAAATAGAAGCGAGCATGCTTGGTATAGTGAATCATTGTGTATATAATAATTAATAAGATAATATTGCTATACCTACTTATTCTTTTAATAAATGGCTCAAATATAAAATGTAAATTTTTATTAGTAATTCGATTTTACACAATGGTTAAAATAACAACTTATACATATTACACAAACATAAGAAGTAAAAAATTGAAAACAGGAAGAGGTTAATATTTCAACATCTTTAATAAATTTATTCTTCAGTCTTCTTTACATACTGTTATTAAAACAACTTTACTAGTCTGAAACTCTGAAACACCGGCCACCGGGTACAAAACGTAGATAATCTCTTTATTATCTATGGATAATATTAAAGTAATTGATAAACTGATAACAATAGCTGTGATAATTATATTTAATATTTATACCACGATCTATACCAGGAGTCACCAACTGGCGGACCGCGAACACTTTTTTTACGGACCGACCTTTACCCGCAGAGTAGATTTTAAAATTTTTATAATATAAATAAATAAAAATTACAAGTGTCAAGTGTCATATACATTATACAATTTATATTATGTCAAAAAAATTAAATTAATCTGTATTGAACAAATGCATAAATAGATCAATATAATTTATAAATACTAATTTAAAAAAAAAATGTATTTATTAACGTGTGTAAATTATTAAAACTGATAGGGAACAAGGGACCGCGGCCAATACAATAAGTTTCAAAACAGACCTCCGTAGAAATTAGTTGCCAGTTGGTGACCTATGGTCTATGCCTTAAGGCTTATAGGTACACAGAATGGATAAAAAATTAATAAAAAATTTAATCTATTCTGTATTTCTGTGCCCTATATCCACCTTGCCTATACAACAACCATTAAATAAATAGGTACCTAATATGTACATTACTAACATTACTTTATTAACCACATTCCCAGTATTCCCACAAGGCCACAAATTACAATTTAAAAACGACCATAGAAAAATTACACGGTTAAATTGCCACTTGTAGTAATAAACTAATAAGTAGGTATAGTACATAGACATAAATCCATAATAACACAATTGTTAACTTATTTTGGAAATACATACATTTTTGTAAGAAAGTTATCAAGAAACTTGATAGGCACCTATATAGGTGACAATTTTTTTTTTATTGTAATAAAAATTATTCGATTTATAAAAACAAATGTATTACAATACATTTACATAGTAAGTATCTATAGTAAACATCGAATATATAATAATCAAAGTAAATTATTAAATATTATTTTATTTTCTATTTTTTTTTTCTA
Source organism: Schizaphis graminum (assembly GCA_020882235.1). Classification (NCBI taxonomy): domain Eukaryota; kingdom Metazoa; phylum Arthropoda; class Insecta; order Hemiptera; family Aphididae; genus Schizaphis; species Schizaphis graminum. The sequence continues at coordinate 42,410,431 of CM037034.1, forward strand.
TGAATGACTGCAATGAGACACTGTATAGAATAGGTGCCTACTACCTACGTCCTACACTAATAGTGTTTACAAATAATGAAATATGATAAAATAAAATATATACTATAAATATATATATATAGACATATATTTATGACATTTTGTAATAAGTACTTATTTTTAACGAAATAAATATATAAAAAGCGGGTAAGTGGGTATCGCTCTGCTGTATATTAGGGGGTGGGGTGGACCTCAGACTATGGAAGGTTAAATTTGAATGCAATGATAGGTATCATTGTATACGAAAAACGATTCTGAACGAAGATGATTTGTCAGTTTAGGATATATTATATTTAAATATTGTCAAATATTCTATTTTGAAACAAATAGTATAGTTTTTATATTATGTTACTATGGTTACTATGGCCAACATTCGCATTATGAGCGTATGAAATTTAATTTAAATTTTGACATATTTCGTATAAATTCGAACTTTAAACACTTATAAAAAAAAATTGTGACTAACGATTTCAGATTTTTTTTTATCACTTTAAGAACAACTTATAAGAAACCTTGTATTAAATTTTCAAGATTTTCTGGCCACCCAAAAATTTTTTATCGGCATTTGAAGAAAAAAAAACTTAGAAAAGTCGAAAATTTCAATTGTCTATTAGTAGCTTAAAAATGGTCAAAATATTTTGAAAATTTAACTGTAAAGAGATAACCATAATATAAACATTTGGTGAAAAATTCAAGTATTTACAATGATTCGTTTTTGAGTTACAGCAAAATCAAAAAATCGATTTTGTCGAAAAGTGGTTTTTCCGTAAAATTTCCATTTTTCTGTCATTTTTTTTTTGTTTTTCTCGATTTTTTTTAAAACTATTTGAAAACTTTAATTTTGACCCCCCTAAAGTACCAACTAGATTTAAATTCCTATTCAAAGAGGGGCTGAAGTCAAAAATCGGAGCATTATTACTGCTCCAAATGTTGGAGTCAGACACAAAAAAAAAAAAAAAAAAAAAACACACATCATTGTAAAAGCAATACATTCATCACTTCGTTCAGAATCTAATATAAATATTTAAAAGTAAATTAATTGAGGTGTCAGACATCAAACCCCAGAATAAATATTAAACTATTTACACTCCCCTCCATTACCCATCATGTTTAACCATTCTCGTCTTATACATACTGCACCTACTGCATTGTACAGCGTACTTGCGTACTTACGAACCCAAGCCTCTGATTCTCAATTATTTATAGCTATAAGCGTTATAACTTATAAGCGTTACAACTCAAAATTATATACATTTCTTTTAAAACATAGCTTTTTATAAATAATTAGGTATGTATAAATATATAGGTTCAACAAAAAGAACTAGATACAGAAAATTATATCTATTTAGTATTTACATCATTAACGTGGTATCATAGCAACTTCCAACTATATAATATTATATATATATATATATACCTAAGCAAATACAAAATTCGATTTAACAAACACATTTTTATGATATCTGCATTTATATGTACTCCGTGGCTAAATCGATAGGAGGTAAAATACTTGTGTTATTAACTTAAATACAATTAATGCAATAATATATTACGTATTTTAAATTTTAAATATATTTATATAATACATATTTAAATAAAAAAGTATTAATTTAGGTAAATTGATATGAATTTGTTTTGATTTATAAGTTTTTTATTTTTTACATAAGCTATCCGTTATATTTAATATAAAGGTATATAGTGAGAAAGATAAATATATCTTCTATTTATTAGTATAATAATGTCACGTCCTGTAACAATACCGACCTTAAAACCGAAATTTTTTTTCGGTCTTACAACTCAAGTGAACGGTAACTGCTTATTTCTGAATGAAAATGAAATCGTCTATCCAGCATCTGGTGTCCTCGTCGTTTACAACACTGCCCACCATAAACAAAAATATATACACCTGGCTGAACCACAAAAGGTCATCACTGCTATGGCGCTTTGCATTAACAAGTATGTTCGACGTGTATTATCTATTTATATATAAGAACATTTTTGTGTCTTGTGTGTTATAAACTATATACATACATAACTATAGAATGAACTCATATAAACTCATACACATATTATATAATATATATGTCTATGTATAAGACCATAACTGAAAAAAAATGTCGGGGGTCCAACATTTTTTTAAATATAAATACTGAAAATGTATAACCAATAAACTTTATTCACCACTAAAATGTTTCTACTTTTAATAATTTCGAGGAGGGGGGGTCTGGACCCCTGGACCCTGCCCCTCAGATACGGCCTTGTCTATATGTTTAAGCTAATATTATATCTCTTAGCTTGCAATAACTAGTAACTTCGTAGATATTATAACTATATAGAAATTTTAAAAACAATCTAAGTGAATTATTATTAGGTAGGTACCAATTTTTTCTGTGGTATAATCAGTGCTTGATTTGGAAAAAAATTAAAAGGGAGACTCAGTGGATGTTGAATGAACGACTGAACGAGCATTCCATATAAAATTCAATATCACATCACTGTGCGAAACTGCGGAGCAAAACCCCCTCATCACCTTCAGCCACCCATTATCCCCCAAAATCATTAAATTTATAATATAAAAATATTTTAAAATAAAGAAACACTTATTTATTTATTACACATCATCCAATGACATTATAATTTAAATTTCTTGGTCCGTTTCCACCACGTACGGTGCCCACGTTGATTCGAAGTCGCTTTAAACTCATTTTCAACTTCGTAGTTAGTTACCGCATCCGTAGAAATTTTCCCATCGACCGGTATTTTTAATCCTTTTAAGTCTTCGGCTGAAGCTATCGTACAGGAATGCATTCGACTTCGCTTGCGGTAAATGTCACGCAAATGTTCGGCGGACCCGTCAAGTCGTCGCTGACAGAAACCGGGAGCGTCAACACCGATGGTGACGATTTCAGCTGATCCGCATCGTCAGCTGCAGCGAACATCACTGCGATGTTGGGCATAGAGCAGTATTTTCTTTTCGTCAGACCAGAGAATTCATCATATTCTTTTTCCGATTGACCGTTTGTTGCGCCACACACCACTGCGATGTTGGGCATCGAAAAATATGGTCTTTTCACCAGACCAGAAAACTTACAGCATACTTTTGCTGTCCGAACGTTGGCGGATGGATCAGATGGAATCGGCAGCATCACCTGATGCTCGACCGGAACAGGCAGCAATCGCGTCTCGCCGTCGGATGTAATTATATTATTTTCCATGATAATACAGTAGAATTCGTCGAAAAAGTTATACGATAAATATATATTGAATATTTTAAGAAGGAACGGAATGTGTTAGAAGACGTATATGCTTTGTAATAATAACACTTTAGTAATGAAGAAAACAGAAACATATATTATTATGTATTTAAACACTATACACATGGTTGTCAATAGCAGCAGCCAGTAATAGATGTCTGTAGTTTTTGTGTCCGAAATATATTTTAATTCTAATACAATAGAACCTCAATTAATCGTCAGTATCAGGACCAGGGCCTCGTCGGATAATCGAAATGATTTAAAGAGAAATGAAAATTTTTTTTAATATACAACATACTTACATACATGTTATTTTTTCTTTTTTCAATAATAGGTATTATGACTGACTTTTCAGAACAATAAAGATATCCGCAATCGCAATACACTGTTATTATCTCATCCATGATCCATAATATATATTTATATCATTTATCTAGTTGAATAAGCGAGATTTGTAGCAGTAGCGTAATTTTTTTCCTAAATGTAAAAGGGGTTGTTTCTATTTAATTCTTATTTATTTAGTAGCAAGGACCAATCTCATTGAAATTATCACAGTAAATTCATATTTATTCAACTATTAGACAAATTGTATTAAATAAAAATTAATTTAAATCGTCTAATATTAATAATTATTTAATTGCACATCGCCGTAGTGTCGTGAGAAATATAAAGATATTCTTTAAATACTTGGGCAAATAGATATATATTAAAATAACCATATAAATTATACTTAACATAATATGTTTTAAGTTTTAACACATGATAAAACATAATAATAGACAATATATTAATTATTATTACTATTTTAGATAAGTGATAACACAATTTTTATACGGAACAAAAATTATGATGAAAATTCAGAAAAATGCCATTTCACATTAGAAAGTGGTCATGACTCATGGCAAATGGAAATTGGCAATGGCCAATGGCTATATACTATATATAGCAGTGGTTCCCAACCTCTTCTATTCTACGCCCCCTTTTTAGATTTTCAAAAATTTCGCTCCCCCCCCCCCCTATAAATTGAAAAAAAATCGATCCCCTTTTTTTGTGTACTTATATTAATCTTCTTTTCCTTTTTATTATTATCATTTTTATTATTCTTATTCCTAATCTTATTATTATTAATAATTATAATTATTTTATTCTTATAATAACTGTTATTTAAATTGTGCGTTTATCTGCACTATTGGGGTTTCTACGGTTTCTTGTTATCTGTCACAGAACACTGGGTATAAAAGGCCCAACGAAACGATCAACATTTACATTCACCTATATACTAATCTATGACATTCACTGTCTGTCCTCCGTCGTAGCAAGACCCATCCCGGGCAGACTTGCGCGATTAAGGAAGACATCTGGTATCAATAGTTTTTGATCTTTGATCTTTTACATATTATAATGCTGCCTGCATATTGCTTGTACTGGTATTATTAAATAGTGATTTTATTCATTGTTCATTTTGGATGTGAGATGTGACTATGGGAGTAAACGAATAATGACTATTGTTATTGTTACGAAATAGCACAATTCAAATCAGCGAAATATATTATGTTTTGTATATTCAGCTCTATTATTTCAGTTATTCCCCGAAACACTATTAAGCATTTTGAATGTCCTTTTTTTATTTATATAGGTATAGGTACCCTAAATGTATGCCTATGTTATCCTATGTAAACAGAAGAATAACCGCTAAACCACGCCTGTACCAACTACTAAATAGTAAATACTATTGACTTTTAAGACTATAAAATATTAAAATATTAGTAATACAACTATAAGACTATAACTTATAAGAATATTTTATTCTAAAGATATCCATATAATATAATGCACCTAGTAACTGCTAATAATTATATAAATATAATTAATTATATAAATATAATTAATTATTAAAGATAAGATTCTTATTTTAACTGACTATAATGACTACACATAAATCTTTAATTTTTTTTTTCAATAATATTATGTACTATATAAATTATACATAGAAGTAGATATAGAACATATAATTATAATTAATTATATAAAATATATAATTGTATTTTTCCTGACTTTTTATTACAATTTAGAAACGTTATAGCTGTGGCAGAAAAAGGCGACAAGAAGAAACCGACCATAAGTATTTATGATCTAGATTCAATGAAAAGAAAAAAACTATTGACTGTGTTAACGGATTTGAAAACCGATAATTTCATAAATATAAAATTCTCATTTGATGATACTTATTTGGCAGCCCTCACTAATGGACCGGACTTTATGATGTATTACTACAATTGGGAAAATTCAAAAATTGAAAGTTACGTAAAAGCTAGTAACCCTCCAAATGCCGAAGGACCAGTTTTAGACGTATGTAATATATTAAAAATAAATAACTTATATATAATGTACTTACATAGCATATATGATATATTGATGTATATACAAGGTGATTCTTTTAAGTGGGTACACTAATTATCTCGAAAAGTATTCATGTTTTTGAAAATATTTTTTTACATAGTTTCAAATTCTTAAAAAAACAACGTTTTTATTAAAAAATTATATTTTTAAATATTTTTTATCATTATAATTTTTTAAGTTTTTTACTTTTTTTAATGACAACATAGAATTTTAATTTCATATTCCAAATCAGAATAATTTTCTGAGTATTTTGAAACAAAAAATTCGAATTTGGGGTGAGTAGTTTATGAGTTATACTTATTTAAAGTTTAGACAAGCGGAGTAGTAGACAAACATTTTGCGGGGTAACCCCGTACCACTCCACTCTGCTTGTCTAAACTTTAAATACGTATAACTCATAAACTACTAGTCCTAAATTCAATTTTTATGTATCAAAATACTCAAAAAAATATTTTGCTTTGGAATATGAAATTAAAATTCTATGTTGTCATTAAAAAAAGCAAAAAACTTAAAAAATTATAATGATAAAAAATATTTAAAAATATAATTTTTTAATAAAATCGTTGATTTTTTAACAATTTTGAACTATGTAAAAAAATATTTTCAAAAACATGAATACTTTTCGAGATAATTAGTGTACCCACTTAAAAGAATCACTCTGTATACATGAATTAAACTTTTATTAATGTGTTTGTTGTAAGTGTCATTAACAATATATAAATTATCACAGATGGCATTAAATCCTTCCGACAATACTATATGCTGTTTTGTTGGTAAAGGGTTATTCCGATTAGTGACTATCAGTGATTCTATTTGGCGACAATATGGGTTTCAAAAAGCTGACAACTTGGATTTTTCCTCTGTATGTTGGTTAAACGGGGATAGGTAATGTACATTAATATTGTTGAAAATATCAAATTAAAACATTTTTATAGTAATTTGTAACTGATATGAATATAGATAGTTGAACGTTTTAGATGTCTCATGTAAATGACGGTAGTGAAGTATAAAGGATTATGGATTCCGTTATTCATAAAATGTGTTAATGTATATAAATGTATTAAAATTTAAAACGTAAATTTCTTAAGACTTGCTTTAAGCATAGAAAGAAATGTAATAAAATCAAATTATTAAAAATATATACCTATATTATAGGCTTATAATGGATGTTAAACACCTTTAGATTTTAATGGATTACCAACTATAGCCTTAAAGGTAAAAACTAAAACTCTTAATCGACCCACGAGTATATCTAGTAGAAATATCATGAATTAATTTATAAATTTTATAAGTTAATGTAAATAATGGCAAAATGATTCAATATTTTTATGTTCAAATTTTAAGCTTTTTAATACAAATTTAAGATTTCTATAAACATACTCATGTATACAATTAAATAATTATACATAAATAATATATAATATAAGTTATAAATGTTAATCTAGGTATTGTTATTTATTTGTTTTAAAACAACTAGGATTTTAGCTGGTACTATGGATGGTCGTATAGTTATAGTAGAAAATGGAGAACTTATAGCTGTGTACAACGTTAAAACAATGACGGATTTTGATCCGAAAAATAGAATAAAAGCTCCTTTAGATGTGATTCCGTTACCTAAAGAAAGTAATCAACGAATGGACATAAGATGCTGTATTCCAATCAAGATAGGTTTAATATTCGCTTTTGGCGATTCATGTGTTTATTACTACGAAAAAACTAATCACAGGTAATGTTATATAATAAAAAAAATAAATACTAAAAATATCAATTGCGCTAAATTGTCGATTCGACAGGTACAAAAGACGAAATGAATTCTTGAAGCAAAGTGATCCAAACTTAAATGCTCTAAACACAGATAGACCCATGCACAACATAGAGACATTGTCTATAAGTCCAAAATACCAAAAAATGATTTGTGTTACAAGGAGGTCACAATTGTTTTGGGCACCATTAGTTGAAATTCCAGACACATCTTTGGTAATATTTTAGAAACGATAAATTTAATAATATGGTAAAAACACAATTCAATGTATACACCAGTATACCTACAAATATTGTTTTTTAGAACGCGCAGAATATTGTTTACTTTAAGCCGCTTGGTGAAGACTTACATCACGGTGGTATTTCTAGCTTGTCAACGTGTAAATGGAAACCAATATTCATAACATGTGGAAAGATTGACCATACTATTAGAGTTTGGAATTATTTAAACTGCTCATTATTACTATCACAACAGTACCAAGAAGATGTGTTTAGTGTTTCATTACACCCATCTGGATTATATTCTGTAGCCGCATTCACTGGCAAAGTTGAATTCCAATTGGTACACACAAATGGTCTGAAAGCGTGGAGAGAGTTTGCTGTCACAAGTTGTAACTTAACCGAATTTAGCATGTCCGGTCACATGTTTGCTTTGGCTAACCAATTCGACGTTGATGTGTATTGTTCAGTGAAATTTGAGAAAAGGTTTACGTACAAAGGTCATTCAAATACGGTGTGTATTGAAAATTATTACCTACAATTGCAAGCATAATAACTTACACGTAGTACATAATGCATACACGTACCTACTAATTCGTGTAATAATGTATCATACAATTAATGATTTATAGATCACAGCTATGGTATGGGCGCCAAACGATACGAAACTAGTCACGTGTGGAGAAGATGGTGCAATATACGAATTTAATACAAGGACTGGTGAAAGGGACATGGATATCGTGCATCCTAAAACGATTTATATGGATTTGGCCGTTTCAAACGACACTAATCAAATTTTCCCAGCTGCTCAAGATGGTCGATTCAAAGAAATAAATAATCAATCGGTTAACTTTTTATGTTAAAATATTGTATTAATCTATACAAAAAACATAATTGTAAAAATTTATAGATACCTACCCAAGTAAAATTGAAGTATAAAAGCTTTAATTTAATCTTTTCAAAAATGTAAATAATTATATACCTATTTTATTGACTTATAAAAAAAGACTTACTAATAGAGTATGTCTGAATGTTTATAAATAATCACATCACAGTATCACACAGTAAAAGTATAGTTGATATAAGACCTAAGCCTAACCATAAGAATAAGTCTAATTATATGTTTTTAAAAAATTGTCTAGGTGGTCCGTGATATAGACTTGCACCAAGGTCCATTAGACGCAATAGCTTTGTCTAGATCAGATTTAATTCTATTTGTAGCCGGTCAAAACGGTGTTGTATTATCGTTAATGTTACCAATTATGGCTGAAATTAAACATAAAGAATTTAATATGCACAATAAGAATATTACAAAGGTTTACAAACTGTGAAATTGGGTCATTGTAAAATCTTAATAACACATACTTTTTACAGATGTGTATGACAATTGATGATTCAAACTTAATCACTTGTTCAACAGACGGCAGTATATGTATATGGAAAATTAAGGATGCCGAAGGAAAAAAAGTTATTTTAAATGACCAATTTGCTTATTCCGACGATATCCTAGTGAACGCTTCGGATTTAAAGAACAAAATCGAAAACATAGTAGAACTTAAAATGAGAGTGAATGAATTAGAAAGAGAAAGTAAATATCAAATTACTCAACTTATCAAGTCTAAAGAACAACAGATACAGGAATTGAATAATAATCATTCGATCGTTATGAAAATATTAGAAAATAAAAATACGGTAAAATGTTTATAATACATATTATATAGATTATAGTTAATTGATTAAAACATATTGCTACAGTTAAAGGGGACTAAAAATTATATTTATATTTAAGGAAATAACAAAAAAACATATGGCTGATAAGAGTAGATTAGAAATGGAATTAAACCTTCTAAAAGATTCACATGCTCAAGAGCTGGAAGAATTAGAAGCTAATTATAATAAAAAACTCCTATACGAATACGAAAAATATGACATACTTCAAAAAAAATTAGTCCAAACTAATTCGGAGTTAGAAAAGTAATAATTATTATGCGAAATTGCGAAACATTTAATAATTAAACAGTTATATGCGAGCTATTCATTTATTTTTTTTTATTCCTGTCATTTATACTAGAGATATAAATAAATCTGAATTTGAACAAAACGAAAAATTACAGAAAATAGTAGATCAATATAATATAAAACTTGATGAAAAAGATGAAAATATTTTGAAAGTAAGTTGTGTACATAATGAATTAATGTGTATTATATTATAATAATTTAAAGTGGTTAAAATTTCAAAAAATAATAAATAATAGTAATAGGTAGGTACCTATAATTAACTATCTGTTATATTACCAATTAGTTGCTTTGTTTCCACGATTAAAGATAAGATATTATAATATATTATAATACAACAAGCTATAATTAATAAAATATATAAAATATTTTTCTATAGTTAAAAGAACAATTGATTAAAGATAAACAAAGTATGTCTGATCTTATGAATAAAATTGAAGAGGACGCAGATCGGGAAGTATCGGAGAAAAAGGCTAATTTTGTGATTAAATTGAGAGAATTGAAAAAAATTAATTTGAATCTTAGAGGCGAACTTGGATCATATAAAATGAAAGCTAAAGCGTGCGTAAATTTTATGTTAAAATTCAGTGCTCAAAATGAACTGGAATAATTATAAAATTCATAAAAATTTACATGCCTAAGCTGTGTTTTTATACATAATTATTATTTTGGTCCTCCGAATTTAATCCTGAAAAATATTATCCACGAATGGAAAAGGTATGGGCATTTCTCTAATGGGTGATGAGTGATGACTCTATTTAATGCAAAAAAAAAATACGAAACTGTGTGGGAAATTATTAAAAACATTGAATACCTAATTTATTGTATACTTAATAATTGAATTTATTCTGTTTGTTAATAAATTAATTTGTCCATATTTTATCGAATTTTAATAAAAACTATTAATTTAACAAAATTTAATAATTCAGTTTATGATATCTGAAATTTAAAATATAATTTTATATTTTATTTAAATAAAAATGTAGGTTTGAATTTAAAATAAATTAAACTGATCAAACTAACTAATATTTATAATTGTTAATTTATCATACTACCTATATTTTTAAAAATGTAACTAATATGACAAAGCGTAAAATGTAGTTATTAAAAAAAAAAAAATGAATATAGAACAGAATAGATATTTAATAACTCCTTTATTTTTGTTAAAATGAGGTGGAGCTTATTATTTTTTAGTAAAATAAGCCTCAGTTCATAATGTAGATTGTTGGTATATACTTCATTTTGATATTTTGAAAAAAGACAAATGCGAAATGCCATTTTAATTTTATAAACGTTCCTGTTCGTAAAATTTTCAATTTCGAGCACTGAGTTATAAGTTAAACTGTTTCAATGATTTATTTATGTCTAATATGTATAATACAATGTTGATGAAATAGAGCGTCGAAAGAAACAGAAAACTTGACTGGTCTAATTGAAAAATACGAAGAAGATATAGCCCAACTGAAAGTATCAGTTAAGAATGAAGAACAGACTATCTTTGACCTTAAGAAGCAAATACAAGTTCGTGACGATATTATAGAGCAGAAAGAATCTCGGATTTTCGACGAAAAACTTAAAATGAAAAATCTAGAAAAACAATTGTTACTGACGAAAGAAAACGTTAGTGAACTAGAACGAACGGTCGAGCCATTAATAATAGAAATACAAGAAAAACAAAAAACTATTGAAAATGTAAGTTTTTGTTTTATGCACCTATATAAATATATATTCTATAGTGAATTTATAATGAAAAATAGATAGGTATCAAGGGCGGCCAAACGGTCGATCGCAAACGATTTTAAAGTCGATCGTGTTAGAATTTATTTTTAGGCTACGCACACGAAAATTAATCATGGTAGTTAGATTTTTTATGGAAGTCTATCCTCAAATGTCAAGTATAATGTTAGTAAATCGCGGCCAAAAAAAGTTTGGCCACCCCTGGTATATACAGTCGACTCGACGACTCCAATAATAAAAGTACCTAATAATTTATTATATTATATTTATATATAGCATTATATTAATTATAATGAAAATGTAAAAGATTGTAAGAACCTATTCATTAAATCTGATTTATTATTGTTATTTTGGCAAACGCGAACGACAGATGGAATCAGAAATGTTAGATATGACAGCAGTAGCAAAGCAAATGCAATTACGAATATCCGAGCAACGAGATAAATTGAAGGCGTGCGGCCTCGAACTTGATAAAAAAGAACAGACGATTCAAGACGTCAACAGAGTGGTTAAAAACATTCGAGTCGACATTCAATCTGCTAGTGAACACTACCAAAATTCAGCTAAGCTAAAAGAAGCAGTTAAAGTAAGGAGATGAGAATGAAAATTGTTCTGGTTTTTGTAGGGAGTTTTATATAGGCAACTTATATTTCAATTGCAAATGTGTGCATGTGCTAAATATGTCTAATGTATCAAATATAGTATCATCAATATGACTGTTCAAACAAAAATTAACTTTAATTCAAAATTTTAGTATAATAAATACAGTTTATATAGTGTATTATTACTATAAGAATATAAGATTAGACTAAGATTCATAATTTATGCTCTCCTTGGATTTGTAAATATATCAGCGTTCATCAAAATCAATGGTACCTATTGTTTTACATTTAATTTATCGATCAACTTACAATAAAGAGACATATACCAAAACATTTAAATAAATGATCATAGAAAAACTTTTTTTTAATGAATAGTTAACACTTATGAAAGAATTTTCTAAAAAAGAGTACCATAATTTTTTATCAAAAACAATAACATTAATCAATGTAGTATAGTATCTAGCATGGTTATCTACTCCTATAGTAAATAACCGTGGTATCTAGTAAGTATCTACTTAAAAATCTAAGTTTTAATACTTAGAACTAAGTATTTTTAGATATTATATAAATATTTTGTTTATAGGATTTGTTTATTAAATATGGCAATACAAAAACATTTGAAATATCTAAATATGAAGAACATGATACCAAAATGGAATTTACAAGACAGCGAAAATTTTTAGAACAGTCCATTATTAGCTTAAAAAATCGTGTAAATGTGTGTGCAAAAAAAGATGATTCCTATAACAAAATTATGGAGGAAAATATGATACTCATTGAAACAATCAATAAATTAAGACAAGAACTCAAAACAAATCATAAGAAATATGACAACTTAAAGTCAATTTTGAAAATTAAAGAAAGTAAAAATCATACTACTAATAAACAAGCTAAAAATAATAATCTTCAGGCTATAGAAAATTTAGATGCAGATGAAAAAACAGCATAGGAAACTATGATGTCAGTTAAATTAATTTTTTTTAAAGAAAAAATTGTAGTTACTAGTTAATGTACAATTATCTGATTTTAGAAATAATAAAAAACAATAAAACATTTAAGACAGAACAAAAATCTAGAATTATAGTTCATAAAACTCATTCTTTGTTTTATTTGTATACAATCATTAATCATGAACCATAAGTATAAAAACATGAAGTTTATAATATTCTAAAATAAAGCAATTTTATATTCAACTATTTTTTACTTTGATATGACTAGTTTTTATAAAATAATTATTGTTTAATTACTGTTAATGTATTAACTGTTTTTTTAATTTATATTATATATAATATATATGTATTTATAAATAATTAAGTTAATTATGTGATTTAGATGTAATATTTTCAATTAAATGCACTCATTTTGAATAATACTTTACTGTGTATAATATTTTCCTTGAAATAGTATGAATATAATATATTACACATGAAAAAATATTATTTATTATTAAATATTATAAATAACATATTAAAAATGAAATAGAGAAATAATAATCATCAAAGTATACCATATCACTTATAAGAATAATATAAATTATTTAGTTATTATATGATATAAAAATGGCTGTTAATTTATTACAACTAATGTACAAATATTTGTATACAATTTGATCAATTACTTGTATTTTAATTAAGAGTTGTAAAATACACAACAGTAAATTTTTAATATAATTTAGTATCCACAAGATACAAACCAAAACACCTATAAAAAAAATATACACCCACCATATTCAGTCCTAGAAAAAACTTATACAAAATATTCAGTACAAATTAAAGTAAAAATGGTATAATAGACTTTCTACATTTTGGATAGTCAGAGAATTCTTTTTTGTAATTCCTGTGTTTGCCAAGAGCCCATACTGCCATTTGGTAGAATCCAGCAAAAGTGAATAACCCAGCTAAAAAAAATTACATACAAATTATTTTTTATCATAAATGCAATATTAATTACAAACATTTACCTGAAAATGAAGATGTCATTATAGTAAACCCAATCCAACTACCAACTTCATAAGTATAGTTAGGACAAGAAACAAAATTGAAAAGAAGTGTAAAAGGATTTATAGTGGGAACAGGGATACGCCTGACTTTGGTACCTGGTGGACGAAGGTTTCGCAATGCAATGTGAATGCTTAAATTTCCTAATTCACAGAACTATAATAATGTTTAAAATATTTATTTAGTTATTATCTTGTTACTTAAAGTTTAATTTAATTTCAATACTTACTATAAAAGTACCAAGACCAATGTAAAATTGAATTGTAGACGGTGGAGTATATAATGGATGGCTGACAAAGTATGAAACAAAAGCAGTGAAACCCCAATAATATGAACAGTTTTTAAAGAGATTCATTATTGGCATTGTGTTGTGAGAGAAACGGTGTACAAACAATGTTTCAAACACACGCTTTGCATAATGGAATGACCAACAGTAAGCAGCAACTCTAAAAAGACAAAAACGAAAATTTGAATTACACGAATAGAAGTAAAAACTAAAAACCATAAACAAGGTGATTACTTTATCGAAGAACACTCATTATTTCTGAAAGTATTCATGTTTATGAAAATATTTTTTTAACTAGTTTCAAGTTGTTAAAAAAACAACATTTTTATTTAAAAATTATATTTTTAAATATTTTTTATCCTAATATTTTTTTAAGTTTTTTACTTTTTTGAATGATAACATATAGTTTTAATTTCATATTCCAAAGCAGAATAATTGTCTGAGTATTTTGATACATAAAATTCAAATTTAGGGCCAGTAGTTTATGAGTTATACTTATTTAAAGTTTAGACAAGCGGAGTAGTAGATAAACATTTTGCGGGGTAACCCTGTGGCCTGTACCACTCCACTTGGCACATCTAAACTTTAAATACTTATAACTCATAAACTACTGGCCCTAAATTCGATTTTCATGTATCAAAATATTCAGAAAATTATACTGCTTTGGAATATGAAATTAAAACTATATGCTGTCATTCAAAAAAGTAAAAAACTTAAAAAAATATAAGGATAAAAAATATTTAAAAATATAATTTTTTAATAAGAGTGTTGTTTTTTTAACAACTTGAAACTATATAAAAAAATATTTTCAAAAACATGAATACTTTCAGAAATAATGAGTGTTCTTTGATAAAAAAATCACTCTGTATATTTAGAAAATCAACAAAAATGGATAATAAATCATTTTGATAATGTAAATAGCTAAGTTCCTTAATGCTTAATTATACATTTTTTAATTTTTTAAATATGTTAAAAATATTATTATTATTAAATTAAAAAAAAAATTGTTTACACATAAATAGCATATTTTAAAAATAATTTAATTTAATAAATAATAGAACAATTTTATAATTGAAATATCTCCACTGTTAAATAAATAATGGCTTACTCAGCAACTTGTGACATCTTTTGATTAGCTGCAGCCCCATAAATCAAACTAGGTCTTGCATAAAATATTAAATATACGAATAAGGGTCCAGCATATTCTGCCATAAATACGGTAGACCATCCAATTTGAGGGCCCAAGTCTTTAACATAAAGTTTCGATCCATTTTTTAATCCTAAACAAAAAAATAAGTAACTATTAATACAATTTGTAACATCTAATAATATTACAAAAATTTAAAAAGCAATTATTATCTAGTGAACTAAAAAAACTATTAAGAAGCTTACTAAGTCAATATTTATTTCCAACAAAAACTTGAAATAATAGTCTTTAAAAATATAAAAATACATTTTATAGTTTCATTGAAGATGTTAAAAAAAAATTAGAAAATATTATTTTTCCATACTAACCTAAATCTTTAACTTTATCAGTATCTTTTAAAGTTTTTCCTCTAGGTTCAAGCCTGATAGATTGTCTGTCTGGATATAAAACTGACTTTACTTTGCTTATACTTTTCTTAATATCACTAATCTGAGAAGCATCTGTTACCTGAAAATATATTTAATTTATAAAAATAATATCTCTTGGTTCACACACAAAAATTATCTTTGAATTATTTTAAATCAAAATTAACACGAAAACTACACATTTCTTCAGAATTATAAATAAATTTAACACAATTTAATATGTTATATTGTGTGCTCTACCTATACAATAAAAAAGTAAATAATTTTTATTTTAAAATATGCACAAGTAGATACATAATTTATTTTGTAAAATTTGATTTTTATTATTTTTATTTAGTTTTAACTAGTTTATTTATAAGGACGCCGCCTCACATGTGTTATCTCCATCCTAAACATGTAAAACATAACAAACACTGTTTTGTACAAGATAAAACCACTCAGGCTGTATTAATAGTTAAGACATAACATTTTCACAATACATAAAGGAGAACTTTGGCTGTGAAATATTGTTTTAATTTTTTTGATATTACATAAAAATCTATTATTTTTGAACTTGAATAACTTTTAATGCAGTTCCGATATCAGAAAAAATAAAAACAATATTTCACAGCTAAAGTTCTCCTGTTTAAGTGGTAAAAATTTTATTTCTTAGTTATGACTGTAAAGTTCTAGGTTCTTTACTGCACAAAACAGTTTTTATTATACTTTACATTTTTGTAAGACTTAAACAACACATGTAGCGTTCTCTTAATAATTTTAAAAAAATTGGTATGGTACAAATCAATGAAATTATAAATCAAAATTTAATTATAATAGAATAATCTATATAATTATGACAGTAAATTTAAATAATATGCACATTGATTGATTTTAAATTTTGAATTCATTCTTCTGTTATATTGATTAATTTAATCTTTAATAAGTGTATGTACTAATAAATCATATTGATATTTAATAAGAAAAAACTTAATAGAAAATTAAATAAAAATATCATACTAACAATAATAAATGGTAATGAATGTGATTTTGAATTTTTTTAAATGTATTAATCATCTATATTTAATACTTGTACACATTGTATATATTAAAAATTATTGTTTAGTAAAATGTTCCTTAGCACAGATAATGTCTACTCAAGTAGGCACACTGAATAAATTATACAACATTTATCAAGGACATGGAATAACATTTATAATTTGAATATCAATGAACAGCTTGGTAAAAAAATTAATCGATTCTAAAATAATAATTTAAAATACTAAAGTAAGAATGTATGAAATAAAGAAAAAAATAGTTAAAAATTATAAGTTTTAATCTAGATGTAAATCCAACATAGTAAAAAAATAAAAAAATTTAAAAACACATTATATTAGAATTAAAGAATTTTTTACCATTACACGAGTATCTAGTTTAAAAAATAAAAACTTATATAATTAATATTTAAAAAATATTGTAATTTAATAATAATTTAAATAATAAATAAATTAATAATTTTAAAATGTTGCATAAATAATGAGTCCCAAAACAAAATGTCTACATCTCACTACATACATAGAATATTAAAATATCATGGAACATAAATAATAATGAAAATATGTATTAAATATAAAATAATGTTAATAATAATTCTTACTTTAATTTTTCCAATATTCTTGTCAGTGGTTGTTACAATTTCAATCTAAAACAATAAAACATATACTTAGAAGTTTTAAAAACAGATTTTATATATAAATATTTTTCATTACACAAAGTTCAAAATATTATTTTTGTACAATGTAGATATTACATTACTTTTTTAATCAATTACAATAATAACATAAAGTGACTATATTGGTTTAGGTTATGTAATTGAAATTCAATAATTTATTACATTAGGTACCTACTACTACAATGTGATTTATTTTTACATATTATTGTAAAAATATAAAATAAGTCCAGGTTGTATTAAATCAGTCACCGATATTATATGAAAAATATTAGTATTTGAAAAGTACTAAATACTATAGAAAAAAACAAGAAACTAAAAAGTGTGACTTATTATTAATATAGTCTGTTAATATTCATTATAATATATCTTAAAGAAACACATTTAAATTAATATGATCCATTTGAAATAAAACTAAAACAATATTTTAGTTTTACAAATAATACTGAAATAATTGCATTTAAATGGTATATTGCTACTGTAATTTATAGGTACCTAACTACCTAATTGTATTTTGAACACCCACAAACACACTTGTTAAGAAAGGCACAATTTCTTCTTGAAGAATATGGAATAAATTAAAATTAAAAATTAATCTTATATCTGTATATAATAAAAAATAAAATGACTCCTAAAAATAATAAATAATACAGTAACTTGATAAACAAATGCCTATTATTAAAATAATATTCAATGTGTTATACAATAATTCATGTTAGAAGATAATATACTTAGATTAACGGGGTCAAAATTGCAACTACAATTTTTTAATATATAATCAATTAACTTAATAAATGGGTAATTAGTAAGGTATAAATACATGATTAATCAATTGTATATAAAACCACCTACTTTAATTTGTAATTACACAGAGACAACTCTTTGCTTATCTCTGATTTTTACTATTAAAATAACATAAAATAAGTAGTCAATATAATGTAAAACAATAAATTAAATTGAATAATAATAATATTCTTTCCACGTGTTATAAGAATATTTTATTAAATAGCTTAATTATTTTGGCTCAGTTGATGAATAGATAATAAAATGAACAAATAAGCTGGTACAAAGGTAATATAAAGTTTTAATTTTGATTATATAACTAGTACGTGGGCCAAAATAAAATCAACATTCCCTAATTTGTAAGGGTTTATTCGCACATAAAAGAAAAGTTAACCGATACCCAAAGTAATTAAGCATTTAAGTAATTAGATACATCCAACTCATATGAATTTTATTTTTTATCATTTATATACCATTGCACAATGATATACATAAATATACACCATGATGTTATACATAACAAGTTTTGTATGAGATTATGAATTATGTGAAATGTTTCAGGGTTAACATGTACCTACAGAAGACACAAGGTGACCTGGACTAGAAATCTTACTAATCAAATAAAAAACAAGTATTATTATTGGTACCTGCTTGAGAACTAAAATCTAAACGTAATCATTTGAAACTCAAACATTGGACAAGTGTAATTACAAAATGGTGTATCAAGTATTAAAAACTTAAAACTACACTGAATAATATGTTTTATATACAATTTTAGTAACAAAAAACTAAATCTTGAGGTAAGATTGTGTTTAACCAATCAGTAGAGAATTATTGACCACTGTCCTTATTTCAGTGGTTGTAGCAAAGAGAAAATTCTCAGGTAGGCTTGTAGGTCTCCAATATTTATTTAAGCAGTATAACCTCCTGCGATTTTAGAATATTTTATACTCGTACTTTTTGAGGGGGGTCATTACTCAACCGTCTCAGCCTATAGTTAGATCCATGATTAACTAACCTAACTTAGTTAATCATGGGTAGATCGATGCAGTGGTGACAACGATCAACAACAATACGAAAATAAACTAAAATTGCTCACCTCCATAATTCAAAGCGTTGCTGGGCCGGCCGCGTGTAAAACTAACTATAGAAAAAATAGTGCTGGGTCGGCGACAGACGATTAAGTGATAGCGACCGTAGCAGCGAATACTGAGTGACGAATGATCGCCGTTCCTAGGCTGCCGTGCGACAACAGCTTCTGATACTGTACAGAGTACGGACGACGTGGAACGTTCGAACGTGCGTAGTATGTACTGTGTCTGTGTGTAGCTAGTGTGTAGGTACTTCAGTCAGACAGTCAGTGTGTGATGTGTGCTGTACTGCTGTGTAACATATACGTGTAGTGTGTACTACGCGGATCCCATGTACTGACTAGACAGTGAGTAGTGACTACCACTAGTACTACAACTACCATCTATCATTGAAAAATACTACCACTGCGAGACACGAGTAAACGAGTTACAATTTACTGCTGAACTGTAACCACGAATTAAGATAGTACTATCTTAATTCGTGACTGTAACTGACACTCTGATTGGCGATTGCTCGCCGCAAACGACCCGAAACGGCCAAAACATAACATAATATAATATAAATAAATTATAATAACATAATATTACAATACGTTACTTCAACAGTTTAACTAGCCTAATTCCTTGATCCTAATCAGGCCCATCTGAGCCATCAAATTGGGAGAGGGGTTGGGGTACAAGGACTCGTTGAAATGAATTTGTAATTTTTGAAATTTATGCATATTAACCTTCTAAATTTCTTATTATGTATGATATATTCCATTTTTACCATAAATATCTACATATTATATAATATATTATAAATTATAATTATATTGTCATTTTGATAATTTAATTAGCAAGTAACTATATACAGGGTGATTTTTTTATCAAAAAACACTCATTATTTCAAAAAGTAATCATGTTTTTGAAAATATTTTTTTACATACCTAGTTTCAAATTGTTAAAAAAACAACGTTTTTATTAAAAATTATATTTATAAATATTTTTTAACCTTATAATTTTTTAAGTTTTTTACTTTTTTGAATGACAACATAGAGTTCTGAGTTTTAATTTCATATTCCGTAGCAAAATAATTGTCTTGAGTATTTTGATACATAAAAATCAAATTATGGACGAGTAGTTTATAAGTTTTACTTTAAAGGTTAGACAAGCCGAGTAGTGGACAAACATTTTACGGGGTAACCCCACAGTGACGTAGCCAAGGGGGTGGTTTGGGGGTTGACCCCCCCCCCCCCTTCGGCCGTATTTTTATCAAAAATATAATGTTTATAATATAGAAATACAATCATTTATTCGTGATGAAATGTATTCTGTTATGCCGTATTCACGTTATCGACTGCAATGGTGATAATAATCATTATCATTCAATTATTTTATTATTTAAATACGGTTGTAGATTTATTTTATTTTATTACTAAAAAAAATCCTGGCTACGCCACTGTAACCCCATACCACTCCACTCCGCTTGTCTAAACTTTAAATACGTATAACCCATAAACTACTCGTCCTAAATTTGATTTTTATGTATCAAAATACTCGAACAATTATTTTGCTTCGGAATATGAAATTAAAACTCCATATTGTCATTCAAAAAAATAAAAAACTTAAACAATTATAAGGATAAAAAATATTTAAAAATATAATTTTTTAATAAAAACGTTGTTTTTTTAATTTGAAACTATGTAAAAAAATATTTTCAAAAACATGATTACTTTTTGAAATAATGAGTGTTGTTTGATAAAAAAATCACCCTGTATACCTATATGTATATTTCTAAATTGAAAGTTTTATATATGACTTTTAAAAATATTTAGAACATGGTCAATCGAGTCAGAGACAAAACATTTCCTATTTGCCTTTCTTCTGGACATAAGTACCTACTCTATGGACCAATTATTTTGTACCTACCTACTCATATAAATTTTCCCTAGATTATTCCCCACTCAGTGGCCTGTGTGACTGTGCTCGACATATCTAATTCTCCGGCCATCTAACTTTTTTTCATTGTATAATAGACCAACGTGTATTTTTAATTTATACTATTAATTTTATTATTTCGAAAATATAAAATTGTCAAGACTACCTAATGGATGTACCTATGTAACTAAGTTTACATATTAAAAAAATATTATCGTTTAATCGTTATGATCTTATGATACTATTGCAGCGAAAATATTAAGTTGAAAGGATGCAGTGCACGAATTTGGGGGAGGTGCGCAGGGGGCGAAGCTCCTCTTCTATTTTTATTTTGTTTTAGCGTAGGTATCACAACCACATATTTTCACTGAATTGAAAGGACGGCACAAACTCATGTCTAAAATTGTTTTATTAAAATGTGGATTTAAATTTAAATTTATGTCATTATATAACAAATTTTACAATTTTTAATATCAAAAACAATAATTATTATTACTTTATTTTCAAAGCTCCTCACCGGTTTGTGTTAAGTAATTGTGCACTTGTAACGCAGTTTTGAAATTGTTGGATTGAGCTCCTCTAGTCCTCTTTATACTTAATTTTTCCCAATTTAAGCATAGGTTAAATGGCTTAGCAACACGGCCATTAACAGGGGGGTTTGGCTTCAGACCCCCCCCCCACCAAATATTTTGCTGGCTACGGCCTTGCTTAGCAGGTCACCCGGGGGCCAGAGCCCAAGACAGAAACAAGTACTATGATCCGGTTGTGATCGTGATGATAATGTTATTTTATCGGTTTATATTTTTAATAATTCATAACAACTTCGGGTTTTAAAATATAATTTTCATATACATAATATAACAATATAGCATAATATATTATTATATAAGTTTATTTCGTCCGGTGTCCCATCGAACCGGTTACTACTTACTTCCGCAACTAGTTATTATTGATTTCCTTTTAGGTTCACTAATCGTCACTATTATTGTAGACCGTAGTAAATATTAATACTAAATGAAAATTATGAACTAAGAAGAAACAATAAATACATATTAGTACAATACACATACACCGATACACCATACCAGAGCCGTGCCGTAAGATTTGGCGCCCAGGGAAAAATTAAAAATATTCGCTCCCTATATTTTGTTTATCATTATGCATTTCAATTTTTTTGGCGCCCCTTTAAAGCATGCCCCCTAGGCCCCCCCACGATAACCATAACCTCTGCACCATAACCATATGCCCATATTATTTCTTAATATGTCCATGACATACACCAATAAGTACCTGCAAATACTGAAATACTCGTTGCGAATACTATGCTTACACTATAAAAATGAGTTAATATAATAAAACTATAAAAGTATCAATAGACAATAGTAGTAAAATAAACTATAAAAACCCTTAAAATAAATAAACGTATTACCTACTGTACAGTGTACAGTTTGATGATGATGAACGTTTGTCGTAAGTATCGTAAATTGCAGTAATCAAGTTTGAAGATACTATAAACTATTTTACCCACATCCTACGAATCTACATCATTACAATAAGTATCGCCGTATCGGGTATTAATGTATTATTTAGCTAACTTTAAGTTGCAAGTATTTTTCAATACATTTCATATTTTCATGAGTGTAACATGATTGCGTTCGAACCTATAATAAACGTATTTTCTCAATATTATGTAGGGTTGCGCCAGATTTTGAAATTACCAAAGTGGTACATTGTATACATATTAATATTTAATAACCTTTTTTTTTTTTTTGAATAACCTTAAAACCATCCAGTGACGTCGCCAGGGGGATTAAGGGGACTGCAGCCTCCTCTAAAATATTAAGAAGATTTAAAAATCTTGGCTACGCCATTAAAACCATGCCAATTACATTTTTAACGATATAATTTAGATCATTGGCGGATTTAAGGGGGGCAGAGGGCAGAGGGCCCTATACCGTAAGTATGTTGATGTGTGCACTGTGCAGTGTGCCAGTGTACAAATAATGAAATAACTATAATAAGTAGGTAATAACTAATAACGATGACGAGCTTACAAAATATGTAAATAGGTATTTCCTTATATTATAGCATGTAAAAACCCAATAAATATTAATTATCTACCTACTAATGATTCAAAATTAACTTTCGACACCTCCAGGTTAATAATAATATATTAAAATATATTAAATGTTTATTGTATTATACTATTATTATTATATACATACACTGAAAAAAATATTCTGTTAGGAGAACTGAAATACAGTAGTTACAACCATGCTTACCAGTTGGCTCAGGGACAACAATATCTTAAGTTACAGTAACAAACTCATTTTTGTTAACTAATAATTGTCATGGGTACAAATTAATTCGTTTGAAATACAAAACTTAATTTAGACTTGTTTACAAAACTCATAACTAAAAAGTTAGAATTACAAATTGATTTGTAAATATGCATGAAAACATTTCATAGTTGTCACAGAACAGTTAGTTAAATTTGTTCGATATTAGTTACCATGACAAAGGAAGTTCTTGGTGGTCTACAAGTTATTTTGATACCAATACAGAACTCTTTTGTAGTAAGTACATACTCAATGATTAATACAACAATGCAATTTAGTTAACGTTGTTGTTAAGATCTGTTATCTCTACAAAACAGACAATGGTATACAAATTTTATTTCTGTTACAATTACTAAATATTCAAGAACACAGGAATCACAGCCCCCTTTTTTCTAAATATGTAAGCACTACCCCTTAAATTGTTTTCCCAATTACCTTTCTGATCAGGTAAAGGAAAATTTGATCAATACTTACTTCTTACTTAAATGCATCTCCATATTTTTATTTTTCCAATTTGAGCACTGATACAGTAAGCATAATGGTTTTCATTAGGTGAAAAATTATTGAAATAAAATAACAACCGCCAAATTTGTTTTTCTTTAACTGTTTATTTTACATGTATTTTAAAACAAATTTTTTTAACAAAAAAGTTTTAGGTATTTTAAAATTTAAGTAGGTACATAAAATACATTTGTTATATAAATAAAGCAACAATATAATTTATAAAGGACTTCTTAGAGTAATATATTTTGTTCCATTTGATACAATATTTAAAGTATTTGGTACATGAGAAGGAAGTAAATCCTGAAATACATAACTAATATTATTGGTTTCTGGTAATGATATTTCATAACAGTAAACATGTTCATCGAAACCTATTGTTGTTAAAATGTTGCACTCAAAAATTATCCTGTTTTGCGCATAAAGAAAAACATTATTTATAATTGCAAATTGAGGATTATTATCATTTAAAATGTCTAATGTCAATATAGTTTTAGGTTTGTAACGAGTTCCTCCCACTTCAGCCCAATTTACTAGAATTAATTGTTCGTCTATATTCAGATTTAGTTTATTTAGAATTTGATGCTGTTTTATAGAGTCTAATTCTGTTTGAGGTCCTACATTAATATTATTACATAATTTACCATTAATAAATGTTTCATTCAATTTAAGTTGGTGTTTGATTGCCAAAGTTTTGCAAATGTTACGCCTATTGAATGAAGACCTAGCCGAAATTTTTGATACTTTATGTTTTGCTTCGTATCTCATAGACCATAAGTGAATTACAGGTCCAAATTAGAATATTAGCTTTTAACTAAAACAATATAAAGAAATTTAGTGAACCTTAGCTTAGTATGTCTAGAACAATGCAAAATACCTTCTTTATAGAAGTATCTTGTACTGTCAGAACTAGCAATTTTTGTCTAAAATAATATAATTAGTAGGAATTTTCTGATAAAAGCTAACATACCTGAGATAAACCACTGTTGTCTATTGTTTGGAAACTGCAATTATCTTCAACTGTTACAGTACTGCTAGCTAAACTACCGCTAGATGTTTGTGAATCAGTAACCTTAAGAAATATATTTTAAGATTTAATCAACAAGATGTAATTTCTTAAAAAAAAGGAAATTTAAAACTTTAGGTATCTAAATTAATAAACAAATCTTAAAATTAAATCTATTAGGTGTATGGCAAATTGGCAATAATTATATTATCACATTTTAAACAGTACCAAAGCAATAAAAGCAATGAATAATTTAATAACAAGTGATTAGTTTGCACCCATGTATTTGTAAAAATGTGTGGAGGGTGGTACTGGTATAGTTGAGAAATACAAAAAAAATGAAATAAAATTATTACTATGTTTGATACGCTTGAGGTATTCGGCATTCCTGATATAATTGCTCTCCAATCTTCCAAGTTTGATATAAAGCGAGCTCTATGACCAACTGAAGGGATAAGTTCTTTGATCATATTTTCTTCTTTTAAGAAGAGAAGAGTTTTTATGTCTATGTCATTTTCTATGTAAAAAAATCATTATTATTTTTAAATAATTAATTTTTTTTTTATTTAATAGTGAATCAATTTTTTTCATTATAAGCCAGTTGCTTGCTTGCTTATTTAATCATCATAGAGTAAATTTGGTTTCCATACTTTTCAATCATTTGGTATAGCTTTATAATTTAAAATAGAAGTTAAAATAGTTAAAAAGTACAACATTTAAGGGCAAATTCACATAGGTATCTAGTTTTAAAAATTATTTAGCCATGTTACCAACTATAGATAGCTATCAGTGTTAACCTAACAAACTATTTTGGAAATTTGGTGGAAATATAACTACCAACTAGCAAGGCAGTGGATCTCAATTTAAAAATCACGTAAAGAAAATACTCTCATGTGAGCTACGGTGGGTTACCTACAAAATTTGGATAAGTGTTACAAATTATGAGCACTAAATGACCACATTGTTTAATATTAAAGAGAGAAAAAGCGAGATTGAGTAGTCAAATAAATAGGTAGGTACACTAAATAGGCAAGCTGAATTTTAATTTTACACAATGACAAGCCTCTAAAAAATGAAAGCCTTGGAAAAAGCATTTTAACAAGGTGGGCCTACGCTGATCATAGATACATCATTTAAATGTTATAATATTAGGTAAATGCATAAGCATTAAGAAAAAAAAACTAAAAATTAAAAATGTGCTTATACGAGAAAGTTGAAGCATGTTGCACGTCAGGGGCGTAGGTATATATTATTAAAGGGGGGGGATTCGACTTTAAATATTAGTAATAGACTAACGTGAAAAGAAAACAAATACAAATATAGGTATATTAATAAAATAGTTTTAATATTATTTATAAAAATGTAATATTATACAAGTAATTAGTATTATTAGCAGTATTGCTGGTATGGCCGTGTGCGTCGTGGGTCATAATAAGATACGGACACGCAATTGTGTAGTGTCTGTAGTCAATATTTTATATAAATAACTATTACAATCAGGGGTTAAAGTGAGGGGGGACGCAGGAGGACTCAGTCCCCTTACCTCTGACAGCGGTTAAAAAGCGTCCCCTTTAACAAATTAGGATTTTATATATTAGACATTATACATAAAATTATATATGGAACGCTTAAAACTATATGGAGACATTAGTCCCCTCTGGAATTGTTTCCCACTTTAACCCCTGATTACAATATAACATTAGATATCAATCTAGATAATCATTATTTTTCATACAAAACGCGTACTTGTAAAATTGTTTTACATAAATATTCATCTTCAATCTTCATTATAATTTATAGCAATATATTATTTTCCTAATGTTTTACTAAAAAGTCATTTTTGTTGTTTGTAGTACCTACATAAAACCTAGCATTTAATACGTAATTTTTTCTGATTATTATTATTATTAATAATTAACAAATGGGGGGGTTTGAACCCCCCAAACCCCCCCCCTTACCTACGCCCCTGTTGCACGTGTTTTACACTGACTCAAGTACTTATCTACCGCGTACCATCCAAAAGACACTTTCAACTAATATTAGGTATTAAAGCAGTGGCATCCTTAGACCCTTAAAGGGTCACCCTTTTATAGGAGGGGGGGGGGGCGAATATCATATTTTTTTTTATATATATTATATATATAATAATTAAAGTATATAAAAATATTGAAAATGTTCTGTTAAATTTATATTATTATTATAATAATTATCACTCCAAATTATATAGTAATAACTAATTATCATGTTCATATAAATGAAGGTATTAACCATGACAAAATACGTATTTCGTCATAGCAGTGGCGTAGCCAGGATTTTTTTTCGAGGAGGGCTGATCAATTTTTAGATTCTGAACGGAGTGATGAATGTATTGATTTTACAATGATGTGTTTTTTTTTTTTTTGTGTCTGACGACAACATTTGGAGCAGTAATAATGCTCCGATTTTCGACTTCAGCCCCTCTTTGAATAGTAAAATTCATCTTGTTGGTACTTTGGGGGGTCAAAAGTAAACATTTTCCAATAGTTTTCAAAAAAATCGAGAAAAACAAAAAAAAAGTGACAGAAAAATGGCAAATTTACGAAAAACCACTTTTCGACAAAATCGATTTTTGATTTTGCTGTAACTCAAAAACAAATCATTGTAAATACTTAGATACTAAGATTTTCTGGTCGGCCAAAAAAATTTTATCGTTATTTAAAAAAAAATACTTAGAAAAATTGAAAATTTCAATTGTCTATAAAATTCTTTGAAAATTTAACTGTGTATGGAGAACGCTAATATAAACATTTTGTGAAAATTTCAAGTGTTTACATCGATTAGTTTTTGAGTTATAGCAAAATAAATAATTCAATTTTGTCAAAAACTGGTTTTGCGTAAAAATTCCCGTTTTTCTGTCATTTTTTTTTTTGTTTTTCTCGATTTTTTTGAAAACTGTTGGAAAATGTTTACTTTTCACCTCTATAATGCACCAAGGATATTCACTTTGCCATCGGAAACCACCCCCAAAGTTTGAAATTGAAGCATTATTTCGACTATATAGTTATGCTGTACACAGACACAAAAAAAAAAAAAGCACACATCATTGTAAAATCAATACATTCATCACTCCGTTTAGAATCTAAAAGACCAACAAGGGGAATCTATCCCCCAAATCAAGGTACTGAGGTAAAAATTAAAACAATAACGCCTAGCTAGGTTTATTCCCAATGCTACGATTTGCAAATTTTGCAAAATTTGATCTAACAATTTTTAAGTATTATTTATGTCACTGATATTTTTGTATATTATATAAATTTCTAATTGAATATTTTGTCATCAAAAAATTATGTGTGGCGTGTACTTCTCTATAACTATTCCAATCAGAACAAATATCTAACAATTTTTATTTTTACCTATTTATTAATTTAATATACATTTTTAAATAACCAAAATAGGCAGTCTTAAGAAAAATAAATAGTAATAAATTAAAAAGTACTAAGAGGATTCGATGGCTCATATCTTAACCTATAAACCGGACTACCGGAGAATAAAAAATTCGAATAATGAAACTTCAAAATGTTACAAAAATTGTGGGTTTAAAGAAAAATGTTAACGTAAGCCAGACAAGTCTGTAGGAAAAATGATAGTATACGCAATAATTACTAATTAAGGCAGAAATATCCATAGAAAAAACGCTTGCCAAGTCAGAGATCAGCATGTAAACTTTCTTGATTTTAAATTTTTAGAAATGTAATTATTGTATGCAATATGTATGTCTGTATGTATTATGTATTTTATTTTCATTTTCATTTAATGAGATAGATCTCTGAAATTAGAGAGCGGATTTTTTTGTTTAGGGTCTTGTTAGATTCACTATGGATAGAAGAAGAGCAGTGAAGATTTTCAGAACTTTTATCTTTTATAGTTAATTCACTACAGAGCTTCAAAAAAAAAAATTAAAACACATTTTATTGGGCATTTTTTATGTTTTTCAGCTTTATAGCTTTGTAGTGAATTAGCAATTGAAGATAAAGTTCTGAAAATCTTCACAGCACTTCTCCTAGACAATGTGAATCTAACAAGACCCCAAATAACAAAATAAGTTTTCCAGTTTCAGTGATCTACTAAACTAAATGAAAATCCAACAAAAAATAACTATTTTTTAACTGTGAAAAATAAAATAATTTTTTTTATCATTCAAAACATTTTTAATCCCACATTTTGTATTTACTTGATAATCCCTTTTTAATAAGCTACCAACCAACTTTTTAGCTACAGTAGTTTTGGAGAAAAGTTAAAAAATAGAAATTTTGGAACTGTTCACGCCGATGTTTTGTGGATTCAAATTGTTATCCACCTGGGTGTGATATCGGATCTCTCTCATTTATATTTTATGTTAAAGCTTGCTTAATTTTCCACCTACTCATTATAACTGAGTTACATTTTTATTATTTTCCTATTTAACAAAAATTCTTTAAGTTTTAAAAATGCAGACTTTTTACATTTCAATTACGATACTTACTTGATTAAATTCAAGAAACTGAAAAATTTGACTATTTTAGTTAGTATTTTTTGATTTGATTTGTACTCTTAGATTTAGCAAAATATATTCAATTGTGTCATAAAAGTATGGGTGTATGGTGATAATTATAAGGATAATATTTCATTTATTCATTGATAATAAATAAGGTAGTGTAATTAACAAGCAATAGCTTATGTTTTATTTTTTAAACATTATTTTTATTATTGAGCAATTGATAACAAATTGTTTTATAATAAAAAAATTCAAATCCACTAATTTTTTAAATATGCAAAATTCCATTAAATATTATACATTTATACAATGTTTTTATGTTGGATTATAATAAAATAGTAGGTATTAATTAATATTAAAAATTAAAACAAGCGTGAGTATTTGGGTCTTACACTAAAAGTTGTTAAACATTTTAAAATCATAGTTAATGAACAAATGTTTTTATTTTAAGTAAACCTAATACAACAATTTAAAAATACTATAAGATATATTTAAATAATTGTTAATTTTTAGTACACATTTACTTGACAGATATATATTTTATTAATAATTGCCGTATAATAACATCCAGATATTATTTAGGTGAAGTAGAAAAATAAAAAATAAAATTATTAATACTTTTTGAAAATGTAACAATGATATTAAGGTTAAAACGTTATTATTGGCACAAGGAGTTTTATCATAAAACTTTTATGTCATTTTATTCTAGATGGCTAAGTACGGTAGTAATAAAAATTTTATTTTATTTAAGATAAGTTCATTAATACATGCTTATTCAAAAGGATGTGGGTATGACATGTGTGTTGTTTTTGTCTTAGTATTCAGCAAAATCAAATTTATGATATAAGCTTTAATATTAGTCAATTTACTTATGTAATATTTAACTTTAAGGTAATATTATCTAGGGAATATCATAGGCTTTTATTGTTATTTTAACTTTAATAAAGTAAGTTATGACTTAATGAGCATTTATAGTTTTAATACTTTACGTTACTATAACTCATTTAAAAATTGAAATATCAATAAAAGCCTACAAGATGTTCTATTTTTAAGTTTGATAATTGGTAAATTGGTCCTAATATTAATGCTATAGCATAAAGTTGATTCTGCTGAGTGTAAATTTGCTATTTTACATTCATAAGATGGAGACAACACATGCCACACGCGGGCATGATGTTCTCTTAAAATATATTTAGTTGTATTGCAATACTATAGAATTAGTACAATTATTAATTACTAAATTATAAGTATGCTATTGATCTTAATAAATTTTTTTTTTTTTAGGGGATTTTACTTTACTATAAGATTTGTGGAGCTACCTCTGGATTTTGATGATGAGGATTGTTGCTGTACAAAATGATAGTGCTCATTATATCTACAATATCAGATACAAATGTTGTAATAGATCACCTAATTATCATTTAAATAGATATTATGTTTCTAAATAATTGATTAGCAAAGTTTTTTTAATAATATATTTTTTTTTTTTTTGTAAATTTTCAGTCAGAGTATATGTTGTACGGGTTTCTCAATCTTTAGTAAATTAAAACAACCAGATTTAAATAAAAGAAATATTTATTTAATATTTAAAAATTAATCAATTGTTTAATTAATCCTCCATTATAAAATAATTGTTTTAGTATTAAAATTTTTTTTTTTTTTTAAATTTGAAATTAAAAATGTAATAATGAATGATTTTATAACCATTATTTCTAATCTATTTATTTTTATCTATAAACAGTCCTCTTCCTTTGTATAACTGCTTTGGGTTTTCATTTAATTGGTTAAGGTTATTATTTTGAATTTGGCTAATAACACCTCTGCCACGACCAACATTCTTACACCAGTTGTTTGTTTCAATTGTAGTATTTTCTTTAACAGTTTTTGAATTACCGAGTGGAGGAAAGTCGTTTGATTTATTTGTTTTAGTTTTACTATTTGTATTTGCTTTATATTCTGGTTTATTCCATACAGGTTTTTGAATAACAGTTGATAATTTACTTTTAAGTGCTGGAAAATGATTGATTACTGAAGTTTTTTGTTTATCTGTTTCTGCATCTTTTGAAAAATCATCAGAAATCTTAGAAATATTAATCTTATCAAAATTTTCTTCAGTCAAATTTTCTATTTCAGATAAATCAAAATCATAATGGTAACCAGATTTAAGTTTTATGTCAAAATAACGACAACAATGTGCTGATAAAATGTATATCCACTTGCATACAAAAAAGTTACTACAAGCATGAGAGTATTCCAGTTTTTCATGATAATTACAACCAATTGAATTAATTATACTATATACATCTTTTGTTAAATTATCGGTAGCCATTGCAACAGAAGGTATAGCTAAATCATCTGTTTCTTCTGGATGACGAATTTGATGACATCTATTTTTTAGTTCCATAAATAGTTTATCCAAATGGTAAACCTTAATAATATTATTGAAATAATTTCTATCAGCATTCTTTACTGCACTTGCAAACAACTTAAATAAACTAGTACTAGTAATCATTAATTCATTTCCAATAGGTGTGTGTGCAGTATAGACTGGTGGCATGTCTAATGTTGAGTCATTTAGCACAGCTTCATCAACTTCTTTATTCATAATAAAACCTAAATAATTACCATATATTACAAAATTTGTTTAAAAAAATATATACATATTAAATCATTTTTATTATAATACTTACCAATTATTTTTAATAATATTTCTGTGTAATTATTTGGAAACATTGAAAATACGTTAATCTTATGATTATTAGCAGCATGCATGTTTATATCCCCCGTTGAGGCTTTCGGAGCTTTTGCTCTGGTTTGATCAAATCCAATTAATTGATGAAAAATGCGTATCAAGCCTTTTTCTAAAGAAAACTCGGCTAACGAAATTTCAGCAGGAAAATAAAATCCTTCTTTCTCGCATGTATAAGGGTTTATATGTATCAAAATGAATGTTTGCTTAGGAAGATAAAAATTGGATGGTTGCATGTCGAGCAATTCTTTTATATATGCATACATAGCATTTGCTTGAAATTTAGTATCATCTGATTGTTTTTGAACATCATCTATTTTTTCACCGATCGAAGTAAATTTAGCTGCTTTTTCTTCACCTTTCATATTTTTAGCTTTTATTTTATATTTTTCTTTCATTTGATCAGGCATATTTTCCCAATCTTTTTTGCAATACTCTGACATATCAGCCAAGCTTACTTTAACCCCCTTACTTGATAATTTCTGTTGAGTTTCTGTCATGAATACTGCATACGCATTGATGGTTTTCTTTTTAGGAGCCATTTCTAAGACAAAAAAGTTATTAAATCAGTAAATAATAAATCAATTATATGCTAAAAACTGTTAGTCTATCAATTTAATTTAAAGTATAGTATATTATTAATTATGATAAATAATGATTTATGAAGACATCATACTAAATAGTATCAGGGGCATAGCCATGAGAAAGGTTAAGGGGGCTGCATCCTCCCCCCAAAAAAATATCAACAAAATTAAAAAATCATTTTAATTTTTATGGTCTATGAAAATTGCTACAAAAATCTTGAATTGTAGGTATTTTACAAAAAATGATCAGCACTTTCCGAAAAATATTCAGGCTATGCTACTGATTAATTATAATTTATAACAATATATGTAGGTTATTACTATTTTTTTTAGAGAGAAGGAGGGAATTTAAATATATAAAAATTAAACTTGAATACTATCACTATTTAAAGTTTAGATGAGCTGAGTAGTAGTCGCAAAGACCAAAGTAATAACTTGCTGTCAAGACCTACTTATATTACCATAGAGTGTTTGATAATTCTACTTTTATTTTAAATGATATATCTCATTAAAAATATATATATATAATATCCCAAGATACAATTAAAGATTACATAAAAAGAAAATATGGCAAGTATTTACTAAATTACTAATATTATCAAACAATCTGTAACATAGTAAACTTACATGAATAAAGAATGAGCACTTTCTTAGTTATTCACTTACTAAACATCTATAAATTATCATAATAATAAAGTATCCTTGCTATACAATATCTTTACGCATAACATTCCTAAAACTTCCTGTAATAAACTCAGATCCTACGCGGATGACACAACAATTGTGTCTACCAATGAAAACCCAATCATTGTTCCTAGTATGTTACTAACACACCTCAATATAATTGACCTCTGGACAAAAAAATGGAAAATTAAAATTAACGAATCCAAGTCATTCATTACATTCACCCTAAGAAAAGGATCTTGCCCCTTAGTCACAATGAACAACACCCCAATCCCCTCCTATTCAGAAGTTAAACTAACCTGGAATTCTCACCCAAAAGCAAAACTAAAAGCCCTTAATACCCGTCTCCATCTCCTTATATCCCTACTGAAATCTAAAATGAATATAAATACCAAACTACTAATTTACAACTCCTTACTCAGACCACTATGGACATACGGTGTTCAATTATGGAATGCTGCAAAACCTTCTAACACCCGTATAATCCAAGCCTTTCAGTCAGTATGCTTTCGCCTAGTTTCATCTGCACCCTGGTACTTAACCAATAACAATCTCTACAATGATTTTTAAGTCCACAATTTTAACCAAATCTCCAAATTAATTTTATACCAGATTTCACAATGAACTTCAACGAACACACTACCTGATAACCCGTACCATAGACTAAAAATACATCTTTTTTAATAGGTGAACAGTACAAGTGCTGGATGTCTCTACCAGGTATAGTAAACCGACATAGCCGCTTTACTACTACTATTGTATTAATAGTGAAATGTTAGATATACATAGTACTAACATGATCATTATATTTGTCTAATACAAATTTACATATACTCATAAATATATGGCACATATATAGGTTACATAAATATATGTGGATATGCGTATATTTATTTGATGTATGGAGTTACATAGGAATATAGAATAAGTTAATTGGTTTTTACAATTCTACGAAATCAATGATAAAACAACTATTATAAAATAATAGTTGTAGTGCTAAATCACGAGTTGGAAATATTGTTATTCCAATATAGTTTTCGGCTTCCTTTATCCACCACTTCTATTCTTTACCGTGCAATCGTCCAGCGGAAACTTAGTATATATACAGGTCCCTATACGCTGAACGATTAGAATTAGTCTATCATCCCAGATCACCGGACTTAGCTTAGTCGTTGGGCCGCGCCCTAACATCGCCGCTTGTATTCCGAGTCTAGATCCATAGTATTTAACTTAACTAATTTCTCGGGCAAGAGTCATTATACTCTGTCCACAAAGTTTAACAAGTATTTTAACATTAATTACATTTATATTTTTGTATTAATATAATAAACCATACACTTTACTAACTCAAACAGTTGTTCAATTCATTTACTTATCCCGAGCTCCGTCTATTTACGTACGACCAGCAAGCGTTCCAGAGGAATATTTATATATATATATATGTATAACGCGTGCAGTACGAACATCTGAGGTCACTGCCGCTCACTACACAGGCAACACCTTTCAATTTTTAAAATTTTTCAATGTTATTACTGTCATTTTATAGCGTGTTACCACCAGGTACCAATGGTACCATCCCTAATCTCACGATTCATGTCAACTACTTTTATTTGTCACTTATCAAACCTACTTATTGTATAAAATATGTATAGATTGTAGATTTTTCAATACAAAAAAAAAAAAGGTACCTATATTGTACATAAAAATTGAAAAAAGATTCACGCATTACATGTGTTATATACGCTAAATAAACAAAATATAAATATCATTGTAAATTTATAAATCATTAACTAAACTATAAACAAAAATAATGGTAATAAATATTATATCTTAATAATCTAACCTGTTTGATTTTCGGTATTTGGCTATTAACAAAAAAAAAAAAAAACTATTGCACTACTTTGTAAGTTTCATACTTTTATGATTTATAATAACGTTTTAGCGTCAATTATTGTTACTTAATAGCCATATTAATTATAGCATGCTGGAATGTTGAATTACTATAATATAGTCTGTGCTACTTCCGTATATTCACTATAATTCTAAATTCAATAGAACCAAGTCACAAACTAAAGAACTGACGGATCAAAATTGTATGGATTGTGATAATGAAAATATAGTAATAGTTCGATGACCTACAGACAGTAAAGTTCTATATCCAACTATTGGCATTACCGAATATCGAAGAAGACGAACTGACCAACTGACGAAATCATAGATCATATCAGAATTTTAGGACGGCCAAAGCAATAATTTCATTGGTTAAATTGGTTTCACACTGAATGGCTGAATACAATATAACGGAAATGTATTGTTATAATCATGATTTCCACACAATACACATAAATATATACAAATATACAATAAATATAATTATCTATATTTCATATCTGTGATTTGGTATAAAACTATGTGGTAACTTACTGGTAGTCCACGGATTAGTATACTTATATATATTATATTAATCTGTGACCGTCTATCAAACGATAAATTATTTGAATTACAAATCATAGACAATAAATTAGTATAACTTAACTACTTAACATACATAATATTATACAAACCATAATATTTGATTTGATTTATGAAAAATCCAGTAATTTAACTTGAGAAACAATTTTGTTAACATTTCCATGAGAAAACCACTTATGGTTTTTTCTCTATACGTCTGTGTGTACAACCATAAAACGGGTATTATAAAAAAAATATATGATATCATATACCAAAATACAATATACATAAATTGTGGTCACGTGATTGTGGTGCATCACTATCTTAAATCGTGGTGCATGTATTATTTTAGGTTATGTACAATTTCATATCAATAACAATATCAATAAATTATCACTATCTTAAGAGTGAAGAAAAATTGTGGATCACTACAAATTGTTCCACAAAATATTTGTTCCAAACTATATTTGTTCCAACTACTATTTCATCCTAATTCTCTATTTGTTCCACAAAACATTTGTTCCGATGACTATTTGTTCCGCAAAATATTTGTTCCGATGACTATTTGTTCCGCAAAATATTTTTTCCAATCACTATTTGTTCCACAAAATATTTGTACCACAAAATATCCATGGAACAAGTATATTGTGGAACAAATAGTAAATTTGGTTGTTGGAACAAATATAGTGTTAATCATAATATCACAGATACACCGGTGTGGTAAGAATAATATTGTGTATTCTATTTCCGAACCACTCAAAATTTACTTTTTAGTTTTAGATTCTGAACGGAGTGATGAATGTATTGATTTTACAATGATGTGTGTTTTTTTTTTTTTTTTGTTTTTTTTTGTGTCTGTCAACAACATTTGGGGCAGTAAAAATGCTTCAATTTTCAACTTCAGCCCCTCTTTGAAAAGGAAATCGGATCTAGTTGGTACTTTGGGGGGTCAAAAGTTAAAAATTTTCAATATTTTTTAAATGAGTCGGGAAAAACCTTAAAAAAATGACGGAAAACGGGATTTTTTACGCAAAACCAGTTTTATTTTGCTATAATTCAAAAACTAATAGATGTAAATAATTGAAATTTTCACCAAATGTTTATATTAGCGTTCTCCGTACACAGTTAAATTTTCAAAGAATTTTGACTTTTTTTGAGCTATTTATAGACAATTGAAATTTTAAATTTTTCTAAGTATTTTTTTTTTAAATAACGATAAAAATTTTTTGGCCGACCAGAAAATCTTGAAAATTTAATACAAGGTTTCTTATAAGTTGTTCTTAAAGTGATAAAAAAAAATCCGAAATCGTTAGTCACAATTTTTTTTTATAAGTGCTTAAAGTTCGAATGTATACGAAATATGTCAAAATTGCGAAAATTTTCAAGTAATTTTGTGGTTGAAAAATCGTAAAATTTTTTTCTTTTATAACTCAGTTTTGAAAATTTGATACAAGGTTCTCCATACATTTTTCTTCAATTATCTGTAAAAAAAACTCTACCGGATTTAGATAAAAATTTTTTATGAGTGTTTGAAATTTAAATTTTTACAAAACCGCGTTAAATAACGGTTTAGCCTCAAACAATTTTTGATATTTGTTGTTATTCAAATAGTATAAGTCTTAAATACTTGAAAATTTTACCAGTTATTTAGATTGCCATTTTCTTTACGTGATTTGATTTTCAAAATATTTTGAATTTTTTTGATTTATTTATAGACAATTGAAATTTTCAATGTTCCTAAGAATTTTTTTTTGAAATGTCAATAAAATTTTTTTGGCGGAGTCAAAATATTTGAAAAATTAATACTAAGTTCTTCATAAGTTATTTTTATGGCGATAAAAAAATTATAAGAATACATAGGCACAATTTTTTTGTTTGAATTTGTTTCAAAATAGAATATATGACAATATTTAAATATAAATCCTAGATATATATATATCCTAGACTGACAAATCATCTCCGTTCAAAATCGTTTTGCGTATACAATGATACCTATCATTGCATTCAAATTTATCCTACTCTTGTCCGAGGTCCACCCCACCCCCTAATATACAGCAGAGCGATACTCACTTACCCGCTTTTTTTATTTACATAGAATATAATATATTATATATATTATATAATATATTATATTATATGACTTTGACGTTTGCAAATATATTTCTTACAAATTGTACCAAGTCGTAATTTTTCATAGTTTTTTTTGCATATTTTGGTAAATAAAATGTGTATTTTATAATTTGTTATTGCCCATAAATCCTAGCCCTAATTATTACACCAATCAATAACCTAAATAGTTTATTATAATATGTAATTTCTACGGGAAAATTCAAAATTTCCAACTAATGACAGTTGTTTTTATTAGAATAACGAATGGAGACGACCGCGACGGAGTCAGAAAAAATTTCGTAAATAACGATTCGCAATCAGTAGATTTTCAGCTAAGAAACAAGGTTTATTTTATTTATTTTTTTAGCCGACAATCGTGTGACAAAAAAAAATTAAAATAATTACAACTGAATTCCATCTGTATTTTTATTTTTAAATAATCATACAGAAATTCTCCGTAATCAGTCTTTAATTGAATAACATATTATATTTTGTTAAGATAACATAGGTAGGTACCGCTACGTAGCATACAAAATACATTGATAAATGACAGGGAAGCCATTTAAACCCAACCGTTTTTGGGGATCATTTGAATATTGAATATAATTAAAGAGTTTTTTAAGAACCTTTATAATAATTGTCGGCGGAATGCTTCAAATTATTATACATTTTAATTGATATCATTATACTTCAAACTACAAAAAACATTTCTACCTTACTCTTTATAAATAAAGATCACAATTCACAGAATTAACTGTGACGTTAGCTGGTACCTAATAATATTATTAATTATGCATGGTTACCTATATTATTATACATAAATATTATTATTAGGCGGACGCACAAAATATAAAACCATATTATTAAACTAGGTACCTATATATAGGTACCTAATATTTTCTGCGTTTAAAATATAGATCTGCCTAAAACAGTAACACTACAGACTACAGTATATTATTTTTATTAAATATAGGTATTGACATTCGTTAAAGATTTATGCGACCTATGTTTTCAATATAATATTATAGTTGACCGAAAACTTCAAATAATTAGGATTTTCTGTCATATACTCATCATACCAAAGCCCAAGCCTAAAGGTGTACAGTGTACACAGAATTTCAACATAATACTATTAATGTTTATGTTTTATTCAATTTTATTTTTTGACTTTTGAGAAAAAATTTAAAAACGTTTTTTATCACGTATCAACCATTTGTAAAAAAAAAGAAAATGGGCTGGTATAATTATTCGCTGACCCCGACTTCGTGTATGTTTGTAATATAATGACTTTGACTTACTTAATAATATAGCTGTTGCTATACTTCCTTACTGTATGTACGATTGTGTACCTAATATATA
The DNA here is from genome assembly GCA_020882235.1 of Schizaphis graminum. Lineage (NCBI taxonomy): Eukaryota > Metazoa > Arthropoda > Insecta > Hemiptera > Aphididae > Schizaphis > Schizaphis graminum. Next base: position 42,450,108 of record CM037034.1, read on the forward strand.
TTGTACTTACTTACATATTATAATATGTGCAGTTATTTACAATATCGATTATCAATTAATAAATATAATATAGGTATTATATTTGTATTCAAATAAATTCACAATCTTCCAAAATAGGTATACGTAAACGTTGTTTTTCAGAGTATACCTATAGCCCTTTTAAAAGGGTTATACCTACGTAAACTAATGATACATAAATATAATCGTAAAATAAATTATATATTTATATAATTATTTAGTTTATTTATTTATAAGCTTTGTAAAAAAAATAATATTCGTTAGGTACCTATATATTAACCTATATACAAATGCGTATACACTATATTATGCGGTAGGTGGTAGGTATTCCACTATTGGTCTATTTTCAAAAATCCTAAACCAAATTAATATACTTGGAGGTTGGGGCGCAGTGGCAGCGCCAGGAATTTTATCTTGGGGGGCCCATTGGTGGCCTTTGAAAATTTGGTAGAGCCAAAAAAGTCCCAATCCGTGGTCTTTTTCCCATTCATAAGCTCAGTATATGGTAGGGGGCTTACACACTATATATTGTATACTTGTATAGACTGTGTTACATATACTAAGCTTTCATATAATTATTGGTTTTCATTTTAATTGATAATAATTAATATCATATAGGTAGGTATAGGTATATTATTTAATATTTACACACTTAAACATTAGATATAATTTTCAACAAACTTACATAAACAATGAGTACTTTATTATAATATAGGTAATACACAAATTACATTTGTTTTTGAGTTAAAACAATTATATTTAAATATAAATAAAGCGGGTAAGTGGGTATCGCTCTGTTGTACATTAGGGGGTGGGGTGGACCTTGGACTATGGTAGGTTAAATTTGAATGCGATTCTGAACGGAGATGATTTGTCAGTCTAGGATATATTGTATTTAAATATTGTCATAGGTATATTCTATTTTGAAATAAATAGTGTAATTACTATATGTCTGTATGTTACTACAGTTACTTTATAGTATCTCAGTATCTGTTTATATAACAAAAAAGTATTTGGCCAACAAACGCAATATGAGCGTATGAAATTTAATTTAAATTTTGATGTATTTCGTAAACATTTGAACTTTAAATGCTCAGAAATAAAAATTGTGACTAACGATTTTTGAGTTTTTTTCTATGATAAGTACAACTTATTATAAACCTTGTGTTAAATTTGAAAGAACATTACTATTTCCAACTGAATCGATTTATTTTGAAATTTTGAATCAGTTTAACTCTTTGGTCTGCATTGACGAGCCCTATATATTTTCAGAATTGCAAAGTTTTTTAAAGTTGACGTAATATAAGATAAATAAATGAAGTACCTACCTACTCCGTACTCGTATATGGCATTAATTTTGTACTAACTATACTCGATTTGTATAGGCAGACATTTGGTTGAAATTTTAGGGGGGCTATTATAATCCAATGTAAAGTGACCCGCAGGGGCTTTTTAGCAAATTAAGTTTCGATTTTGGGGGCTATTTAAATATTTAGGGAGGCCAAGCCCCCCCCCCTCCCCCGATGTCCGCCTATGTCGATTTGTATGATTACGACATACTTAGCAAAGTCCCGCTTTTGATCTGCAAGTTCCACTGTCCCCAAACAACAACAAAATATGCCTCTTCGAAAAATAGGTGATTTGTGCCATACGATTCTATCAAATTCTTTTTTATAAATACGAATTTTATTATTAACTGTAATGTAATATTACAATTATATGAATAAAACCGTTGCATTGATTGCTCATAGCCCATAGGTATTCATTGCATTCATAGACCATAGACCTATTAGCTTATTTATGGGTCTATCGCAATCATTAATAAAATTAACACAGTGATAGACTATATGCATTATGCAATAAGCCGGTAAGTACTCAAGTCAACGGACGACGACGTACTTAATAATTATACGAAGGTATATTCAATAATAATTGATTTACCACATTTATATCAATTTATTTGTTTTATTTTACTATAGTCGTTTTATATGAAAAATAATAAATTTTATAATGTCATGCAATAGTGTCATAGTGTCACCGTGGAAACAAGGTTTTACAGAAAATATTCTGGTTTTTGAGTTTTCAACAAAAATGTTATTCTTTAGTCTTTACAACAATAAAATTACTTTTATTTATTTATTTATTTTTTGTTATCACACCCTTCATGATTATTCTTTTGTGGAACATATATTCTCGGAACAAGTGTTTTATGGAACAAATATTATTATGATGGAATAAAAGATAGGGCCTAATTTAAATATATTATGTTGTTCCACAAATAATTTACTCCAATTACTATTTGATCCGCAACATATTTGTTCCAATAATTATTTGTTCCACAAAATATTTGTTCCAATTACTATTTGTTCCAAAAACTATTTGTTCCACATTTGGAAAAAATAGTTTGTGGAACAAATAGTAATTGGAACAATTATTTTGTGGAACAAATAATACAGGCCCGATAAAATCGATAATGGATTATTTTGGTGTTATATCTGGTGGGCCCCTCCCTTGGGAGATTTCTGGCTACGCCACTGGGTCTATGCTTACATCACAAAATGTATAGATAATAATATTTTATTATCTTCTGTGGCCTACATATTAATAGTACACAGTACAATATTATACTGCAGGCTGCAGCTGCACTTTACATAAACTCAATTGATGGTGTATAAACTTACATTAGTACATTACTTACTTATTAAACACATAACATTACAAAATAGTAACCTACTACGCTACAAAAGTACAAAGTACAATGAGAATAATTGAGATATCACTGGAATCGCGGAAAAAATGACCACGGAAAAAAACCCACGGAAAAAAAACCCAAAAAAAAAAACCCACGGAAAAAAAACCCAAATTTAAAAACACACGCCGGAAAAAAAGCCCACAAAAATATATTATACATAATATATTTACATTTATTTAGAGATACATATTTTAAATAATATACATAGTAGTAAAATACAATACTTTATTAAATTATACATGCATACATACATACTTTTTAGCAATGGTGGGCATTGACTTATTATAAAGTTAATTTTTTTTAACTTAACTAGTTAGTTATTTTTGTTTTTAACTTACTAACTTATTTTGTTAAATGTTGTATTGTTTTAACTTAGATTTTTATAGTTAATTATCATTTTATTGTTGTCTCAAATAAGACAAAATATGTCATCAATGATTATTAATCAATCCTTAATAAATGTTGATTTTGCTTAAATAAGTTTAACTTTTTTATACCTAATAGTATTTCAACACCAAGATTACTTCTACTTTTTTTAAAATTAACAATTTATTTTTATTATGTTATTATATTATTATAACTGTGATCTCTCATACAATTATTAATTATTATTATGTTACCACAAACGTGAATATTTTGTTTCTATGTTAAATTATTTAAAAAATATTATATATTATTATTTATTATTAAAAATATATTATATGATTCATGATTGTAAATCCATTGTATAATCAACAATCAACCACAGTTTATAAAATATTTCATAATATAAGATTACAATGATAGCACTTTTAATTTTTATTTTTGTGGGCTTTTTTTCCGGCGTGTGTTTTTAAATTTGGGTTTTTTTTCCGTGGGTTTATTTTTTTAGGTTTTTTTTCCGTGGGTTTTTTTTCCGTGGCCTTTTTTTCCGCCTCCCGATATCACTGATATCAGCAATGACTATGCGTCTATGCTCCTCGGCGAGTGAAAAAAGAAAACCGAATCTGCGCATCCCCACGACACTACTATCGATACCGGTTCCACTATGGTTGACGCATACGCAGGACTGCGAGAGCATGTGTAGAAAAACAAATTTTCGTCCAGACACTGCGTGTTTTTTGGTAAACGGAAAATAGTCAAAATACAATATACAAATAAATGAAATGTGATGATCTATATCAACATTTATTTTATCAGACGCAATTCACTAAACCCGATTTATTTATGTTATATAAGAGTACCTTAAAACAGAGGCTTCTTCTCAAGTAAATTTACTGTTGCTTGTCAACTAAATATAATTAGTTATGATATCAAAAATTTGTATTATAAGTACTTAACAACATCAAAAAAGGCAAGCAAGTGGGTACCGCTTTCGCTTTGTACCCCGTTGTACCAGTGCCGTACCGAGGATTTGTTTTCGGGGTGGGCTTAAACATTCATACTTACCTCTGTGCAAAAATAGAAAATAATTTAAAAACATATGTATACACATACTATTTAAAATAAAAGATTTCGGGGTGGATTTAAGCCCAAAAGCCCCCCCTGGGCCCTGGATACGACACTGCGTTGTACATTAGATGTCAAATGGGTCACTGTAAGTGACGGTACGCGAATGTGTTAAATTATTTAAGATCAATGATGCATAATTGTACAAAAAAACGATAATGAGTTTTTCAGCGTACATCACAAGTAGGTACATTTCAATAATTGAACGACAGCAACATTATTTTCCAGTCCTTTATGTTCTCTACAAAGATCGTCGTTGACTGATAGGAGAGTGCAAGTGAATTTTTCTTTCTTATTTACTTTTATGTAAAATTGACTTCCTAAATCTCCCCTTTTGCATCTGTTTCAAAATTCTTGCTTTGGCCATATGCCCATATGTAATAGTTATGGGATTTGTATTCCTTTTTACAACATAAACTATACTAATAAGCCATTTGTAAGAATGATGAGATTTATGATGAAATTAATAGCAGTTTAATAATACAATATATATTTTATATATTTGTACAAAAATTAATCAATTTATGTATTTAGTAAAACTTAGAAAAATGGCAAACGACATATGATCGATGATAAGCTGTCACGAATGAACTAAATTACTAAACGCACAGTAATTTATTATATTCCAACCATCGGCGTTGACCGATATCATGTTTATCGTACTTATTAGTGAGACACTGAGACCTAAAAATAAACGTAATCAACTGTAATGTGTAATATTTTGATTTAAAAATTATCTATCTTATCCATTCCAGGTAATCCCCCAAGACGACTTAAACGAATATGGTGCAGTGACCTCTTATCTGAAATTTAAATGGGTTTGCTAATGAGTTTAAAAAAAAAAAACTCAAAATAGGTAGTGACACTAATGGGTGGCTTCTTCCCACAAAATATTCACATGTAAATACTCTGTGTCACATTTGCTTATTATTCTAGTTAATAATAGATTGTAAATTTCTTATAAAAAAAAAAAAAAAAAGCAGGTAAGTGAGTATCGCTCTGCTGTACATTAGGGGGTGGGGTGGACCTCGGACTAGGGTAGGTTAAATTTGAATGCAATGATAGGTATCATTGTATACGAAAAACGATTCTGAACGGAGATGATTTGTCAGTCTAGGATATATTATATTTAAATATTGTCATACATTCTATTTTGAAACTAATTCAAACATTTAAGTAAAAGTTTCAAGATCTTACGTTTGGTAATTTTTTAAAAATAACAAAAATCGAAAATTATTTATTAGTAAAACGTTATTTTACACGTGCATTTTTGATTTCAAATTAAAATTAAAACTTTAAACAATCGTAAAATTTTTTAAATTGAATAATCCTCAAACTTTTTTATAATTATTCTAAGCTTAACTTATGGACAGCATAGTATTAAATTTTCAATTCTTAGCTTTTTATAGTAAAATATTTATACATTTTTAACTAACAAATAGTGAAAAATATTCATGATTTTGACGAATTTTTGTCAATATTTGAACTTCAAATGCTAATAAAAAAAAATTGTGCATATGTATTTTTATAATTTTTGAATGAAAGTTAGAACAAGTTATGGGAACCTTCAATTAAATTTTCAAGTAATTTGTCCCAGCTAAATTTTTTTTATCAACATTTATAAAAAAAAAATTTAAAAAAATTGATTATTTCAAATGCCTATTAATAGATCAAAAAAAGTCAAAATATTTTGAAAATCAAATAATCACGTAATGAAAATGGCAATCTAAATAACTGGTAAAATTGTCAAGTATTTACGACTTATACTATTTGAATAACAACAAATATCAAAAATATCAAAAATCGTTTGAGGCTAAACCGTTATTTAACGTGGTTTTGTAAAAATTTAAATTTCAAACACTCATAAAATTTTTTTGTCTGAATCCGGTAGTTTTTTTTACAGATATTTGAAGACAAATTTATGGAGAACTTTGTACCAAATTTTCAAAACTTAGTTATAAAAGAAAAAAATTTTACGATTTTTCAACCACAAAATTACTTGCCAATTTTCGCAATTTTGACATATTTCGTATAAATTCGAACTTTAAGCACTTATAAAAAAAAATTGTGGCTAACGATTTCGGATTTTTTTTTATCACATTAAGAAAAACTTATAAGAAACCTTGTATTAAATTTTCAAGATTTTTTGGTCGGCCAAAAAATTTTTATCGTTATTTAAAAAAAAATACTTAGAAAAATTGAAAATTTAACCGTGTATGGAGAACGCTAATATAAACATTTGGTGAAAATTACAAGTATTTACATCAATTAGTTTTTGAGTTATAGCAAAATAAAAAATTCGATTTTGACGAAAACTTGTTTTGCGTAAAAAATCCCGTGTTTCCGTCATTTTTTTAGGGTTTTTCCCGACTCATTTAAAAAATATTGAAAATTTTTAACTTTTGACCCCCAAAAGTACCAACTAGATTCAATTTCCTTTTCACCTTAGACTAGTTCGACTCCGTTAGTCGTTATCAACAATGTTCGTTATAATAATCGCTATCGTTCGCATCGTCACACACATATTATTAAATATATATATATATATATATATATAAATTTTTTAGTAAAAATAACGACACGCATTTTCGACTTATAATTTCGTGGACCCCTATTTACACTTAATGCACCCCCAATTTTAATTTTCATTGACATAGATCCTTTACAGGTCAGAATCGCCCCTAGGGTTAGGTTTACAGTTACAAAATATAAAAAAAAATATAAAAATATTGTAAAATCGTGTATGACATTTTTCGACGGGAGCCGTTTGGGAATTTACCTGTTCGTAAATCCTTTTTCGACGGGAGCCGTTTGGGTATTGACGCGATATAGACCACTTTTGGAACCTATGTTTTATAATAATAACATTAATACAGTCATCGCCCATCGGTAATCTTATAAAATTTCTATTCATCCATTTACAATCAACACGTAAAACATTAAAATATTCGCATAACAACGTCTAATGGATTTTTTATACTATTAATTAATAACGCAGAAAACGATTAATTTTGTATTCAATTTTGTAGATTTGTACGTTATTTAAATTCACGGCCAGCGTGGCAGTGTCAATTCGATCATATAATACATTAATAATTACGTATGTTGAAGACGTCCCCTCCCCCCCGCACAATATAAGTATCTTGATTTACTTTCTTAACCAATCTGGAGTTGGCGAGCAACTCTTATTTTGGTTAAAACTTATATGAGAGAATAACGTAGACGGTACATTAATCTCATCCGTAAAATTTCGGAACAGTTTCAAGTCCTATATGATATTCCTCGAGGTACCTACGATTTACAAATACTTTGTAATGTTTTTTATAAACGCCGTGTATCCACTAATTACGATGTGTTGCCTGGCGTATTATATAGGCAAAATAGGTACATAACTGCAGTGTTCAATATTGTCTATAATTTATTATATTTTACGATTTTACGAATACGGAGTAGTTCTGTCGTTCTGTGCTTCATTCGCCGGAAGAAAGTGATGCGCACAAAGCAACAAAACAAAACGTGCTGTATGCCTGTATTCCACCACAATCATCCAAATCTACATTCCCTAACACCAGTCATGTATGGTAAGTAACACCACATTTACCCCCCGCTGTTCATAGCATATGTACAGTACTACATTAGCATACTCAATTACGATTTATGGATATTTTATCTACAGCAAATCGGATGTCTACTTTCACCCTTACTATGATTGTATGCTTACTATAATTAATTTAATTTTAGTATCCGGTATAGCAAATACCTACTCTAACAAAATAACTATATTAATACTTAGGGCGCTTTATCCATTGTAATCATTTTTACTTTTTAATAAAATTTAATAATACAATATTACAAAAACAAATATTTTGTATGTATTTTCTATGTTGTTACATAAATGATTTATTTATTATTTTTAAATTCATACATTTTCAGCATAAAATATAATTTAGTATATACCTACTTTGACTGTTAATTTTCACAAGATATTAACTTAAAATATGATGTATTTGATTTGTAAATAATACTATATAAATTATGCCCACCTATAGGACATTACAAATAATAAATTAATAACACGTCAAATATTAAAATATCAATCAAGTAAATCATATTTTATAAGCTAAAAAAAAAGTATACGTATTTGGAGACACAATTAAAATATTAAGTCTTAGGTTATCAAATAATTTAAAAAAATTTAGAATATGTGTCTTTACAATGATATAAAATAACGTTGTACTTGAAAATGTAAAAAAAATATATATAAAATATATCATGCTTTATTTTAATTTACTCTGTTCTATACCAGAAGGAATCATTTCATCATCTAATTCTTTATTAGTAATATTTAAACCCATAGCATTGTATCTAATTGGATACGTTAACAAATTTCCTTGATCCCAAGTGAATAATTCTTTATTATGTGGATTATATTGGATTAATGTAGTGTGTGCAAATGGATTAGTGAATGGTAAATCGACATCGTTTAATCGAACGTTTTTGTATAAATCCAATGCAAATCTAAATTAAAATTAAAATTTTTTATTAAAACATGAAATGTAGAATTATTTTATTTGTAGTGAATGATCTTTATGCAATAATATGTCATATTATGTAATCACCTAATGGTTGTACTCCTTTCAGTTACACTATGGACTGCATATAATACACCACACACGATAAACATGTCTCCTGCTCGATCGTGTTTAATGCTTATATTCCAAGCATATTCGATTTCCAAAGTCATTGGGTCAACATGTAGAACTGCTGTATTATTAGAATCCTCCAGACCATAAATTACCCATAAGCCATTTTCTTCAACTGCCAAATCTACATAATTCATTCTAAATATTCATATAAAAAACTACTGTATTTCTTTACTTCATATAAGTACCTATATAGTTGAATTTCATTTAAGTGTAAAAATAATTTACTAACTTTGTTGTATACAAACGGTTTTTAAGGTTAGTAGTATTTAAGTATGGAACCGTCAAATAATTTGTGCATTTTTCTTGTTGGATATCATACTTTCGAATTATTGGTTTGTCCTTTTCGTGAAAATAAAAAGAATCTTTATACATCGCATGGCTATTTCCCTAAAATACATTTTTTATTACATTTAATTATATATACTATTATGCAATTTAATTTAGTAACTAAATTAATAATTCTTACAAATTAATTTCATATTAAATATTGCATTTTTATATAAACAATAATTATAAATCACAATATGAAAATGATTTGTTGAAGCTTCAAACTAAAGATATATTTTAGGTTAATAATATTAAATAATATAAAGTTGAAAGATTTAAAAGCAATTAGGAATGATTACATTTATATTCATTGTCTTATTTAATAAAATCAAAACGTTCAAGATTATTTTAAAACTTAAACTATTATACGTATATTATAATATATTATGAAATTAAGTTATCTACTTATAAGACTACCACTTAGCGATAATAAATAAAATAAAACATTATATAGTAATTAATGATAATAGGTATAGTTATTCATTTAACTCACGTGGAACGAGTAACTTAAAGTATATGTTTTTGTTGGTCTATTGTCTTTAAACATTGATTTATTAGAAAATTGATAAAGTGCATTTATCTCATTTACTGTCATCCAAATGGTATCATTTGAATCACGTGACATTGGATCTTTCATCCAACTTCCAAACGAAGCGTTTGAAACTCTATTAAAGACTGGTTTACCCACTGCATATACTTGACAGTCTAGAATAAATATAATTGTTAAATGTAAGTAAGTAACGTTGATTAATACAAAAAAATTATTAAAATCTTAATTTAGTATTTACCTAAAGTTCGATTAGCATGACCTTTATTGGTGACTTTGTGTAATTGTTGTATAGCTAACGGCTGATGGCCTAGCAAGTCATCAATAGTAAATTCTTCTTTACACTCCTTTGTTTCTTTTGATTTTGGACAAGTAGGACAAATTACGGGTGGTTGACAGATGTCGTACTCTCCAACTAATTCTGGGGGTCCTTTACCAAACTTAATTTTGTTATTAGGGTCAACATAAGGTGGAGGTGTTACTAAAGTTGGATCAACAACTAAAATATTTAAAATAACATATTACTGAATAAAATATTAACAGATTTTATTAATTATTTACTGTATAAAGTGATGTTTCCAGCAACGATAGCTTCATCATTTTTGCTCACACAATAATATGTGCCATTATCAGCATCAGTAACTGATGATATATTTAGTTGCATTATAAACTTATAACTGGAAATATCTATTCTAGTTATACTATATTTATCACTGTTTTCTATAATGTCTCCTTCTCGTTCCCAATAGTGAATCGCGTATGGGTAAGCTTCTACTTCGCATTCAAATGATGTTGAACGATTAACTGCAGCAGCCACATGTTGATTTTGTACAGAAATAAGTGGAGGGACTAAAAAAAAAATTAAGAATTTCATGTTAAAGTAATATTAACAGCCAAGTCAGATTTAAATTTCTTAATTATCTCGTCTAGGATTCTTACACAAAACTCAAACTTTTAGTAGGTAAAATTGTCTAACACCAAAACAATAATATAATTAGATAGCCGATAGGTACTTACAATGTGTTTCAATTGAATAATATTGTATTGCAGATGGAGCTATACCGTTATCGGCTATGCATTTATAACGACCCATATGAAGTCTATTGACTTTAGTAATATTTATAGCGTAGCCAGTAACTGTCTCCTCTAAAAAAAAAAAATAAAAAATAAAATATTTTATATACATACTTTGTAGTTAAATATTATATAAAAAAAAAATTAAATAACTGAAAATAATTACCTCTCCATGACCCCATCGGTACTGTAGTAGTATCAAGTTTTTGCCATACAATTGTAGGTTTAGGGGATCCTGTTGCTACACACCGTAACCTTAAATTATCACCCTCTTTCACAGTGATATTCTTTAATTCAGAATGTCCAATAATATTAGGAGCTGTTAAAAAGTCTGTAGTGGGAATTCCATTCACCGTGTAATTGTAAGCACTTAATCCTGGTCTTCCAGGAGTACCGTCAACTCCTGGTTTACCTGGACGACCTTTCGGTCCAGTTAAACCTAATTCGTTAAATTTTAACTTTAATTTCATTAAATATACATATAAAAAAAAAATAATAATTAACCTTTTGGGCCAATGGGACCGGGTGGTCCTAATGGTCCCATTTCACCAGGCTTTCCATCGGTACCATTGAAGCACGTTGCATCCTTTCCGGGTAAACCGTTAGTACCAGGAACACCTTAAGTCAATTATCAATTACAAACATAATTAATAACTCTTTTTAAATAAGAGATGTAGGATAATTATATTAAATAATTAAAAGAAAGTATATACTATATTAAAATTATTAAAAACAAATACTTGAAGTAAAATATATAATTAAAGATTACAGCATCGATAATCGAGAGATGTACATATACGTATATATATATATCGACGGGTAACAAAGATATTGTTAAATATTGGTGTAGTTAAAAAGTTAGGCTCGTAATTCATACAAAATTATAGAACGGATTTTGATAGTTAAAGACACGTTCGAAAAAAATATATTACCCTGGTGCCTCTTTCTACAGTTCAACACTCCAACAATGTACTATATATGTATAGCCTTATAGCAACATACTTAATACATTTCTTCTATAAACCTATAGGGTTTTTCTACTACAGCCATTTAGCCATTTTTATTATATTAATGCTTTAGAAAATTTTCTGGAGACAAAAGCCTACCTGAGAAATTTTAGTTTTTGCACCATTAAATATAAGACTTTTCTAGACCTCAAGTCAAAAATTATTTACAAATTCAATAAAAATATTCTTTTCTATTCCAATATCAACTGAATTATAAACTTACTATAATTTGTATTATATAATCTTGAAAATTCTATTTTAATTTTTAAAAAATAACTAAAGGTTGTATTTCTAAAAGTATGTTATACTGTTATATGTATAAAACCAATTACAAACCATCGAGACCATACTTTCCAGGCATTCCATCCAATCCGGGTTCTCCAGGAATACCATCGCGTCCATCTAAACCTAAATTATTAAATAAACATATTAAATTATAATTTATAGGTAATTACTTCATAAAATGTAACTTATTTGAATTCATTTTTAAACATCAATTATTATTTCTATTAGAATAAAAAAAGTTTTAATTTATTTTAACATAATTCTATAAAAAACAAAATTATTATACTAAAATGGTAAAATACCTATATGGTACCTGCCTAAGTATTTTACATGAATCAAAATTAAGAGGATGTCCGCACAGTGCGTGCACCAATTGTTTTTTTTTCTGACACATGTACAAATATAACAAATCTGCAGAACCAATCTTATGCAGTAGTATCAAACTTAAAGTAAAGAATATTAGCTGTGTTCATGCTTTGATTTTTTTCAAATGTTTCAATTTTTTGCGAAATATTAATATTTTAAATAAGTCAAAAATTGGAGTATCGTAAAAAAGCCAACGTACGCAATACAGATAATCTGATAATGTTTGATAAAAAATCAATTTAAATTCCCCTTTTAATTAAAATTAATAGCGTAAGATAAGCTCTGCTTAACGCGAAATTTTAATACATAATATGTAATATTATTATGGATTATAGTGAGAAATAGGGCCTAAAATTAGGGTATTTTGCTACTGCACACCAAATTTCACACACCAAAATATTTTAAAATAATAAACATATAAACCTAGTAGTGCACAATGCACATCATCATGCCACATATTATATAATTTCGTTGCATAATTATTGTTGGTACTTATTAATAATTAGTTATAATAGTAATTAATAATTTTCAATAATCAATATTGAAAATTAATCAAATAAAAATTTATAAGCTCCAAAAAAAATACTGCACACTTTTAAATTTTCTACTGCACATAGTGTGTGTTACGAATGCACACAATTTTAGGCCCCAGTGAGAAAACAAATAGCGACCTGAAAATCTGAAATTATCTTAAGTAAATATTAATTTAATCACTTATTAGTTATTACAAAATAATTTAATATTATTGTTGTTATTTAAGAATTAACTATTATAACCTAGTATATTGCCCCACGAGTACAATATAGATGAATAAATAAATATGTATAATACAGAATTGCCTACAAGGCTACAAAGCTACAACTATACGTTTATACAGTAATACATATTTGTGCAGTGTATTTTCTACATATATTTATTGAGTATATACTTAGGTATGTAATGACTATTTAGACTAATGGAAGTCTATATAACTAATAGTTTTTATTTAGTGAAAATCATACACCTTAAAGCTTAAATACACGATACTCATGAAACACGGTAGGTACACTGAATTATTTACCTATATAATATTTATCTACACATTCAAGCTAAAGGCAAAAATTTATTGGAAACCATGGAATCTAATACTTATTTTAAATGTATGTTTTCTGCTTTGAAATAAATGATAGACTTTTTTATTTTTATAAATACCTATTATACTTAAATTATATTAATATAATCCTTACCAGGTGCTCCCGGAAAACCAGTCATTCCTCTTTCTCCTTTTGGACCCACCTATAATTAAAAATGTTTTAGTACGTAATAAAGCTAAGAATTTTGTACAACGCCAATTTAAATATCATGGCACCTACGAACCGGCCCTGGTAGTCCTGTTGGGCCTTTTCGACCTTCAAGACCCATTGGCCCATCCTGACCTGGTTCGCCTAAAATATAAATAATCAATAGAATAATTATTTTATAATTAAATAATGTTAAACATTTTATACATAAACATTATTTAATTTTACATGATTTTAAAGAAATCTTTATTTAACAGTTATAAATTTATAATTATATAAAATATAAGTAATAAACATCAAATTATAAAAAGTTATAGGTTAAATTATAAATTAGTATTTAAATTTTTACAATTGACATTCATTTTTTTTAGAGAGATAAACTCAATATTATACATTTATAACATGATGACTACATTTTAATTGATTCTAATCAATAATCATACATACAAACTAGTATCCTTTATCTATTTATGCTCTACATTGTGTCTGCAGTATTCTTTTTTAATTTGTTTCCTAATAGAATTTTTCTATAAATACGAGATAAAATGGAATTTATATTAATTGTTTGCTACACTTAATAACTGTATATTTAATATATTAATATAAACTATTATATGGATTTATTAAATTAATTTTAAGTTTTTTAAGTTTTTAAAACTTACTTAAGAGTAAAAGCTAGGACAGCATATTTTGTAATTTAATTTAGTTAACTTTTTTTACCGTGGTACATAATAAATAGGCATACAAATTAATTGTCATTATATTAAAATATACCTATGTATTGCCTAACTTATTGACTATTGAATATTATTAGATACTAAAAAAATAAAATACATATTATATAATTATTCAATGCTTTAAATGTAATTTTATGATTATAATATATTATAAACGGTTTTATTTTATTAATTTGTTTTTATGAGCAATAATAAAAATAAACTGCTTTTAAGGTAGTTATTATTTTATTTTATTAAATCCTTTACCTTTATTGCCTGGTAGTCCTTTCGGACCAATTTCCCCTCGAGGACCTATAGGTCCTTCTTTACCGGGTGGGCAATAGTCTCTGGTAGATGAGCAGAAACCTTGAAGAGCAGCTACCTAAATATTTTTACCATTTAAACGTTAATATAACATTTAGGTATTAATAATAAAAACTAAGCACAGTGTATTTTACGTATTATATGTGCAATATGCACTTTCTCACACTCTCTATCTCTTACTGGTATCCTCGAATAGGCGTTGAGCCAATACCATTCCTCTTTGGTTCCATTTGGTGCTTCACCCTTAGCGTTAGTTTCTTTTTCGATAATGGGTCGGAAATTCGGATTGATAAATTCCACTTTTTCCCCGCCATCTTCGGTCTTCGAAGACACCGAGTTCTCAGCGATGTTCACATCCCGTCGAGGCCGATGATTCGTCGCTTCCTCTAATGCCGAACACTTAATATCTACTTCCCGTATATATTCGTACAGTCCATACAGCAATACGTATTGAACCGTTATGACCGCAGCTAAGCACACATTCGATAGGTACTGCATGATTGAACATACAATTTTAGGTCGGCAGCATAGACGCAGTTAACATTATATAAGTATTTGAAGAATAACGAGGTTCCCCCAATTCGGTGAAACCGTATTCGGTACGCCCGCACGCACACAACGACTTAATTAGGCACTTCAATAAATAAATCTCCCCCATGCGATACACTGCAGCAGTCAACGATCCCATTTTAATCAGACTCAATTAACAGTATGCTTTTTTAATTGAAATTAATTATTGTAAGAATCGATGAGCGATTAAAATATCAACACTCAACCGCTAAATCAACCGCATGGTGTGCATCATATTAATCAATATGTAATATTGTAATTACATATATATTTTAAGACTCATTTCAATTATAGAGTTTTGTATAGATTTTATTCCATATAAATTTTAATACTTTTAAAAAAATAAACTTATATTATAGGTATACTATTTGTATTACAGATACAGACACTAATATTTAATCCTTGTGATTACATAACGGACAAAAATCTTAGTTCAAATCCGAAAAATGAAAATTTGGTAGGTACGTAATTATATTATATTAATATTCAAGTATTGTACATATTTGTCTTAACAATCACTTCTCTCGTACCTCTAAAATGTTTCAACAAAAGGTGGACATTATTCGTTGTAAAGACTTTAGCGATTTGTCTATTTACAAACTTACTGATAAATATTAAAATGAAATTTTTAATGTATGATATGAATAATATAACAATAATTATGATAAAACGGTACTGGTCTAGTAGACCCCCGCCAAGAAAATAATCCCCCCGCCACACAGGTTTAGTTGACGCCCGCCACTTAAATATCTAGTGTTTTCGATGTTTTAGTCAATAATCAATAATTTAATATTTAATTATAAAAAATATTCATATTAATATATATTCTTAAAAAAAGTAAGAAAATGATTTAAATAATTTATTATACATTCATTCGGTATTTATAAATAAATATAAATTATTATATGTATTAGCTGATGTTGTGTATAATTTTTTTGCGATTTATTTAAAAATACCGAATGAATGTATGATAAATTATTTAAACCATTTTCTTACTTTTTTTATGAATATTTTTTATAATTAAATATTAAATTATTGATTATTGACTAAAACATCGAAAACACGAGATATTTAAGTGGCTGACGTCAATTAAACCTGTGTGGCGGGAGTATACAAATTATTTTGATAAAATTATTAATTGAAAACAACTATTATTAACAGCCAATAGGCGATTCGAATCAAATTCCAGAGACGCTCCGCGAGGAGTAAATAATTTATTCTTTTTATTTATTTATTTACGATATTACCTATGACCTATCCATAGATTATTATATGAAAACAATTGTGTGAGTATATGATTTTATATAACTTTAAAATCATAAACATAATCATGTAACTTTTAAATTATGACGGTACGTCTCTAATGTGTTAACTACTATTTATAACATAATTAATACTAAGAATACTGTTACCTACGGACTTACGGCTCAAGAAAAGTGAAATTAAAAAAAAAAAAGGTTCTGGGGGTGATATATCACCCAGATCACCCCCCGTAAATACGCCACTGAATCGTGCGTATAGTAAATAATATCATTCCTTCTATCTAAGTTTCACATAATATTCATAAAAATATCACGTACCAATTCCTATAGTTTTTTTTTATTATCTTATTTTTATTGATATATAGGTACCTATATAAGTTAAATCCTCATGGGTAGGTAATAGCTGATCAAATATTAAATAAGTATCTGAGTGCCGGAATTGTAGTTTCATTGGTTACCGTACAACGGTACAACTACAGTTTTATTTACAAATTTTGAAAAGGAAAAATTATTTTTTTAAATTATTCTCATTTCTCTTAAATAAAGCAAATTTATTTATTTCAATTACTTTAGTTATCCGGTAAATATGTACCTAAGTATGTGATAAAAGTATACTAACTCAGTAGCATCCGTCACTCAAACTGACCTAGCTAAATTAGGCCTTAAGTTTAAGTAAAAATAACTTGACTATATAATATATGGTTGTAAAATTTGTTTTTAATTTTAACCCTTTAATTATAATTAAAATATAATTAAAAAAATAATATAATTATAATTATAATTTATAATTTTATTTTATTATTTTGTGACATGAAAGTAGGTATCTATTTAATTTAAATTTTATAATTGCTTTTTGGCTTAAATGGTTTTAAATGCTTTTTAATGATTTATTAAATTAGGAAATTCAACTTATAATTATTATTAAACTCATGAACTTGTATTACATTTTTAAAAAATACACAATACACATACACACGACTACACGAGTCATATTATTATTATTCATATATTTTAAGAATGTGGCACATAACGTTGTTGGGACTATTAACGCATGTTTGTACCAAGTGACGATTTTATAATAAATTCCGAAATTGCGTTACACCAAATAGGTACAAGTGTTGTATACCCGTAAACAAAGATTGGCCACTGTCACAGATAGAATATTATGATTATAGTCAAGCAGTCGGAGTCTACTACAACAATCAACAGCGAACGTATACATAAGTATATATTATCCACGTAAAGTAAATACTAAATAGTAAATACCATTGAAGTTGTTTATAATTTTTTTTTTATTTTCCCAAATTAAAAACTGAAAATTGTAAGTCATTTTAATTAGTGTCAATGATATAAAGTCAACAGTGTATGAAACGGAATGTATGTATGTGACTAGAATCACTTGAAATTGATCAGTTTGGTAAATATTTTATTGTCTCTTACGTAGTAATTTTAGCGCGAAATTTAATTGTAGATAAGTATTTAATATCGTTTATATTTTTACAATACATAATAATACATATAAGGTATAAATTATTGTTTAATGTTTTTTTTTCTGGATCATCATTTTAGTATTTTACATTGTTGGTTTTTCGTTAAGTACATAATACCTATTCGATCATAGTATTTTGTAAGTATTCCAACATTTAAGAAATCTAAAATTATATTTTGCTCGAGTAATATTTTACATTAGTATTTGAATATAATATATAATAAATTACAACTCATTTTAATTGTAAACCAAAGATCATATTGGCTATAAGATTCCTGATAAATAGAATAATTAATTTTGTTGAAATTTTGTGCAACCAACTAAAATGTAAGGCTGAATAAATGATACTAGATAATAATTATGATAAGATTATTATTTTTTATTATTTAATATTTATATTTTCTCATAAGTATTATACAAACATTAAACATACGGATATGTCATAGCCAAACGTACAATACATAGGTATTTTACTATTTTATAAATTTTAGCATTAATGATTAATATTGTAAACATAATCGTTTGTAGACAGATCTCTAATTTTATAAATATTTTATAGTTCGGTCAATGGCCAATACATGCAAAAATACCAAATATTAACTGTTGCTACTTTGCCAACTCAATGATTAAAATGATAAAATAACATACAATATATTTATATTAATTTTATTTAATATTAAATTTCATGTTTTTACATTTATATTAAATAATAATTTCTTATTTATGAAAATAAAACTTTTTCAAAAGTAAAACGATAATTTCATTAAATATCTTTATTATAATAATTTATTAATAATTTACAGATAAAAAAGTAAAAATGCATCGGAGTATAGGTAAACGGATACGCATGGATGATCCTCCTCCAATGGAGTATGATGTTCCATCTACACCTGGTAGTTCTATTCATCCAAGCCCTATGACACCTAGTCGATCAGATTATCAAGAACATTATAACCCTTATGCAAATTATCATAACTATCAAACACCAAGGTAAAATTTAATGAAAAAAGAAAATTCATAAAATGATTATGATGGATAATTTCTAGATCTGAAGTCTTCAACATGGACCATTATCAAGAACCTGGAATGTCAGATAATAATTATGAACAAATGCCAGTTATTCAACCACCTCAACAATCGCAAACTATGATGGCATATGAAACACCTTCTTCTCACGCATCCCCATCTATTCATGAAGAAATAAATTCACAAGAACATCAATCCCCCCAAATGCCTGTTCATGACGCTATGTCTAATTTACACTTAGACAATCAAATTCCATCTACAAGTGGTGGTATTGTTTCACCTAGTGGTGGTATTATTGATTCGCCTAGTGGTGCTATTTCTGATTCACCTAGTGGTGGTCGAGTAACTAGGGCAAGAACTAGAGGTTTATATACATAAATTAATATAACATTCACTAAATTAATAAACTTTTATAATTTATGTGTTGTTATAGGAGCACAGTATCCACCTCAAAGATCTACTATGTCACCATCTCCACCGCCAGAAAAGAAACCAGAAAAGCGTAAGCCTGGAAGGCCTCCTGGCAGACCTGCAGGATCAAAAAAGCAGCATGTTCAAGTACAGCCTGTAGATATACAATTGGAAAATGATGGAACTTTGTATGGTTCAATTAGAAATGGCCGTGTTTCTTTACAGGTATATTTTGATATACTTTCATATTCACTGTACATTTAAATATATTTTCTTTTTATTTAAATATATTTATTAGGTCACTGTTGATGATTGGATTGAACAGTATAAAATGAATAGAGATGAAGCACTTTTGGTATTGATGCAGTTCTTTATCAATGCTGCTGGTTGTAAAGGTGTCATTACACCTGCGATGTCTGAAAATATGGAACATGCTGCTATTATTAGAAAAATGACAGAAGAATTCGATGAAGTAAAATTTTCTATAACTATTATTTTTTTTATTGTATATTTTATGTTGATTGTTTCTATTTTAGGAAAGTGGAGAATACCCTCTCATTATGAGTGGAATTCAATGGAAAAAATTTCGATCAAATTTTTGTGATTTTGTTGGTCACCTTGTAAAACAGTGCCAATATTCTATTATATATGATCAATATTTAATGGATAACATGATATCACTTTTAACAGGTTTATCTGATTCTCAAGTTCGAGCATTCAGACATACAGCTACACTTGCTGGTAAATTATTTACATCAATTAATTAAAAATAATATATTATACTTGGTTTTCATAAAATTTTAGCCATGAAATTAATGACGGCTCTAGTTGACGTTGCATTAATTGTGTCTGTCAATTTGGATAATACTCAACGTCAATATGAAGCTGAGCGTCAAAAAGCTCGAGATAAAAGAGCAAGTGATCGTTTAGAATCATTAATGGCTAAACGTCAAGAACTTGAAGAAAACATGGATGAAATTAAAAATATGTTGACATATATGTTCAAATCTGTGTTTGTTCATAGATACAGGCAAGTAAAAATACAGATAATACAATTGAAATAAGTTTGCTAAAATATAAAATTACAGGGATACCTTACCAGAAATTAGAGCAATATGCATGGCAGAAATAGGAGTTTGGATGAAAAAATTCCATCAAAACTTTTTAGATGACTCATATTTGAAGTATATTGGTTGGACTTTGCATGATAAAGTTGGTGAAGTACGATTAAAATGTTTACAGGTAATAATATTAAAATATTGCAACAGTTATTATACAATACTATTGTATAATTCTCTACCACCAACATCAGCATTATTTATAAAAAATGAATAAACTGTTAATACACTTAATAAAATGTAAATATGTTCTACATTTGTCTATAAATAAAAATAAGATAAAATATCTTTAAAAATTGTAAATAAGCTTAAAAAGTATTCTTATTTTATATTTATAGGCATTACAACCTTTATATGCATCTGAAGAATTGAAAAGTAAATTGGAACTTTTCACCAGCAAATTTAAGGACAGAATTGTGGCAATGACATTAGATAAAGAATATGATGTTGCAGTTCAAGCTGTCAGATTAGTCATTAGTATTTTAAAGTAAATAGAATATTTGGTTTTCTCGTATACTTTAATTTTTATTACGTGCATTTAATAAGTAAAAATATTTTTTTTGTGATATAGACATCATCGCGATATCTTATCAGATAAAGACTGTGAACATGTATATGAACTTGTTTACTCCTCACATCGTGCAGTTGCTCAAGCTGCTGGTGAGTTTTTAAATGAACGTTTATTTAAACCAGAAGAAGATACAAAAACTGTGAGAACAAAACGAGGAAAAAAACGTTTACCAAATACACCTTTAATAAGGGATTTAGTTCAGTTCTTTATTGAATCAGAAGTAAGATTTGATCAAAAATCAAAATAAATTACTATACATTTTAATGTTTAACACATTGTAGTTGCATGAACATGGAGCCTATTTGGTCGATTCACTGATCGATTCTAATGAAATGATGAAAGATTGGGAATGTATGACTGATTTATTATTAGAAGAGCCCGGTTTGAGTGAAGAGAAAATGGATGATAGACAAGAAACGAGTTTGATTGAATTGATGGTGTGTTGTATTAAACAAGCGGCAACTGGAGAAGCACCTGTTGGACGAGGACCTAATAGAAAGGTAGATAATTTATTATTTAACATGGTTTTTAAAAAATTACAAAACTCTTTCCTTTTTATATATATATATTTAACATTGATGAAACAAATGTTAATTTTTATTATGATGATGAAACTAAAATGTTTAAGTATTAAAACATTTAAAACCCTATTTTTAATTAATATATTATTTTGAATAGATGATGTCAGTAAAAGAAATTAAACAAGTTCAAGATGATAAACAGCGATTGACTGAACATTTTATAAAAGTGTTACCCCCATTAATTGATAAATATAGGGCAGATGCAGACAAACTTATTAATTTGTTATCTATACCTCAGTATTTTGATTTAGATATTTATACAACATCAAGACAAGAATCTGTGAGTAAATTGTTCTGAATAACTTTCTTTCATAAATCTATATCATGTGTAAATTTTAATTGTGTTGTCTTACACATTTTATTGTTACTTCAGAATTTAGATTTATTACTCAAAAAAATACATTTAGTAACTGACAAACATCAAAATGATGAAGTTCTTGAAACTTGTGCCAAAACTTTAGAAATTCTTTGTTCAAAAAACAATTCTACATTAGCTACAAGGTGTAGTGTTCAAAAAAGTACACTAATGGATACTATAACTAATAAACACAGAGAGGCTATGGATGATTGGAACAATCTCATTGAAGGAGTAAATAAATTGATAAATTATTTTAAACCATTATTTAATAATACAGTAGACGCCGCTTATAAGACTCACTTTGGGACCAGCACAAAGTGAGTCTTATAACCGAATGAACCTTATAGGCGAAGTGGAAAAAAAACTCATGTTAACAACAAGAAAAGCACGCGTTGAAATTCGAATACCGATTAATCGTTCATTGTACAACAATTATACCGTTGACTGCAATGATAACTGAGTATGTACATGTGCACGTGTACGTATGTGTATTTATGTACCCGTAATTACGATAACTGTGCAGCCACCAAATAATCAGTACACTATAATAACGATAATCGTTGCGATAAATATGAACTTTGATCTGCGATAAAAATTATTATACGTTATTAGGTACCAACAGAAACTAGAAATAATCAACACGAATATTATTTAATTTTTCAATACCAATTTATTTCTAAATTATAACCAAAAAAGTTTGTTTTCTACTATTTATTTTACGAAATTTGAGTCTTATAACCGAAGTGTTGAGTCTTATAACCGATTTTTTTTTAATGTATTTGGATACGTCCGGACCGTTCAGACGATTTTGAGTCTAATAAGCGACTGAACCTTATATCCGTGAGTCTTATAAGCGGCGTCTACTGTATATATTATTTATTCAATCTTCTTTCTAAAACGTAAACATTATATTTAGAATGAAAAACCTGACGATGATGAAATCTACAATGTGGTAAATAGTATGAAGAAGATTTCTATATTTTATTCGTGTCATAACTTGGGACCTTGGAATTTGTGGGATATAATTTTCAAAGACTTAAAAATGGCCCATGAAGGTTCAAAACCATTACCAGAAGAAGTAATTTAATATTTTGTGCAAATTTTAAATTTAATTATTTATTAAATGACTTTTTTGCATGTTATGAAAGGCTATCAAATATAGCATTTCTGCGTGTATGTTTGCTACAATGTGGGAATTACACAGTGTTGAAAATGTTTTGGAAAATGGGCGTAATGAAGATATAGAAGAACAAGTGGCACAAGTTAAAACTAAGCTCTATGATTTCATGGATGTACTTCGAGGAATCTTGGCACATTCTGCTAATCCTTTATTCAAAGAAGAGGTAATTTTCCTCTATTATCTTCTGTGAATTATTGAATATTCTATTTTAATAAATTTTGTTTGAATAGGCTTATATATCAATATGTGACTTACTTGTCGTTTTTTGTAATCAATTGGGTGTCAAACAATATCCAGTCTTGGGAAATCTACTTTATGATTCTGATAAAGAACTTCAAGACTTATTGAATAATTTTATTCAAAAAAATGTATTTGTATATGAAGAAGAAGGTGATTATCAAATTAGTTGTTTTCAAATGTATTTAATATTGTGATACATGTTTATACTAATAAATTCAAATTAATAAACAGGCGTTCAAGATGAGCATTCAAAAATTGAAGAACTACATAAAAGAAGGAACTTTTTGGCATCTTATTGTAAACTAATTGTTTATGGAATGATTCCAGTTACTTGTGCAGCAGATATCTTTAAGCATTATGTCAAAGTATGAATTTAAATGTTATTATTAAATTAAAATGATTATTAATTATGTTTTTGTTTTTATTATTTAGTCATATAATGAATATGGAGATATCATTAAGACTACAATTGGAAAGGCCCGTGAAATTAATAAAGTAATTTGTGCAAGAACTATGGTTGTCAGTTTAATCACATCATTTAGAGAGCTACAAATCAACTGTGGCACATTCCGTATATCAAGATCTTCTCAAGAGTTTAGCAGTTTAAAGGTGCAGTTTAACTAAGATTTTCATTACTAAATAAAGTTTAATAAATGACTATTCTTTATTTTATTTTTTACTTTAGGAATTGGCCAAAAGATTTGCCTTATCATTTGGATTAGATGCATTAAAAAACCGTGAAGCTATGGCAGCTTTACACCGTGAAGGAGTTTTATTTGCTGTAGGTACTGATGAAGGAATTGCTCAAGATGATCCGTCAGTACCTCCTCCACACGTTGCATTTTTAGAAATATTAGCTGAATTCACCAACAAACTACTTAAACAAGATAAACGCATTGTGTATGAATGCTTTGAATTTGTACTATTCTATGATTACTTATCCTAACTATTATTTATTTACTATTTTAGTCTTAACTATTTGGATAAACATATAACATCAGCAGTACCCTCAAGTCGCAGTGAAGATTGGCAGCCTTGGGTGATTTATAGAAACAGTTTAATGCATGGTGATGCTGAACCTGGACCAGTGACTTCACGACGCGCATACACACGTAGAAATAAAAAAGAAACTTGTAAGTAAAAAATTTAACTATATAATAGATTTTAGTAATTAATTATGCATTGCAATTATTTTTTAAATTTGTGTTTAGATGATGATGAAGACGATGAAGGGTCGGATCAAGATTTTGGGTAATAAAACATTATATTTTTGATTAAGTATTACATTTTTAAGTATACGGATAATGTTCATTTTTAATGCTTTAGCATTTATGCAGAGAATTATTTGATATGTATTATTATTGCAATCATAGTATGCTTTTGATATCTTTAATTTATTACATTTTCAATGCTATATTTTTTTATTTTTATTTTTTTCAGTTACTAAATTTAAGCTGTTATCACCAATGTCATCTTGGAGTTTTTTTAGCACCGTTGTGTGTTCCTATCTTGTAATAAAATTTATTTTGCTATCCAATTTGTGTTTTAATTTGATTTTTGAAATTAGTTGATTTGAATCTTTTAATTTATTTTAATGTAAGTCAATTACTTTTATATGGATATAAACATTGCATGCATTTTTTATAATTGTGATTGATAATAATTTATATTTTGGCTATGTGTTACAGTTATTTTTTAATAAATTTAATGTATGGTAAATATTTTTTTTTCAATATGCATGAAATTTAGTTATAATATATTTTTAAGTATTACATTTTAACAATGTCTTCATTTAATCAACATAAAGAAAAAACTTGTATATTGTCATCTATAAGAATAGTTTGCAAGATGTAGTTAATTTAGTACTATACATGATAATATGGTAAGCGATAAAATAATAATGTTCATGCAATTCAAATGGTATTATATTTTAATGATCATTGAAATATTTCAAATCATAAAAA
The DNA here is from genome assembly GCA_020882235.1 of Schizaphis graminum. Lineage (NCBI taxonomy): Eukaryota > Metazoa > Arthropoda > Insecta > Hemiptera > Aphididae > Schizaphis > Schizaphis graminum. Next base: position 42,475,768 of record CM037034.1, read on the forward strand.
TATAAAATTTTGAATATTAATTATTTCATGTATATGTACATATACATTTGGATTATTGCGTTAAGTTAAATAATTTCAATTCAAGTACAAACAATTTTTTTATCAGTTGAAATCTATGAAAAAACAAAAGTTCATAAAAGTTGACATTGATAAATTTACTAATTAGCTTATAAGAACTAATTATAGTAAATTTACTAGTTGATATCATAAAATTGATTTAATCTTTTTTTTTTATCAATGTTAACTACTTTTTGATACTCGCAGAACTCCAAGTATACAGAGTGAAGCTCCGATAAAGAAAAGGCGATCAAAGATTATTAAGTAAGATTAAGTGAACTTAAATACTCTTAGTACTTGTTAATAAAAATGTATATATTTTATTTCTCATTAAGATCACTAAGATCTCAAGATAACCGCTCCGAATTACACTCTGATGAAACTAATTGGTCAGATAGTACTGTAGCTGGAGGCTCTCGTCCAACACGCCAGTGCATAAATCGTTCAATACCCTATCGTTATATTCAAGAAGATGATGAAGATGATGAATGAAGCATAATAATTATATAATACATAAAAAAATATCACTAATTTTTAGTTGTTATATAAAACAGTACTACCTATATTGGTAAAAAGAAAAAATAATTTTATATGAAATTGCTGTGCTAATAAAGTAATTATTTTTCAAATATTTCAGATACTTCTAATAATTGTTCTCTAAGAATAATTATAGACAGTTCATATTAATTTTATACCTAAAATAACAAACAATAACATATAACATGCACAATAGAAAGCAATTCAAGTATATTTACCTATAATTTCATCAATATATTTTTGAGCATCAACAAAATAATATTTTATTACATAACTTAATTACAAATCAACAAGTAAATAATTTTTATTTGCAACAATAACGTAAAATTTAAAATATAAATTATCTACCAAAATCAGTTTTTGTATTATTTACAAATAGTTACTCCCAATTTTTTCCTTATATCTTCAACTAAAATTGCATTCTCAATACTTAATGACCATGGAACTATACTGCTCTCATTTAAACCTGCAATAATACACATACAATTCACTTATTCAATTGAGTTAGAACTATGTCTATTAAATATTTTATTTTATAAAAATTGTTAGCAAATCTGCAAAATTAATATTTTGTAAAATTATAATTACCTTTCAGAAGACAATTTCTAACTTCTTGAATTTCGTAGATTAGTTGCACACTATTTCCATATCTTGTTGCTTTTTTTGTGGGAGGCACATCTATATTAATGTCTGTACCGTTAACAGACATTTTAGTTGCTGACCAGAATGGATCGTATAACTAACAAAATCAATTTGTTATCACATAATTCAATCATTATCCATTTTCATTTTATCTTACTTTAATATTTCCTTTAGTGCCAAAAACAATTGCCTCATTGGGTAGGTCAACTTTGAAATGACTTAAAAATGTAGAAATTCTGCCATTGCTATACTTTAAAATTACACTTGCGTCCTTGTCAAACCCAGATTCTGTTAATTGTCCACAAGCACCATAGATTTGAGGCTTTTCAGGTCCAAACAAGAATTGGCTCATGTAAACTGAGAATACAGCTAACTCTAATATTGAACCTCCACTATTTCGCCTATTAAATTTATTTAATTAACTAAAGAATATTTCTTGGACATAACTATAACATAGGTACTGAGTGATTCATTACTGTTGAATAAGTGATTCAGACATTGGTGTACCGAATGAAGAAATTATTTGCAACGGTTCACCAATTGTACCTTTGTTGATTTCTTCTCTTAAAATAGTAAATGCTGGAGTGAAAAACATCCACATGGCCTCCATAATAAACAAGTTTTTGGACCTTGCAAGCTTAAATAGTTAGAAAAAAAATGTTATTTTCTTGTCAACAAAATATTGAAATTGATAAATTTATATTTAGCTTTTAAAACCAGACATAATATGAAAGTAAGTAATTACTTCAACGAGCTGTTGGACTTGTTCAGTATTCTGACAGAATGGTTCTTCACATAAAACATTTTTACCGTGTTCCAACATTAAGCGACTGACAGAGTAATGGTGTTCATTGAGGGTACCCACATAAACAACGTCTGTTACAAAATATTAAATACCATATTATAATATTATACCTACCCAACTGTTTGCAATAAAATAGTATGTTAAAACGTATGCATTACATCAGAAATCATAAAATTTCAAAGTTGAATCATCTCACCTACTTCGGTGTCGGTTGCCACGAGAGAATAAGAATCGTACGCCTTGGGAATTTCAAACTGTTCAGCGAATTCTTGAGATCTCGCCTTGTCTTTGGACGCCACTGCTATGATCAAGTGTTCTGTCCGTGGCAACGTACTCATGGCCACAGCAAAATCGTGCGAAATATTGCTGGTGCCTATTACTCCCCATCTGGTCGCCATCTCTAAAGGGCGATGTACAACTGAATTAGTTGTGTTCGTCACTTACACTCGACCGGCCCCTGTAAGTATGATACCTACCAAAATCTCAACGACCTAGTACGAGTGATATATTTATGAAATCTGCAAAGAGTGGATAACAAATGCGGCACGGCCAATCCGTTCGTGTACTTAGTACAGTACGAAATACCTCGACACCCGATAGTACGACGGAATCTCGTACACACTACACAGTGTTATTATGTATTCTGGCCAATAGCATAAACGTAGGTAGATTAAAAATATTATACACTCTTACGGGTCACGGCAGTTTATCAATGCTAGTTATTAATCGTTATGTCATATTTTATTAACTATACTGGGCATATTATTGGAGTAATGGAGTTATATAAATATTATAAATTATAAAATATATTATAACTATTAACTGATCTGATTACACAATTATTTATGATTATTGATTATGTAATCTATATCGCTAGGTACTCGTGTAGGTACTGTAATTTGTCATTTACTATCTTAGATTCTGAGGTGTACGGTACTACGGTGTACACATGAACCACGGATATAGATACAAGTATCCTTGCTATGAATCCTATGAATGTAAATAATTGGTTATACAAATAAATAATAATACAATTATACAATGATGATAAATATTTTTGGTGTGCCATACCTTTACTGCTAGTAAGTACTTCAATCTTTAACCTTGCAGGTAATTTCTGGTAGCATATCGGATTTAGTTATTAATTGATACTTTGGGGGACTTAGAAGTTAAAAGGAAATGACATTTATGGGCATTTTAAATTTTCAAAATATTTTAACATTTTGTTGATTTATGTACACATTATAAATCAGTACAATGTACACCATACATGAGTAAAAAACTTGACAGTTTTGTGGTTCCTTAGAAATTGTTTATACCTACTGTAATTAAAAGATAAATATCGAGAATGAGGATTAGGAATTTAATATTATATTTATACCTATTTAATCGATGTAGGTACTTAAGAATTTTTTTATTGGCATTAAAAAAAAATGTTTAGTTAATATATGTATAGCCGTATAGGTACTGTAAAGCTACAGGTATACATTTTTTATAATAGATTAAAGTTCAAATTTTTACATTGCAGTCTGCAGAATAAATATTAAAATTTGAAATATATATATCTCTTTCATCAAAAAATTTTAATTATTTTGTTATTATTAAAAAAAAAAAAAAATTAAATATAGAAGGTAGTAACATTCCACATTTCCACTATTTAGTCTCATGTGTTCGTCATCCTCAGGGCGAAATTGCGTTCAGCTGTTTTTGTGTAATAGCTCGTAAGTACCTATAATAACATACAAATCATTTAATTGAGTGAATTGACTTATTGGTTATTATCAAACTTAAAGGTAAGAGTATAAGTTACTAGTTACTTGTGTTTTCAGAAGAGCTATTTATTACGATATTTTAATTTTTAAACGAATTATGAGAATTTTTAAATTGTAACATTTTAGTCATTTTACAATTTACATACTCATACAGTGGCGTCCGCAGGGGGGGCTAACGGGCTGAAGCCCCCCCCCCATTGCCCGTATTATTGTTTTTTGTTTTTATATTTACCTCGATTTAATATTTTTGTTTCTTAAATCGTGTGTTTACCTATTTATAAACCTGTGACAATTGAGTAATTATTTATTTTCAAGCCCCCCCCCCCCCATTGAAAAATCCTGCGTACGCCACTGTACTCATAAAGCCATAACTCGCCTAAAATAATATGTTACATTATTCACTATATTATTATAGAGGTTAAATTGAAACTGCTGAATGTTGTACGATTGTATAATTGTTTAAGACGAAGACAATCTCGATACATATTATACGAGTATGGGCAGTGTGGTGTTCTCTTATAGGTTTTCATTTTCTATGTATAATTTATATACAATAACATTTTTAGATTTTGAGCATCTTACTATCTAGTAATGAATGAACTGGTTTGTAAGGATGAGTGTTTTATTTTTTTGCATCTGGCATAACCTTTTGAGACATTAAAAATGCTTCCATTTTCAACTTTAGTAATGGTGCAAATTGAATCAAGGACCTATATGTCATATGTAACAATGTTCCAGTCATTTTCTAAATAACTGTGAAAAACAAAAAATAAAATAAAATAAAGAAAAAACGGAAATTGTTTTCACTAAACCAATTTTCTAGAAAATTAATTAAACCTCATACGTTTTTCAAATTAAATAAAAGAAAATTGCAGTTCACCAGAAAGTTAAATTAATTTTTAATGAACGTTTGAAGTATTTTTTACGAAATTATATATAGGTATTTGCCCGTATTTGCCCGTAAAATAACTTTCTCATCATTCATCAAACAACCAAATGTCCAAATTGATTTCTTTATTTCGTCATAATTCAGAAACAAATTACTGTATATATAGATACTTGAAATTTTCATAAAATGTTCAGATTATCAATTAAATATATGATATAAAAAATGACTCTTTTCAACCTATTTATAGATTATATAAAATCCCATATATTATTATGGTTTTATACCGTAAAAGAATATTAAAAATGTATTTAGACATAATTTTATTTATATGCATTTGAAGTTAGAATTTTATAACAAAATTCGTTTAAATCGCAAAACTTAATATACTAATATTTTTTAGTTATAAATTCATTAACATTTTTCTATTTATATTTGAATATACAACACAAGTTTTCTTATAAGTACCAAATACTTCCAGTTTCATGCTGAAACCAAAAAACCTACAAAAAATGTATAAGTAAAAATTATTTTTTTTTTACAGACATTCAAATTTAGACGAAATTAAATAGGTATACATAGAGGTAATAGGTATACCTATATAGGTATATATGATTATAATATAACATTATACATAATATTAATGCGTATTAATTATAAATTAAAATGTTATAATGAGGATTTGCATAAAAATGTATTAATTTGATCTAATTAATTACGTAATTTGTGTAAAATTACCGTTTACCCAATTATTTTGAAAAATACTGATTTTTTAATTTTGACCTTTTCTGAAAACTTTTAATTTTTAAGTACGAACTAAGTACAATTTTTCATCAAAAATCACCTTTAAAGTTCAAGTTGAAGATCGAAGCAATTTGTTTAATTACTCATCCTGTATACATCATACACAAAAAAACACACACATCATTGTAAAATCAATAAATTCATTGCTCCGCTCAGAATCAAATAATTAAAAGTATCTTTCAATTTTCTAAACATAATGAATAAAAAAAATAGTCAACTTGACCAGCCCAGTGCCTAAATTATTTGCCCTGCGCACTTCAGTACCTCGTAGTATAAAACCTGGCTCTAATCTACAATAGGCTTATATTATATAGGTATATATTAATATATTACACATTTTTAAGTCTTAATATACCTATACTGTAGCCTGTTGGTATACCTAAATATTTTTTAAATTTGGTCATTCCTCTGCATTATTTTTATGAAAATATTAGTCTATCCTGACTCCTGCGAGTAAATAACACAACTCTAATAGTTGTACAACTAAATACTAATAGTTCTATAATCAAAATTCATGATATTACCTTGTAATCTATTATACCTCGCGACTTAACCTAATATGGGCAATTCAACGAGACCGAAAGTTTACACCCACAACAATTCTTTAATCGAAAATGAGATAAATCAGAGGATTAAATAACAATATAGTCGATATACCTATCGATATTTATATATATTAAATCACAAGTCTGTTATTTTATTTTGTTTATAGGTAATATGATGAACTCTTAACAATATTACGACGAATAACATTATGTGTAGGTATTGTCTTTTTCAATTATACGCATATATTACATTTTACATATCATTTTGATTTTTCTTTTTAATGGTAGGTGCCTATAAACTATAAACAAAATCAAAATGGAACAATTACATTTAATAATATAGATAAAAAATGTTTAAATACCTATTGTTATATGTTTTTTTATTTTTTGCACATTTGTTTTCATAATTATTAATAATAATTTTCATATAAATACATAATATTTTTACCATTCAATCATATGTTATACTTTCGTAAATATTGTAGAATTGTAGATACTTACATATACCATACTAATTAAATGATCTCATATTTTTGGTGAAATTGTTCCAGGCTATTATCGAAGAAAAATGTTCACTCAATTATATCTCTGTAAATTATAAGCTACTATAATTTATAATATATTAATAAATAGTGACCAGTAAACTTACACTACGTCACTATTTAGTATAGATTAGATTATTAGAATAGGGACAATATAGGGTGATCCAACCTTTTATAGATGACATACCAATTTAATAATTTATACATTTATTAGCACGAGGGGGGCCGCCAAAAAAAAATAATATTTAAATTCGTATTTTATTTTATATTAACAAACATACTAACATCATAATAAAAAAAATTTATATATAAGGTATATTATTAATAATAAATAATAATATAATATAATAGATAACTTATCACATTATATAGAATACGGTTATTATTAATTTATATTTAAGTAATTATACTTAAATTTTTTTAGAATTTGGCATTTTAATAATTAATAATATGACGATTGCCATTAATTTTCAGAACCAAATTTTTCAATATCAATCTAGCACCCTGAAGTAGTTAATCTGATACACGATTCTAATGACAAATTGTCGATACGGTTTCTTAGACTTTATTTAATTCTTAAAAGAAATTGCTGATTCACAAAATGCTTCCAAATAATTACTAAATTTCAATTTAATAAATTATATAGCCATATATAGGTAATGGTGATGGTAATTTTCCTTGCAAATATAGTTTCCAAAACTCTTTTAGAAACAAATTTATTTTTAATTGAAAAGAAAACAATCTACTTTTAAATCACATAACTTCATTTAATTTAAATATTAAATGTATGTACTGCATATGTCTACTAAAGAGCGCCGAAAAAAAAAGCTTCAAGGGGCCCTGATAGTTATACCACTCTGGATTAGAATATTAAAAACTGATTTATATTTTCTTAAAAACCAATACAATATCAATATATATTTTATGTAATTATTGAGGCTGGTAGTTTTCACAAATTTTAATGATTTTATTAAAATAAAAATATATATTTACGTAAAAAAAAAGTTCGTATATATGTACAAAATTATTAAAAATCAATAATAATAAAAAATTAGTTTTGCTGTTTAACGGTTTAGTGAATTTTGTTATTGAATAGGTTACTGTAATGTGTGTGTTAAATTTGAATTTAATTATAAATTATGTTGTATTTTAAATTTAAAAAATCATCGTAGTACCTACCTATTACCTATAGGCTATTATATATATTTTCAGTCTCAACTAACTTAACTACAACATATTTTATCGTTCGTTATCGTACAAGCAGACAATAAATTATTAAATGATAAAAGCTGTACCTGTACCACAGGTAATTATATATACCTGTATGGCTGAATTTATTAGTTAACCTGCTAATTTTTAATATTTTTTGTAGTGTATCAGTCTACTTTCTCGGCAGTCGGCAGAACACTGAACAGTAGCTAAAATCCACTAACATCATTCGATACTCCAATTATTCCATTTTAATCTACAATTGAAACATTCATTGCTTCGTTGAAATTCTAAAACTATAATTAAGTCTTTATTTCACTATGTGTATACACATGTAAAAATGGGATCTAGGACAATTGGTCCCCGTCATAATTTTATATACTTGGACAATTAGTCCCCGGCTTAAAAGTTAAATACAAAATAATTTTTTATCATTAAACATTCTTTAAAATGTATTTTCAATAATATAATACTTTTAGAATATATTAAATAATAATAGGTTAGGTTAGCTATTTGTTTTAAAAAGAATAAAAACGAACATAATAATATAATAATAAATTAATAAATAATATTATTATAGTCAAATAAAAAAATAATTTAAGCATAGGCGTGCGGGTGTTGCAGGGTATGCTATAGCAACACCTGTAAGCTGCAAACACTCACAATTTTTATTTTTTCTAACTAAAAATAGTTAGTAACGTAGTAATTAAAATTGACAAAATAAGAAACATTACAAAATACTTCTAGCATTGTAATAATAATAATAATAATAATATGTATTGACGTATTGTATAGAATAAATGACATTTTTGTATTAATCAAATAAATAATATGTATTGACTTATTATATATAATTTTCAGCAACACCTACCACTAAGTCCTACGCACGCCTGTGAATTTAAGTATAACATAATAATTACAATTTATGAAAATCTCTAAAGATCATCTTTTGAAAAGTTATTATCAAAATTATTAAAATAAATACATCTTTATTTTTTGTCAATATCATTGAATTGTTAAGTTGAATTGAGTTGTTGAATTAATTATTTGTATCGATTAAATAAAATTATAAACATTTGGATGTTTAATTCTAACAATATTTTTAAATTTATAAGTAAATGCTTCAGATTTCCTTGTCAAAAATACATAAGTTATTTGTTTAAATTTTATATTGCTTCAAAGCTTAAAAATTAAATGCAAGGTTATTCAAAAAGTATTATATTATTGAAAAAACATTTTAAAGAACGTTTTATGATAAAAAAATATTTTGTATTTAACTTTTAAGCCGGGGACTAATATTCCGAGTATAAAATTATGACGGGGACCTGCAATTGTCCGCATAATAACATTACTATATAGCAGGGGTGGCCACTAACCTTAACTTTGGGAGCCACAAATTTATTAAGTTGATTCGAGGTGAGTCACATTGTAAAGCAATGTTTATAAAATGGAGATACATTTTTCATTTTAAATCAAATGAAGGAACATTTATTTACATTTAATTTTAGTCAAAAAGTTTGGTTTAAGAGCCGCATGAGTAGTATCACTACTGTGCATAGTCGTATTCTTCCAAGGGGATATGAGTTCAGGGTTCATCTCCTCTCCGAAACTTCTTAAAAAGTGTATTATATTTAATTTTCATAATTTATTGTTATAATACAATAACAAATGTACCTATTATTATAATTTATAAATTATTACCTATCATGTTTTAATGTTTATGTTTCATTAATAGGTAAAATAAAATTCATAGGTTTTAAAATAAACTTAATATTTAGCAATAAATTATAAAAATTATTAATATAATTTTTGTAATTAATTCAATCCTTCCCACCGCAAAAAAATAGACACTTGATCTAGCCTTGCGGCTTATCAATACCGCGGATTATCGGAACGCATAATGGCGGATGCGATAAATTCGGATTTTAGACCATATATTTTTCGCTCTTACCGGATATATCCTTCCTCTAAATTCTTATGTTTATGTATACAATATAATGATTAATCACTATTCACTTTTTAATAAGTAATTTTGTAATGACAATATTGAAACTAATAACTATATATCAACTGATAATAAAAATTCACGGTCTCGCTGTCTCTGGTCTTGTACCGAGTCCCATGATGCAATTACAATTTTACAACGAATATAAAGTGAAATAAAATAGAAATGTCTGTTTACTCCTGAAACATATTTCTCAAAAGTTACAAACATTTTACACATGATGTGTTTAAATGTTGTCATAACTATACATGGATTCGGATTCGGAATAAATAAATAAAAATTCTTCAATTTACAACATTAAGGATGGTTTTGAAGAGAAAATTGGATCTAATTCGTATATTAAAAAGTCAAAATTAAAAATTTTCAGTATTTATTTTTTATAATCGGGAAAAACAAATAAAAAAATTAAGGAAAAACAGGAATTTTTTACACTAAGTCAGATTTTGACAAAATTGATTTCTTTATTCTGATATAATTCAAAAACGAATAATCACAGAAAATTATTATTTTAAGTATAGTCTTCTATACTAACATTTCCATACAGAAGATTTTCTAAATACCTTGATTTTTTTAAATTATTTATAATTAGTAAATAGTAATCACTTTAAATTTATACTAAGGAACTTAAGATTTTTACATATATTATTATATTATTTTAAATTTTACTACACACCATGATATTTTTGATTTATTTTAAGATATCTATTTTAATATTATAAATCTATTTTTACCATTTTACGGTATTTAAAGAAATAAAAATGTTTATTAAATTTTGTGTTAGGTATAAGTTGATGTAATAATGTGGTAAAAATTTAAAATAATTATATAACAATACAATATTATATGCAATATTTTCGAAAAAAAATTATATCAATTTACCGTAATATTATAAGTAAAATAAATAACTAAATAATACGTATAAATATTATATTATACTCAAAAATAACATATCATGAAATATACATAGTAATATAGACTGACAGACTGTTTCCGTTCAGAATCGTTTTCCGTATACAATGGTGTATCATTGAATTCAAATTTAACACACCCATAGTAGTGACCCATTCGACTACTAATATACAACAGAGGGACTGAGAACGGTACCCACTTGCCTAGTTTTTTTAATGATAAAAATATTTCTAGGAACTAAAAAATGATAACTTACAAAAGTAATACCTATTGCTCTTTGTAATAGAAGTTATATAAACAAATACTTAATAATATTAATATCTAATAATAACGTAAAATAGGCTATAATGAGTATAATAATAATAATATATAGTATAGTGTTTATATTGTGTGTGGTCCGGTGGTGGGAGAAGGAAGATAATGTTTATTTGCACAGCCGCACAGGGTACTATTTTCTCTAATTTTGGTCCTGTAGACTCTAGTGTAGAGTGTAGGCTGTACTGTAAGTAATATATTATCTAATAACGATGATACATAATTATAAATATTTTCGAAAAATGTGCATAAAAAAGCTAATACGATGAGTATCACATAATGTTTTGACTTATTATGAGACATGTGTTATAGTAAAAACAAAACGTGTGATCAACTAATTATTATTATTTTTTTTTTATAGAATTGTTACTCAAATATGTACACATTGTACACAAATGTCAAATACGCACAGCAGTTGAATAATACATCAAGAATGTCGATAGCAAACTTGTCGATTGCCATTTGACTTTGGCATACGATACAACAAAACAAATATATTTATTTGTAATTATTATTTTATCTAGGTACCTATATTATTAAAAGGCAATGTATGCGTGTGGGCGTGTTAGCGATTAACAGTTAAGTCTCAATTTTTAAATTTTAAAGAGGCACTCAAACAGGCATTGAAAATAATATACTAATAATAACACTAATTTAATAAAACTGAAAATAGTTATTGCAATTTTATTGTAATAAATAATTATAAACCTATATTTTAATATACTAGGTCTAGGTCAAAACCATCCGAATGACCGTTATAACATCAGCTGTAGTATACCTACATTATAACGGAGCTTAATGATTAAGGCAGGGTAAATCCACTGTCAATATTAAAATTGTCACAGCGCAATGCAGCAGGATAAGCTTGCATTCCATTAGAAAAAAAAAAAAAATTCTATTTCCGTGGATTTTGGAAAGCCGTTAGCCGATGCAGCAACAGCATAACATTATCGTTATTCGTTCCTGTATTACATATTTATTATTCGTGTTGCATACAGAGCGCGCGCGTATCAGGCGATAATCATATTTTCGTTCCATTATCTACGGTCGGTGTCCTACCCATGTCGGCGGCGGCGGTGACGGTGACGACGACGACCGCGACCACGACGTGCCTATACATATTACGTTCATCGCAGCGTTCGTTTTTGTTCGTTATCGCTCGAATACGCCCCCCTCCACACCGGTCCCACCATTGCACGCCCCACTCGCGCGCACCGAACATCCGCCGCCGCAGCAGCAGTCTTACGCTCTGGTAACACACAAAATACAATATCACGATATTCACTATTCACAGTGAATAGTGATAGAAAAAACATTACAAAAAAAAAATAAACGCGATAAAAATATCGAAGACAAAAAAGACGACTGCGGTAAAACGTAAAATCGAACGCGTTCCGTTTTTCCAACTTATCACCCGTCGTCGGGCACACCGTTTTGGGCTCGTCACCGTGTTATTTGTTGACTTGTTGTTCTTCCCGTTACCGACTTTTGTGTTATTTAATTTTTATTGTTTCTCCGACGCCGCCGCCGCCGCCTATTGCCGGATAACGACGTTTTCGTCCCAATCCCGTTGATTCCGATATCGCGTACTGCACGCACTACCTATATATCGTGCCCGATAGAATATCGCGCCGTCCACTGGCGGTTGATACCAACACGGATGTCCTTCTGAAAGGAATTTAGATCTCTCACGATCCTGACGATTACCGTAAAATCATTATCTATCGCCGCGGACGTCGTCCAATTAATGTGCTGAGTGAAATGATTGAAAACCGTAATGCGACAGTAGTTGAGCCTGCACATCAAGATTTGGCCTGAACATTCGCTGCCCTCTGTCACCGGTCCGTTGTAAATGTTCACTGGTATGTAAGACACTGTGTCTGTAGATCTTGCACGTCATAACATTAATGTCCATCACAGAAAGCGATATCATCTACTTGTACACTTATTGGGTACGAGTTGTGACTTTGACTTTTTGACTGGTTTTTAACCACTAGTTGCTCAGCATTGCTTATTTAAAATTATTCAAATTGTTCCACTGCGAGATAGTTAAATATGTCTTGGTATGTGCTATACATATTTTTAGAATGATTTAAATGTCCCCCTAAAATATTGGTGATAGTGCAAGGCTATCTTTATTTGTTTGTAAATGTTATTATTAAAATGCTATTGCGTGTGTCCAACTTGTTTTAAGTATCAATAATAATTTAATAGGTAAATCACTAAAAAAAAAAATAAGATTGTAATGGTAAGTACATTTTTACATAACTATTAAATATATTTTACACTAAGTGAATCTTATACCTATTATCTATTAAGAAAATTAATTTTTATTTTTCTCAACAAATGTGTATTTGTTTACAGTTTTAATAACTAATAATTAACAAAACGTTCAGTAAAATTAATAACCATAAAAATATAGCTCTTTATGCCTTTATACCTTCTCTTTTCACACTGTTTTTATTGTTTTTTTTTTAATTTTTACTAACATATTATCCATTTAAGTTCATTTTAAACACCTAGGACCGATGATTATGTATACTTACCTATTGGTAATTTATGATGTTGCGATTAACAATGTTATCAGTTCTGCTGGCTAATGAATTTTTATACAATGTCACATTCAGTGGCGTAATTGAGAATGTTTTATGGGGGGGAATCAAAATAAATTCCTATGGCAAACTTGTGGAGGGCTTTTTTGTATAAGTATATTAGACAATATATAAATACAGCTCAAGGGGGGGGATATCCCCCATATCCCCCCCCCCCGTATTTACGCCCCTGGCCACATTCATAAGTTTAATATCAATAATTTAAGGTATCTTTTTTTGTTTAGCTGCTCTTTATTTCAATAATGGCATTGTTGATATGATTTTTTGAACTATGTGAGCATTAAATTTCCCCTTGTTTTGTTGTCTTGAGAAATATATTCCTTGACCATAGTTACATTTTAACATATCTAAGAAAAACTTCTTTTGTAAAGGCATTCTTTATTCAGTGTTCATCTTCTATGGATTAATCGTGTAAAATAGGTACCAATAAAGCAATAATAATTTTAAATAATTAAAATGGAATTATTAAAGCAACTGTCACAACTTACAATTAAAAGAATTATGCTATTTTAATATTTAAACCTTAATTTGTTCAATGACCTTATATCCCAACTTTGTTGCCACGCCTGATATTAATATCAATTACATATTAAAATATATTTAAACTTTTTAGTCATTAGTTTAATTATAAATAATTCAATTTATAATTGATAATGTATTAATTTTTTAATTTTCAGATAATCAATCACTATGGGAAAGCTGCTTTCCAAAATTTTTGGTAACAAAGAGATGAGAATACTTATGCTTGGTTTGGATGCAGCTGGAAAAACAAGTATCCTTTTTATAAAATATTATTCATATTCAAATTGATTATTGATGTTTATTTATTAATAATAATTTGTAATTCAAGTTATATGACATTAGCTCTTATAAAATTATTCAACAATTTTAATACCTATTTATAATATTTGTCCAAATTGAACAAGAATTGGAATTATGTTAAATACAATCTATTTTTAGATTTTATTTTAAACTATTTACCTTAAGAAATTCTTCATAATCAATTTAGTCTATTGTTGTTATTTTATGTTAGAATTTCTTAGTAATGTTAACTGAAGTCTGAAACACATATTTTTTTAATTTATCCATATTATTTAAAATGTTAAAACACGTATCTAACATAATACTTAATCTACAATTCATGTTAAATTGTATATTATTATTTGTATTTGAACGTAACTGAATATGAATTTAAATATAGTATATTAGCAATTAAAATGCATGAGATAATCAGAATACTGTTCAGAATTTTAATTTTAATTGAAATAACTTTTTTTTATTAACAGTATTTACCGATAGAATATTAGTTAATTGTTAAGCCACAATTAATATATACATATTAAGATTTCATTTTATATCTTAGTCTAAAATTTTGTTATAAAACTGATTCACAGCTTCTGTTTCTTTGAAGAAAATAACTAATGATGTAATTTAAAAAGATTTTCTGATTACTCTATGGATTATCATTCTGTAATTTAAGGAAGTTTGTTTAATATTAATCTTGTTTATAGATGTTAAAAACTTTAAAAAAGAAATTTTTCCTATTAAAATATATTAGCTATCTTATACAAATTGAAATTGGGTCAATCTGTAACGACAATACCAACAGTTGGCTTCAATGTAGAAACAGTTATTTATAAAAACGTCAAAATTAATGTTTGGGTAAGTTATTTTGTTACTAGTTGTATATAACTAATACAAATCAGTATTAAATTTCCAAATTAATTTTTCACAGGACGTTGGGGGTCAAGACAAAATACGTCCACTATGGCGACATTACTATACAGGTACACAAGGTTTGATCTTTGTAGTGGATTGTGCAGATCGTGATCGTATAGATGAAGCTAAGCAAGAGCTACATCGGATAATAAATGACAGAGAGATGAGGGATGCAATCATTTTAATATTTGCTAACAAACAAGACTTGACCAATGGTATGTATTGTAGTATTTCAATTTTAAGTTTACCTTGGTTTAATGTCTTATTTTTTAGCAATGAAACCACATGAAATACAAGAAAAACTTGGACTAACAAGAATACGGGATAGAAATTGGTATGTTCAACCATCGTGTGCTACCACAGGAGACGGATTACATGAAGGCCTCGCTTGGCTCACATCAAATTTTAAACAATGATACCAAAGTATATCACAATATTATACTTTAAATATCATTTTTAATTTTTTTAAGGAAGCTTAGGACTAAAATAAATTCCAAACGTACAAATTGAGTACATTATTTGTTAAATATAATTAAAAATGAACATCAATATTTAAACTATGATGTCCATTTTAATAATAACTACTCTGAGAGGACTGGCCTAATAAAATACTGAATTATTCACAATTGTTTAAATATTATAAATTATAATTTGTAATGTGTACTGAACAAAATTGTCATAATATGCTAAAACTGCCTAACTATCCTTTTGATGTGTATATTTGTAAATTGATTCCCATTCAGTATCAGTATACATATTAGCTTAAACAATAAAAAGTAAGCAATATTATTTATACATATATATATATATATATATAAATTAATTAATAATTATATAATATTTGTTCTCAAGTTTAGAATATTTTATCTAGGCCTGTAAATTAGTATATTTAATATGTACTAAGTATCATAATATTTTATACATAAATACAGTTCATAATGATTAGGATCTTATTAAAAAAAAAATTGTAATAATATTGTTTCATGCGTGGAAGAATCCTATTTTTTATTTTTATTGTTATTTATTATTTTGTACAAAATATTGAATAAATATATATAAAAAAAAATTATTATCGCTTTCTGATTGTTATTTGTTTGGCAAGGTATAATTTAACAGTCTTCATACATGTAGATCCTGAGCTGAATCTTGGATTTATTGGTTTTACGATGGAGTGGGTTAAACATAATATAGAATAGACCAAATATTTATATTATAATTTTAAAAATATTTAGGTTCTTTTTAAGTTATTTAAATATTAATTATTTGGAATTTTACTTCTTTTGGTACATGCAATATTGGTAACATTTTTTTTTTCTAGTCAATAAAGTTTAAAATGTAATACTATTACATGATACCATTATACATTGTTCTTTAAAAATACATTGGCACACATTATTTAAAGATTGATTATTCAATGGAAAATAGTTTTTTCATCAATCTATTATATGTAATACTTAAAAAAATCATGGTATAAATGACCAAGAAAGTAGAGACTATAGTGCTTGTAAGTTTGAATCTCTATGTGTAATTTTTACTGAGTTATCATTGTAATGGACTAATAGACATATTAACCTCAAATTTGAATTTTATGACAAACCATTGAATACAAAAATTAATTCTGAGTAGGAGTGTATGTCACTGTGTTATGACTGTTATGCACCGTCTGACTATTTGCAAGGGTAGATATTTTAAAATTTATTTTTTATAAATGTAATACAATAGATTAAATTAAATTAAACTTAACAATTTTTATTATTTTTATGTAATTTAATTAAATATTAACTGCAGATAATTAGAACTTTTTGATATTACCTATATTAATATTATGTATAGGTACTATAGGTAAGTGCCGAGTACTGAAGTACATAATGTAATTTTTAAATTGTACCACAAAGCTAATCAATATTCACACTATTCTACGGTAACAGTACTGTTGGTACTCAGCATAAATGAATAATAATAATAATAATATAAATATATTTGATAGCAGTATAATAATGATCTAGTGTGCAGTGGCGTAGCAAGGGTATGGCGAACTGTGCCTACGCCAGGGGCGCAAAATTGGTATTTAATTTTATTCTACCTTCAAAACGACATTTTTTCATTATACATTTTGAAATATGTATTATTTAATTTATCTTATCTCCAGCTATAAAGCGAGAAAAGAAAATTTTTCAAAATTAGAAATTTACATTGTAATAATAACTGTCAACTGATAATTATATAATGTTTTATTAATTATATATACATAAAAATAAATGATGATTTTTGGCTAAAAATAGCTCAGCCTATATTAAATTATATTATTGCTAGATAACATAAATAAAAATAAATTATAAAAATATAATAATACTTTGATAAATAGGCAAAGACATAGGTACTCTGTGACCCAGTGCGTGAAGTTTATAGTTATTTGTGTGACTTGTGTACTTACGCCTGTTTGTATAATAATAATTGTTATATTCCACGTATAGTTCTGTAATCAACAAATTTTTTTAGAGTAATGGTAGGTTTTAGATCCAAGTGTTAGCCGTTAGGTGTAGCCGTGTAGGTAAACAGGTAGTATGTATGTAATTTTGTCATTTTTAGTACATATATAACATAAGTATATTTGTATGTTAAATTATTTTTAAGGTTTTCTTTCTTTATATCCAATAACTAAGACGAATATCTATATTCTATATAGGTAATATATGAAAAGGTAGTTATTCCAGAACAGTTCTAACTTCAACAAGGTAGGTATAAAAAAAAATTGTATCTTGTATGTGTTAAATGTATCTTTTAATATCATATAGCGGTCTTGAGCTGTAAAATAATTTAGAATTGATTTTTCACTTAAATAGACTAGAATAAGCATTAAATTAAAATTTTGATCGTACATTAAAAAAATAACAACCAGAAAATCGCACCCCTTTAAAACAATTGGTGATAATTCACTTACTTAATACTTAATGCTTCTTTAGACGTTTCATTGTCCATAATGTAATATATATCGCTATAATAAGTGGCAGGAGAAGAACAGTAAATATATCAATTAAATTCGATTGATACAAATTTAAGTGAACTTTTTGGCTTTTTAACAGTTCTTTCGATTCGTTCTTATTTCTTATTATATACTCGGTCCAGTATACTGCTGTTTCGAGAGGTGAATGCGGTCGATCATAATACAACCGTTGCATTTTTTTCATGTTAATTCTAAAATTAAACAAAATTCGTTACTTAAAAAAATATTATTTATTAGATTTCCATACATATATTTCTCGGTCAATGCTTCATTAATAGCATTGAAAAGCTGATCACTCTCCAAATTTTTGTATTCTAAAATGACAGCCACTTGTTTTTCAACCAACAAATGAGAATTAAAAATTTGATCGCCAAATATTGGTATAGCTACTATCGGTTTACCACAGTGTATTGTTTCGATTACACTCATTATACCAGCATGTGTTATAAATAATAATACCTTTGGATGCGCTAAAAAACGTTTCAAAATTATTTTATTCATTAAAAAAATATATTATTTAGATTTATTATTGTCTTCGTCTATCAACCTAAAAGATCACGCTGTGGAAACCATTTGACCACTTTAACATTCATTGGTAACTGTATACTGCGTTTTTCAACATCGAATTTCATGATCACTTTTTGTTTAAGTTTCGAAAACGCATTGAGTATTTTGTATAGTTTATCGGTGCCCAACGATTCTTCTGACACGATAGAGCCCAAACTGAATAAAATCACACCGTGATCTGCATCATTTATAAAATCGTTCAAGTCCTGCGTATTCATCAATAGATAAACATTTAAGTATGTAATTTTATATTTTTAAGTTAAAAATAATATATATTTTTATATGATTTTTAATTACTTGCGGGACAGGCTTTTCATCGACCACGTGAATACCGCCAACCTCGACGATTCCGGGCAGTGTAGGATAGGATAAAAACACGCTATGATAGTTGTTTGTCATAATCATGCTTAAATTAGCCATCGATTTTATGACTGATTCTGTTTCTATGCCGTAATGATGTTTGATAATATCTCGAATTATGCGGGTGTAGATCCAATTAAACCCAATGTCGATGACTACCGATTTTAAAGTATTACTGATTCGCTGGAAAAATGACATATGATCCCCGGAAGTACTGATGAGAGAAGGCATATAAGACATGGTCGTCTCCATTCCCATCACTTCGTGTATCCATGGAAATGAGGTCATTGGACAAAAACCTACAATTGGTGCGTCCACAGCTACGGCGATTGGTGCAAATATCGGTGTAGATGTAAAAAATTCGGCAATCACCAAGTCGAATTTTTGACCGGACTGTAATAGTTTAACAACTGGTGGATGATTGAGAATAGTCGCATATGTGTTGGCGTTTTTCGATATGCGTGATATCATCTTAATAATTCCGTATTCACCGGTGGTCTTGAACTTCGAGTGCGGTTTCAATCCGGCAATGTTGATGTGTGATAAATTGGCTCTTTCCACGGTATCCGGGAAATTCGTGATCGCTAATATTTTGTGTCCGCGATCCAATAAGCTGTGGATTAGTGGTCGGACGACACGGTAATGACTCTGAGCGGTCGTCGGGAATATGACCAGGATTTCCGATGACCAAGTTTGTTGTGAGATTGCTAAGGCACAAAAAACAACGCTGGCGAATGAAATGGACTTCATTTTGTTCTTCTCTACTTCTTTATTCACCCACGAATATTGCGTTTGCGTACACAGATTTTCGTAATCCTTGATTATGATTTATGAAATATTAAAGATTAAACGTAGGTATATAATATGTATCTAGATTGATAAATGATATAATTATTCCTATAACTAATAACTGTATAAATGTATAATACCTAAACCTATAATAAATAAGGAATATATAAGAATCAATTTTATGATATTTGTAGTGAAGAAAAATCCAATTAAAAAATAAAATGAATATAGATTGTGTTATACTCTTATATAAGTGAGTATATGCTATGTATAAATATTAAAAATATATAATTTATTATATACCTACCAATAAAATATAGATTTGTACTCTAACGAGTTTTGATTCGTTTATCGTGTATGTACTTCTTATATTGACTGACACTGACCACTGACATCAAACTACTGAAACTATATCTAATATCTACTGCATGCATCTGTATCGTGAATTATAAATATTATATAATATTATCTAAATACGTGGTCTGTTTATACGATTTACCCATAATTATGAATTACTATATAATAATATAAATTAATATGAAAAAATAACTACCTATATAGCCTGCAGGTAGTATATTATGAATAATATGATGAATGATGATTATAATATTATAACGATATACCTAATCATAAGTTATACCTAACCTAAGAGCCTAACAACCTTGTGGCTTGTAAATTTCAACGCGTATTATTATCTGTACGAAAGATAATTATTATAAATTACAGGAATGCGTATATTACGGAAACTTTAAAATATAAACAGTATAAAACCGTCTCAATACTAATAATATATAGTAGCAAGTATAGCCGGGCAGTAACCAGTAAGTAATAAGTATACATGATACTATTGCTAATCTAATATGCTTATTTGTATTTGCTTGATAGGTATGTAGGAATGTAGCTGAATATAATCTATAAAAAACGATTGTCTTGTTTTTAAACATTTTATGCATGCCTCCTAGGCCCCCCCACGGCAGGGCTCTGAGTATCAACTATATAGGCATTATAACTATACGCGAGTGTTACTACTTACTATTTGCCAATATCTATATTATATTTTTGTTAATAAGTAAATCTACTTGCACAATTGACACTTCACGCCCGTCTGCGTTAGGTAATATAATATAATATTATGCATTTATGCATTACCTCAACATATGCAGTATATACATATTATATATATAAATAAGCAGGCCTGGGCATAAATGAGTTAAAAAGTCAGTTAGGTTAATAATATTTACTTTTTCAAATTTAAATTTTTATTAATTGAATTGATTATTATTTCTATTAAATTCAAGTTAGTTAATTTATACTTGTAAAGTTGTATAAATAATCAGATAATAAATATTAAAAATTATAACTATTATAAGATATTAGGTAATAAATAATTATATTATAATGCATAATATTATTATACTATACCTAATGATAAATTATGGAAATTAAATATATAATTATGTAGGTAAATATTATTTTTATTATTATATATTATAAAAAAAATTTGGCGTCCTTTTACACCTGGTGGCCGGGCCTTACGCCCCATAGGCCCCCCAACGACACGACTCTGCTTATAAGAATAAACAGTAAACCATTAACATGTGTTAGTACTAACAAGTTGTAGGAATTTTTGTAGGAATAATTCTTGTAAAAACAAATAAAAAATATTTTCGAATTTTCGTTGTATTGACATAAGTAAACCATAAAATGACATAGTAGGTAAATTATTATTGTTTTTAATTATCTATAAGCTAATAATGTTTGTATGTATTAAAACAAAATCAGGTACCTAATTGTTAACTTTAAACTTTTAAAATGTTTTCGTATCAAGTTAATTTAACTCAGTTTAAAAAATATCATTAACTTACATAGGCTTGATAAGCCGTTAAGCGTAGGTATGCTACAATAAACCTAAAGGCAATGGCTGTTTTAAATGTTGAATACATAATTTTGTTGAAAGGTTTTGTATTTTTTTAAATTTTTTGTTCATTATTTTAGGTTTTTGGAGCGAAATGGATAGTTAAATAAATTATTACATTTATACCGCCTAAATGGCTATAGGTAGTATTGGTTTAACAAGAGCAGGACAGGTATACATAAAAATGGGGGCTAGGTATAGTATATATACTATATAGCCATATAGGTATAGTAAGTAAAGTACATTTTACTATTTTAGCACGCCAGACTTAATATTAACATTTAGTAGTGTTAGTAGGTACCCTAAAAAGTCCTAGTCACAATTCATAATTTTTATATATTAAATATTAGCTAGATAGTAGGTACCTATATAATGAGTAGCGACAAAAAATAAAACAACTGAAGATGCTGCCTTATTAGTTATTATTAGTCGACATTGGTAATCCACTTTCTAATGGATGACTCTTATCGGCCAAAACTGTACCTTTCCCTTTTTGGCCAATACAATAAAAAGGTTTAATAATAACAATAGTCAATAAATATTATACTACTTAATTTAAGTCTTTATACTATAAATATAGAAAATTATTAAAAATATAAGTTGTATAAAATATAAAATAAATAATAATATCAAACTTTTTGTTTTGGCTGAAAAGGGAAGACTACAGTTTTCGTCGAAAACAGCCATGCTTTTTCTAAGTCACATATAATAAAATAGGTACTCGCGGTACATTAACATAATATCTGACTACTACAGGCTAACAAGTAACAATAAATAAATATTAAATTATAATATAGATAATTTAAGTATTATAGGTAACGCCTAACGAGATTTTAGTGCAGTAATTTCCGATAACGACTGAACTTAATGCATGATTATGATTAGGTATACATAATACATATATAGCAGGGGTGGCCATAACGAGGCTCGCGAGCCGCATGCGGCTCTTAAATCAATTTCATGTGGCTCTTGAACCAAACTTAGACTAAAATTAAATGTAAATAAAGGTTCTTTCATTTGATTTAAAATAAAAAAAGCGGGTAAGTGGGTATCGCTCTGCTGTATATTAGGGGGTGGGGTGGACCTCAAACTTGAGTCAGACTATGGTAGGTTAAATTTGAATGCAATGATAGGTATCATTGTATACGAAAAACGATTCTGAACGAAGATGACTTTTCAGTTTAGGATATATTATATTTAAATATTGTCATATATTCTATTTTGAAAACAAATAGTATAGTTACTATATGTTACTATAGTTACTTTATACAGTTTATAGTATCTGTTTATTAATAAAAAAAAGTATTTGGCAACATACGCATAATGAAAGTATGAAATTAAATTTAAATTTTGACATATTTCGTATAAATTCGAACTTTAAGCACTTATAAAAAAAAATTGTGACTAACGATTTCGGATTTTTTTAATCACTTTAATAACAACTTATAAGAAACCTTGTATTAAATTTTTAAGATTTTCTGGCCACCCAATAAATTTTTATCGGCATTTGAAGAAAAAAAACTTAGAAAAGTCGAAAATTTCAATTGTCTATAAGTAGCTTAAAAATGGTCAAAATATTTTGAAAATTTAACTGTAAAGAGATAACCATAATATAAACATTTGGTGAAAATTTCAAGTATTTACAATGATTGGTTTTTGAGTTACAGCAAAATCAAAAAATCGATTTTGTCAAAAAGTGGTTTTTCGTAAAATTGCCATTTTTCTGTCACTTTATTTGAAAAATATTTGAAAATGTTTACTTTTGACCCCTCAAAGTACCAACTAGATGAATTTTCCTATTCAAAGAGGGGCTGAAGTCAAAAATCGGAGCATTATTACTGCTCCAAGTGTTGTCGTGAGACACAAAAAAAAAAAACACACATTGTAAAAGCAATACATTCTTCACTCCGTTCAGAATCTAAAATGTATCTCCATTTTATAAACATTGCTTTACAATGTAGCTCACCTCGAATCAACTTTATAAATTTGTGGCTTCCAAAATTAAGGTTAGTGGTCACCTCTGATATATAGCATATTGCATATAGCCTTATAGGAACATAGGAATATTATTTAAGAAATAAGAGGACGCCATATCAGCATGTGTTGTCTCTGTCTTATTAATATACATCATAACAAATTTTCATTCAGCAGAATACATTTTGTGATGTTAGCTTTAATATTAGAGTAAATTTATCTATTATCAAATTTGAAGGTAAGAATATTATCTAGACAATGACATATGATTTTATAGATATTATCATTTTAAAGTGAGTTACGAACATTTTAAAGTTGTAATATTTCACATAGCTATAACTCACTTTAAAAATAATAATATCGTTGTGGGTATGGCGTCCTAATAATATTGCCAAACATGGGCAGTCACGCGTAATGCACGTAATAGAATCGATTTATTCTATAATCAATTATAGACTATAGTTCTATAATATAAACACACATATATATATAAATGATAATGCCTACGATGGACGATGATACATTGATACATATCAACTATCAACTATCAAGTCCATACTCCATAGTCCAAGCTCATTAGTCATAATACATTTAGATGGAGAATTTATGATCATGCTATTAGTATATTAGTATAATATACCTTCCTATTAAGGTGAAGTGGGGTAACTGCGACATAATTTTGAATAGTTCAACTTAAACTGAAAATTTCTCGTGAAATAATTAACTTACAAATATGATGATTACTGCATGTAGTGATATGGAAAGTTTATACCTAATATCTAAATCCATTGTTAAAATTGTGAAGAATATTCTTAAAAAATGTTTGCGACAAAAAATTTAAAATTTAAAAAATAATGTTGCACTTGCTCCTTGGCAACATGTGTGCCCATGATTACATTAAAATTTTTATAAGTTCTCTGGCTCTCAAAATATCATCAACAGCAAATAAAATAATTTCCATTTCAATAAAACTTCAATAATAACATTTAACAAAATACAAAAATTAAAATTCTCTTATTAAAACACCATTATTTGGATATCAGGGCATCTTAATATCCGATGAAATGAAGAAATAGACCAATAGCAAGAGTTGCAGGGCTATACCACAAGTAATCCCATTAAAATGTAAGATATTTCGTTTTATCATTAAAAAAAAAAATATATTAAAGCTAATGGCTTTGCAAGCTAAAATTGTAAAATAAAAAAATACGTCTTACCTAGCTAAAAAATCCAAATATCTGAAATATCTATGATCCTGCATACAGTAGTATAGTGGTCTGTCCAGAATATTTTTTTGGATAAGCCACTGAAACTAGGTTCAGAATAGTTTTATTCCCCCTTCTTCTCATAATCTATTATTTGAATAGTTTAATATATATTTGTAATAAATAGGTACTATGAGTTATGATCCAATATAATTATTATATAACCATGATAGGCACTTATTAGCTATAAAATATTATAATATTATAACCATAGGTATGAATATTTAAACCACAGAATAAATTAAACGTTTGTAGTGTTTCATTTAATCTATGAATCTATGATAATACAATTCTGGGCATACATAACTAAAAATGTATTAGTAACCTATAGATAGGTAGATAAAGAAAAAAATGTTAATGTTTGACCATTATAATTATCTGAAGTAAACAAAGGAACTTTTTTTTTTATATTATATGCATAATTTTTAAATTGGATATTACTTAAATTTATATTTATGGTATGTAAATGATTGTATTCTTAATTTATTAATTTGTAATGATTATTCCATTTTTATGAATTTACGATGTAAATAAAATTAAAATTCTAATTGAAAAATTGTAACAGGATCACCTTTTTTTTTTTTTTTTGTTATCGACGACCGGAAGAAGGACTCCTGTTGGCATTACTTTTCCCCCGGATCACCTATACTAGATTAGCTTAGTTTATACACAATTATTAATGTAAGAAATTCATAAAATAACAATCTATAAAAAAATTATTAAAAAAAAATTCTTATCAATAGTTTTATTATAAAAAAGTGCTTATTATCAATTAATGAATTATCAAATTAAAAATACATATTTCTCTTTATATACACAACTATTTACACATTTAAAAATAATAATAAAGTCATACACAATTAATCTTCTTTCATAGCTTCATTCATTTCTAAAACATTATTAGCTTTATTAATTTTTGGTGATGTTTCAATGTCATCTACGTCCATTTTTTGTGCTTCATTCATTTCTAAAGGTCCAATCTTTTCTTTTTCATCTTTTAGGGCACTGTCATTTTCATTATCATCTTCGGTATCTTCAGAATCAGAATCTGCTCCAGGATGTTCAGATTTAACGATTTTTTTTTCTACACATGTTACTGATTCTCCAGGCTTAATCCAATCATCCATAGGTTTAATTTCCTGTAGTACAACAAATTATAAATAATATTATAATGTGTTGAAATAGTAATACAATGTGAACATACTTGGTGAACTTTTTTTAATTCCTGAACTCTTTGTAAATAATAATCAAATACATATTTAGCTATTTCAGGCATGTCTTGTACTATAAAAACTTGACTTTGAGCATCTATAGGACTATCAAGTACTCTATTAGTAGGGTAATAGTCAGCTGGTAGAAGATGTAATTTTAGTGGCCGTTTTGTTAACTAAAAGACAAATTAAAAATAATATAATTGATACTCGGAGTTAATTAATTTATAATCATACAAGTTTGAATGACGGCGATAATTCAAAGCAATTGCTAAATAGTGATACATTAGCAAAAACATATAAACCAAGTCTTGCTCTGGACATAGCAACAACAAGACGCCTGACATCTCTTAAATGACCAACAGTTTTTGTTCTCACTAATGATAATAATACATAATCATTTTGCTGACCTTGATACTTATCTACTGTAGTTACCTGAAAATTAAATGGTAAACTTTTTATAAAAAAAATAATTTGCTTATGAGCAGCAATATTTTAACTATTACCTTGTGAGGCCAACCAATGAGTGGGTTAGAACCACAGCGCATATTTATGATTTCCCTGATCAGATGTTTTTGACCATTATATGTACTCAAAATAGTAATTTTACTGGCAGGATAACCAATTAGTCTCATATACATGTAAACTGACACACAATATTCCGCTTCGGCTAAATTCTAAAAATTGTATACATTAATGATTAATGAAATATTAATATAATACAAATTATAGAATATTTAACCTGAATGAAATGGGGGTTTGGTTCAGTTTCTCCAACACCATTAAACAACCCAACATCAATTAACTGATATTCATAAGAAAAACCAGCATTTGCTTTATGATATTCTGGAGCAGTTAATACGTGGTTTAAATTTCCTAAGTTATTATAGCGCCAATTATATAATTGACTCAAACTAAAAGTAAAAAGGTTAAAGAATTATTTAATTGATATATTTTAAAATATTAAGTATTGTTTAATTTAAATTACCTAGGTCGCGAACGTCCTTGTGCATCTAAATCAATAGTAGGAACACCTAAATTTACCATGCGAGTAAATAATGATTGCTCCATATTAGAATATTTCTGAAAAGCCATATTTTTAATAACTGGAGGTAATTGATGATGATCACCAATCATTATCCATCGTTTTAAGCGGCTAAATCCATCATCAGAATTTTGAAGTAATAAAGGAATGAATGTTTCTATCTCAAGAATTTGAGCTGATTCTTCCATTAGTATGTTATCATATTTAAAACCAAGCTCTATAAGTTCTTTACGCTTTAATGCCGCATGAGTACATGTCATTGCTATTATTTTAACTTCTTTTACTAATAAATATCGAGAACGATCTAAGCCAGTTCTAAGTAATTCAAAAGCTCGAAACTCGTCTAATTGCTTGAATATTTTTTTGATATGCCTATTGAAGAAAATATATAATATTAATATAATAAATAATAATTTATTATCAAATTCTTAGGTAATTAAGTTATATTAATTTAAATGACATAGTCATACATGATTACAATGCATATTTATAAGGAAATAAAAACTGTACATACCTAAAACAACCTCTAGCGATTTCTTTATCTTCTTCTAAGTTTTGACATTTGAATAATGGTTGAGGAGCATCACTGAAGAAAAGATCAAATGGAAAGTTGTCTTTGACAATGTTAATTGAGATCGCCTACAAGTTTAAATATTAATGTTTAATATGATGATTAAAATTAATTAATTTAACTTACGCCATCCGAATTTTCTTCTATATTTTTCAATGTTGTTAAGTATTTATTCCATCGGGGAAGCACATGGGACCAAAAAAAGTGCATGGCCGTTTCACAAGTATAAGACATGTCTCCTTTTACATCCATTAAGTCTTGTAAACGTTGTACTTCATTTAGTAACTGGAGTCTTTTCGCTAAAACATAATTTACTCTTCCATACCTAAATAAAAGTTATTTTAAATTAAATAATGTATTGGCATTAATAATTTAAAATTTGTTAAAAATTATTCCAAGTAATTATTAAAAAAAACCTACCGACTAAAATCTTTGTCTGTTTCTAAAGCTTCTTCTCCGTGTCCCAAACGTAATAAATGCCGTTCATCGATGTCTAATGCCATAATTTTTTCAAATAATTGATTTAATGCTTGATTAGAATGTGTTACAATTAAAGTACGTTCATTCCTCCAATTATGGTATAAATTTGAAATTATTTGTACAGCCACATCAGTTTTACCAGTTCCTGGAGGACCAACCACTACAGTAAGACCGGGTTGCATACCAGAATATATAGCTTCAATTTGAGTAGGTGTAAAATAAATCATATTTCTAATAAAAATAAAATGTTTATAAATTTATTTTATAGAATTTAACATTAAATAATATAATATTACTTCTTAGGTTGATTAAACTTGTAAGGTCCTCTGTTAACAACTTTCTCAGATTGTACAATAGCCTTTTTTAAAGTTTTACCGTCTGAATCAGTAGTTTCATGAAAATGAATGCTAACAAATAAAACAATTGTTAATTTTTTTGCTATATATTTTTAAAATAAAATACACAAAAAAAACTAGCTAGTAGAGTTCTTACTAACCGATACGGTGGTAGCATTTTATCGGGATTGTTCTCATGTAGAACTATTTGATGATTAGGAAAACTTGATAACAAATGGTCCATGTTCAAAAATGTATCATTGAAGTTCATCACTTTTATTCTATTTGGCATTCTAATAAAAACAAATTTAATTAGTTTAAAATCAATTTGAAACATCATATAAATTAATGATGACTGATATTTTTAGAAATAAATATTCTTTAGCCTATAGTTCAGTACATACTATTAATAGTCATTTTTCGAAAAAAAAAAACAAAACAAAAATCATTGTATTAACTTACTTATCATATCGAGCTGCTGATGGATCACCGTATCCTAAAATAATATCATGGATCCATTCAGGCACAACACATTCAGTGTTCATTAAATGACGAATAGTTTCTAATACAGCTTTAAAATTATTCTCTTTAGGTTTTCTTCTCATTATTATGTTGAAAGTTTCGTAAACATCCTTAACACAAAACATAATTCATGAACATTTATTGATTGAAAAATAATTCAACTACTAAAAAATAAATATATATACAATTTCTCCAGCAGCAACATTATCAAGATCTGCGCGATATTGATTACAATCCAACCAAACACGATATGTTCGTTTTTGGCCAGGTAAAACTGGTCTTGGATCAGGTCCTTCTTCAATTACTCGACCCATGTTGTCTAACATACCTTCTACTTCACAGCCTCTAACACAGACTATTGCGGTTTGTTGAAGGAATGGCTTATGATAGTCAATTCTAGATCCTAAAATAAATAAATATTAATAAAAAAAATGTATATAACATTTAAATACTAATGTCTATCTTACCTATAGGTAAAATTGGTTTTACAGTCAATAAGAAACAAACATCGTGTTTACGAAGGTTTTCCCATTCTTCTTGAACATCTTTTTTCACATTTAAAGTAACTATAACATCAGCTCGAACTCTGGAAGGTTGTAAATCACCTAAAAAAAAAAATTTATTTAAATACAAAATAAAAAAAGAAATTATAGCATTGAAAGTAGGCATATGAATTTATTTTATTTACCAAGATTGGGTTTTGCAACTTCTACAACCAAAAAATTATCAATAGGTAATGCCATCTTGGAATAACCACTAAAGTAAATGCTTCCATCTTCAGATTTGCTTAAGTTAATTAAAAATATTGATTTATATTAATATATATATTATGTGTATATATTATATACAATAAGATTGTTTTAAATTGTTTATAATTTGCCTTTTAGTTGATTTAAGTAATTAAACTTTTAACCAGATAATAAGTAGAAATATAAATATAATCATTATAATTAACACGTTCAGCTCCGATGACGATGTGTAGTCATCATTCGATGTCCAACACTACAAACCGATGACGACCTATAGTCGTCATAAGAAATTACTTTTATTTGTTATTTAAAATATTTGGCTGGTTGTGATCAATTATTTCACTTAGTATAGCCATTCAGTATAACTATCAAAACATTTAGAACAACAACAAACAGCTAGTTTCTATTTACTGGCATTTTTATGCTTATAATTTGTCTGGTCATCATGAGTGTAATATTATCAATATTTACGTGGCTGGTAGCGCCCGACATCTGAAATGTACGCGGACGAAAACGTGTTAATATACATTCAAAAATTCATTACTTACCATGGGTTCATTCGAGTAATAGAATCTTCTATATCTTGTCTGATTTCATCTACAAAAGATTTAAGAAAAACATGAAATGTATTTGTTGTTAATATTTTTTTGTAAAACCTTGTTAGCAATCATTATTTTAGTCAACAGTTTTTATTTGATTTATGCAATTTGATATACCTTTACCACAGTAAAGTATTTTAACATCAATAAAATATTAATCATGTTTGAATTATATTGTAATCAAACTTAAAGGTGGCAACATTTTAAGTGTTTTATTGATATTTTAATATTGATGCAAGTTATGACTATTATTAAATTATAATATTTTAACAATAATAATAAGGGCCTCACTGCTTGCTTCCAAATTAACCGGAACTAATATATTATTGATTTTACAAATTTCATTTAATATGTTAGTTAGAATTTATTTTTTGCAATTAATTCATAAAAGAGATAATACCTAACAATAATTTATTGAATTAACTTCTAGTATGAATTATCATATTAGTATCATATAATCATACTACATATTTATCAGAAATATTTCATGAATTAAAATAATATTCAAAGGAATATCTTTTACATAAAAAAATGAAGAACATAGTACTTAAAATTAATTTACCCAGGAATTAATAATTAACAATATCCAGTATCCATACATAATACAAACTTAAACAACAATTATGAGCACCTAAGAATTTATTCTATGTTTTTATTCTGAATGCTCATATTCATCCAGCATCAAAATTGTGAAACCCAAAATAAATGATACTGATGCAAAGCCTTGTTTATAATTCAGAGTTACGTTAGGTTGGGTTTTATTTTAAACTTGTCTTTATCAAAATTACTAATATCACCTTATAGGAATTAGGAATAGGTAAGAATATTAATTAATTAATTAATTAGAAAAAAATAAAAAATTAAACTTACATGTAGATTCTAATCTGAATAGTTGAAAATTACGTAACAAGTAATCATGGAGAGTTAAAAACTGTAAATTCAATTTTGGTAATGCCAAACACTTGTTACCATTATAATATTCAGTAGGCACTACAGCTTCATTCCATATAATATCTTCTGTTGGATAAAGAGGCATTCCGTTCAAAATTTGTAACTGTGATTCTCTAGCTTCATGGCGAGAAACCTTAAATAAAGTTTAATAATATAAGTAAAAATAAATTCTACGATATTATATTTATTATATCAAAATTATCTCTGAACTATAATAGTACATAAAAACTAATAAATAATCAATATACATACACAATTTACAAGAAAATAGAAAAATTAAATTTAAATTTAATAGGTAAATATATACATTTTAATTTGTTATAAAAAAATCCTTATAGTATTTATAGCATTAGTATAAGAAATGTATTAAATTATACACACGTAAATTGTTTACGCACTAAAATTTCACCGCTAAATTGTAGTGCACTAAAAAGATTACGCTGAAATGTCACCCATCCTAAATTTTAACCTATAGGCTATAGAAATATCATATGGTTGAGTCATTTGTCATTATAGTTCAAGCATATATCTACAGATCAAACTATAACATTTTTAAGTTGATAGCTTTTTAACCTACTATAAAGTATAAAAAAATTGATGAAATATACATACCAGTAAAGAAAGTAAAAACTCAGAGTCATAACGATACCAATTTTCAGTCAAACGTTTTTCTTGGTCAGGAATTAAATTTAGTTCCATAGCAATATTTTGAAGCTCTTGATTGCTGAAATAAAGTAGGTACATCAAAATAGTTATAGATATCGAAAAATGAATGTCTGTATTTATAAAATTCTAAAAACTCCTAGCCTCCTTTCCTTGCTGATATCCAAATATCTTCTTTCTCATGACACAAATATAAAAATAAAATTAGGTTAAATTCTTCTTATTAGTACTAATCTAAAATTGCTTTTTAAAATAACAATATGAAGTTATATTGACCCTTATTTTTCATTTAAAGAGGATTTATCCATGTACTTTAAAACTAAATTCACTTTATCTATTTTACCAAACCAAGGCTACTCTTGTTTTACATTTTTGATTATTATTTTATTTTCTAGTTTAATGTTGAATTTTATGTGTTATATAAATACATTAAATAGAAATTTACAAATTTTAATAAAAACTAATAAAGTAAGTTATACATTTGAACTAATTTTTTAAAATTTAACTAGCTGTAGTATATTTGCATTAGGTAAACCAAAATTCCATTGTTTTTAACACCAAAACTAAATCAAATATTTAAATTTTATATTGAACTCAAATTAAAGTTAAAATTAATTTTTTATCAGTTTTTAATATGCCGAATTTCGAATTTGATTATATTAGTTTGATTTTTACACCAAGTCTTGGGAATTTGATTCAGTTAAAAAATACACAATATGTAACATCGCTAGAAATAAACTATTTAATTATCATACTTAAATAAAAAAAAAACTTAATTTAAACAGTTAATAATGTTTTACTTTAAAATTTACCTCAGAGTTTTGAAATGTTTAATGAGAGAATCATATTTATCAATAGCATTAATATTAGATAATGAAAAGTCTTGTAATTTAGTAAATTTTCCAAATAATGTAGCCTGAAAAAATAAAAATAAAACAGTTATATTAGTGTTAATGTTATTTTAATCAACAACATTTAAAAATGGTTTTTAAATAATATACAAAAAATATATTAAATAATAAATTTACATTTTCATAAACTTTAAAAATAATTGGTAGTTTTTATAAAAATTGTTTAAAACTTTAAAGATTATATCAAGCCTTTAAATATCAAATACTGTCAAGATTAATTAATTAATAACTACATTTAAAAAAAGATTTTTTGGTTTAATTTCCCTTAATATTATAATTCAAAGCTAAATGTCACTAATGATAGGTTGTATTAATCATATAACTACCATATATATTTCTCCCCCCATTATCAAATATATTTATTATCATTGATCCATACTTGTAATGATATAATTTTATCGTAATGTGCTTGCATCACTTCATTTTCTTTTAATGGATCACCGGTTGCTTGACAAATTTCAAAATGGAAATAAAATTTTAATATATCTAAAAGCTGTTTAAAAACATATTCAATTAATACTTTTTGTAAAATGATAAAACATCAAGAAACAGACCTGTTTGAAAAGGTGTCCTTCATCACGTTTGCTTAACATTGCTAAATAACAGCGGTTAATTAAATGAACATCATCTAAGACTGCATGGAAAAATCTTCTTGTAGGTAATGATGTTTCTAAGTCAATAAGCATTTCCAAAAATCTTTCACAATAGTTTAAATGGTCCACACATAAATCACCTAAACATTATAATTAGTATACAGACTTATTTAAATAAAATGTATCAAAATATCTGATTTAAATAAATTTTAATAAAAAAATATAAATATGTTAAACTATTGAGCATTTATTATTATTAACTATTTAAAGCAATAAAAATGTACAAAATTACCTTCTAATGGTATATTTTCCAAGATATTGATAAATTTAATGCACAATTTATGTAAAAATGTTCTTTCAAGATCTGCTTTTAGTTTATTTTCTAATGACAACTCTTTATCTTTTTTTTGTAATCGGTTCCATAATTTTTGCCATTTAGGTACTTGACGCAATTCCAATATTCTTCGTCTCTGAAAAATAAAAATAAATTAAATATATTATAGGTTAATAATTAATAAAAATAAACAACATTATTTATTAGTAAATTATGGCTAAAATAGTTTTGATAAATATTCAATAAATGTAATTATTATACCAAGTCAGAGGTTACCAACCAGGATGCCATAAACTTAAATTTAGTGCAGCAAAATTATTTGAAATATATTTTTTTTTTTAAATACGACTTCATGAGAAATATAGCAATATGAGTAATAAAACAGACTATATAATTTACTTAGCTAAATAAAATCGAAATTACAAAATATATATAAATATAAATAGACAATATATTACTATTGTGTATTCAGTATAGAGTATAGGCCATAAGGGTGCCTCTGGATTTTTAAAAAATAAATAAGTGTGTTTTGAGTTAAAAGGTTGGGGACCTTTGTATTAAGCACTAATTTTGATTTATTCGCATCAATTTAAATTTTTGATAAAATGAAACTTGTCAATCCATTATGAAAGATTTGAAAAATAAATTGAATAATCATAGGAAGTGACAAGATATAATAAAAAAGTTTTAAGTTAAAAGGTGATATGTAATATAAGGTTGGATAGATTATTTATAACTATTTCTTCAAATACATTATTTCTTTAATATTTATAAAATACATACTTCTTGTAAACTACACCAAATTGATATTGACACAAGTTTTTTCATTTTGTTTCTAACTAAATCAGTTTCCATACATTGAAAACAATGATTTAAAAAAACTACTAAAGCTATTTGTTCTTTTATACTGTGGTCATCAGAAAGACTGGCACGTAAAACTTGATCAATAAAACCATCGAATTCAGCTGGTTGTTTTTTTAAGGCCTAAAAAAATGAATATATGTATACATTTTTCTAATATACTGTATATATAAATAAAAATAAATAATTATTAACCTGCCAAGGTGCTACACGTTCACGAAATTTTTCGTTCAACATTATAACAATAGACATCATATGTGCAAACGTAGCATTTGCGGAGACATAATTAGGCCACAAATAATTTTCCAAAAATTGACTAAATTCCAAGATCATAATACGTCTAACTGAAAAACTAAATTAAATTTTTTTTTTAATTTTTAATTATTTTAGTACTTATAGGATATCCCTTAAATAACCTAAATAATAATTTTAAAGATATATTATGTATGTATTTTATGCCTATAGGCAAAAAATAAAATATTAAAATTAGGAGTGTACTTTAAAATAAGATTCTTATTTAAATACTTAAAATGAAAACAAATTTACCACATTGTAAATTAGCAAAATACAAGATACAACACATGTGGGAAATGGACATGTGGCTTATCAATTTACCTAAGGAAAATTATACTTGAGGTATAGCTTTGACACTTTTTTAATATCTAAATGTTGATAGAAATTTAAAATATATAGTAACTTACTTAGACTTATAGATCTCTTCATTATAAATATCTTCAACAACCTTGGCATCATAAGGTAAGTATTGATTGGAATGTAAATTTGGTGCCCAATATTTTGATGCTAACTACAAATTTAAGATGTAAAATTGTATTATAATTTTAATAAGCTAAATTAAGTTTCCAAAAATTGTCAGATTGAAAAATTATTTTTAAAAACATTCTAGTTAGTAAGAGTAAATTATTTAGTTTTATTGTTAAGAATATTGTTGCAATCAATAGTAATAAATAATAATATTCTAACAAAATACAATTCATAAAACTATACACATTTAGTATTTACTTATATAGGTTTTGTCAATAACAAATTTATATCTACAAATATT
The DNA here is from genome assembly GCA_020882235.1 of Schizaphis graminum. NCBI lineage: Eukaryota > Metazoa > Arthropoda > Insecta > Hemiptera > Aphididae > Schizaphis > Schizaphis graminum. The sequence continues at coordinate 42,511,889 of CM037034.1, forward strand.
AAAGTCATGCATTTTTCTAATAAGTTGAAAAATAACTCCAGAGAAATGTTTTGCTCTGTAAGAGCTATACAATACATTAATTTATAAATCTTATATTTAATTTCTAGATACTAGTGTATTAAAAACTAATAAAGTTATGTAAATCTACACAAAGAACCATTTATTTTCAATTTAAATGCTTTGAACTCGTTAAATATTTTTTACTCTTATGTTTACTTATTGGACATAAGTTATAACTATGAAAGTTAACTTATTAATTATTGGATCGAAAATATTCTCATTTGCAAAAAGTAAGAATTTAATCCAAATATTATCACTATATTATGTAAATCATTTTACATACCTGTGTAATACGATCAGCATTGATCTGATCAATGGTTGGAGCAAGATTTAAGACTACCACTTGCTTAGAATCAGTCATTGTGATTGTTTTTATCCAATAACTATAATTGGAAAAATATATATTTAAACACAATTAAAAATAGTAATTATTTTAAGACAATAATAATACATTAAGGATCAATTATAAAATGTTTGAACTTTTTAATGTATCTACAAAAAATAAGGATATTAATAAAATTAAGTATGTAAATGGTTGAATTGTAGGTTTTCAAACGTACGAAAACGTTGAATAGAACTTACTATAATAGTTACAACACGATATACAGATATAACATCACATATCATAAATATAAGAAGTTTACATTAAACCACATTATACAGTGGGAACCGGCAAGATGTTTAGCAGTTAGTAAAGCAAACATAAACAAACTAAAAAAGGTATCACTCACAGATACAGTTATCACTTATCACAGATAAAATATGTCGGGACAATTTCTGTAGTTCAAGCATTTGTTCCAATGGTCTTTTATCCTAAAAATATTTATGTTCACGATATTTTTGCATAGAATAATTTCAGAATTGTTCTGAAATATTATGTGTGCACCTCAAGCGAATTTAGATAATACACAATATCTTCGTGGCATCACATAATACAATTCATCGATTATCTTATTGATTACCATGAAATCTGTATTCTGAAAAATCACGGACATACCTAATTATTTAATATTTATATTATAACTATAATAATAGTCTATTAGTCTATAACTTACAGACTACACTACTACAGTATACATTTATTATGTACGTGGTTAATCAATTAGATATTGAATAATTGGGTTAATTTTGTGTATAATTATAAACAAATAAAATAAATGTATTATGGTAAAAAAAAAAGCGGGTAAGTGGGTATCGCTCTGCTGTATATTAGGGGGTGGGGTGGACCTCAGACTATAGTAGGTTAAATTTGAATGCAATGATAGGTATCATTGTATACGAAAAACGATTCTGAACGAAGATGACTTGTCAGTTTAGGATATATTATATTTAAATATTGTCATATACAGGGGCGTACTGGCAGATCGGGAGATCGGGAAATTTCCCGATGGGCCGGTCGAAAAATGCAGGGATTATAGGCCGTCTCGGGGCAGTTTGGTTGTACAAATAACTAACTTATTATGATTTTTAAATTATAATAATATATAGTATTCAGTGTTATAGTCAATTTTGTAAAATTTGGTTTGCGCGGCAATACAATGTGAGTCGTGAACTATTTTACTAAATTATAATTAATAATATGTATGCAACAACAACATATTTAAATAATAAAATAAACATGAATTAATTTATTGAATTTTTAATTGTTTTTTATACTATAAAAATGAATGAAATTGTCTTTTCGGGTGAAAACCGTTTATAGGAACAGAATGACACAGGATAATCTAGAAGCTTTTGTCTTAATGGCTACAGAAAAAAGTATTTTAAATTACATACAGCACCAAACGGTTATAGACCATTTAGCCTAAAAAAGCAAAACATTTCATAAACTATTAATTCCTTAAACCAATAAATTAAATATATAATCTAAAACGTATGATATATCTGCTGTTATTATTTATATTTTGAATATGCAATGGAAAAAATGTGTCGTATTTTAAACATAAATGTTATAATTAGGTTAGACAATGGTTTTTGGGCCGCTTTAAAAAAAATTCCCAGGCCGCTCTAAGCATCCAGTCCGCCCCTGGTCATATATTCTATTTTGAAAACAAATAGTATAGTTACTATATGTTACTATAGTTACCTACTTTATAGTATCTGTTTATTAATAAAAAAGTATTTGGCAACATACGCATAATGAGAGTATGAAATTAAATTTAAATTTTGACATATTTCGTATAAATTCGAACTTTAAGCACTTATAAAAAAAAATTGTGACTAACGATTTCGGATTTTTTTAATCACTTTAATAACAACTTATAAGAAACCTTGTATTAAATTTTTAAGATTTTCTGGCCACCCAATAAATTTTTATCGGCATTTGAAGAAAAAAACTTAGAAAAGTCGAAAATTTCAATTGTCTATAAGTAGCTTAAAAATGGTCAAAATATTTTGAAAATTTAACTGTAAAGAGATAACCATAATATAAACATTTGGTGAAAATTTCAAGTATTTACAATGATTGGTTTTTGAGTTACAGCAAAATCAAAAAATCGATTTTGTCAAAAAGTGGTTTTTCGTAAAATTGCCATTTTTCTGTCACTTTTTTTGAAAAATATTTGAAAATGTTTATTTTTGACCCCCCCAAAGTACCAACTAGATGAATTTTCCTATTCAAAGAGGGGCTGAAGTCAAAAATCGGAGCATTATTACTGCTCCAAGTGTTGTCGTGAGACACACAAAAAAAAAACACACATTGTAAAAGCAATACATTCTTCACTCGGTTCAGAATCTAAAAATAATTGTACCCTCGTAATAATAGGTATATAAATATATAATATTATAATTTATAATTATTATGAATTATGATGTGCATTTTTGTATTGCGTTCAGTTCGCGGTAAAGAGTAAATATATTACTCTGTTGTTCATGAATTCATGATAGCAGGCTGCAGTAGGTACTTGTTGTATCTTTAATTTATGGTGGTACTGCGGTTATCAGTTATAGGTTATGTCGAGTTTGTTTAAAAAAATTAAAATACTATAATGTGATTTAGTAAAACATTCAAATTTTAATATTTTTTATAAACTATTTTATATTTTTTTGAAATTCTGATTAAAAAGTAATTTTTACTAATATATAATAATTTGTAATTGTATTTGTTGGACTTTTGACTACTTAATTAGGAATGTCACGTTCAATTGTATTTGGGATACATGTTGGAAACTCAACTGCATCAATAGCCATATCCAAAGTAAATATGATCAAAATGCTATTTTAAAATTCAAACTCAGGCTAATTGTTTCATTGTTTCATTACAATATATATGAAAAGCCGAGTTTTTTATGACGTTATTGAAATTACTATCAAGGGCAATCCATACAGAATGAATATTTTATCAAAATACATAACACTAAATGTTTGACAAAAATATTTTTATATTTTTAATTGTTTCATATCATAATATATATTTTTAATTTTCTGTTTTAAATTTTTTTTTTATTGAATTTTGGATGCGTGTAATCTGAATCAATATTTTGTGGAGTATTTTGTTTTTAAATATTGAATCTCTTAAAAATATTTTTCAGAATGAAAAATTAGAAATGTGTCAACTTTCATAAAAGTATAAATTATAATTTTCAAAAATATTTATTATTTTTTTGAAATTATGAGCGTTCTTTAATAAATGAATTATACGGTATTGCTTGCCCGTAATATTCAAATTATTTCTGTAATAATTTTACAGGAAGAAGGTAAAGTGGACGTTCTTGCAAATGAAGCTGGAGACAGAATAACACCTGCAATTGTATCTATAACCGATGAAGAAACTGTAAGTCTAATTTATTTGTAAATTACAAATAAATTTATAAATTTGTTACAAATGTTTTGTAGGTTGTTGGAAATGCTGCGAAAACTGGTTTTATATCAAAACAAGCAAATACAATAACTTTTAATAATCGTTTAATGAACCTTTCATTGGATGAAAATGAAAAACGTTCATTTATAGAAAATAATAAAGTCAAAACTATTGAAGATGGAGGTCATCTTGCATATGAATTACCCTTGGAAACTAAAAAAAAAATTTACTCTCCTCAGTTCATTGAATCAAATATATATAAAACATTATACGGTGGGTACATTTAAAATATATTTTATTTTATTTTATTTTTTTCATTATTATTAAAATAGTTGCCTTTATTCTATAATTTTATTATTTCAAATAGATATTTTTACTGTAATTAGGTATTGCTAAAAGAGCCACTCACAGTGAAGATACAAAATGTTCTTGTGTTGTAACTGTACCAGAATTTTTTGATGATCCCAGCAGAGAATCTGTTAGAAATTCAGCAATTCAAGCTGGATGGAATGTGCTTCAAGTTGTTAATGCTCCAAGTGTAACTCCTTTTACTTATGGAATTAATGTTACAGAACCTTTAAATGATACGTATGTAAAAATATATTAGTATTTAATGTATTTTTAAATTTTATTTTTACTGTGTAATTACAGGTATATCTTAGTATATAGACTTGGAGGTATTAGTTGTGATGCTACAGTTTTATATGTAAATTCTGGTTTAGTGTCAATTGTAGCATCTGAACATACTAAGGCTATTGGAGGGTATAAATTAATAGAGACACTGAAAGCTCATTTAATTGAAGAAGTAAAAAGGTATTTTTATAACTTAACAAAGTAGCTAGAGTATCTATATTTTTAATTGTTAAAGGAAACATCGATCAAATCCCTCAGAAAATGCAAGAGCTTCAGCAAAGTTACAAAGAGCTACTGAAGATGCGGTTCATTTATTGTCTACATTAAAAACGGCAAATATATTTATTGAATCATTGACTGACGGAGTTGATTTTGCTGCCATGGTTTCACAAGCAAGATTTGAATCATTAATTGCTCATTTGTTGACTGATTTTGCTCTGCCTATTGAAGTTGTTTTAAAGAAAGCTAATCTTAAGAGTTCGGATATTAAAAAAGTATTCATATAATTTTTGATCACAATTTAAAGTTTGTGAATATCATACTTTTATATTTTGATTAATTTAGGTTTTACTTTGTGGCGGTCCACTCAAAATACCAAAGTTGAAACATTATATTGGAAATTTATTCCCACATGCAGATATACCAAATGGTATTAGTCCCGACGAAGTATTGGCTTATGGAGCAGCTGTGCAAGCTAGTTTCTTAGCAAAATATTGGAATACACATGATGATTTACCAGAACCTACAACAGAAGTTCACACATTAAATGAATTAATAGAAATTGATGTTAATATTTTTTTTTCTTTGTCTATAATCTCCTGATAAAATTATAATCATATAATTTATTTAAAAATTTTTTTTTTTTTAGTGTTGTGGAGAAACATTAAGTTTTGATCAAAATGAAATATTACCTAGTACAAAAAGTATAACAACTAGTGCTAATGTTGATAATATTACTCTTATAGCTACATCAGGAAATAACAAGAGTAATAAATCTGAAGTAAGTTTATTTAAAATAGATTCAAATGTGTTATATTATTTTGTTAATTTTTGTTTAGGCACATATAAATCTTAAAACAGAAGGAGAAATTACTTTTACATTAACTGCCAGTGTGTAAGTAATACTTAACAATGTGTATAATCAATTGCATTAATTATTTTTTTTGTTATCTGCAGAGATCAATTACAGGTTGAAGCTAAACATGTGGACACTGAATTAAAATCATCTGCTATATTTGTAGCTGTATAACTTATTTAAAATATACAAAAATTGCATTCTATTTCTTTTTCTCTAATTTTAACCAAATTCTGATTCTTTCTTTATTATAAGTTGGCACATTGTTAATCTAAGTATCAAATTCCAAAACTTTCTGTTAAATTTCAATACTTAATTTTTATTATTTTGAAGTTATATAAGTTATTAATCGATTAATAAATTAATAATAATTTACTTTAAAATATCTTAATACATTATACTAAAATGTTTGTATTTTTTTAATTAATATTGACTCAAATTATTTATATTATGATAATTGGCAGAAGTCAAAACATATTTTGAATGATGGACATTGCAACTCGGTCCATGTTGAAAACAATAAAACATAGAACAACACAGTAGAAAAATGTGTATAATTTTGTTGCTGTCTGCATAGTGACTTGTGTAAATGTGTGAGGTCGCCGAGATACGAATATAAGATAGAGTATAAAACTATTAATAAAATAACAAAGCTAAAATACAAGCTAAAGTATCAGTAATGTAGAAAGACTTGTTAGTGCCCTAGGAAATCTTAAGAAAAACCGCTTTTTTAATTTTTACCAATTAAAAAAAAAAATTGTTAATGATTAATGTACTCATTAATAACAACAATTAATGGAACAATTTAGGATTTTCATAATTTCATCATTTAATTTACACGTAGTATTCGTAGTAAGTATAAATATACAAAATCATGCAAGTTTTAAAATGTATGAAGAAAAAAATATAAAATTTTTATAATTTGTAATATAAAAATATTAATTTTAAAGCAGAATTTTCAGAATTTTGAGCACCTGGCGTAAGCCACTGTATTACACAAAAATATTTCTATGAAAAATTATTATTTGATTAAAACTCATTCCTCATTTTATGAAATTTTCAAATATTTCTTAGATCCATTAAAAACCTAAAAGAATTGCAAAATGTATAGTTTATTTAAATGACTCCGGTTCATTACATTGTTGTGAAATATGTTTTCCAATAAAGGTTCCGATTCTTAGATTTTCTTTAAAAACTTATTTAATAACTGATATTGTCGGTTCCAATTACCTACAGTCTTTATATAGAGTATTGGAAATTTTAATTTTATTTCAATATGCACTAAAATAATTATAAAAATTATATTATTATTCCTTGTCGACATTTAAAATGATAAAAAAATATTTAAGTTTTACGTAACATCATATCCCATGAATGGCTTTCTAGATTAGCTATAGTAGCCATAGTCCGTGACTATTAACCAATCACGTGGATATGGGGGGGTATAAATATGGGGATATAATGATATAAATATATAATCCAAAAATATAGTATGTTAAAAATGCCTCAGATTAATTTAGGATGGATTATATTTTTTCATATATTTTGTTTAAAAAAATATTCAAAAGTAAAATGTACTTTATAATTAATAATGTGGCCGTATGACTTCACAACGGATGTGAGAATAGCCCTCCTCTCTAAGTTGTATTAGATATTAAATTCATTTAATTAAAATACCCTCTATAAAAAATTTTTGCTGACATATATCTAATTTGCCAAGCTATTAGTTACACTAAGGCTCTATATATATATGTATATCTAGAGCCCTAGATACACTTTCAATTAAATAAGAACTTGGGAAATGTTATCGATTACGATCGTAGATAATTTTGCACACAAAAAGTAAGAAAAAACAGTTTAACTAATTCTTTTTAAATTTTAATCGTTAAGTATTTGTGAACATTAAAATTAAACTTGACATTTTTATTTATTTCGTTTTATTCAAAATTTTATAAGTTTAGACCCTAAACTTTTGGGGTTTTCAGAAACCTAAAGTCTTGAAATAACCATTATGGGTCCTATCTGAATCTGAATGTATTAACCGATAGGTATGAGCATACTCAAAACAAATGGAGGAAAAAGATGTGTTAAATTAAAGACTCCGGAAATTCTAGCGTCAGTTCTGACCGTTTAGACTTTATACGTAGAAGTAATGGGAAAAAAATCCTCCAAACATAAAAATTAAGGAAATAATGCGATAGGCACATCGCGCATAAATTTAATTGTATGATACATATAAAAGTTATGTGCAAATAATTAAATTAATGTATAATATTAATAAAGAAATATAATTAATTATATGTTAATAACAAAAATAATTTTAAATACATCAAAATGTAATTAAATATTGTGTTTTGAAATTCAGTATTTTATTTATACTATTATACTAATGATTTTGAAAGATATTAAATATTAAACTCGTCGTTTTCTTCTCGTTAGGTAGCGTGTGTATTAACAAATAAGGATAGGTAATTTATTAAGAGCATTGTTGAATTGAAACAGTATTTAAGGTTAAATTTTACTTTATTAGAGAATTTTTTGATAGTTTTTAGGGTATTTAAATCCGTGCATTAAATAAATACTATCGACCAGCAAAGACCATAAATTTACCGCCCAGCCCGGTCCAAGAAATGTTATAAAAAAATCTCAAGTCCGGCCCGAAAATTAACCTAAGTTCTCAAAAAAATTTAGTTCGGTCTGAAATTTATTTTTTAGCGATAGAACATCATATTTAACGATAATATATAAATGTTTGTGAGTAATAGTTGCTTGTGTACAAGAATGTCATAATACTCATTACTTGTGATTATTCTAACGTCGAAATGTAAACATATCATTTTAATTTTAAATAATGATTATTTGTCATACCTACAACAAAAAAACCAAAATATGTCCAGGCGAGATGTAAAAAATCTTTAAATAGCCCGATGCAACCTTGGTTTAGATCCGGTTCGGCTGGGCTTAAAATTTCTACTAAAAAAAAAGCCTAGCCCGAAAAGTTTTATAAAAAAAATGTCCAATCCATCCTTGGTTTTAATATTTTAAGTCCGGTCTGATCCGAAAAGTTCTACCATAAAAGCTACATCTATCCTTTAATATTTTTTTTCAAAGCCCGGCCGAGTTTCAGGAGGTCCCGGACATTTTGTGAACCGAGCCGAGCCGGGCCGGTCACGTCTCTGCAAGTTGCAGGTCTTTAGTAAACACTAGTCACTAAGTACCTATATGGTCCTATAAAATAAAAATCAATTATATTTTTTTCTACAATTAACAAATTACAATATTGAATACTCTATTAGTATTACTATTAACTGTTGAGTAACCACATTATAAATTAAATTATAATTATTATATTACTTTCATTTGAGCTGAGTTTCATTTTCTTATACGTTTGTTTGTCCTATTTGTAACCATTGTAGATTGAACCATACAAAGAGGTCAACGGTTATTATCGATATGGTTGCACTGTGTCTGATATTGTAATCAAAATATGTCAACAAACATTATTGTGAATTGTGGTTTGCTTGATGAATATCTTGGACTAAGGAAATCTGGATAGTGAATGTCTTATTGCATAATGTTAAACATTTTTTATATACTTTGACAATTATTCGTTTTTTATTGTTTGGAAAATAAAATAACATAACAATTTATTTAAAATGGCTAATCAATATAAAGGATGTTGTGTGTCTATTAATTGTGTGGACGGTTCAGTCGTTCAAGGTGAAGTGAGTGGTATGTCGGATGACAATGAAACTCTAATATTAAAACGACCGTTTAAAAATGGTATACCACATACAGAAAAAGAAATTCGCTTGAAGTAATGCTATAATACTACAAAATGAATTACTCAGATATATATTTTATTTTATTTTTAAAACTAGAGCCTCGATGATAGAGAATCTAAAGATTATTAAAGCACAACTAGAAAATGAACCAGTTATTAATAATAGCCAAGTATCCAAAAATAATAAAAAAAGTGTTTCTGTACCCAAAACAAACAATGTCAAGCAAAAGAATAAAGCAAAAAATGCACCAAATTCTGAACCTGGTTGGTATATTTAATGCAATTTTTAGTATCTACATATTTAAGAACATTAAAGTTGTTGAAATAATATCTCAAGAAAATTAAAATAACAAGTTATTGTCTAATATATTTTAATAATGTATTGTACTTGTACATTAAATACTAGTTATTCTATGTAATGTTATGCTATATTCTTTAAATCTATATCAATCTTAGGTTAATTTGATTTACTATTGAGTAATATAATTTTACACTTATTGTTATCTAATTATTTAGAACAACCACCACAGAATTTCACGAATCATAAAGAACGAAATGATGCTTGTTTTGGCGTATCACTTGATACAATTGTCAAGGAAGATTTTGATTTTGAAAAAAATTTAGCTTTATTCAACAAAAAAGCATTTTATAATAAAATTCATAAAAAACCAGATCTTGTTCCACATGAAAAAGTTTCAACTAAATATAAACATACTGAAAATGTATTACATTCTACTCCAGTCAAATTCAGACAAGTAACAGTTCCTTCACCTGCTATCAATGAATACATAACAGGTTAATTATATATAATCCATTTAACTAATCATTTTGTATACTATTTCAATAATAAAATATTAATATTATTTTTTATTTAAACCATTTTTAGATGATGGACTAGTTGTTCCAAGTATAACATCGGAATTACGGTGGAAACTGTTTAATCTAGTGGAAGAGAATGGTTTAACAACAGGACGTCAAAATGAGATAATTGGGAGAGCCGCTACTGAAATGGTGTTACAACTTTTGGGTGGAGGTTATAGGTAAAATATTATATCATACAAAATAATTTATCTTTACATAAATAATTATTTTGTTTTTTTTTCACGTAGATTTAATCCCAGAAATGAACACCAATGGCCTAGGGTAGTAGTTTTATGCGGACCTAATCGATCAGGTGCAATGGGTGTGAATTGTGCAAGACAATTAAGCAGTTATGGTGTCCATACTGTAGTTGTACTTTCTGAACCAGGATTGTATACACCACAGTTGGCTAATGAAATGGCTTTATATCAATTTACAACTGGTACACTTATTACTAGTGCAGCAGGTAATTAAGTTAAATCAGTATTTTTCTTATTATCAGTATTATAAAAAAACTACTAAGAATAAATTTAGATACCAATGAGTATCACATGTCCATATTTATTAACTTTCCTACAAATGATATATAATCTTTATAGAATTTAAAAAATATATTGTAATAAAACTAACCTGTTGTTCAGAACTTGAATATTAATTTATTTGTTTGATCTCCAAACCTCAGTATAATTGTTCAAAAAGAAAAACCATTTATTATATTAAGTTAGTAAAAAGAGATATTTATGTATATATATATTGTATATTTTTTATTTTAGAGTTGCACGGTTTATTAGATCCAGATTTTGTTGTAGTATCTTTGGCTGATGAACAAACTGATACTGTATCTCGAAACATTACTAACTGGGCTAAATCAGTTAGATCACCATTAATGGCCATTGATCCGCCATCACAAGGTACACCCTCAGTAGTAGTAAAATATTCTCTAGTACCTGCTTTACCTTTATCTTACAGTGAATCAAATGGTAAAATTTATCTTTGTAATATGGGTATACCCACTCAAGTATTTCATTTAGCTGGAATCCAATATAAATCACCATTTGGTTCTAAATCTGTAATACCCTTACACAATAATGAATGATTTACTATAATTTGAATAATTATTTGTTTTTGACGAATCCTAAAAGATGATTTTAATTTAAGTACTTATATGTTTTGTGTCCAATTTTTTTTTTTTTTAATGTCTAAAATTTATTCACATACCATTTAATAACTATATAATTTGAATCATTTACTATTATATATTTTATATTTTCATGATTCATTAGCATGTTATTGATATGTCATTAATTAGTCTATACCCGTTAATTTTTAGTGATTTTTTTTTAAATTAAATCTGTTTTGTGTATCATATTTTCTGTTTATGTACCCTGAACTGATATTAAAACTTAAAAGAGTATTTAAATTTTCAAATCATTTATGTATTGTGTATATTGAATTGATTTATAAAACATTAATATGTTAGTTATTAAAATAATGGTAAATATATTTATAATGTATATTATTCTTTTATAAACATTTTTATTTTTATTTGTAATTATTCTACTTTTTTAACATTACATTTTATAGAAGTTATATTCACATAAATAATTGTTATTATGTATTAAATATATATACATATTCCATCATAATAATGTACATTAATTAAATTAAAACCTAGTATAATTGGCAAATTATGATAAAATGTATTAGACTATTTTTAATAAAAAAGAAAAAATTGAACTTGAATATTATTATGTGTTTTATACTCATCAAAATTACCCATAATTTAATCATCAAAAGGTGATTATTTATTGTATTTAAAAATATATTCATTTTAAAGTGTATCTATATGCCATAAAGGCTACACTTTTGTTATCAGGAATAAAGTTTTATTTGTGTGCACATTTTTAAATTCTACAAGACAAGACTAATAATTAATTGATATATATTATGCTATTTAATTATTTTATTTTTACATAATTCCAGTTTTGAATTATTTTAGATAATGATGGCTTCAAGTTAAACACATAATAAAGTTGAAATACACTTCTTAATACTTTAAATATTATTATTATAAAAAATTTTAATTCCTAAGTCATTCAATCACTCACTGGTTTACTCAGTTTGCTGTAAAAAGGCTACATTTAAGTATATTGATTTCCCACAGGATATTAAAGGTGATATAGGTCTTTTGAGACATGGTGTATTTTATATCTTATTATCAAGACTCGAATTTTATAGCATTTGCTAATTATTATAGGATACAGATAAAAATAGTAGAGTGAGCAATAAATTGACAAATTTAAATTTGCATAAGACATAATGCACCAGGGACTCCAAATATGAAATTTTATAATGCAGTTTTTGCATATTTGAAGTATTTTAGGTTTTTAGCGCTATTTTTCAAGTTTTGGTGCTATTTTTGCCAATTTGCATAATATACCGTTTTATTTTGTATTTTCATAAATCTATAGTTTATATTATATGGTATGAAAATTATAAAAATCATTTATTTTAATTTTTTTTTTTTTGAATACATAAAAAAAATACCTACATTTTCATTCATATTAAAGTTTATTTTTAAATAGTTCGACATATTGGCTTATAGAACAGTGATTAAAAATATAAACTAACATTAGTTTTTAATTTATTATAAATGTACCTATTAATTCATAAATAATCTTTAGTTAATAAATATAATTTTTTTTTAATTATGAATAGAATACATTTTTATTTTTTCTATTTCTCATGTTTTTAGAGCATATTATAACACTTATTTTAAGATTTTTTAGGTCATATTATTATAGCGCATATTTCATTAATTTTTAGTTCTATAATATCCGAGCCCTGATTTTTATGATAACTATAGAATTAATAATCCAATCAACAAAACTTAATATAACTAATTTTCGATAAGTCTGTTTTTTTTTTAAATCACATTAACTTATGGGTAAGAAGAATATTTGCACTTAAAATTGTATTAATAAATTAATAACAAAGAAAATATCGTAATTTTAACAAATAAAAAATATTATTTTTAAATAAAAAAATAATTTTAGCTGTAAATTATTTAAGTATGTTTTATTTGATACTTCAACATATAATAATAATAGTAACTTTTGTATTATATAATAACGATACTGAAAATTTGTTGGCATATTAGTTAATGCACCAATGACTGTTTATAGAATAGTTGTGCCATAAATGCTCATATAATATGTTGATTATCTATACAGTTGAGTTCGAACAGTATATCGAGACTATGAAAGTACAAAAAAATTAAATTTATTATTGTATTATGTCATTTGTATTTTATTTTTGTTTTTATTTTGAAGTATTCCTAGATATTTTAATTTAAAAATAATATTTATATTTAATTAACAGAAACATTAATTTATTATTCACATTATCTTAGATTCTTAGTACATTAAAATAAAAATTATTATTACTGTTACTATGTTTTGACATAAGCTTATTTTTTGGTGAGGATGGGATGGGTAATCTATTCAACAAAACTAAATTTGTGGAATAATGAAAGGTGAATACCTATAGTGGGAAAAAAAATGAAAGATTGAAAAAGTAAAGGAAATTAGAGAAAAGTTAAGATAAAATACTCAATAATCATACAAGAGTATTATATGGAATGGTGTGGATGTGAAAGTAAATAAGGCGATAAAACTACAAAAAGAAATATGGTAAGGGTTGTGAGAAAAAGTAATAGAGTATATAATAATAGATGGTTAATCTTATATAGTTGGAAGATAAAAGCAAAGAAAAATATATTATAAATTTAGACAAGGGATAAGTAAAATTGTAGAAATAATATAAAAGATATAAACTAAAAGGTAAATTTTAAAATTGTAATAAATATTAGTTTTATAAAACTTAAAAATATGCATACCTATCTATAAAGTTTAACATTAAATATTGTGAATACAAACCAAAAACTTTGTAATTGAAAAATATTAATTTATTATATTTTATAGTACTGACATGTTCAATTAATTTAATATTTGCTTAACTTTTATAGTATTTTTGTTATATTGAATTAAAGCATTTGAACAATATACGTTAATTACAGATTATAAATAATATTTATTAGAAACTTTTTATTTCATTTTTGTTAAAGTTAATGATAATATAAAATGTATGTATGTACAAAATATTTTATATCACGGTTACATATATGATAACCATAATAACAATAATTAAGTAAATAGTTTTGGTAATGAAAATGTAAATTTAAAACAAATATTTTGTCAATAATGATTTTTAAAAAAATGTACATAAATTAAAAAATTATTATTAATTAAAATGTACAAATTAATTATAGTAAAAAAAGTAGTACATATTTGTGAGATATAAACCAAAAAAATTAAATTATACAAAATAAATCACAGACAAAACTGTTGTAAAAATATTACTTACAGAAAGTTTGTTTCAAAAATTTGTTACTGAATTGACTCTGAAATAAAAGCAAAATATAAAAAGTTAAATACTGCATAAATTTAATATTAAAAAAGCGGGTAAGTAGGTATCGCTCTGCTGTATATTAGGGGGTGGGGTGGACCTCAGACTATGGTAGGTTAAATTTGAATGCAATGATAGGTATCATTGTATACGAAAAACGATTCTGAACGAAGATGATTTGTCAGTTTAGGATATATTATATTTAAATATTGTCAAATATTCTATTTTGAAACAAATAGTATAGTTTTTATATGTTACTATGGTTACTATGGCCAACATTCGCATTATGAGCGTATGAAATTTAATTTAAATTTTGACATATTTCGTATAAATTCGAACTTTAAACACTTATAAAAAAAAATTGTGACTAACGATTTCGGATTTTTTTTTATCACTTTAAGAACAACTTATAAGAAACCTTGTATTAAATTTTCAAGATTTTCTGGCCACCCAAAAAATTTTTATCGGCATTTGAAGAAAAAAAAACTTAGAAAAGTCGAAAATTTCAATTGTCTATTAGTAGCTTAAAAATGGTCAAAATATTTTGAAAATTTAACTGTAAAGAGATAACCATAATATAAACATTTGGTAAAAATTTCAAGTATTTACAATAATTCGTTTTTGAGTTACAGCAAAATCAAAAAATCGATTTTGTCGAAAAGTGGTTTTTCCGTAAAATTTCCATTTTTCTGTCATTTTTTTTTTGTTTTTCTCGATTTTTTTGAAAACTATTAGAAAATTTTAATTTTGACCCCCCTAAAGTACCAACTAGATTCAATTCCCTATTCAAAGATGGGCTGAAGTAAAAAATCGGAGCATTATTACTGCTCCAAATGTTGGAGTCAGACACAAAAAAAAAAAAAAAAAAAAAAAAAAAAAAAAAAAAAAAAAAAAAAAAAAAACACACATCATAGTAAAAGCAATACATTCATCACTTCGTTCAGAATCTAAAAAGGGCATATCATATTTAGTATGGCAAACCTTTCATGTGCATAAGTTAAAAATACAGTTTAATTATTTTAAAATAATAAAAATAAAAATGAATAAAATCCATTACCTAATTATTTACTACATGGAAGAGGCACTTCTACATAGAGTTCTATCTCTAACATAATAAACATATTTTTATTCAACTCGGGTCTTTGTGAAGGGTTTCATGAGAAAAAATTAGTTAAGTATATAAATATTTATATTAATAATAGTTTATCGAATATATTATAATTGTATTATACTTCAGGAATCTCAGAATTAAAATTCTTTTGAATTAGATAAAACCAATAGTTGTTAATGACATAGATGCAGAGAAAAGTGATGGGAGGTTGACCCCCTCACTCTTACACCTTTATGCAAAGGCCTGATTCAGCTTTATTTTGGATTTATATATTTAATTTAATATGAATAATATTTCAATAGTTATTTTAATATCTTTACACAATTTTTTAACAACCTATTTTTCAAAGCACTAATTTCTAAATCTTTTAAGAAATTTTTGTATAACATTTAATTTATTATTGAATTGTTATACCAAATTCAATACTTCAACTTACAAAATTAATGCTTGGCTCATATTAAAAACAGAACATATAATTTAAATCAGTTTTTTGAGCTTAGAAATAAATTTTAAAACCAATTGTAACTGATCATCACAATTATTTATTATTATAATTTTAAGTTGAGTTATAACTTATAACTATGTAAAATATTTCAGCTTTAAAATGTTGATAACTCTTTAAAATTATAATATTAATAAAATCTGTAACATGTCCAAAGTAATATTATCCTTTAAGTTTAATAATAAGTAAATTTACTCCAATATTAAAATTTAAAGCTAACAACATAAAATGTGTTCTGTTGAACGCAAATTGCTATGATGTATGTTAGTAAGATAGAGACAACATGTGAGTATAACATCCTTTTAATTATTATAATCATTAAATTAATTTATAGTTAAAAATATTTTAAGTGTTTTCTGTTATTTTAATTTTGTTTACAAATTATACTAGTATACTAGATCTTATGAATAATCAAGGGTATTTTGGTTATAAAATGAGCAGCTTTTATAAAACTAATAAATAAATTTAACGTTAATGTTAATTATACTTTTATAATCGGTAATCCATCCAAAAACTAAAAAAATAATTAATTATAGCATGCTGTTAAGACAAATTAAAATAATCTCTTTAAAAAATTTACACTGGAATAGGATCTTATAAAAATTACCACTTCTGAAGTAGTGAATAATTATTAATTATAATTAATGTAAATATATTTTATAACTTACTCTTGGTTATTAAAATGAATTCCAGATTGATCATACATTTTTTTTACTATGACGAAAGAAAATAAAAATACTAAAATTCCAAGTACAAATATTATAATTTGTAGTTTAAGTGATTGCCTGAGAAACATACGAATTTGCACTTCGTGCCATACAGATTCTGTCCATGTTGAATATTCTGAAGATGATAAATCATAATCTAGAAATAATTTAAATAACACATAAATTGAAACAATAAACCACACAATTTATGTATATAAATATAAGAAAAAAAACATACCAGGTATAATAAATGCTGGGCTAACTGCATCAGTAACATTAGATGTTGTTAAATAACATGCATTGTAATTTCCTCTTAACCACACAGGCACAAAACCCTTTAAAAAACACAATTTAAAACAAAATTATTGTAAAAATAAAAATACATGATTCATTAGTATTTTGGTAATTTTACTTTAATTATTAAGTAGTTATTAAAATACTATTTATTGTTCATAAATGTTCTACTATAATCATCAAAAATTCTTGGTTAATATTTTAATATTATGTGATCCATATGGGCCTATATTATACTCTTTATTTATAATATATAATAAAAATTGTTTTAATTTCTATATTTTCTAAGCACATATTATGCATTTAAACTTCAAAGACACTTTAACACTCTATTGTAATGTGAATTTTCTTTTTAATATGTTACAAGATAAGAAAGATCATGACATATTGAAGAGTTCTCTTTACTTTTATAAGCATATTACTTTGTAATTTTTAAGAAATGGTTGAAGTTAAAAAATAACTTATGATACCATGTACTAAAACTTGTTAAGTGTTTTTTTAGGGAGAAATTTAAAATATTTTAAAAAGTTGTATGATAATCTGATTAAAATTTAAGTAAACTGATTAATTAAAATAATTTAACAATTATTATTGTCTAATTGTTTTAATAAGCTGATGTTTCAGCATTTAGGATATTATAGGTTATACAGAAAACCTAAGAAAACACAATAATTGATTTTAAAAAGATAATAAATTTTGCTTTCAATTATAATTGTTAATAATACTTTAAAGATTTTAAATTAGTAATAAGTTATGTAAAATAAAATATAACTTATATAGGATAAATAGATTATTAACCATAAAAAATAGTGACAAGTGACCTAACCTAACCTATTAAATGTTTATTAAAAAGTTACTAACCTGCTTTGTTCTATAATACAGACATTTTTCTTCATTTTGTACTTTACTAATTAATTTACTACCAAAAGATGCAAACAATAACCGTGAAAGACTAGTTAGAGTATTTGTGATCATATCTATACTGACATAATAATTAGGAGGACTGTCAGGTAGATGCAGCGGTGAAGTCAATGATTGAAATATTTCACAATTCATGGACTTAACATAACAATCTAGTAATTTAGTAACCTAAAATAAAAATCATTTTTGTCCATTATTTGATTACACTAAAATGAATAAATAATTTACTACTTACATAACTAGAATTTGCTTGCTTCAAACCATTATAGTTTGAATTAGTAATAAACTTATAGAGGGAGTAACTAAGAGATGTTGATATATTAGCTATAGTTTTTGAAATTGTAGAATCATTATTATATTGTATATTTTCAGCATCATCTAAAATACTATGATAAAATCTATAAAAAAAATGAAAAAATACTTATTAAGTTATAACATACTTGTATGCTTAAACTAATATAATATGATATATTATATCTGGCAAGAGAACATACAAATTCTGTGTATCTACACACAATATACCACCATAGTTAAAGCAGTCTCAATATTCAATAGCAAGGCATAAATAATAATATGCAAAAAAACAGATTTTCATCAGATTACAATATATTTTCTGATTGGTAACAGTATAGTTTAAAGTTAATTATGTAATTATGTTTTTAATGTTTTGTAATGTTAACTGAATATGTTAAATGAAATTAATTAAGTGTTAATTTATAATTTATATAAAAAACGTATTCTAGATATAAACATTGCAATGATAAATTAATATAAAATTAAAATAAAACATACTTATTTTTAAATTGATCATTAAATCCTGTTAATATTAAACCAGGAAATTTGGGATCAAGTTTTAAAAAAGAATGTAGTGATGATGGTGGTATAAATGTACTTTTTGATTCAGTAACTGAAAAACCATCATCAGAAAGACTCTTAGTAAATGTCTCCATAAAATTTTGAACATCATCACTAGCCTAAAATAAAATAAAAATAATAAATGATTCTTAAAGTTATATGTATAAGGTGACGAATGGGAACTCGTCATTTTTCAGGTTTTAACTGCATTCAGGAGAATAAATACCACCTACAGGACGCAGTGGCGCCGAAGTAAAAAAAAATATGTAGGACAAACATTTAAAACAAACACCTACCCATCACATAATTAGTTTACATTTGAAGTTAGATCACTGTTTCTGTAATATAATAAAATCATTCATTCTCCCAGATAATAATATAATGTTTGCATGAAACTTTGTGGTGATGGGTATCTACTACCCACTCACCAACAATTTTATATGTAGGACAATTGTCCTACATTAACATAGTGTTTGGCGCCACTGACCCGACGTAATCATTCATAATTGAAAAATGTTTCAAATAACATATTTTTACTAACAACTTCAAGTATTAAATTTCAATTTTCAATTAAAAAAATAACCAAGTGCTGTTTATTTTAAAAACGTCAGGTTCCCATCTTGTATAATAAATTAATAAATATTAAATACATACATTATGTTTCATTGGACGATAAAAAATCACTTCTTTATCATAATGTATTTGTGATAGTTCTACAAACATGCCAACATGACTTTTATTAAGTTTAATTAAATCATTTGGGAAATTTCCATCTAACATATCATAAACCACTCGACTTGATCCAATATAATCATAAGCTTCTCCATTGAATAAAATAAACATAACATTCCGAGCTGAAAATTTCAATATTTATTCAAAATTATAACTAAGAAGCTTTTTTTCTATAAACAGATCACATAATACACTTAACTATATGTTATACATCAATATGCAAACAAATAGTAATCATAGATTTTTAATTTAATTTGAAAACTACCTGCAGATGGGAAATACATTTTATATGAAGTGGTGGCATTGTAAGCAATTACAAATTATAGATATAAAGAGCAAATAAAATTAAAATACTTACAGAAGTTGCTGGCATCATTGTAAGAAAGCATTTCTGAAATCAAATTAGCTGTAGTCATTAATGTCACAATAGATGTAGCTGTTGATAGAGCACCAGGAGCTAAATCTTGAAACATAGATGTAGCATCCAATCTTGCAGCAACAATAGCAATAGATTGATTTGGTGTATTTGGGCGTAGTTCTTTTAGAGACCAATATACATTTTTATCACCCAATGGATCACAGAATTTAACTAAACAAATTTCAAATATTAATAATTTATTAAAATACATTAATATAATAGTCCAGAAGTTAGATTGTCAACTAATTGTCTCTTTTTCTGGCCAAACAGACTTGATCACTATCCCTCTGAGTATAGCAGAAATGATGTAGCGCATCTCAAAACACTACTACCAGCTGTTAAACTAGGCACAATAAACCTATTTTAGGTTAAAGCGCTATAAGTTAAAAAATAATATAAATCATAACAGCAACTATTTACTTGGTCTTATATTTTGATATGACATCATTGTTCGTCTCAAACACGTTTTGGAATCTACAGCAGCATACATATGAGACTTTAATTCCAGAGCACATAAAGATTGATCATTTTGATTTTTTAAAGGCAAATTATTATTTTTAAAACACTGGAAAAATAATACATTATTATTTATTTATTATTAACATTATAACTAATTTATACAATGAATTAGAGACCCAATGCCATAATAATACTATTACTTAATTTACACAAAAACTAACCAAAATAAATCAAGTTCAGTAGTTTTGATTAAACTAATAGACAGAACATATTATTAATAAATGAATTGCTTTGTTATAAAAATAAGTTATCTAATTTTAATTTATGTTATACAGTAAAACTTCCGTTAACAGTCACCTCTATGTAACGGTTAGGTTTTTTGGTCCCATCAAGTGTTATATCATGTATTATCACCTCTATAGGACGGCCACCTCTAAATAGCGGTCATTATTTATGGTCCCTTCGGTGACCGGAAGTTTCACTGTATAACAATTATTAAGGTCTTTGTAGTGGTGGGCCAGTGGCTATAAACTTCTGTGGATTTTAGTAAAGGTTGCAGTAAAGGTAAGTTATTCACACACAAAAAAATTTTAGTAAGAAAATTATTTAAAAATTTAAACCTTGTTTTTTTATAACAGTTTTATAATCTAATAACAATAGTTTAATTTTTTTTAAACTTTTGCATACTTAGATTCATTATCAAATTATTTTAGAGAATTTAACAAACCACTATTTCTAAACTTAATTATCTAGTTGAAAAGAGGCTAACATATATCAATAAAATAGAACATACCTATTATGGGTTTAAATTTAAATTACCACTAATAATATTGTATGTTAAATTTAAATTAATTACTAGGTGATGATCCCATCAAGAATATTTAATGAGTTTCATCCTTCGGCTTATAATCAAAATGTAGCTTTTGAATTTAATATATTTTCTCAAAATAGTAAAAATTAGTGTATGATGAATAAAAATAAATATAATAGCTTTATTAAATATTAAGAGTCCCTACCAAAGTAAACATATGATGTTAATTCTGATATTTTTTAAAGTAAAAAATTGATTATTCTTACATCTATAATATTTTTGATTGTATTTTGATCGTAGACAACAAATATGGGAAAACTCCAATTTTTTAAAAGAATATCAGTACCATAAGGATTCCATGGTTTCATTGGACAACTTTTAACATCTGAATAACGGTTAGGACATGTATCTTCTGGACTAAATCCATTATTTTGTAGATTATCATTATTTATTACTTCTTGTTCTGTCCCATTCATTAGTAACATTATACCATTTACTTTAGTACTCAACTCTATATTTTGTAAAACCTCTCTGCAAATAAAGAGATATTTTAATTTACTTTGAACATAAATATGAATTTAATCTTAAAAACAATTTAAAAAAGATTTAAATGAAATTATTAATTAAAATATAAATTTAAGTTAATACATGAAGTGTTTGAAATCAAATATTTAAAAATTATAAATAATTTAAACAAAAATCACCTATTAAACATCTTTGGTGTTAATGCTACAGTATAAGGATCAGCCTTTCCTTCATTAAATAACCAATCTAAATCAGTCGAATTTGTTACCAAATGTAAAGTTCCAACATTTCCGAATCTTGAAGCTATAAAATAAAAAAAAAAAATCAACAGAAAAATTGTTATTTATATCCAAAAGAGAACTTACAAGTACACCCAAATTGATTTGTTCCATTTAGCCTAAGAATACATGGGTTATTCGCTATGATGTTCTCATACATTTGATCTTTGACAGAAAGACAATTTAATAATGCTAAAAAGAAATAAATATCATAAAATACAGAGTATATTAATAATATTATTGAATAAACTTACTACAAGTCGCATAATGCAAGCATACAAATAAAACATGACGTACAGTAATCATTTTGTTTATTTTAGAATAATATAAGAAGATAAAAAAAAGTTATAATAATAAATGTTTAAACAATAAAAAATGTTAACTACATTTTTGTTTTTTTAAATACCCAACAATTCAACATTTCAATTTTTATTTTAAAGATACAGAAGTATAATCATTAATCAGAACAATTTTTGGGCCTGTATTATTTGTTCCACAAAATAATTGTTCCAATTACTATTTGTTCCACAAACTATTTTTTCCAAATGTGGAACAAATAGTTTTTGGAACAAATAGTAATTGGAACAAATATTTTGTGGAACAAATAATTATTGGAACAAATATGTTGCGGATCAAATAGTAATTGGAGTAAATTATTTGTGGAACAACATAATATATTTAAATTAGGCCCTATCTTTTATTCCATCATAATAATATTTGTTCCATAAAACACTTGTTCCGAGAATATATGTTCCACAAAAGAATAATCATGAAGGGTGTGATAACAAAAAATAAATAAATAAATAAAAGTAATTTTATTGTTGTAAAGACTAAAGAATAACATTTTTGTTGAAAACTCAAAAACCAGAATATTTTCTGTAAAACCTTGTTTCCACGGTGACACTATGACACTATTGCATGACATTATAAAATTTATTATTTTTCATATAAAACGACTATAGTAAAATAAAACAAATAAATTGATATAAATGTGGTAAATCAATTATTATTGAATATACCTTCGTATAATTATTAAGTACGTCGTCGTCCGTTGACTTGAGTACTTACCGGCTTATTGCATAATGCATATAGTCTATCACTGTGTTAATTTTATTAATGATTGCGATAGACCCATAAATAAGCTAATAGGTCTATGGTCTATGAATGCAATGAATACCTATGGGCTATGAGCAATCAATGCAACGGTTTTATTCATATAATTGTAATATTACATTACAGTTAATAATAAAATTCGTATTTATAAAAAAGAATTTGATAGAATCGTATGGCACAAATCACCTATTTTTCGAAGAGGCATATTTTGTTGTTGTTTGGGGACAGTGGAACTTGCAGATCAAAAGCGGGACTTTGCTAAGTATGTCGTAATCATACAAATCGACATAGGCGGACATCGGGGGAGGGGGGGGGGCTTGGCCTCCCTAAATATTTAAATAGCCCCCAAAATCGAAACTTAATTTGCTAAAAAGCCCCTGCGGGTCACTTTACATTGGATTATAATAGCCCCCCTAAAATTTCAACCAAATGTCTGCCTATACAAATCGAGTATAGTTAGTACAAAATTAATGCCATATACGAGTACGGAGTAGGTAGGTACTTCATTTATTTATCTTATATTACGTCAACTTTAAAAAACTTTGCAATTCTGAAAATATATAGGGCTCGTCAATGCAGACCAAAGAGTTAAACTGATTCAAAATTTCAAAATAAATCGATTCAGTTGGAAATAGTAATGTTCTTTCAAATTTAACACAAGGTTTATAATAAGTTGTACTTATCATAGAAAAAAACTCAAAAATCGTTAGTCACAATTTTTATTTCTGAGCATTTAAAGTTCAAATGTTTACGAAATACATCAAAATTTAAATTAAATTTCATACGCTCATATTGCGTTTGTTGGCCAAATACTTTTTTGTTATATAAACAGATACTGAGATACTATAAAGTAACTGTAGTAACATACAGACATATAGTAATTACACTATTTATTTCAAAATAGAATATACCTATGACAATATTTAAATACAATATATCCTAGACTGACAAATCATCTCCGTTCAGAATCGCATTCAAATTTAACCTACCATAGTCCAAGGTCCACCCCACCCCCTAATGTACAACAGAGCGATACCCACTTACCCGCTTTATTTATATTTAAATATAATTGTTTTAACTCAAAAACAAATGTAATTTGTGTATTACCTATATTATAATAAAGTACTCATTGTTTATGTAAGTTTGTTGAAAATTATATCTAATGTTTAAGTGTGTAAATATTAAATAATATACCTATACCTACCTATATGATATTAATTATTATCAATTAAAATGAAAACCAATAATTATATGAAAGCTTAGTATATGTAACACAGTCTATACAAGTATACAATATATAGTGTGTAAGCCCCCTACCATATACTGAGCTTATGAATGGGAAAAAGACCACGGATTGGGACTTTTTTGGCTCTACCAAATTTTCAAAGGCCACCAATGGGCCCCCCAAGATAAAATTCCTGGCGCTGCCACTGCGCCCCAACCTCCAAGTATATTAATTTGGTTTAGGATTTTTGAAAATAGACCAATAGTGGAATACCTACCACCTACCGCATAATATAGTGTATACGCATTTGTATATAGGTTAATATATAGGTACCTAACGAATATTATTTTTTTTACAAAGCTTATAAATAAATAAACTAAATAATTATATAAATATATAATTTATTTTACGATTATATTTATGTATCATTAGTTTACGTAGGTATAACCCTTTTAAAAGGGCTATAGGTATACTCTGAAAAACAACGTTTACGTATACCTATTTTGGAAGATTGTGAATTTATTTGAATACAAATATAATACCTATATTATATTTATTAATTGATAATCGATATTGTAAATAACTGCACATATTATAATATGTAAGTAAGTACAATATATATTAGGTACACAATCGTACATACAGTAAGGAAGTATAGCAACAGCTATATTATTAAGTAAGTCAAAGTCATTATATTACAAACATACACGAAGTCGGGGTCAGCGAATAATTATACCAGCCCATTTTCTTTTTTTTTACAAATGGTTGATACGTGATAAAAAACGTTTTTAAATTTTTTCTCAAAAGTCAAAAAATAAAATTGAATAAAACATAAACATTAATAGTATTATGTTGAAATTCTGTGTACACTGTACACCTTTAGGCTTGGGCTTTGGTATGATGAGTATATGACAGAAAATCCTAATTATTTGAAGTTTTCGGTCAACTATAATATTATATTGAAAACATAGGTCGCATAAATCTTTAACGAATGTCAATACCTATATTTAATAAAAATAATATACTGTAGTCTGTAGTGTTACTGTTTTAGGCAGATCTATATTTTAAACGCAGAAAATATTAGGTACCTATATATAGGTACCTAGTTTAATAATATGGTTTTATATTTTGTGCGTCCGCCTAATAATAATATTTATGTATAATAATATAGGTAACCATGCATAATTAATAATATTATTAGGTACCAGCTAACGTCACAGTTAATTCTGTGAATTGTGATCTTTATTTATAAAGAGTAAGGTAGAAATGTTTTTTGTAGTTTGAAGTATAATGATATCAATTAAAATGTATAATAATTTGAAGCATTCCGCCGACAATTATTATAAAGGTTCTTAAAAAACTCTTTAATTATATTCAATATTCAAATGATCCCCAAAAACGGTTGGGTTTAAATGGCTTCCCTGTCATTTATCAATGTATTTTGTATGCTACGTAGCGGTACCTACCTATGTTATCTTAACAAAATATAATATGTTATTCAATTAAAGACTGATTACGGAGAATTTCTGTATGATTATTTAAAAATAAAAATACAGATGGAATTCAGTTGTAATTATTTTAATTTTTTTTTGTCACACGATTGTCGGCTAAAAAAATAAATAAAATAAACCTTGTTTCTTAGCTGAAAATCTACTGATTGCGAATCGTTATTTACGAAATTTTTTCTGACTCCGTCGCGGTCGTCTCCATTCGTTATTCTAATAAAAACAACTGTCATTAGTTGGAAATTTTGAATTTTCCCGTAGAAATTACATATTATAATAAACTATTTAGGTTATTGATTGGTGTAATAATTAGGGCTAGGATTTATGGGCAATAACAAATTATAAAATACACATTTTATTTACCAAAATATGCAAAAAAAACTATGAAAAATTACGACTTGGTACAATTTGTAAGAAATATATTTGCAAACGTCAAAGTCATATAATATAATATATTATATAATATATATAATATATTATATTCTATGTAAATAAAAAAAGCGGGTAAGTGAGTATCGCTCTGCTGTATATTAGGGGGTGGGGTGGACCTCGGACAAGAGTAGGATAAATTTGAATGCAATGATAGGTATCATTGTATACGCAAAACGATTTTGAACGGAGATGATTTGTCAGTCTAGGATATATATATATCTAGGATTTATATTTAAATATTGTCATATATTCTATTTTGAAACAAATTCAAACAAAAAAATTGTGCCTATGTATTCTTATAATTTTTTTATCGCCATAAAAATAACTTATGAAGAACTTAGTATTAATTTTTCAAATATTTTGACTCCGCCAAAAAAATTTTATTGACATTTCAAAAAAAAATTCTTAGGAACATTGAAAATTTCAATTGTCTATAAATAAATCAAAAAAATTCAAAATATTTTGAAAATCAAATCACGTAAAGAAAATGGCAATCTAAATAACTGGTAAAATTTTCAAGTATTTAAGACTTATACTATTTGAATAACAACAAATATCAAAAATTGTTTGAGGCTAAACCGTTATTTAACGCGGTTTTGTAAAAATTTAAATTTCAAACACTCATAAAAAATTTTTATCTAAATCCGGTAGAGTTTTTTTTACAGATAATTGAAGAAAAATGTATGGAGAACCTTGTATCAAATTTTCAAAACTGAGTTATAAAAGAAAAAAATTTTACGATTTTTCAACCACAAAATTACTTGAAAATTTTCGCAATTTTGACATATTTCGTATACATTCGAACTTTAAGCACTTATAAAAAAAAATTGTGACTAACGATTTCGGATTTTTTTTTATCACTTTAAGAACAACTTATAAGAAACCTTGTATTAAATTTTCAAGATTTTCTGGTCGGCCAAAAAATTTTTATCGTTATTTAAAAAAAAAATACTTAGAAAAATTTAAAATTTCAATTGTCTATAAATAGCTCAAAAAAAGTCAAAATTCTTTGAAAATTTAACTGTGTACGGAGAACGCTAATATAAACATTTGGTGAAAATTTCAATTATTTACATCTATTAGTTTTTGAATTATAGCAAAATAAAACTGGTTTTGCGTAAAAAATCCCGTTTTCCGTCATTTTTTTAAGGTTTTTCCCGACTCATTTAAAAAATATTGAAAATTTTTAACTTTTGACCCCCCAAAGTACCAACTAGATCCGATTTCCTTTTCAAAGAGGGGCTGAAGTTGAAAATTGAAGCATTTTTACTGCCCCAAATGTTGTTGACAGACACAAAAAAAAACAAAAAAAAAAAAAAACACACATCATTGTAAAATCAATACATTCATCACTCCGTTCAGAATCTAAAACTAAAAAGTAAATTTTGAGTGGTTCGGAAATAGAATACACAATATTATTCTTACCACACCGGTGTATCTGTGATATTATGATTAACACTATATTTGTTCCAACAACCAAATTTACTATTTGTTCCACAATATACTTGTTCCATGGATATTTTGTGGTACAAATATTTTGTGGAACAAATAGTGATTGGAAAAAATATTTTGCGGAACAAATAGTCATCGGAACAAATATTTTGCGGAACAAATAGTCATCGGAACAAATGTTTTGTGGAACAAATAGAGAATTAGGATGAAATAGTAGTTGGAACAAATATAGTTTGGAACAAATATTTTGTGGAACAATTTGTAGTGATCCGATTTTATCTTTTGCTATTTATATTGTACTGGGTATCGCAAAACAATGCGAATTAACAATTTAATATTTTTATTTTGGTTTTCATATCAAATCATTATTTAATCATACATTATAAAGTATTAAAGTATAACACGAGTGTCGATTACTGAGTAGTACAACTGTGTTATACTATTATAATATGTACTACACGGGCCAAGGAGGGGCCCGGGCCCCTATGGGCCCCTCCCTAAATACGCCACTGCATAGACCTTTTACTAGTAAAAGCAATGTTACTATATTCATTGTGTACTATAGTCTATAATGATTAATGGCTGTTGTAGGCAGCACGATTAAAGATATACTTATCTATATCTTTATTCGTGGCAGTTAGGCACTCTAGTCTACCAAGTACCAACTAGAACTTAGTAACCATTATATTACAGATTATAGAATCACGTTTGTTTATAGAAACCGAAATGACTATCACCGAGTATCACGAGATAATGTTATCAGTGGTTCCCAAGAATACTGGATAATAACAATGCCCATTTAACAAAAAATTTAACAAAATAAATATCTAAAAGCTCTTTTAGTGATAGATTTTAACTGAATTAATTATTGAAAAATAATGGAAAATTGATCATAATATTAATAGTTCAAGGAATAAACACCATTTCGAATCATCAGTCATTTCACAAATTTTTAAAGTAAAAATAGTTCGTTTGTAGACAGTTTGGGATACCTTGAGTTTACGGTTAGTATCAATACCAATGTAAGGGCGAAAAAATGATTGGGCGTCGTTTGTGTCGTTGATCAGCTATTGGACATCTCCTTTTGTTCTGTTGAAAACTAACGATACGCCAATTTTGGTTGGATGCGCTAATTTGAGCGGCAAATTAATTTGTTTCGACTGATTCTGAATCGTGTGAATAATATAACCATGTCCGTGTTCTTGGTGAATCCGTAAGTATTTGTGGTTGACCATTGAATGCTGTGAGCTATAATAATAAGCGTGTACATTTCAGGTCTACAGAAGAAGAAGAGGAAGACAATCCAACCGAAGATGATCCCAACGCTATTACAATATCCGTTGAAGAGAGCAATCAAACTTGCAATGTGGCTGCCCTAAACCAATTTTGGCCCAAAGCAATCGATGAAATTAGAAAGATTGGAACAGTAAAACTATCTATTGTTTAAATTATGTTTGGTTGTTACAAAACTTTTTTTTTCGAATTTTGTTTAGTTAGACTTAAAAACACAAGCATTACCATTAGCTAGAATCAAAAAAGTGATGAAATTAGATGATAATGTGAAAATGATCAGTGCAGAGGCTCCAATGCTGTTCTCAAAAGCTGCTGAAATATTTATCAATGAATTAACTCTTCGTGCTTGGATACATACCGAAGACAATCGACGACGAACATTACAAAGGAATGATATTGCTATGGCAATCACCAAGTATGACCAATTTGATTTTCTTATTGACATAGTGCCTAGAGAAGAAGCAAAAATTGTTACAAAAGAAGTGAAGACATCACTGAATCCCGAACAAGTAATTATCGCTTATCAGTATTAGGTATCTGTATATATTTATCTCTAATGTTGTAAGACATTTCATCAACAATTACAGACTAAACAATAACTTATCATAACATATTAATATTCAATGATTTATCTCATTTAATATATAAAAAATACTTTTTTTATTATGTATTATCTCATGTGAAAAGCCGATTGTCATTTATATCAATAAAATACAAATATCGGGACAAATATTAATACATTCTAACTGTGATTTGGTGAAAAATGATTATATAAATTAGTAGGTATTTATATTTTAATCATTATATTTTTAATATTTTTATTTTTAGGTGTACAGATTATAATTTCTGATTTGTAATTATTCGTAATAATTCATGTTAGCATTTTGTTATCAAATTACTTAATTTAAGAAATGGAAATTATGACAACAATTATTAGGTGATTCAAATTTGTTTGACTATGAAAAAAAATTATTTACCATTAATATTTTTTATTGTAGATTTTCATTAATTTGATCTAATCATATGAGTTATTGAATTGAGTAAAATATTGATAAAGAAAATAAACTTATTATTCTACTAAATTAATAATAATAATAAATATAAAAAATATATTTCTACTTGATTTTTAAATTTTAGGTTCAGTATTATTTTCAACTTGCTCAACAACAACAACAACAACAACAGCAGCAACAACAACAACAACAACAACAACAACAATCAAATAATGCATCAGGGTCTAGTGCTGGGCAGACAATACAAATCTTACAACCAGTGAACAACCAAGTAGTATCTTTAGGGAATGGTACTCAAGATCAAGTAAATATAGAAAATGTATGTTGGTTAGGTTAATTTATTATTTTCTTAAAAAATATATTTGATATTTTCCAAATCTTATAAGTTATTAATAACAGTTAAATATAATATCATAATTTATTTTATTTTTAATAATGTTTTTTTATAGATTTAATCGATATATTGTATATAAGGTATGTAGGTAGATATTGGAGGTAGAACTTAAATCTCCCAGAACTTAAAGCGTTCCAAGTATACTTTAGTCTGTCTACAAAGTGTACATCAGTTTACATATGGACTAATCATGAGACATTCAATTATGTTTAAGAACCATTAATTTAATATTGATTTATTAAATGTTTAGTGATTGTCCATTCAACTCAGCACCTTAATATTAATGTATTTAACAGTATACTTAGAATTTATTTTTATAATTATTTGACATTTATTTTCATCTTTTTTTTCTTAAATTATATTTAAACTTTACAGAAAAAAATATTTTAAATAATTTGCTATTAAAAACAATCTAAACATCATTGCATTAGAAAATAAATAGATACATAATTTATGTACTTCATATTTATTTACAATTTGATAATTTTATTACCTAAATTGAGTATATTGTATTTTTATAAAACTGTCCAAAAGGTATTAGACATGTAGTACGAACAAAATTGAAAAATTGTTTCATGAATTACGATAGTCAACAAAACTAATAAAATTGATAAGATGCAAAAAATTGCAATATGTTACACTTAAAAATTTTATAACTATAATATGTATTTCTGTGAACACACATTTATAACTAGCAACAATTCTGAACATTGGTAAAAATTTGTAAAATTCATACCCTAGTCATTAATAAATATTAATAGTATTAAATATCTATTTTAACTTTTAGGGTTAATAAAATAATTATTAATTTACTTATGTTATATATTTTTTATTACTTAGATTCCAAATAATACATCAAATATCACAACAAGTACTTCAACCACTGTAACAGGTAGTCAACCACAAGTTATTCAGTTACAAGGAAATACTCAGGCATTGAATACAAATTCAAATGGTGTACTTCAATTAGTACAACAGGTTATTACTCCAACTGGAGAAATACAACATATACCTGTAAGTGTTGTCGTTAACTACATACAAATGTATATTTAAATATAATATTGGGCATAAGATACACTATAATTCTTAAAAAATTAAAACAATTTGTTAAATTTAAACTCTTAATATAATTTATGGCATCTATAGTTTTGTGATCTCCCAATATAAAAATTAAAATATGATTTTCCTCAAAATCATAAAAATTTGCATATTAATTTTTTGTTAAAATCAATAAAATAATTAATTTTAATAGTTAAGGCTTTAAAATTGAATAAAATCTTCTTCATAAGTTTTTCTCATACCAATACAAATTTTAACTTTTAAGTATTACATATTATTATGTATCATTTTTTTTTAATATATATATTTCAAGTAGTGATGGGTCGAACCCTGTTTTTTTAAATCGAACCGAACTTGAACCGAACTTTAAATTATTTTTTCGAACCCGAACCGAACCGAACCTTCATATTTTTTACCGAACCGAACCGAACCGAACCTAGAATCATTTTAAGTCGAACTCGAACTCGAACTTAATACTTTTTATCATTATTATTATAAATGGTACATAAAGTGCCTGTTACAGCTTATAACTTTCTATCGCTATAATAGTCTAATTATTTATAAATAATGATTATCAATTTTTATTTTTTTTTAATAACTTTTGAAGAATTATACAAATATTTGGTCTTTGAACTATCGTGGCCAGTAAGTGTGGTTTGAAAAATATTTTCAAGTTCGATTTTTGAACAGTAAAAGATGTTTGATAGTTCGGTTCGAATTTTTTTCATGCTGAGTTCGAATTTCGAACCGAACCGAACATCAAGGGTTCGGTTCGGTTCGGTTCGAGATTCGAACAGTTCGACCCATCACTAATTTCAAGTTTAAATGAATATTAAATAGATATTTAAACCAAAAATAACAATGTTTTAATCTTTGTTATAAAGTATATTATAATTAACTATACTAACTCACATTTAAAATGATACTACAAACCTATTCACATTTCACATTCATTTACATGAAATAATAATTTATGCAATTTTTTTGGCTTATATTAGTTCAACTTACTGAATTAATTTTAAAAAAGAAATCATTTATACAATATAAGTATAGGTTAATAGACTGTTCAGAATGGGTGTTTGTATGTATTAATTTTGTATTAATAACAATGAATATGAATTATTAATTACTTATTGACGAGCTATACTTTCAAGTAATATACAGAAAAGTAAAATTCCTGGTTTATGAAATTTTATTTTCATTTAATTTATGTAAAACCACTAAATTTAATAAAATTTGCATGTTATACTTTTATTATTAATAAAGTATACTTAATTTACTTATTTACTTTGTTTTGAAATAAGTCTAGTTATAAATATTATATTAATATCAAGCCTTTGATATGATAAAAGAATATTTATAAAATAATATTTTCTCATAGGTAAATAATAGCTTATAACTAATAAGTAATAACAGTGCTCATATAACTATTCAATTTGTGATAATCAATCCTATTACCCCATTATTCATTTTTGATGAATAAATTACCCATGATAAGATTTTTTTGTCATTTAATTTATGTATATAAATGGTTTTTTCTTCTGTCCTGAGTTATTAAGTTTTTTTTAATTTTTCTGTTCCTCAATTTTGATCTAGATGATCAATAGTAACTACTTTCTATCTTAATAACCACAAAACTAATTATGCATTATCCGCTCCTATAAATAGAATGATGGCTATTGCTAATGATGAACAAATTGATTTTTTTTAGTTTCAATCCATGTTCTGTCGACTTTTTAATGTTATTTATACTATTTTTCTGTGTTTTTGTATTACTAGATTATTAAATATCTTAGTTATTCATTAATTTTACTTTATTTTCTCAAATGTTTATTTCTCAAATGTTGTATCAATATTTTATATGTACTAAATTATAATTTTTATGTAATTGGGTTTTAACCCGTAAATAAATAAATAAATAATAATAATAATATAAAAAAAGATGCTTTTAAAAAATAATTACTGTACTTATTAAATTACTATTTTTTTTTTATTTAGATACAAATTAATTCCAATCAACTGCAAATGCTTCGCATGCAAATTCAAAATTCCCCTCAATCACAAGTTCAAGTAGTCCAATCGCAACCACAAATTATACAGGTAAAATATTCAAAATATTTTCATTTTTATAATTATAACTTATGTTTTTTTTTTTTTTTAAAGGTGGCTTCACAAGCTAATGGACCAACACCAGTATACATATCTCAATCAACTATTAATCCATCTTCAAGTCCAGAATAAATTATTGTAAATAAAATAAAAGTTATTTATTATGTAAAATAATTAGTAAATTGTCATTCGAAATTTAAATTCTTTTTTTTAATCTGCAATATAATTTTAATTTACAAATGTTATTATAGGTTACAAATCAATTCATCAAGTTTCACCAAATTGTTATTAATGTTAATTTCGATTTTGATGTTAAAATTATTATCATAAAAACCATTTATGTCTGTTGAAATTGTATTAAATCCTTCTAAACATTTTGGTGAAAAATTATTATCATGACAAGCAATTGTAAATAATTTGTCATTAGTGTATAATTTTTATACTTTTTAATCTCTTATTTTGTATTAACCATTGCAACAATTCAATTTGTTCTTTGAAGTTCGAATATTGTTTAATATTTATGGGAAAATTTCATAATTTTTCATTTTGATCTGATAACCATATGAAGTATGGTTGTAAGAAATGGTACCATTAATTTTAAAAAATTTTATTTTTAATTATACGGATAAATTGTACATAATTTGCCATGATATAAACAGTAAATAATTATTTTAAAATTAAACATAAATTTTATTTTTATATTGCTGTAAAATATATATTGTAAAGTAAATAACAAACATATAAAGAGACAGAATAATTATACTAGAAACAGTATTCATTACTAAAGTATACATACACATATTTATAATTCCAGTTACAACATTTGCAAACAAAAAGAAAAATAATAAATTATCATTTACACTATCTATAATTAGTGAAACTCTATTGAATTCACCTAATCGTCCTATCTTATGTAAAAGAACAGTTAAAAAGTTTTCAATCATAATTGACATGAACAAAAGATATGAAGATATTGATAATACCCAGTAAACATAACCGGCATTAGCTAATCTTCTAGAAACACCAAAAATATAACTTATGATAAATGTCAATAAAAATAAAGCAATAGATAAAGTTGATGTTACTGTTAAAAGGAAAATACTGTTTAGTAAATGATTTTTTTTCATAAAAAATGACAACCGTGATTTCATTGACAACGTATATAAAAATATTGCTTCATAGCCAATTAATGATAAAACACCTTCACGGTTTGCTGAGAACAGCGTGTCTCTAGGAGCATCACTCATAATCCATTCAGCAAGTCCAAAATTTAATGCAAGTTCATAAATAACAACCAGAATTGTGGCAATAATAGATAGACAACAAGTACTGATAAAAGGTAAAACAAATAGATTAATTATTTTCAGGAATGCTAAAGTCATGAAAAAATTCCAATGTACACCATACTCAAACACATAATGATGATAATCTGCTTTTGTCACGAAATATGTACGACCTATTCCCAACACAAGTAATGGTAAAACTTGTTTGAATACTTTGAATACATTTTTACTTATATTCCGTGTGTTGGGAATATTGAACAATAATGCATTAGAACAAACATAACAGCCAACGCCTATATCCATTACACCATGTCCATATGTTTCTGTTTTAGCAAATCGACGTGGAAACACATTGAAATCTACTGCCAATATACAAAATACTGTGTATGTATTGAGCATAAATCTATAGACAGTAATGTAAGGATTTTTTTTTGTTTTAATAATACTCGAAGATATATAATTGTGGTTCAACAACATCCAGACAAATGCAATACCAAAGACTATGATGTAAATTAAGAACTTTACAACTGAATAATCTGAAAATAGTGTGAAATTAAACACGGTCGGTAGTACTATTGTAATAAATTCAAAAAGAAACATCCATATTGTCGGAGAGTTGAGTGTTTTGCTGTGATCTGTATTGATTGACATCCAAATAAATACGATTATATGAATAGGCAATGGAAACAGAGATGTGTAAATTTCAATTAATGTCGAGCCTGTTTGGTTGGACATGGCTTCTCTATGCAGTTCTTTATACTCGGTATCCATTGTGTGAATGTGAACATACAAACGTATCACTAGATATAGAAATAAACTCGGTTAACATTTGATAAATGGCAACAACCACAAAAGGTAGGTACTTAAATTAATACTATTTACCCAAATGTTGAAGATATTTTATTCAGTGATCTTGTTGATACATTAAAACATGTCAAATGGCAATCATGTTAATCGAATAAATAATGTATACACATTTAAAATATTAATTTTTTTCAAGTACCTACATTAGTAAACGTCAACGGCCAACAAGATGTAGGTAATAAATATTTTCAAGTATAACTGACTAATGAGTAGGTAATTGGTTAGTTACTTATTCCCAATATATAATATAATATTATACTTTAATGTCATGATACTCATAATGGTAGTACAAGTATAAATCAAAAATTAAAAACACTAAACACTAATGATTATTATGTTAATATATTATTGCATACTTTTACATTATTAATTGCATTTTTTATTATTAATACCTATGATTAGTATTTACTATTTAGTTGTATTATTAGTACAGTTACAGTATATCAACATTATCGACAACCGCCGTTATCCAGTAAGGTAGGCATAGATAATTATTATCTACGAAGGCAATATTCACAGATAGTATTATCAGACATCATTAAGTTGGAGTAGCAATTTATGTAGCAAAAATAGGCACTAAATGGGTACACTCGTGATTTAAGAATCAAAATAAATCAAAATAATAATATTTAGGTATATCTTAAATCGAAGGTACAATAGAAAAATTAATTACCTACACTTATGGAAAAAAGAGATACATAAAGTTATGGCTAAAGAGTAAAGATATTACAGATCCATAGCAACGGTAACGAATTTAAATTAACCGCTGATAGATTAAATCATTTGAATCTACCATTATATATTATTTATTATTATCCTTTAACTTAAAATTTATAGTTAATCAGTTTATCAATTATAACTTTATAAGGTAGGGTTGTTGAGTTGCATAAATTTAATTAAAATAACAAAATACATAATATACGATAGGTACTCAGCAGATAGAACAGACCCAGACACATTTTATTAAAAAATTATATAATATGTAGGTACACGAAAAAAACCTGCAGTACCTACCTAATTGAAAATAGTAGTTTTCGAATGTACCACGTATCCGCTTCGTTGATACTGCAATGATCACTGTAATTTAAAATAGACGTGTTAAATTTAAATTCAATAATAAATTATTAGGTATAACAAGAAAAACGATTCCGAGTGAAAACATGCGGTGTGTTGGAGCTTAGCTTGTAATGCAAATGATGTTTTATAATTTATTTATATTAACGGTTAGGTTAAGCTATTTATAGACAATTGAAATTTTTAATTTTTTTTAGTATTTTTTTTTTAAAATAACGATAAAATTTTTTTGGCCGGCCAGAAAATCTTGAAAATTTAATACAAGGTTTCTTATAAGTTTTTCTTAAAGTGATAAAAAAAAATCCGAAATCGTTAGTCACAATTTTTTTTTATAAGTGCTTAAAGTTCGGATTTATACGAAATATGTCAAAATTACGAAAATTTGCAAGTAATTTTGTGGTTGAAAAATCGTAAAATTTTTTTCTTTTATAACTAAGTTTTGAAAATTTGGTGCAAGGTTCTCCATACATTTTTCTTCAAATATCTGTGAAAAAAACTCTACCGGATTCAGACAAAAAATTTTTATGAGTGTTTTAAATTAAAATTTTTACAAAACCGCGTTAAATAACGGTTTAGCCTCAAACGATTTTTGATATTTGTTGTTATTCAAACAGTATAAGTCGTAAATACTTGAAAATTTTACCAGTTATTTAGATTGCCATTTTCTTTACGTGATTTGATTTTCAAAACATTTTGACTTTTTTTGAGCTATTTATAGACAATTGAAATTTTCAATTTTATTTTATAAATATTGATAAAAAAAATTTAGCTGGGACAAATTATTTGAAAATTTAATTGAAGGGTTCACATAACTTCTTCTAACTGTCATTCAAAAATTATAAAAATATATAGGCACAATTTTTTTTTATTAGCATTTGAAGTTCAAATATTGACAAAAATTCGTCAAAATCATGAATATTTTTCACTATTTGGTATTTAAAAATTTATAAATATTTTACTATCAAAAGCTAAGAATTGAAAATTCGAAAAACGAGTGTTTAAAGTTTTAATTTTAATTTGAAATCAAAAATACACGTGTAAAATTGCGTTTTACTAATAAATAATTTTCGATTTTTGTTATTTTTAAAAATTGCCAAACGTAAGATCTTGAAACTTTTACTTAAATGTTTGAATTAGTTTCAAAATAGAATGTATGACAATATTTAAATATAATATATCCTAGACTGACAAATCATCTCCGTTCAGAATCGTTTTTCGTATACAATGATACCTATCATTGTATTCAAATTTAACCTACCCTAGTCCGAGGTCCACCTCACCCCCTAATGTACAGCAGAGCGATACTCACTTACCCGCTTTTTTTTTTTTTAATTGCAATTCGAGAAAATGTATAGAAAAAATAAGTACAATTTTTCAAAAATAGCAATTGCTTATAAGTATATGCCTATAGTTGCGTATAAAAATAATAGTTTAATAGCTATGTAATGAAATATTTCTACGATTAATATACTTTGAATTACAATAAGATAACAAAATTCGTTTACCCAATGAAAAATAGATATGATTAGTTTGAATATCCAAATTTGAACTTCAAATTCCTATAAGTAAATTGTAAATATTTATTTTCGTTGATTTTTATTGCAGCATACTAGAAGAACAAATTAAGAGTACCTAATCTTAAATAAACACTTTATTATGTTAGCTAGGTATTTAAGAGCATAATTAGATTAAGATTATCATAATATTGAACTCTTGGTACAACTGGTACAAGACTGCCATAGTGTCATATCTAAAAATATGGGTTTTTTGAATAAAAATTGTAGATCGGTATAGCTTTAATTTCTCATTTAAAAAATGATTTATTGACTATTGTCATATACTGCAGGTCTGTAGCCCAGCCAACGCCTCCATATTAAATATTTGGATTATATTTTGAAATTGGATTTAACAGAAAATTCAATTGCATTTTCTCATACAATTATGATGCCTATATGTTTCTTTAATTGCGGGCCGTGCGTATTTTGTACCATGAAACTTCCAAGTTTTAATATATTATGTATAAAAATTCGTCAGCAATTATAATAGTTATTTCCAAATAACTATTTAAGACATGATATTTGGTTATTATTACTGATTATTATTATTATTACTATTTACTATATATAGTAAATTTGAATATTTGATATTGTATGATTATAATATGAATAGGTAGTATACAAGTATACCTACATCACTGCAGTAATCAGTTTATTTTTTTTATAAAAGTTTAAAGACTTGTCTATCAAAACAGGGATATTATTTCTTAACGATATAATCGATGCACTTTAATGCAGTTAGTAATGCAGTTATATAAGTGAATAACTTTAGGCGCTTAATAAAATAGATATTATTAACTTCATACCCATGTAGATATTATAGAGAGGTATTGCTGGTATTAGGGTTTTAACACTGGCATTTATAACTTGCGCACTAGTATATATTTATTGGTGTGCCGATATAGTAGGGCGTAAGCGTAGGTATTAATTATTAATAGTAATTCGATCTATACTTTGGTAGACAATTGTAACTATGTTTGTATAGTTATATTATACCTACTGAAGCTATTTTATCTATATCTAATACATTTTTACAGAGTTGGTTATGATTTTATTTGAAAGACATTGGAAATATTTTATACTCATGTATATTGAATAATTTTAAAGTTATCCTGTAGCTGTTAGCTGAAAATATCCATTAATCAAATTGAATGTTTTCTAATTTCAATAATGTATTTACACCTAAGGTGATAAATAGGTGTTGTATAATAGCTGTAGTGTTATGACTCCATGGCAACAAACAGTACAACAATACCACCCAACGACATAGGAGGCAACGTTTACTTTTGTATTTTGGTTATGATTGTTATGTTTCTCTGTATTTATGATGTTGGTGATTCAGATTATTTATATTTAATTAGTAATTACGTTTATGTGTGTGAAATTTAAAATAAAATTGGGGTAGTTTTGTCATGAAAAATCCTTAACATATTTTAAAATAGGTATTATACCAACCTAGATATTTAATGTAACTTCTTTTTTATTTAAACAAATAGTGTATATCCAGATTTTAAATATAAAATGACCTCTAACGTGTCACCAAGTAGATCAAATGTAATGTCTTCGTCACATCCAAGTAAAGGCTCTTTGACAGACCGACCAAGCAGCTGTTCTAATAAGAGTCTCGTGCACAATAAATCATGCCCTGTTCATTCAAGACATTTATCGTATAAAACGATTGGACAATGTCATGATAAAATAGAGGAATTAGAAAAACAAAATGCCCGTCTTGTTTCAAAGGTATGTGTGAATATAAATAAAATTATAATACAGTTACCTAATTACTTTTTTATTGACACTTACCTCATTTTCTGAATTTTTGATAATTTTTTAAAAGATTCACTAAATATCAATGTTTATTATAGATTAAGGTATTAAAATATCAACTAAAAACATCATCTAATTTATACAATAATATCCATCAAAGACCAGAGAAACCTTTATCAAGACATTCTCAAAGGTTTGTATAAGTTTTAATATAATTAATTATTACGTTCAATGGTAATAATTATTCGGTTAACTTGTAATAGGTCAACACCAGTAAAATTACAAAAAATTTCAAGATTGTCTAGAGTAGGTTTTGATGAAAATGAAAAGACCATTAAACTTCCTGAAAGAGTGTGTATTTTTGCATTGGAAATAATAATTAAAAATTTAATATATTAAGTAGGTTTATAATATATATATATATATATATTTATTATGTATATATTTTAGAAATTTGAAAGTACAGAATCATTTGATAGTGAAAGTAGTTTAGTGGAAAATAAAAGTAAATTTAAGGAGAATATTGAACTAATACAATCTCATAGAGTTATCAAAAGTATGGAAATTCAAATGGAAACTTTACAAGCACAATGCAAAGCTTTCGAACAAAATATATTGGATATTAATGAATTGTTTGATAAAGAACGAGATGAACATGGTATGATCATGACTTAAAACTAAATTATAGTTAGATGAATAATTTGTTTTAAAAATTGTATATTCAGACAAATTGAAAGAACAATTAATTAATGAAAGACATAACTTAAGTGAACTAAAACCAAAATATAATGCTTATAAAGAGTCAAATAAAGCATTAGAAGAACAAATTCGTGACTTACAAGTAATTTAAATTTTAAATTGTTTAGTATACAATTATTATTTATTGATAGATATGAGTGATATGACTGTTGAGTTCAAATTTTTAACCTGTTTATTATAATTTAATTAGAAAGAAAAATTATCGCTCAAAGAACACAACCAGAAACTTCTACAACTTACTTCCAAACCTAATCATCAAAATAACGGATTAAAGGTTAATTTTTCAATAAAATAAAATAAATAAAAATGTTGTTCTGAAATACTATAAGATCCTGAGCCCGAAAAGCTTGTACTTAACTAAGATTTTAGCTATAGTTATAAAAAAAAAAAAAATGTATTATTTGGTAATTTCATATTTTCAAGATTAATTATTGATATCCGTTAAATTCACTTGTCTCAATGATATTACCATTTAAAACGCCATATTGCTATAATATTGAGGATTTCTAAAGTTAAAAAAAATGTATTCACATACAACAAAGAAGTTAATATATTTTAGCGTAAAATTAGTTGAGAAAGCTTTTTTGTTGTATACAAGAGATAAACCTTGAAAATTATAAATTTCATAATATTTTTCATAACTTAATTGTCTGGTGTTTCGGAACAACCACATCCTTACGTTATATAATATAAAAATTAAAATAAGTAAATGATATTTAAACTTGAAAGTTTAATAATACAAATACAAATTGATTACTAATTATATCGCACTTGTATGCAATAATTATTTATATTAATTTTAGTTGAAAGAATTGGAGGAAAATTTTTCCGACACTCGAGCGGGTCTTTTAAAACAAATGGAAGAAAATAGTAAATATATTGCAGAGTTAAAAGGGATAATAAATGAAAATGAAGTAAAACTATCTAATTACGCAGATGAAAATAAATGCTTGAAGGTTTAATTAAATACAAAAATGAGCTTTAAATATGAAATGACTTATACATTTTATTACAGAATCAACATTTGGAACTGTCTAAAATATTAGAAGTAAAAGAGAATGAAATTAAAAGTATTCACAAGGAAATTGATAATATTCGACAGAAAAATGACGACTTAAAAAATAAGCTCAAGGTAAATCCATGGTATAACTTTATTTAGTATTTAACTTATATTTTTTAGTTTAAATTATTTTATTTTATACGACATTATAATTTATCATTCAAAAGACAAATGTTGAAGTTTCAAAAGGAAATGAAAGTGAAGTTCTCACAATGCATCAACATTTGGAATCGGAAGATAAAAGGTAAACAAAGTTTAAATTAAAGCTGAATGTTATAATTGTAATACGTATAGTATTTAATAATTAATTATTTTTATAGACTGAAAAGTCAAATTCAAGAGCTTCAACAAGAACAATTAAAAATTAATCAAACCCTGAACTCTCAGTCTTATTTAAATACAATGTTAAAAGATAAGGTACAAGCAGTATACTTTTAGTTAACTATGTTATGATTACTAATTAAAAATTACCTACTTAACGATATGATATTATTTAACGGTGTTTAATATTTTAGGCAGACCAAGCAGAACGTGATATAAAAATAGCAATACAGTTTATTAAAATATGCATGAATTTATTTAAAGACATTACAGCGTTGGACCTATCTGAACCAC
This sequence comes from Schizaphis graminum, assembly GCA_020882235.1. NCBI lineage: Eukaryota > Metazoa > Arthropoda > Insecta > Hemiptera > Aphididae > Schizaphis > Schizaphis graminum. The sequence continues at coordinate 42,554,754 of CM037034.1, forward strand.
TTATGGCTACCTTAGAAATTATAGAAAAAGCTGTTTGTTCTATTAAGAAAAGTAATGAAGTTAATGTTGAAAACAAGGAGTTTGAAGATATAGTTAATGATATACTAGAAGTTTTGGTTATGTTCAGAGATCAGATGATTAAAAGACGAACCATGTTAAATCAAGAACAGTGGACCAAAAAACCAATTGTTAATTTAATTACAGACGCCATGACTAAAAGTGAGGTATGTGTTTAAAAATATTTTTTATTTAGTTTAGTTATTCGTATATAAAGAGTATGTAAATTAATAATTATTATCACAATACAAATCTATATATTAATATTTAATAATAATACAATGTGAATCCAATAGTGTATAAATGTATTATATTAACTTAATAAATGCGGGTAAGTCATGAAGTGAGATAGACTGAATCATCTTCTCAATTTCCATAGAATTTTATGGGTTTATTGAATTTTACCACGGTAAAAGCCCATAATCGAAAATCGTTGTCGTTTTTAGATTACATATTCAACATAGGTACTATCTTTGCTAAAAATGTAATAAAAGCAATACTGTTACAATGAATTGAATTAATCATTACTAAATTTATTTAGTAAAGTATATATATTTATAATTTTAATATCAAAAATAATGAATAAATTATAATAATAAAAACAATTTTTAAACATTTTAGAATACACCTAGAATTCAAGAACATTCAGCACAACTAGAAATTAATATAAGCAGTGTAAATTTTTCTACGGAAAGTATACAGCATTTAAAGTACGTATTTTGATTTTTATATACATAATAATAATAATAATAATAATAATTTATATAAATTTAAATAAATTCTACGATTATTTTATTCTATAGTATTAACTTATACCTATATTATTATCATTATATATTATGTATGTTAGATCGCTACAGCCGGAACCAAACATTTTTCTAACGTGGGGTTTTAAAGATCAAGAAGACGTTGCTTATTCGCCTAGTCGTTTAGCTTGGTCTGCTGATTTCAACTGCAGTTGTTTCTACCGTAGTAATAATAGCGCAGAACTTTTACATTTTGTCGCAAAGGTAATACATTTATTTTAAAAGTTTAAAATAAATGTAAAAAAAATATCGCAAAATATTTTATTACTATAGCATGGTTTATTTATCAACGTTCACCTGGTAACGGGAAAATCATCTCCAATAGTGGCTGCAGGATTAGTGAATACAGTGGATTCAATAAATAATCCCATGGTTAAGTTTAATTTGATCATACCAATAATGGGACAAAATATCGATGCAAAATTAAAGTGCTCAATACAACTTATTTGCGATTTTCACGAGATACAAGCGTATTCACAAATGGTGAGATTAAATAATTACTATACTTAGGTATACCTACTGGCTACTACCTATCTAAATATTTATTGATTTACATATTATATTTTTCATATTATAAAACATGTATATTTATATAGTATTACTTGGGATTTTTCAAGTATTTTTTTATTTATTTGTGAAGTTACCACGTGTCTACGTAATACTTATACTAGTAGAGTAGTAGCGTTTATAAGTAACTAAATTATAAGAATTTAATATAATATCCTTAATCGATTCAAAATTACTACTTATACCTAGGTATGATATTATTTAAAATAGGTAGGATTCGTAATGTTACTGTTTTACTCTAGTCAAGTATCTACCTATCAGATTGTTTTTTTATTTAACATTCAAGTATTTCATTAATTTAATCTCTATTTTACTGCCTGCGTAGCATTTTTAAGTAACTATAAACAATAACGTGTTTAAATATTTTATATTTGATTTTGTTCACAGGTTGATAATGAATATAGTAATATAGAAACGCCTATAAACAAAACATTGTCGATACCATCCACACCAAATAATTCATACTAAAGAATTAATTAATTCATTTATATTAAGAATTTAATTATTTTTTTTTTTATAGATTTAATATACATTAATTGTGATATTAGTTTTAGTGTATATTTACAGGGTGTTCCATGATGTTATAAGTTGTCACACTCACCAGTGAGCTAGGTTGAAAACATATAGTTTCTTAATAAATGTACCTTTAAAAAAGACCTTTACCTATATTTATTAAAAATTGGAAGTCAAGACATTTAAAGTTCTGAGTGTAGCTGCAATGAATGTATTGGTTTTGTTACTCTGCTAATCCAAAAGATTACAAAAAAATCTTGACGAACATCACGCCTATCATGGGACATCTGCAATAGCAGTATTATTATTATAAAGTATAAAATATATTGTTCCAGCTATAGTATATATTATATATATATTAAATTAATATGTAGGTATTGCCTCTTGAATCCATTTTATAGTCTTCAATTTGGTTGACCGGTGTGGGATAAAAGCAACAAGCGGAACGAAGAAAAATAAAATGTCTTAACTTTTGATCTTTTTCTCTAAATTCTGTGATATAAGTTTATGAATGTAATTGTTGATTAAAATTGTTTTATTTATAGGTACAGATATTTCTAATAATTTATTTATTTAATATAAGTTATTCTTATTGTGATAAATAATAAGTAACAACTAATAGTTGTGTAATATGTGTATCTATTATTGCTAAATAAAGTAAATATAATATCGATTGTAAATCTGAAGATAAATATTATATCTAAAAATTGTAAAATATTCATGGTGTAGTGAGCCGGTCTTGGTGAAGATGGCTCAACACGATTTAACGACGAAGTCCACTTTGTCGTATGTCTTCTTCAGTGAGCGTAGGAAATTTGAAATAAATACACAACTCGTTTATAAGTCTGAATTGAAAGCTATTTATTCACTGAGACAATGTATAATAAAAGCTAGCCCGATGTGTTAAGGATAGAACAACGTCACCAGTCTATGCGTAAGTGAGGCTTAACTATGTCTAAATCTAAATACTACCACAACCCCTTTCATATTAAACTATTATGGGCGTAGACGCGTAGTCTCCAAAATATAGGTACGTGTCATGGTAAACAGGAAATTCGACTATAAGTTTCTATTTCGTGTTTACTATGACTAATTATTTGAATACATAATTTTAATTCTAAAAATTCATATAAAAGATTATTAAAATAATTGTTCATAAATCCAATTAGGTATCTAATTATCTATCATTAAGTATAATATATATTAATATTCAGTATTCTAAACAACTAATATCAGCTCAGGGTAACAAAAATAATGTAATTAAATAATAGTGTAATACGGTCGGATTACTACAATGGTTAAAGCATTGTATCATCCTATGGTGTATCGTGTATCCAGGGCCTGATTAAGGAGTTGGTCACCAGTAGGCTAGGGTTAATTTGGCGGCTTGGCGCCCTAGTATAATTAAAAAAAATATTTTGTGGCGCCCCCAATTTAACACTGGCCAATTGGCGCCCTAGGCTGTAGCCTACTCAGCCTATTGGTTTATCAGGCCCTGCGTGTATCCTTTTTAAAAAATCAAAATAAATTTAACTATAGAAATAAAAACATTATTTGTTTAAAATACATTAATTAATGTACTTATATTCTATAGATTTTATATTTTGTCAATCTATGTTAATATTTTTTCGGAGTACTGGTATTTATTGCTATAAATATCGTTCAAGACTTCATTATACAGAATGAAGATTAAAAATTAACTGCATTTTAAATAAGACAATTTTCAAAACCTTACCGAGTTTCGCCCGAAATCGTCTACATCAAAATAATTAGCAACATTACATAAAACAATAAACCCTCCTCGCCCAAAAATATACATATATATTAGATAGCCAAAGAAAATGTACCTAACGTTGTATGTATAATCAGTTATCAGTTATCAAACAGTGCTGCAATTAATTGCTCTTATATAGGTAATGGAATGTAATTTAAACAACCGAAAGTATTTCACTCAAATAACTAAATAACATCCGTAAGTATACCTATACACATAATATTTTAAAAATAATTCGAGGAACATAATGATATTATAATAAGGTGGAGTACCTATAATTTTTTTTTTCTTTTTCAATGAATAATAACATTTTAGTAAAGAAAGTGGAAAAAAATATATTCGATCTTCACGTTTTAGAGAGACCACAATAAATTGTAAAAAGATATTTATGAAAAAGGGGTACTCACGATCCCCCTCGCGCGTCGTTTCGCGTCCTACCACTTGATTCAAAATCACCGTCAAATTGTATCAAAAACCTGTGCAGAATATAATATAGTGTAGTAATGTAATATACATATTGAGCACGAGTTTTAGATACATATCATCATCGTGTATATTTAAAATACCTCAGCTAAGAATATGGTTAATTATTATTTTTAATAATTATATTTATATATGGTATGAATAAATCATCGTATTCAATAAATAGTTCTGAGCGGGGTTTATTTATACATAGTATAGTATCTTTGGTGTTTTATAACTCTTATTAGTGTAGTTGAAATAATTATTTAAGAACTTCACGATTATTATGTATAGCCGTATTATAGATACAAATAATAGTTAAATTTCTCTTGTATTGAAATCTATCTAGTTTTAGATCCAATATACTCATATACGTTTAATCATACATCAAATAGAAAAAAACATTAGTTGGTAATATTGTTAATATTATATATACAAAAAAACCAAAACACATTACCGGAAAATCAATAGCTTCTTCGCTCCGTTTAGAATTTAAAATAGGTACTTTAGACCGTAAAATAATTAATAACTTTTGTGGTCTATTTATTGATTGTATATAGGTACAAACATATATAGTTAGTTCCGTCGTTTCAGGGCTACAATGAATACAATGTGAACATTATAAACGCTCTAATAGCATAAGGTATTTTATTTTTTCTTCATAGCTTAATATATGATAGGTATCTATATTTTTTTTCTAAATTCTGTACAATCCAAAAAACCATCCATTTTTAAATATATTTATATTAAATAGTGTATCTATAACATTTATTTTGTTGGAGACAGCAAAAAATTATGATTTAAAGTTTTATATATCTAGAGAGTATTTATTCTTATTTCTTTAAGTTTAATTTTTTAAATTACAAAACCACTATTAAAATCTTTTTGAAAAGTTCAAGAAAACTTATAATAATAACGTTGTTTTATAAACAATTGTAGTTGGTAATTATTAATTAATATCTTGATTCGTGTATTGTGTATATATAATATTTAAAATTATTTATTGAAAATTTGTACCTATAATAATTTTTAACTAATACATTTGCAGATGGTTTATTACTTAAATATGTTATTTATATTTACATAATATATACATAAAATGATAAAATATTGCATTATTAATATGCATTTTTTTTTATCTTTACTAACTATAACATTATAATTTACAATTTAACCGTTTAGAAGTGTACGTCGTACGCATATTGCATATACAATTATGTATTGAAATAAAATCATTATCTATATATCATCATCGTCATGCCTTGATTTTATATAAATGTATAAAGAACATAAATTGTAAAATTCAAAGTATTCATAAGTGAAATTTAATTTTAAATTTTAATTATAATATAAAATTGTTTCGTTTAATACATATGAATATATATATTATAAAGTTTTTTTTTAATATTGGTTAGTTTTCATTGTTTTATATTCGATGGTCAATAATTAAAATAAACGATGTCCTCTAATCGAAGGTTATATGGTGGCTTTAACAAAATATATTAATCATAACATTTGAATTAAATAATTTATATAGGCCAATTTTCAAACGGTTTTTGTCGTTGCCGTTGTCATCATCATACATATAAAACCACAACATGACCTTACAAATCAGTGATCGATGATCATATATCTAGATTAATCTAATACTATATCACGTTTTGTCACAGGTAAATGATCACGATAATAGATGTTTTATTTCATATTATATATAGGGGAGCTATACGATATAATGACGGGCATTCATACAGTTTTATTCAAAGAATTATCTTGCTCTAACGAAAATTATGATGGACTCATCACCGATGTTTCACATGGTAAAATGTCATCTTAATATAGAATATATACATTTTATTTTTTATTGTTTACTGACAACTCAAATTAATTCAATATGATATTTCTAAATACTGTTAATAATGATGTTTTAGTTTATTGTAACTTCAATGGTTCTGACTGCAATGGTCCTAACTACTAATGGACAGATAAACCGTTACATAAATCCTACGTGGCTGGAAATGGATGCTAATAGTGAATATTATCCTGGTGGTGAAGTAATAAGCCAAATTCTTCAAGCGTACGGCTTAGGCGATAGTTATGGACCTTCACGACTTAGATCTACCATTATTGATCGGAATGGTTACAGGAGATCTTATCCAAGAAACCGAATCGTAAATAATTTGAACAATGCATATGACTCAGATCCTTTATTAACTCAGGAATACGTTGATCGTAATTATGATTATGTTGACAACACAATCAGGTAACTTATTTTACTTTTATCTTATATTTGATTTATGACAATATAAGTTGTCAATTTCCAACGTTAAGTTGTGTGTAGGTTATGTTTTAATGTTTATAGCATTATTATTACCTATCTACCTGTAAAGACTATAAATACGAATATTACTCAAATATTGCTTAAGAAACTACTGAAAAAAGATACATCTTCTAACGTAAACTACCTTCTACTTTCAAATTAATTGATATAGCATTAAGTATTTAAAATTATTGAAGTAATCCTTTAATTCAAAAACCTGTTTTTATAAAAAGTTTTAAAAATATAAAAATAAAAACATAATATTAAAATTAATAAGTAATCAATAATTATTGATTATTTTTATTATTATTTTATTTTTCATTAGTTTATGGTATAGAATATAATAATAAAAGTACATTTATCTTCCTCCTCATTTCAAGTAAAACCTAAAGATAATCAAATTTGTAGTTATACTCAAATTAAATTCTAAAATAAATTTCAAAAATCAGAATTAAAAAAGCGGGTAAGTGGGTATCGCTCTGCTGTATATTAGTGGGTGGGGTGAACCTCGGACTATGATAGGTTAAATTTGAATGCAATGATAGGTATCATTGTATACGAAAAACGATTCTGAACGAAGATGATTTGTCAGTTTAGGATATATTATATTTAAATATTGTCATATATTCTATTTTGAAACAAATAGTATAGTTTTTATATGTTACTATGGTTACTTTATAGTATCTGTTTATTAATAAAAAAAATATTAGGCAACATACGCATAATGAGAGTATGAAATTTAATTTAAATTTTGAAATATTTCGTATAAATTCAAACTTTAAGCACTTATAAAAAAAAATTGTGACTAACGATTTCGGATTTTTTTTTATCACTTTAAGAACAACTTATAAGAAATCTTGTATTAAATTTTCAAGATTTTCTGGCCATCCAAAAAATTTTTATCGGCATTTGAAGAAAAAAAAATTAGAAAAGTCGAAAATTTCAATTGTCTATAAGTAGCTTAAAAATGGTCAAAATATTTTGAAAATTTAACTGTAAAGAGATAACCATAATATAAACATTTGGTGAAAAGTATTTACAATAATTCGTTTTTGAGTTACAGCAAAATCAAAAAATCGATTTTGTCGAAAAGTGGTTTTTCGTAAAATTGCAGTTTGTCTGTTATTTTTTTTTTGTTTTTCTCGATTTTTTTGAAAACTATTTGGAAATTTTACTTTTGACCCACCCCCCCCCCCCAAAGTACCAACTAGATTCAATTTCCTATTCAAAGAGGGGCTAAAGTTAAAAATCGGAGCATTATTACTGCTCCAAATGTTGTCGTCAGACACAAAAAAAAAAAAAAAAAACACACATCATTGTAAAAGCAATAGGTACATTCATCACTCCGTTCAGAATCTAAAACTATTCTACAAATATTATTAATAACCGAATATATATGAAAATTTTATACTTAGTTCCATGCATTTAGATATATGAATTTTACCTAACATTTCCTAAATAAAACTAGGTACACGTTTATTTTAAAATATATTATCTTCATAATAAGTATTTTAAACAGAAAATTTTTACTGACAGCTCAGTGACAATTTGTTCATTTTAATAATTTTTTTCGAAAAGGTTTGTTAACTCATAAATATAACCTAGCTATTGTGTATTTGTGTCCACTTTCCAATTTATAAAGAGAGACGTATGATTTTGCAAATTGTAATTGTATTGCTATTGAAAAAAATTTAAATAATAAAAAAAATACATCATTAAAAAATCAGTCATAATTATTTCATAGGAGAGAGGTAAAGAAAATAAATCTTTTCATTTCAATGCATTATTTTAATATGATTTCTACCTACTTTGTCAATACTATTTTGTATAGTATAGAAATTCATTTTCATATTTAACTATCTATTTACTTTTTCCTACATTTAAGGTTCTAAATTAAACATGACTAAAATAAAATAATGTTATTAAACAAACTGAATAATTTTGTCTGTTTATTATAATATATATATAATGAAATTAATGATTTTATATGTATTTAGTTATATATTTTTTTCTAATTCGTATTCAAAATAATTCAATGAACATTTTACAGTTTATAATAACATTCTAATTATAAGGATTTTCAGGGGTTCTAATTATAGGTACAGGAGTAATTTGAACGATATTCCTCGGAGAACAAGGATTAATATGGTTTCAGCGCCTAGGACCACTTATTATCCAGCGGATTACATAGACCGAGATTTTGTACAACCACTATCTTACTCTAGGTCCAGAATAGTAACCGGAGATCCGGCCATGTCTCAGGAATTAGTAGTACGAGGTCGAGAAACAGCGAGACTTATCCCAAGATCCACTGTGGCGACCGATACAAACGAAAAGCGTAAAGTATAGCAGAAGTATACTTATATTATGATTCCAGTAATTTCCAGTATAATGTGTGGCTTGTATAAAATTGAAATTAAAACCAACACGTGATGTAATATTAAAATTAAAATACTTGTCCTATATATATATATATATTATGTGTATAATAAATTGACTTCTTTCACGTTTCATATATCGTAAATAAAAAAAATATAATTTATTTTTGCTCGGCTTATTTTCCTATTATTATGCAATCTACAGATCACGATTCTTGGCGACGCAAGTGAATTAAAGCGTGATTTTTGGCTATGCTACCTAGCTATAATATTATAAGAAACAAGAATGCGTGTCAGACGAAATAAAAGTGAACGTATGAACATTTTCTATGACAGTAGTTCACATTATAATAGTAAGTAGGTACATATAAATATAAAAATAATATAAGTGATGTATACAACTCTAAAATGTTTTATCTTCCCAACGTTATATAATTGTACAGTAGATATAGTTACATAGATTTATACGAACAAAACTGGATTGACTTAAGCAGTTATATATATTATATATTATTATTTTGTCTTAATAATATACCTAAACGAATGTATAAATATAATATAATATACATCGATATATTGTTATATATTCTGCTTGTGACTTATAATATAACATCTCGATTGCGAATTATATATATTTACGATACTATATTAGATATATAATTTATATATATATATGAGCATGCATAATGTAAGCAATAGATATAATGATATGTGTATTGTTATTTGTATTATTTATTATAAACCGCTTTTAAACATGAAATTATAAGTAAATGCCATTTAAATGTCCGTACACTCGTATAAGTCATCATGCGTTTTAAACTCTGTTGTTCTCTATAGATATTGGAAGGGGAAATTACTAGTTTCACACAATGTATATAAAACGTATTCCAATTATTATTTCGTTTATGCACTCTCTCCCGCACAATCTGTCCGTCCGTCCAATTGTGTTTGCTCTAGTTTCAGTTCATTGTTTGTTTTCGTCATTTACGCAACTATCATTATAGGGTAAAAACATCGTGATCTGCATTTAAATTGAACCTAACATTACGTTAATACATACTGGCTACTATCAGTGGCGCAAATAGGGGGGGGCTTGGGGGGACTTAGTCCCCCCAAAATAACTCAAAGCCCCCTCAAAAAATAATAGTATAATATATGTATGTTATTCTTAATAAGTTATTTTTACCGGTTTTGGTAATTTTGGGGCTTGAGCCCCCCCTAAACATTTTTCCTATTTGCGCCACTGGCTACTATGAGTACTACCCGTGATGCAGATATGTTACTATGTTAGTACTACCGACTATAAGACCCTGACATTAAAGTATAAAACACCATATTGTACATTTTCGTTAGAGTTTATAACTATTTTTTTATTATCGTATAGACACTTAAAGTTACTAAGACAATAATAACTATTAATAAGAACAACATTCCCACAATCGATTGTAATCATGTATACGTACACTTATTATTATTATACATCGTACGACGTACATAAAGCTATAGACAACACCAAGAACTCGAAGTGAAACAGGATTTCAAATCTTAATAAACTCCTAGTAGAATTTATATTGTGAATTATAATTCATAATAACATATAAATACGAGTTTAATAATATATAATATATTATATAGGTATAATAAACATTTGTAATTGCAGCAATATATGTGTATGCATTTCAAGTTTGTAATATAAAAACAATATAGTTAATATATATCGCGACAACGAACATGTATATTATGTTTTATACGTTGGAAGATGATTAGAGTACTTACTATACTTAGTAGGTAGAGCCGTAGAGGTACCAATTTGACATTATGTCCTAGTGGGTGATAAATGTAGACAAAATGTGGGTACATTAAAGTTAAATAAATTATAAACATGCATTCTTGCTTCATAAATTACGTCATTATATTTTAATTTAAAAGTTTAATAGAATAGGTACGTATAGAATTAGCGTTATGTTTTCTGTAATAAGATTTTATAATATACTTATCTATCCAAATCTTCTTTAATATTTTGAATTGTACAGACTAAAATTAATTTAATAATAATATTTTGCATGTTTAAAAGATGTCAGATGATTGATACACTGGTAAGATTTCGTGTAGGTACATATTATTATCATGTATTCTAAACAACAATAATAATAATCCTATATTCTTATAATAGCAGCATAACCTACATTCGTTAGGCATACCTACAGTACAATATAATAATACTGTATAGTTGAGTTAGGACTGACTATATATGTAAGAAATTAATAGCATTTTTAAATCTTATGAAATATTTTAAAATAATGGTAGCGTTAAATACTTAAATATAGGTTTATTATAAGTGTTATGTGTATACCAAAAATATATATAAAATATACGTGTATGAACGTCGTACAGTAATGGTTGTGATGTAATAAACGCCTACAATTTTCTACACAGTTCCTTCAAATTTAATTTAAATATATAATATTTTCTAAACAAACCGCACCCGCATAATATTTAATGTACATAGCAGACCACACAAATATTGAACTCAAGGATACAATATTTAAATTTTATACTTAAATATCATCATACGATTCATACGTATACACTTATCAGTCTATCTACATTGCTTTATTTTAGTTTTAGTTTTAATTTACATTTATATAAATGTTTTGATTGACCAATATTTTATGTAGTATTGCAATATATGTTGGTTAAGTACATTGTAGGTACAATAATCTATCTTCCCATTTTAACATCATTCTAAACCTGATACTTTGTAAATAAATAGAAAAAATATGCATTTGGAAAAATTTTTATGTTAGTGGCCCATATTTAGTCATACAATATATCTATAATATGTGTAGATTAATCTTGTAAGTTATGAGTTATAACCATAGTTATATCATATTATCACCCCTACCTCAGTACCATAAATAGCGACTTTGTTAGTGTTTGAGTTGAAGTAATATTATTTATTTAAAAATTTCGAATCATTTTTTAAACACAATTATTAAAGTAATCTTAAAGTTAAGTAATTGATTTTATTTTTATATTAAGTACCTATTGATATATTTAAATATTATATGTAATTATAAATTTTCTTTTAAAATAAATACAATCTATAAATTATTTACTATATTAAAATTTCAATTTTTAAAATGCGTTGGTTCCTAGTAGATGGGAAATTTGTTTTATCTTGTTGTAGTATTTTAGATAGATTACTTTTTCATTGTTTTTTTTTTTAATTTATCTAGGTACCTTATGTTTAAAGTTGAAAAACTCAAAAACTATAAAAAACAGGTTGAAATATTTAAGGCTTATGCTTATAACATAACTCATTATAGTCAGTTATTTTCTTGATAAGTTTGAAAAAAAAAATAGCACATTAAATAAATTTAAATTTATATAATATTTCAGTGCGTATTAGGTATATCATTACATGGATTATATGATATACGATATTGGATATACCTATATTAATCTAATTTTTAAGAAATATAGGATTTTTGTGAATTAAATATACATTTTTTTTTTAATTCTTTAGAATTTTCGTTTTTAGATACTTAGGTAAACAACATTTAAGTATTATATCCATCATTTAATAAATTATTTATTATTTATAAATCTTAAAAAAATAACAGTTATCATTAATATTTTACGAGTTTTTAAAAAATAAAAATATTGTATGATTTGTATGTAATATGTATTACTATTATAATACTAAAATTCGAGCTTCGTTCAGAATCATTTTTGAATGTGGTGATTTATTATATTGTATTAAAATTTAGAATATTTAATACTAAATAATAATAATAATCTAATACTATCTATCCTGCATCCAGCGAAGCAAGACGAGCGAGCGCCCACTATACACTACCCATTAGTCGATATTTGTATCCTGTCCAGTTTTTATATTCACAATACAAGTATAACTATCTAATTATTGTCTTTGTAATTAAATTTACGTACAAATGTATGAACCAATGACAACAATTATTGTTTAAGGTTTATTTTTGTTTGTAATATTTATATTCATATCATTGATGTTAAGTATACTAAATTTATTTAATCTAGGAGTTAAAATGTATTCTTTATTACTTTAATAGGTACCTTTATTGCCTTTTGCAGTTCTGCATAGTAGGCTTAACATAATATAATATGTAATAATATGTTTTAACTATAACCTTCAAAATACAATGAAATTCCTGTACGATTTTAATAACAAAAAAATCAAATATCCGTATTTACAATTCACATTTTGTTCTAAATACACCATATTAGATTATATATTATAATCTATTGTCATAAAATTTTATAATTGATATTTAAAAACTAACAATAACAGAAAATTATTTAGACGAAATTTGTTTTTCTATTAAATTAAATTATATGCTTATATTTGTATAAAATCCCCTTTGTGAAAAAAAAAACAATTTACCTAACAATAATTTTTTACTGTTTTTAAATCATAAAACAATGAGTACTGTATATAAAATATACCTAAGGATAAAATATTTTTTGTTTACCTATAATCTATGTATTCAACATCAAAATTATATCCCATAAATAACATAATTATTATAATATTATATAGTAGCTAGGTATAAAAAATAGACCTTGTACTAAAAAATAATATTAGGTACCGTTATCATCATTTAGTAGTTATGATAAAGGCATTGAAATAAAAGCGCTAATGAGAATTGAAAATAAATTAACTCTTCCAATACGTCTAAATTTATCTGGGCTTAAGAATAAAGAATTCAGTAATTGGAACTGTTGGTTAAATAAAGTAAAATACTTTTTACCTAATATGTATTACCAAGTAAGTATATATTGTATACATAGTGTACAGTTAACACTATGCACAATATAAGCCTTGTTGCCTGAGCACAAGGCACTAACCATATATATAATACTGATTGGAACTCGAACTGTTTAGCTGTGTATGTACCTATATTCCATATTAAATAATGTGTATACTGTTTATCGTCTATTTGTATTGTTAGTTAATAGTTGATAAATAGCTTTAAATTGTAATACCTACCTAATTTTACTGGAAAATGGTTTTTAAACTATTGTTGAAGTTGTCAAAAAGCTTGAAATTGGAATTGAATACTTTAATTGAATAACATAATATTTAAATTAAAAAAATAAAATAATTTTCGAAACATAAAATGTAACATCTATTTATAGATGGGTACTTATTGATTTCTGTAGTATTGTCATAATATACATTCAATGTTTTAATATTTGCAAAGTGAAGAATTAATTTAAATCTACCAAAAAATTATAAAAAAAATAAACACAACAATGTCTTCATAAAACATAAATTACTACTAATCCTTAGCACTTAATTGTTTTATTTTTTATCGAAATTGATATACCGTTTATTTATCGTTTTCGAATTAAACACCCGCCGCGAGTCAATTTCGGATAATAATACTAATATAGGTGCTTAGTCTGCTTACCTATGTTTATTGTAATTTGTAATATCGTGTATCTATACATAATACATAGCGTGCTTATTGCTATTATTGTACAATATTATAATGTATATTATATTAAACTCTAATGTAAAATGTTACGTGAGGATGTATTATAACTACAGCCAGCTGGCATTGGCGGCGGTGACTAAAACGTGAACAATTATTATTGCAAACTCGTGATATACTACTTGCACGTGTGTGTCTGTGTGTGAAGTATTAAAAATAATAATGTACTTAGGCACGGGGGAAGTCACCGCGTTCGCGAACTAGAGTAAAAGGAACACCGCCTCTAAACAGTCTAAACTACATCGTGACCACGTTAACGTGAATCAGTCATGCTTTGAACGCTGTTCTCGTACAGACTTGTTTTCCTCGCGCAACTGCTCGCTGTTTTTTGAAAATAGGTATACCAATTTAGTATATTGATACCTACGCTAAATAATATTTAATTTCGTAATTTTAACTGTATGCTGGTTATATAGATTTTATAGACCATACAACTATAACACGCTGTAAATTTTAAATTTTAATCAAGATCTATTTATTGGTTTCCTATAAGGTATATTGTGGAGCGTAATAATAACGATAGTTCCTAGATGTCAATATTTAAATGTTCTGTTATATTGTGAAGTGTCTGCAGGTACGTACCTATAACCATAATATTCTAACATTTAAATTATTTAAATTTTAATACGTTTACTGTAAGTACACATAAATACGTCATATTTATCTAGCTTTAATTTTTAATTATTTAAACTTTAGTACCTAATCACTACCATCAGTGTATAATATATCTACTATAAAAACTAATAAGACGTGTAGAGTATAGACACTTTAACAAGGACCAAACGTTTAAACTATTTACACGTGTTTTTAATTTAATTAGTGAAATAATAATTAAATAGTAGGTATTTGTAAATTTAGTGGTGGCTAATGTGTTTAAAATATAAGATGTCAATTAAAAAAATGCAATTTAAAGTAGTTTTACAAACAAGGGTAAACACTAAAAGAAATATAAAATATTATAATCGTATGTAACTTACATTAAAAAAAAAGTTTACCGTTCGAAAAATCATTCTGTAACAGGTAGTACCTATACTTATTTATAAATGTTTGTAAATTGATGTACAATACAAACAATTTACTATGAAAATATTAATTACTATATTTTTCTTTAAATAAAAGTAAGTTTAATTAAACTATAAATACCTATATTATAATTCCTACTTGCTAATTATTCTATTATAGGTTCTACTCTAATTTATCATTTTTCTGTGTTTTATTAGGTGTATGCTCATAAATATAGGTAACTACATGCTCTTATATTATTTATATAAACTATTCTAACGTAAGGTTTCAACCTGTTGATTAAAATGATTAACTTCCTAAGTATTTAATTTTTCAAAAATTGAAATGAATATATATATTTTGTTTGATATACAATAAAGAATAAATCTTAACTTTTAAATATTAAATACAAATCTGCAATCTGTAGTCATATATACAATTATGTTTTTATATACCTTTTATTATTCAGGTTAATTTTTATTTTAATTAGAAAGAAAGTTTTTTGACTCAAAAAAAGAATATTAGCCCTAAAAAAAAAAAGAATTTATACAATATTATGATGTTGAATAAATGTTTACAGCAATGAATACTAACAAATTGTATTTTGAATTTATATAAAAATGTAATAATCTGTTTAGATACATATAAACAACATAAATAAGATTTTTTTTAAACTGGACCATAAAGAACTTTCTAAGTATTTGAAATATTCATGCAACTAGTAAATTAATTTTTTATAACATGTGTAGTTAATTTGTTTATATGTATAAAAAATAATAAAAACCAAGGCCCATTATACAGGAACTATCATTATAATGACTTGGGTGCATTGTACATTTAATATTTTAGCTTACCTTTTATGGTACCTATATTAAAAACTTTTTAAATATAAAAAAAAATAAGATAAATTATTTTTGATCAATTTCTTTAATACATTTTTTACTTTCATTGTCATGATTACGTTTATATAGAGATATTTGTAATATGTATTATATTTCTAACAATTATTTAATCATGTACCAGGTATACATTAAAAGTCTTTAAAAACCGTTAATATTTTAAAGTAAAATCTTGTAAGGCAGTGAAAAAATATCTACCGTAAATTTGTCTGAAATAAGTATAGATACCTATCAACCTATCTATCTAATTTAAGTAATAAGTCATATTAATTAATAACCTGATTTATTTTGCTATTGTGTAAATATTCTTAAAAATTATATTAAAGCAATTTCTGATCGAAATACTTGTAGATATATTATATTATTTAGTTATGAAATTCATTTAAGATTAGATAGGACCTACATAATATATTGGAAAAAAATTGAAATTTATTAATAACTATGAAATGTATATCTATTAAAAACAGATCACATAGTTGATGTATGTTTTAATCAAGAAGGTATTTATATTCTATTATAGGACCATAATCTTATACTCGCACATCCTGTCACATTAAAGTTCAAGAATCAACAATGAAATATGACAAAAAATACATTATAATTTAATAGATATTTTTCAATTTTACAATTTGAGATAATAACTTTCTCCGGATAAAACAAACATTGCTTTTGTATCAATACTATTATGTAATACAAAAAATTATTAATGTTTTTTCGTATTGTATTTATATTAGTTGGTCAAGGTAGACGACCGTTATTCTCATTAACTTAACGCATTACATATAATATCTATGTATCTCCAGACAACATTTGATTTTTTTCATTATTAAGTTCAAATTGCCAAATAGTAAAATATCTATAGAGTATAGTTTAGGTTAAATTATTAGGTTTGATTATTTACTCAATGAAATTTCGGGTTTTCATATAAATTAAAATAATGATGCGTGTTTTATTAAAAAAATTTGCCTATTATTGAAAATAGATTATCATATTTATTAACAATCACTTTGTTAGTTGTTTATGTGATTAAGTATGATAAAAATAACAATGAAAAATTATTTAATTGTACAGTAAACTTGTATACGATATATATTTCTTTATATCATATTTGGTTGTTATGTATATTATTATAATACCACTGTATAAACTATAATAGGTTTATTAATAATTATACAAATACTAAACAAATTCATAAACATAAACATTATATATTTTACTGATATTTGACTTATTGTCATGAATAGGGTTTATTAATTATTATACGAATAGTTTTAATAAAATCCTACTTAATAAATGTTATGATTTAAAAATAAAAGCATCCTTGGAGATCAGACCACCTCTCCTTGTAGACCACCCATCTGAGGCTGAAGAAATGAGCTTTTAGAGTTTTATTTAATTATCCAGTGTTTTTTATTATTATTAAAATAAAATTAATAAAAATGTATATATTTATCAATAATATATAAGCATATAATTATATATTTTCAAAACTGCGATACTAAAATCTTAAAAATAGTTATTTTCTGATAAAATAATAGCAAATTTTTTTGACTCGAATAGCGGTATTCGTTTTTAGAATATACGACTATATGAGTATTTATTATAATAAATATATAATACAATAATACTATATATTTAATTTGATCTCGTTTATACATCTGTAGCTAATCGTATACGGTTTACGTTATTTGATATAGATACAGTATAATCAGTGGCGTAGCATGAAACTATTGGTGGCCTTAGGGCCTAAGGTGGGGCTTTCTTAAACACAGAAATTAAATTATTAAATGATAATGCTAGATACCATAACATTTGTTCGTATTTTAAATATAATACTTTTCAACATAAATATAATTAAAAAAAAATATATATATTCAATGTTTTTTTAATGTAACGATAAAGGTTGTATGGCTCCTTTCCCAACTTGAACATATCTCGCGGGCTTCGGTGACTCCGCGTCCAACTGGATTACTGAGTATAAGATAATCCAAAAACATCCGATTCTCGGAGATTTGAATTACACTTAAACATGAATATTTATTATATACGTTACGGCCAAATAAAAAATAATTTCGCCTATACTATATCGTTAATGCGTACACAAGTTACCAATGTTACCATAGTTAGTAGTTACCATGATTACTATAATAATAGTAGGTATCTATAAATAGATTATAAGTATATTACTATATTTATACATTATATAAAAGATTCTAAGTGAACCAAAGAAACTAGATTATTGATAAGTGATGTATGATGTATCCATAAAGTTAGGCAAAAAATAATGTATATAAGAATATAATAGGTAGGTACGCGTGTATAGAAGCACGTAATAAAAAAATATTCAGATACCAAGTATAGATATATCACGGTAATAATAAATTAAATGTTCATAATTATTATTGGGGCTTGAATGCTTGAAATTACCTACTTGAAAAGAATATGAAAAGAATTTTAGAACTAAATAATATAAAATACAATAATTATACTAAACTTACAAAAATTAAATTATAACAGTGGTTAACTTATTTTATACCAACAAAGAGTTAAAAATTATTGTATATTCAAATAATAAATAAAAATAATAATTTAGATAGGTAAATCATATCTTATATTCAACCAAAATCTATATACGAATAAAATAAGTAATCGTATATCTAGTTTGAAACTAATAGGCATATAAGTTACAATGTTGTTTTAATAAGTCATACGCTTTAAATTTATTAAAATAACTTATTAGTTATTATACATATGTATACTGTTCTATAAATATTAATATTTAAATATTTTACCTATTTCTAATATGACTTATGAATTATGAATGATACCTACCTCGCAGTGTATGTATAATTGAAATATAATAGCCAATTATTCACATAATGCGTGTTATAACTTATAATATAAATGTTATTGTACTTTTTAACATATCAAATTCGATAGACAAGAGTGAAGAGTGTATAGGTTTACGACACATTAAAAATAGATATATTTTAATAAAATATAATATTCAATTATTGAATCAAAGTGTGGTACATAAATCAAAACATTATTTTTGGTAATAGTGTAATTTCTATAACTAAATGTCTAAATAAAAAGAAAAAAGCACATCCCAATGACTCTATATTAAACTTGTGAATAATATAATGTTTTATTGGTTGTTCTTGTTCTTTAGTAGGACTGTATAGAAGGAATCATTAAATAAATGATATATAATATACTGAGTGGTTGTATTCAAACGAAATATATTTTAATCATCCGACGACACCTGCAGCGTCGGTCGATTCTATTTCCTGCGGTGGCTCAATTATGTTGTCGGGCGGAAGATCCTTATAATATTATTATAGTTAAGCAGGTACCTACCTATGTATAGTTTGCGCTCGGACTCGGCAGTTCTGGACCGTTGAACCGCTACAAGTCATCTGATCCGTTCAACAAGATAATTTTCTATGAAATTGTCGTCGAAAATTCGCTGTGGTACATTAGTAAATCGCAAAAAATCGATTGTGAAATTTTAAATTCTTTTAAACTAATTACAGTTTAAACTATATTCTACTACGACTCAGCTCTATTGCAGTAAATAGGAACAGCTAGTATATAACAAATAATTTTTGTGAAACTTATTTTGATTTTAATTTCTCTAACCTTTTCAATATACAAACACTTTTTCTATTTAAATTCTACTCAGGCGTAATATATAGACGTGTGTGTAAACGTTCAAGCGCGCGCACATTCACATGCACACGCATAATATGTATTCATAAATTCGCATATAGATAAAATCGTTCAAAATCGAAATCTTGCCACTATATGTACGACGTACGTGGACACTGCAGAACAATACGCGACTAAGCTGCTTACAAATATAACATGATATATAATATATTGCTTATACCTATCTATATACATATATATCATATAATATTTATATGAAAACAGTATTACGTATGTGTGTAGGTGACTGCTATAGATATATGATATGATGGATGTGTGATACTGTCATCGTTGAATCGTTCCTATTTTATATTATATTGTCAATTATATTTAGCATTCGACTCATGAAAGGGAAATTCGGACGTCTTTCGTTCAGTTTACACCAAATTATCGATTCGTTTTCACCAATTGTACGTGTGAGGACAAAATTAAAACGAAAGTGACGATGACTTTATTTTATTTTTCTCACTCCGACATTATTTTATAATATAGGTACCTCGAACTTATATATATATATATATATATATATATACATAGAATAAAGAAGTGGACTGCATATTATATAGTCTTTTATGTGACTAATCAAATTGGGCCCCAAAAACTTTCTTTTCATATTAACAAAAACATAATTTAAGAAACAATACAGAATTGTTATTGCATTTTTTATTCATATTAAAATATATAATCATTTTATTGACCAATTTTTTATTCTTTTGTTCTTTTGATTTTTAGATTTCAACTAAAAATATATAGTATTTTTAAAAAACTATTGTTAATCGATATGAAGTATGAACTGCTAAGTCTGTTAACTGAAACTATTAAGTAATAGTATAGAATATTCGTACAATAAAATTTAAAATTTTTGTTGTTTAACAATTATTCGATTGAACACCAAATGTAGGTAATTTCACAATATCTAATAAACATTAAAAAAATAAATTAACTTAATTCTTAAAATCATCATGTTAAAAAGATGGAACTACATTTTTACAACTTTAAAACGTCTTTAATACTAATTGGCGTTTCAGTGTATAGTGTATACGTATCATACTACGTAGGTATCTGCAGAGACGGTATAGATGTATTGTAATTCAGTCGACGCGATGATGGCTATTAATCACACATCATATTTTGTTCAGTACCTAAATTATTGGTTGTATACTGTATAGGTTAGGTTATGTATACACTTTGCTATATGTAGAGAATTTTATGACATCACTAAGTCACCAAGATGATTTATATCAATGCGACTTTATTTAACTGATTGTTATAGAAAATATAAGTACATTAATAATTGGTACCTAGGTTAAGTTGTGAGTAGAATCTAGGGTCGAAAACTATATATTAAAAAAGGTATAGAAAATAGTAATAAAATAATTTCATCATGAGTCTAATATCCGTTAATATTTTTTCATTCATTTCTAACACCGTAGTCAAGTTTTCAAATTTAATATTACCTATACATACATAATTGAATGTCGCACGGTCGTCGGTCATCAATTTCACACTTAATACTATACCTAATTGAAAATACAATAAAGTGAGCTACCGCTAGAAGTTGTTATTTTATATTAGAAATTAATGTCTAACGATTTTTGATATTTTAAGTATACCTACAACTGGTTCAAAATAATATAACTATATAGGTACTACAGTGTGTTCAATGGTAAAGGTAACATGAAATATTTCAAATAACACATGACCCTGAATGTCCTTCTGATTATTTTTCTGAAGATAAAGGACTTGATATTACACTTATTTTTTTCTATGCACTCGCATCTATAAATTTTTTTTTTAGAATTGTACTCTCCCTTTTTAGTTTTTGATTTTGAATAAAATTATTTTTTTAAATAGGTAACTAAACTGTACTCAAAACTCCTCTAAATACGGCACTAATTCATGATTAATATGAAATATGATTTTACCCCAACAATTTTATCTCATGGTATTAAATAGGTTCAGATTAACAATAATTATAAAAGAAAAAAATTAACAACATCTCTTTAGATTATGTAGTTTCTTTTTATAATTGAATTAAAATAGTTTACATTCCTATTAAACGAATTTAAATACCTAATATTGTAGGTACTTACCTCAAAGCATTCATATAGTGAACTAGAACTTAGGTTGAAGGTTGTACTTACTAAATGAGCCTTTAGCCTTTAAGCATCCTTTTTGTCCTTATAGAAGAGCCACTCTATATAGCAATTGAAAGTTTAAAAATGTAACACCTTTGACTACTTATCTATATAGGTGTATATTTATTTCTAGCTATAGTGACTATATAGTATAAAGGATACCTAACTACTATATAGTATATATATGTAGGGTTATATGGCTAAATAAACATTTTAGATTATATATGCTAATCGATTTTTGTAGAATAATATAAAATATAAATGTATTATAAAGTTTTTTGTTTTTTCTTGAGCGTTTAACAATATATCATCTGCGATGAATAATAATTGCTATATAGGCACTTATATACCTTTTCATACATATTATTATACTTGGTGCTTAAAATTTTAGGAGTGTTATTTTTAAAAATGTCCATGTGATTGATACATTCGACGCATTATTAAAGGCGTGACACTGCGTACATTATTTACACCATCTGCATTATTGTTTTTTTTTTACAGAATGTCGTCATGACGACGGCGGTGACTTTATCATCGGTTACCCCTTCAGACCGCGGCGGACTACACACGTCCGTGTACTTTTGGTTGACGCTGTTGGCCGTGTGCCAATGTCTGTCCGGGACACCGACCACGGCGTCGACAAATCGCCATTGGAGTTTGGCCGAACTAACGGTGACGTCTAGCGAACTGCCCAAGCAGATACCGGCGCCGCCTTACCCTGTACAACAGAGGATTCAGTCGACTCCGCACTACGACCAACAGCTGAAATTGCCGTCAGGAAACGGCGTGGGTTCACGACAACACTACTACCCGTGGACCCGGCCGACGGTGTCAATTATTATTTAAGAAGACAACCGTAGTAATCATTACCCTCAGTCCCCGTCGTTATTAATGGCTCTTCCGACAATTTCGTCGCTTTATACACATTTACCTATTTTATGACCACCGTTTCGAGAGCGGGAACCGGAACCGAACCGAAACGGGCCGGTTCCTTTTTACAGATATTAATCATCCGTATAAGTTACCCATACGAGTCATATACGTAAACTACGTAAACATATTTAACCAGAATCCACAAGTCAGCACAGTCATTACTCATTGAACCCTAAACCAGTCCAATTCATTCAAGTAAAAATAATCCGAACTTTAAGTATGTCAAGCACGAGAAGCACGAACATCCTATCCGAAAAATCGGAGTCGATATGCAAATCAAATTATATAAAAGGTTCTAGTTCCTGAATCACCAACTTTAGTGAAGTCGGTTTAACGATATTAAACCAATAATAATTATATTGTTATTCCTTATTTGGCATTTTTAACAGTTATAAAAACTATATAGGTAGGTATAAATTACATAAATGAGATATGTAGCGGTGACCAAAGTTACCAGCTGGCTAACCACAAGTACTTGTATTATGTTACCTTCACGTTGTCTTTTTTTTTTTTTTTAAGTACCTAGGTATCTAGATTTACGATGTATTTTACCGATCGGTAGCTACACTTATATTTTTATATTATTATGTTATTTATTTATTTTTATATTTAAAAAGTAATCAGATAATTTTAGATGTGAAATTATTACACAAAATTCACAGCATGTAATTTATATATCAAAAAATATATTTAATTACACAATATCTATTTATTTATAGCTTAAATCTACTTGTTGTATTTTGCATATTTATTGTGAATAGAATTGTATTATTATAATTGTTTGATATTATGTTACTTAAGACAAGTAATTGTTGATATAATATTTAATAATAACTTATAGATTTAAGGCCATGCTATGCTTTATTCAGAAGAAACCTAACAACTAAGAAAGGAATCTTAAGAAAATATTTTTATAAGGCTAAAGATTAAAATACAATTTTAAAAATTGGATACCGTAAAATCTATGAAATGCGCTAGCTCAAATTTTTTTTTTTTAGTATTGTAAACAATATTGAATCAGTTATTCATACTGAATATTAAAAAGGTATTTCAAATCTTTATAATGAATAATAGAACCGGGGAACTTATTTTGTTGTATAGAAGCTGTACCACTAAGCGACAATGGGATTATATAATGATTAATGAATGTGTTGAAAATCATTGTATATGATAAACAATGATTCTAAGTGTTGATAAAAAAAAATTAAAATTTTTGGATCTATTTTATAATTAGTAGAATATTTTTAATTTTTATTCTTACAATTATTTCTTGAATTACAGCTATTTTCAAGAAAATATTAAAAATAGTTTGAGGAATAACCGTTATTTTATGTGGGAAAATTCATTGTCGTTAAAATTTAAAGTTCAATTGCTCATAAAAAAAGGTTTAAACTAATTTTTAATAAAATTCCAGTAATACAAACTAATAAAGAATCTTGTTTTGAATTTTCAAACTATTGATATGAAAATTGCAAATTTTTTGTAATCTTGACAAATTTGTGATTGGGGTAGTTCTCTTTTAAAATACTACTACAATTAATAAGCTTGTGTTTATTCTCTTTTTTTTTTTTTTTTTTTTTGATTTAAGCTAAATATATTATTTTTAATAGACATTTATATGGGTAGAATAAAAAAAAAAAATTGTGAATTCAAAATATTTTAGAAATTAAATTAAATTTTTTGAATCACAACAATGAACAAGATAAAAAAATCAGTATTTTTAAAAACTGATTTTGTGTAAAGATTCTAGCATTTTTGCTACAGAACATACTCACACACAACTTTTATAGTTTATAAAATAAACATATAATAAAAATAGAAAATTGACAAGAATAATTAAATAAAATATTTATATTAATAAATTTCATGAAAAAAATATAAATTTATCTCTAGACCAGGGGTCCCCAAACTACGGCCCGCGGGCCGGATACAGCCCGCTAACAAGTTTTAACTGGCCCGTAGCACCAATAGGACGGTAAATAAAATATAGATATCAAAAGGTACTTATGTGTAATTTAAAAAGTTATATGTGATAATAAACTTTTGGCCCGCTAAGAGCATTTGATATTTTTTGTGGCCCTTGAATAAAAAAGTTTGGAGACCCCTGCTTTAGACCATAAACCAAAAGAATTAAAAATTACATACATATTATATTAAATTATAATTTCTGTAATAATAAAAAATTAATTTTTTTGGTAAACTATTGATTAATAGTATAATTTTATGAGATGACTGAAATTAAATATTGTATAGACAGTATTTATCTAATTAGTAGGAACATTTGCATTCAATTTGATCTATAACACATTTTGTATGTTATCTATGATTAGTTTCAACATAGCTAACGATTTTAGCATTCCATACAAAAATTATAAAATAGCAATTATGTGATCAGTCCAATTCATATGATATACATAAGTTATAAATATTACTTGGTCCATTACACATTTAATACAGGTGTTACACATAATTGTGTTAATGACCCATTAATATCATTATACCAACAATGTCCTTTTCAATAATATTTTCTGAAAAATAAAGGTTTATAATATTAAAGGATTTGAACACAATCTTTATTATTGAATTTTCTTACATAGTTATTTTAATATCCATTTTAAGTTAATCATATATTTTTTAATGATTTTCTTTAATTTCTTGGTTAATTTTTTCAGTGATGCCTTCTATGCCTAATGAGGTTTGCACAATTAAAATTTTATTTCTTGATCTTGAACCCTAGTGCATATTTTTAAAATAATTATTAATAATATTAAAATAACTATTTCTAAATAAATATGAAGTTTTTAAAGTTAAAAAAATTTTTATTTGGTTTTATATGGAGGTGAAAATAGGAATTGTTTATAAATAATACACAAATAATTATTGTTATTAAATATTTCATAGTTATAATTTTTAAAAATAGTACTTTTCTATATTTTCTAATCCTATGCCTGTATATTAGTTAAAATTAATTTGCTCATTTTTTTATGCCAAAAAGAAAAAATTTAATTTGTTTAAATGTAGGAATATAGTATCAGAAATTCTCTTTGGAAAATTTTTTAAAAAAGGACATTTACTCCAATATTTTTTAATAATTTTATATTAATATAAAATTATTGTATATTTATTATTATGATATTAGTTTTTATTTTTATTAAATAGACATATAAATCAACATTAAACCATAGATCTATACTTATATTTATGGAAATATTTGGGAATATATTCTATTTTAAATTAAACATTAAGAGGACATTATTATACCCACATGTGTTATCTTTGTCTTACATACATACTATGTAGAAAATTTTCATTCAATAGAATTAATTTTGTGATGTCAGCTATAATATTAGAGTAAATTCATCATCAAATTAGTCAAGAATATTGTATAGGAAATTTCATATGCTTTTATTTATATTATCATTTTAAAGTGAGTTATAAATATATAACTATGTAAAATATTACAACTTTAAAATGACAATATCAATAAAAGCATACGACATTTCCTATATAATATTTTTAACTTTAATTTTGATGATGAATTTACTCTAATGTTAAAGCTAACATCACAAAATTGATCTGTTGAACAATGTTTTCTATATAGTAGGTATGTATGTAAGATAGAGACAACCCATGTGGGTATAACATCCTCTTAAGACAAAAATTAAATAATATTATATTTAAATACATTTTTTTTAAATATGGAGGGAAAGGAAACGTACTATCCACCAAAAATGACTTGAAGGAAATGGTCAAATTAATTCATATAGTTATATTTACATACCTACTTGAATTACTGTTCAAAGAACAAAAAATATATAAACAAAAGAAATAAACTTACTCGATCTAAACTTAAATCACTTTTTCTTAAACCTAATACTTTTGATAGATATTTTATTAATTCTGCATTAGCTTCACCATCAGTTGGAGGTGCATTTATCTGAACACCAACACCATCAGAAGATATATCTTTATAAAAAAAAATAATAATATACATTTAAAAATATAATACACAATCTTTTGATTTTTAAAATATTTGGTTTATAATATCAGTTACTTAATTGAGATCTTTTAGTATTTATTTGTTTTGAGTAAAAAGTTATTAATATTCAATATTATGTAAATTCACTTCAAGAATTATTTTTGTTTATTATAATAATTGGTAAACATTTGCATATTTGTTAATATTATAGTAATTGTATTAATTACCTGTTATATTATTATTTTTAGCACCAGGTTTGGCATTTATTTTTATAGCAATGCCTCCCGATTTGTCGACTGTTATTGGTCCAGACTGAACTGTCTCTAATTTATCTTGAACCTGTTTTGTATTTTTCTTAGGCTTAGGCATATTTTTTATTATTTTTGAAGAAAATAAAGTAGCATTAAGAAGTTTCATTTATATGGTCCAAATAATTTTACAAAAACTGTAAATACTTAAAAATGTGAATTATTTACGTTGATTATGATACAACTATAAAATTAATTTTTAAAACAAATGCGATATAGATTCTTAGTCTAAAAACAACTAAATAATCATTTACCTACTTTAAATTATTATTTTGAAAAATCAAATTTTAGTGATAAGAATATATTATAGTTCAGTAAAATTGATAACAATATCCATTATAATATCACAAAATCCATCTTCTTTATAGATTTTGGAAGTTTATGTAATTTAAACATTTTTATTAAAGATTTATACAGGATAGGGCAGTGAAACGGGTGATTTTAAAATAAGTAAAAATAATCAATAATAATTGTTTTAATAATTGTATTCTTCTTCTTGTATTTTTTGTTTGAGATCGTCAATTGTCCTCGCTCCTAAAGATAAATGTTGTAGTAACAGGTTTTTTCAATCATACACCCATATTTCAGTTAACTCTTTAACTATATTATATTTTCTTTCAAAAATATTTTATGAATGTCTTAGATGGATTTGTTTATATAGATAGGAATAGCCAAGTCACTTTTAGAGATAGTGATTAGTGGTCCAATGACCAATAAAAGTACCATAAAAATACTTAAATTAATTTATTTTTATAATATTTTTTATATTCTGTAATGCTTACACAAATAAGAAAAAATAATGAAATTTTACTTATTAAAAAAAATAAACAAAATCATGTTCCCAAACAATATGAAACACAAATTACAGAAACACATTAATTGTATTATAATATCTTAATACTTTGGTACATCAAATGAATACATATGTCTATATTTTAATAATAGTTGTCTTTTCATTTGCAAAGATTGACGGAGATCATCCATAGCTTTTAACTGCTGCTCACTGTTGTATTGGATTCCTGGTAATTTACGAATCTATATAAATAAACAAATTATTGTACACAAATAAGGTTTTAGACATTTGTTGTATCAAAAAATACTAATTTTTAGATATTAAAATAAAGTAAAATTTATGGTATTCTTATGATTATGAATCTTAAATAGATCTTTCGTGTACCAATTAGTTAGATATATTAAATAAAGCTGTATTTAGTTTCTCATTAAGTTTAGAACAATTCTATAAGTCTTTATAAACTTTCATATTCTAACCTATTTGTCTTAGTATTTTATTAATTTGTAAATAACAAGTAGTAATAATTAAATAAACAAATCTTGAGAATCTTAGTTAAGTTCTGTACTATAAATTTCAATTATTTCTGTTAAACTTTACATTCTAATGTAGTAAATTCATATTAGAATAATTTATATATCTTATAGTTAGAGAAAATTTAAAATCAAAAAGTAATTAATATTCTTACATCACTTCGTGCTTGATCAATTTTTTTTTGTAAATCTTGTATTTTTTGTGATATTTCTTGGGCTGACTTTTGAGGTTCATGATTTTCTCTTTCACCGCTATAAACAGAATAGATACATACTTAATAACTTTGAAAATATATTTGATAAGTTCTTTTACCTTTTTATAATATCGTGAATTAATGGTAAAAAATCAGTATCCACATCGTTGACGGTAATAGTATTTTCCATATTTTGATGTTTTTAAATTTATAATAATTAAACAATGAACATACCTACTAAACGCTAATAACTAATAAGTAAATAATAAATATATAATAATGATATTTATTGATAAATATAAATAAAAACAATAAAAATGAAATTATAAGGTTTGTCGGTTTTGTAAAGTATTTTTATTTGTTCAAATATCTATTTCAAAATAATAAATATTATTTATTTTCTTTTGATATATTGATAATATAATGAATGATGATAACACTATTTTGTGATTATACCACGCAAATAGCAATGCGGCATTGCGGCATGAACGAAGTTAGGTTAGCTCATCACTGATATAAGTATTAAGTATCTTTAACGTTTAGAGTGACAGAGTTTCAGAGTATTTTAAATGTTCTTATTCTTCGATACATTATAATTTGTAATTGTAACGAACAGAGTAACAGACAAAATTTGTAATTTGTCGTAATTTGTGAGTTGTATTTTTTTGGATAAATAAACGTAGCTTCAGTGGATGTACAGTGTTCGATAATATTCGATAAACGAATAATTTTTATTTTGAATTGCTATAGAAAAATAATCAATTGTTGAGTGAACAGTATGTCTGCATTTGAGTATTATGCTAAGAATAGTATTACTGAGAAAAAAGTGAACCTTAAAAGTATAAGCAAAAAGAAACTAAAAAAAATGAAATTTAAAATGTCTAAAAAAGAAAAAGTTGTGGAGAAGCCAAAAAAACCCAGCCGTGTTTTGAATAGTTTTTATAGTCTTAATTTAAAAGATTCTTCCAAAACGGGTCAAAAATTGATGGAATGGCTAATACATCCAATCAGTTTAGACGATTTTATGAAGTAAGTTGATATGTAATATTATGGATACTATAATATACCCATTATACCCATTTAACTTGTGTTAATATTTTTGATACCTATGTAATGTACAATTTAGAAAATAACTATTTTTTGGTTTTTATTAACAGTTAGATATCAAATAATAGTATTAATTGACCCAGTCAATGAATTCAGATTTATTGTTTTTCAGGAATCATTGGGAGAAAACCATCCTGCATGTGCCAAGAAACAGTTCTAATTACTTTTCGCAATTGTTTTCTCTTACTGAACTTGATACCATTCTTCGTGAAAATAATCTTCAATATGGGACAAATGTAGATATTACATCTTATACAGACAATGTACGTGAAACACATAACCCAGTTGGCCGAGCTCATCCTCATGTTGTTTGGGATTATTTCAATAATGGATGTAGTGTCCGCTTATTGAACCCTCAGCTATTCGCTCCAGAAATTTATAAATTCATGGCTAATCTTCAAGAATATTTTGGCTCATTAGTCGGTTGTAATGTTTACCTTACTCCACCATTTTCTCAAGGGTTTGCTCCTCACTATGATGATATTGAAGCATTTGTTGTGCAAGTAGATGGAGAAAAACATTGGAGGGTTTATAAACCAAGGTAAATGTTATTAGACATTCATAGTTGATAATAATATATCTCATAAAATTTTATTTTTAGAAGTAAGTTTGAAACCCTCCCAAGGACTTCAAGCCGAAACTTTCATCAAGATGAAATAGGTGAACCAATTCTTGATGTAATATTGAGACCTGGAGATTTTTTGTATATGCCTAGAGGATACATACATCAAGCCGATACTTTATTTACCGAAACACATTCTTTACATTTGACATTTTCATCATATCAACAAAATTCTATGTACGATTTTCTTCAAGTGGTAAGAAATTGTAATTATTTTCTATTTCTTTTTCTTACAAATTGTATTATTTTTTTTAATTTGTGAAAAATACATTTTTTAGAATCATTTGAGTTTATCTTTTGAAATTGGCATCGATTTGAGTTTTTTATTTTTTATTTTATTTTTAGATTTAAATTTATCAGCTTATACAGTATACACATTAAATCAAATGAAATAATTTATTTTTATTTTACCAATTATCTTACATTTATATATATTATTTTTTATGACCCTATTTGACATATTTTTTAAACAGTTATTTAGAATTTGTTAAAACTTAAAACTAATTATTATTTTGTATCTTTTCAAGTTTATAATTTGTAATCAAATAAATAGTGTTTTACTAAATCTTTAGAAAAATAAATAAATTATCATTTTCAGGTGGTTAATAATTCTTTAAATAATGCTGTGAAGAATGATGTATCCTATAGATCTGGATTACCTATTGGATACCAACATTTGGGAGGTTTATGTGAATCAGAAAAACCACTTCCTCGTACTGTTCAAAGGCAAAAATTTGAAAACCAAATCAACCAACTTATAATAAATTTAAAAAATCACATTGATATTGATCATGCTATTGACACATTTTCATTGAAAAATTATTATACAAATTCATTGCCACCATCATTATGTAATGGTAAGTTACTAAGTTATTTATTATTAAAAGTTGATAAGGCTTATTCGTTATTAATATTATGAATGGTATTAAGAAAGAGACCATATATCTAGTAAAATGAAATGAAAGTATAAGTAAATCTATCATGTATAAATATTTGGCTTATATAAATTGAAAATATGAAATAAATATTAATATCAATAATATCTGTTGTTTGTTAGTTATTAGAAAATTACTAGTTAGTTAAATATAATCAAACAAATTAAATCTTATTTGTATATACAGATACATAAACATACAATCATGACTCAATGAATAATTAAATCTTTCAAAGTGTAGACTTATTGTTATATGCTATAAATAAAGACCGGATTTATATGCATTTTAAATTTTAAAATATGCATGCAAACATGCACTAAAAAAAGTCAAAATATGCAAGGAAAAAATGCAAAACATGCAAAATAAAATTTCAATTTTTATTAAATTTTATAATTTATTAAATTTTTCATAAACAAAAAGTGACATGTATAATAATATAGTACAAAAATGTAATTTTTTGTTAAATTGTAATTCAAAAATATTTTATTAAAATTAAATAGATACATTGGTGATATTAATAGAAAAAAGTACGAACAATTTAAGGTAGCAAGTTAATTAGAAAAACAATAAGTTATCAAAGTATGTTCCATGTTTATTTCTGTGAAATTATGACGGCGATCTGTAAGAATGTACTTGTAGGATGAAAAACTGCGTTCGGTCAACAAGATTAGATAAAATAGGTAAAGCCATGTCTCCACTATAAAACCCGTATAACTAACCTATGGAACTATTTTTAGCGTTCGAATATTCTTTGAGACATAAAATATTTGATATTATATAAATGTACCTATGAAGTGTGTTTTTTTGATTGTTAGTTGTATATTTGTACGGTTTTTGTTAAAATATGCGGTATACAATTTTGATATTAATCAATCAAGTAATGATTTGTGGACACTCATTGAGTGCATGTATATGATGTTGAAAGTAGTAACATGCATTTTATGCGAAATCCGGTCTTTAGCTATAAGTCATTTAAATAAATTGAAATATAGAAAAAAATATATTTATATTTATAGTTGAAATGCTACGGACAGTTGCTAATGGTACAAAGATGTTACCAAATGGAAAAACCACAGAACAAGAAATAAACCTTGAAATTACTGAAGTTAAACTTATTCGTAAAAATTGCTTTAGGTAAGACACACGCCCTAGAAATGTACCAATTGGTTATATTAAGAATGAGTTAATTTTCATATTAATATTGATTCAAAAACATGAATGTATAACATTTAATACATTATTAATATTGATTGAAAACATTTATGTATAGTATTGCGATATAAATTATAATAATCCTTGAACATTATATTTGATATTTAGTTTTAAAAAATATCAAAAAATAAAGCTATGTTAAAATCTTTATTATATTTAATATTTATTGAAAAATATATTTTTTTAAATACCCATATGGTTTATTTTGTTGATATGTAATATGTATTGTAATATTAATAAAAACAATAAAATGTTACTATTATAGGCTGGTTGAAGAAAGCACGTTGGATGAAGAAACTGATCAAATGATAAGTGAATTGAGATTGTATTATAATTTAGATAATTCTAAACAATTGCATAGTAATGAATGTCAATTTGTTGTCATACCAGACGAAATGGGATTGTATGTGAAGAAACTATTTAATATTTATCCATTATTTATTAAAGTATCTGATTTATGCAATGACAATGAACAGGTAAATATTAATCAAGTAAAAAATAAAAAATAATGTACATAAGTACAGGTTATTTTTTTAGTTATTATTGTATTTATATTATTTGAATTAATGTAACTAATAATTTATTAATATTTACACTATTTTTTAATTTTTTTACTTTTTTTGGAAATTAAAAAATTTGATTTAAAAACATTATATTATCCAAGGTTAAGTATGATGTAAAAAAAAGTAACTTGATACATTTATGGTTGATAAAAGGTGAAATAAACTTAAATAAACTTAAAATATTTAAAATATTATTATGGGGCTTAAAAATAATTTGGTATCAAAAGAAATTCATTTTTATAGTAAAAGTTCTTAAAAATTAATACTGATAATTATTTATTATTATTAATTTAAAGTGATGTACAAATGTGTGAATGTTACAGTAAAAGTGCAGATATCATTAAAACTTAGGTACTAACTTAGATCATATACTATGGATGAAGTCACAGCATGTTAATCAAAACAAAAAAATGTTGTCAATATCAGTGATGAGTCACCGAATTAGGTGTTCAATATGCACATGCGTGACACAACTTCTCGCATATTATCTATAGATAATTATACGAGGAATTGCAACACATGCGCACATCGTTCATTTAATTCGTAGATTTGTTGCTAATATCGAACAAAATAATGTACTGTGTCTACATTCATAGTATATAATCTAAGGGTATTAATTGATAATACATAATATGTACAATATAGTTTGGTCAAATTCCGTATGAGTATTTTGGTTTGGACTTTTACAGATAAGAAATGGTATAAATCTTAGTATAAAGATTTATTAATTTACCAAAGAGATTTCTATTAAATTACATACAACATTGTTAAACGTATCTTACTATTTCATATTGAAATAAAATACTATATTTAATTTGACTTTTATGTCATATTTAGTGTATGATCAATAGTATTTATTAATATAATATAATATTTTATTAATTTAGAGAACAATTTATTAATTTCACTTTCGTTTTGATTTTGACATTTTATTTTCTTGACATAAATATTTTATGTTTTAACTTTTACTTTCCATATTTTAATATAGACTAAATTAAATTGTATAACTCAGATTTTTTTTATATTACAAACTTTTATCATTGTCATTTTCCATGCATTTTTTTTTTAAAGGTAAATTTTTATTTGTTTGTAAAAACTCAATTATAAACAATAATCATTTGTAATTCGTACTTTATCAAAAACTAATTCTCAGTACTGACTAATACCTACTTATCTATTAAGTAGTTAGTGTTTGTAATTATGTTAAAATTTTAGTTTTTTTTTATTGTAAATACAAACAAACCCAGTTTTATTTAATTATTATTCATTTTAAAGATATATAATAATACTTATTATCATAAATGTGTTCCAGGTTATGCAGCTTGTGAATGATTTATGGGAACGAGGATTGTTAATTACTTCAAAAGATATTACAACAATGTCTAATTAATTATTGAAAGAAACAATTAAAACATACATATTACAATTTATGTTTGAAATAACACTTAAAACTTATAATAAACAATGCATTTGAAAGAAGAAATATATTATTTTATACATTTTGCAAATGCTTGTTCTTGGCAATCACATATTCAGTGTAGCTGAGAAATCCATCATAGTTTGTATCATCATCATACAGTATTTGATCAACTAAATCTAAAAAAAAGTTTTTTATCATATTTTATTTGTAACTAAATAAATAATTTACCTGTATAATTTTCTAAATTTGATTTCTTTGTTTCTGTATCACCATAGTTTTCCATGTTATGAGCAAATGCAGACATTAATTCTAATCCATCAAGCATTGTGTTTTTATCATAGTCATGAGCGCTATAAAATTAGTAAATTAATTAGTTATTTACAAAATGTTATTTATTATTCGTGTATGTTACCCACATGAAATATCTAAATTCTAATTCTTCATCTGTTAAATTACTGTCATCTATGTCTGGAAGTCCAAGATCCTCTTCAATGTGTCTGTTTTATTTTTAAAACCATATATATATACATATATAAATATAAATATAATGCTATGTATGACCACATAAAGAATAAGGCAAAAAGGTTCCTTAAGAATAATGAACTTTTTAATTTGTAGCCTTGTAGGTATATTATTTTTATTGTAGCATTTTATTTTATTTTATTTACTATACCTACCTACTGATAGTTACATTTCTATAATAATATACGAATGATCAGTATCTGATTTATTATTTTGTAGATTACTAATCAATTATATTTTAACTATTAAACATAATATTAATATAATATTATAAATATTAAATTTTGGTTAAACTATCCATAGGTTCAACTAGACCAATATTCATAAGTGTGTACAAATTATTTTAAACAATAATATATGTATAGAAATTATAAATGAACATGTTATTATACTGTTATATTGTTGCATGTTTAAAAAATAATATATAAATAATTGCACATTTGATAATTTATATACATATAAGTTATATAATATATAATCTAATAAATTGTTCGGAAATAGTAATGTATAGAGCAACAATTTTTTTAAACTAAAAAAATTATCAAATGTGCATTTATTTATCAAAAAATAAAAAAAATATGTGGTTAAATATACCCTATGAAATGTACACGCTCTTATTACACTAAGAAATAACAATTTTCTTTAAATATTTTACTTAATTCAATTTTCTATATAGTTACAGCCAGTTATAGGTATATGTATAAAAAAATAAAACAGATCTAATCTACCCATAAAGTCATAAAAAAATTAGTTTTTATCGTCTTTATGACAAATTCACAGTATAAATTTAATATAATTTTTGACTTTAATTCATGAAAAATATTTACCGAAGTACTTAATTTGCGATAAACTATTATAGTATTAAAGTATGTACTAAAAATTTAAATATGCTCTTACAATCAAAAATGTTAAATATGCACGACTAATCCATTGAAACTGGGTATTTGATCACAGACATTGTGCACATGGATACTAAGCATAAGCGTAACTGGGGGGGGGGGGCAGTGCCGTGTCTAAAGGGGGGCAAAGGGGGCAATTGCCCCCGGCGTCATAATTTTTATGTGTTAAGAACGGCGTCAAATATTTTTAGTACCAATATCTTATTATTTGGAAAATTTATTTTGCCCCCGGCGTCTTTAACTCTTAATCCGGCGTTGGGGGGGGGGGGGGCTTAAAGAAGCTAAGCCCGTCAACTTTGATTTTAGCTCTCTCCCCCGTCATAATTTCTAGTTCTACCAACGGTAGTTAATTTTTAAATTTTAATTTAATTTACAGTTTCCAAATTTAAATCAAATGCTACATTTAGCACTTTCTATTCCATTTGGTTCCGCATCTTGTATCTTGTGAAAGAACATTTTCAGTAATAGATACGTCACATAAATATTTACATTAATTCAACGGTCAACTATGTTACAAAATCGTTTTTCTAAGTTGTATATCATATTAAAAGAGATTACTCAAGTGTTCTAGATAAAAAAGACATTTTAAATACCTACATTTTTAAACTGACCGAGAGGAGGCTTAAATTGTAATATCTAGTGTATTCATTTTAATGTTACTTTTAAAAATCATTTAGATTTCTTTTATATTTTAAGAAAATTTAACTTGAATTCGTACCTTAAATAATGCTTAACAATATTTTAATAATTTAATTAATTACCACAGTACCACTTTTTTATTTTTTGTGTTATATGCCTATACAACAAAATATAGCACACAAGCAATAATAATTTAACAATATTATAATTTTAACGATTTATTTAACATGAATGGAAAGGACAGAACCCCTCACTTTTTTACTTCTTCTGAAAATGATAGAGTTGGAGTCTCTTAACTTTAAGGTTTAGTTACGCCTATGATACTATAAGCATACTAATCATATATTTATATAATAAAGTTAACTAGATAAAATATGTAAATGCATGAAAGTCTTTGCTCTATAGAATGTGGAATTCGTTCTATATCAGCGGAATCAATGGACCCCTAAAGTTGTGAAGTTATATAAATAAATAATAATATCAAAATATGTAATTTATTTTTTATTTATCAAAAAAATAATAGGCTATAGGTACCTACTCTATTCACTGCGTCATATAGATTATAGGTATATACCAGTAAATAAATATTAGTCTAAAAAAATAATACATTGTATTTATGGTTTGGTTTCTTGCTTCCTACTATATTAGATAGGTTTAACTCAGTTAAGTAGGTATATAAGTGTACCTACATACTTATAGGAAAATTAGTACAATTATTTATTATTAATGTGTTATGAGTGATGACGAATCCGAATTTTTATGTAAAAAATGTTTTAATTTATTTGTTGGTTATGCTCACAAAAATTCAAAAATATATAATATGCATAAAATAATTATAAATAGCTATTTTGAAAATTTTAATCAAAATTCATTATTGTAAGTTATTATAGTAAAATTCCCATCGAAAATTGAAGAATATTCATTCATTTATTTACAAAATCGGGTTTTAACTTATTATTTTAAAATAATGATTAATGATTATGAAAGATAAAATAAAAATATAAACAAAATTGAAAAAAAGCGGGTAAGTGAGTATCGCTCTGCTGTACATTAGGTGGTGGGATGGACCTCGGACTAGGGAAGGTTAAATTTGAATGCAATGATAGGTATCATTGTATACGAAAAACGATTCTGAACGGAGATGATTTGTCAGTCTAGGATATATTATGAAAAAATCGAAAAAAATTTATTAGTTAAACGTTATTTTACACGTGTGTTTTTGATTTCAAATTAAAATTTAAACTTTAAACACACGTAACATTTTTTAAATTGAACAATCCTCAAACTTTTTTATAATTATTCTAAGCTTAACTTATGGACAGCATAGTATTAAATTTTCAATTCTTAGCTTTTGATAGAAAAATATTTATAAATTTTTAACTACCAAATAGTGAAAAATATTCATGATTTTGACGAATTTTTGTCAATATTTGAACTTCAAATGCGAATAAAAAAAAATTGTGCCTATGTATTTTTATAATTTTTGAATGAGAGTTAGAACAAGTTATGTGGACCCTTCTATTAAATTTTCAAGTAATTTGTCCCAGCTAAATTTTTTTTATCAACATTTATAAAAAAAAAATAAAAAAAAATTGAAAATTTCAATTGTCTATAAATAGCTCAAAAAAAGTCAAAATATTTTGAAAATCAAATCACGTAAAGAAAATGGCAATGTAAATAACTGGTAAAATTTTCAAGTATTTACGACTTATACTGTTAGAATAACAACAAATATCAAAAATCGTTTGAGGCTAAACCGTTATTTAACGCGGTTTTGTAAAAATTTAAATTTCAAACACTCATAAAAATTTTTTGTTTTAGTCCGGTAGAGTTTTTTTTGCAGATAGTTGAAGAAAATTTTATGAAGAACCTTGTACCAAATTTTCAAATCTTAGTTATAAAAGAAAAAATTTTTACGATTTTTTAACCACAAAATTACTTGCCAATTTTCGCAATTTTGACATATTTCGTATAAATTCGAACTTTAAGCACTTATATAAAAAAATTGTGACTAACGATTTCAGATTTTTTTTTATCACTTTAAGAACAACTTATAAGAAACCTTGTATTAAATTTTCAAGATTTTCTGGCCGGCCAAAAAATTT
Source organism: Schizaphis graminum (assembly GCA_020882235.1). Lineage (NCBI taxonomy): Eukaryota > Metazoa > Arthropoda > Insecta > Hemiptera > Aphididae > Schizaphis > Schizaphis graminum. Next base: position 42,593,676 of record CM037034.1, read on the forward strand.
TTATCGTTATTTTAAAAAAAAATACTTAAAAAAATTGAAAATTTCAACTGTCTATAAATAGCTCAAAAAAAGTCGAAATTCTTTGAAAATTTAACTGTGTATGGCGAACGCTAATATAAACATTTTGTGAAAATTTCAAGTATTTACATCGATTAGTTTTTGAATTACAACCATATAAAAAAATCGATTTGGTCGAAAACTGTTTTTGTGTAAAAATTCCCGTTTTTCTGTCATTTTTTTTATGTTTTTCTCGATTTTTTTGAAAACTGTTGGAAAATGTTTACTTTTCACCTCTATAATGCACCAAGGATATCCACTTTGCCATCGGAAACCACCCCCAAAGTTTGAAATCGAAGCATTATTTCGACTAGTTATGCTGTACACAGACACAAAAAAAAAAAACAAAAAAAAAAAAAAAAAAAAAAACACACATCATTGTAAAATCAATACATTCATCACTCCGTTCAGAATCTAAAAATAGTTGGTAGGTACTAATATCATAAAATACTTATTAGGTAAAAGAAAATAATGAAAATAAATGTAACCACGTTTCAAAAATAAAGAAAAAGTTTCTGAGGGTTTTAGTTATAATGTATAAAACATTTACATAATATGTATGAAACTTTGTGTAATACCCATCTAATTTGTAACGTGCAATTTGAACGACAGGGGTCCTTATAGAACCTACCTAGCCATATATTATATAAGTGTTACGAAGGGCGATTATGGGACAAGTAAGGTGGATCGTCGTGACAGAGGGGTTGACTGAGGAGGACACGAGTGTGCCCATGAAACTCTCAGGTCTCGTGTGTTGCACTGTTGCACAACCATTACAACGAAAACGAATAGTTGCAGTTGCAATTATATTATGGCGTGGGCCGTGGGCACCTATATATAATATATATATTATATACATACAATTATTACAATGTAAATATATATATATATACATCATCATGCCGTGTGGCTGTATGATATATTATTTTTTACTCGTCGTCACTGACCTCTTGTCGTGCAGTATCGGTTTGTCTTGGGTGAACTTCGTGTCGCCCATGGGCTTGGGGTGTTTGTGCTCGTGGTGGTTGCTCTCGATTCTCGGTTCGCCAGACACGGCGGCCCTCGGATGGTGCGGACCCCGCTGGAACCCGACGGCGATGCCCAGCAGCAACAGTTCGGCCAGCACCGTTCCTCTCATGTTGTATAATATATATATATATATATATATATATATATATATAGTGCGAGTTTATCCCTTCGCCTCCGCCGACTCGCGGTCCTCGTCGTATATTCCTGTGTGCATACGACGGGATATTTTTTTTTTATTTCCATTTTATTTCATTTCATTATCCGCTTAACGGAATAATGTTTTCGCGCGCGACAGATGCGTCGTAGCTCGGTCTCGCCTGCAACCGCGCCCCGCACGTACGCGAGCCAGCGATCTGCAAATTCGATTTACTCGGCTCGCGCACCACGGTTATTTCACGGCCGACGTGAACCCAGCGTGGTCCGATCACCACTCGTCTCCAGTGGCGGCGATGACGACAACGTTAAATCCAATAATCGGCGGGAGCCCATCGTGTCCTGCCTGCACTTTGAGGAAAAAAAAAACCCTTTTACCTTCCCGCTATCGCTCTATCCCCATACTATACCTCAACCTCTTTATCACTCTTCCTAATATCGCTGGGCTTATATGACTATATATAATAAACGTATTGTATAACTATACTATAGTATATACAAGTGTAACAGAAATTTACTGACGACTGTAGTGTTTAACTAACTTTTATTCTAAAATAATCAATATTTAACTGCATTTTTTTGTTTAGTGTAATATAAGTAATATCAATAATATTTTACGGATTGAATAGGAATAAATAACTTTTCCTTTTAAATTATTGAACAGAACTGAATAAAGTCCTATTTACTATTATAGGTTTACATAGTGAGTAAATTGCATTTGTCAATTCTTGGTGTTACGTTACACCATGCGTATTATCAATTATCATATAGGTACCTATACTATACATGCGTGATGATTATATGTTTTATTCTTCTTTGTATATGTAAAAAGTGAACTTACAGGTTTATATACGACAAGAATAAACACAGGTTAGGCTAGAGTATATTATTGTATATTATCGTACGTATAACCATGTTCATAATTGTATAGGTATAATTGTTGATGATATTTCATGTAAGTGTTGCTAGATGATTGTTATTTAAAATAATTATTTTTGCTGCTCACAGTTATCACTATATCATTAGAATTTTTTATACAACGTATATAGTTTAGACAATGCTATTTATTATATTTTTTGATTTCGTAATTATATAATAGTGCTGGCTGTACCTACGCCTGTATACGTGGAGATAACAAGTTAATTTACTACAAACATATTATTGTAAATTGGTATAAATATATCATATTCGCCGTCAGTGAAATAAAAAACAATTTTTCAATTCATAAATAAATAATAATATACATTGATTTTTTAGATTTTAGGTAGATAGTAATGTTATAATACAATGTAATGTATACGAAATAAAATTGATTATTCATTTATAAAATAGATATTTTAAAGTTGTGTAGAACCATTTGAATTAAATGGAAAATTGTTTTATTAGTATCCACCTATAATATAATGACATATTTTATAAACAAATATGATACTCGTATTTTTAACTATCTACTTTTTTTTTTGGACTTTCTTTATTTTAATAATAAGTTTTTACTAAATATTGGCATTATTATCGGTTGATATATTATATAAACCATAATATATGGTTTAATTATTAATTTTTCGATTATATGAAAAATGTCACTTAAATAGTAGACAATATGAGTGTAAATATATTTTTTGGTCAACTAGTAGTTTCTGAGTTATTAATATGATAATATGTTTATAGTGTTTAATGTGGTTTATACTAATAAAGATAATATATTTTTAAACAAGGTTTTATAAAAATATAAAACATTTAATATGTTGTATTGGACCTATCTATTGTTTAATAAGTAGCTAGGTATGTTCATTTTAAGAGTTCTATAAATTATAGGATTTGAATAAATAAATTATTAAACGAAAAATGCTGGAGTGGGAGAAAAAGTATATGGATGAGTTTAGATTACATCATTGATTGTAAAGTATAGCTAGTACATTATTGCGACATCCCGGACGTGTTGATTTTTCTTTTATACAATATTATATAATATACATATAGTCAATATAGGTACTCGTTTTTTATTGTGGCCTGCGTGCAGCATATAATAATAATATATTGGTTTACAATAACGGGTTTGCCATTTTATCTGAATTGATAAGCTTTTGGATTTGGCTATCTTATAAGTTATAATAATATATGTATTATGTATATATGTTATTTATCAAAACGTAGTGTAGTTGTATAGAATATCTGAATTTGTGCGTATGATATAAAACATTAAATGTTGACGCGATAAGCTTTATAAATATATTTATAAAGAGTACCTATAATATTATGTTATGTCACCGAAGATGTGTAATCAAATACCTATACGATTTCGCGAGTGATCCGCATTAAGGACCATAAGTGAGATTATAATCACAATCCAATAATATCTGTATACACACATATATATATATATATGTTTATTATGTTGTCCGCATTAAATATAGGGTTAACAATTTTGCAATATGTTCTACGAGGATGATCGGTCGCAGGGTAGGTAGGCACCTACACAAAAGGGTTGTCGAACAATAGTCGGTTTCAAATGTACACGCTACGGCACACATACCCTATATTATAATAGCACGACAGGTTTTAAAATAATGTATTATTATACATACAGCTGACAGATTTTAGACACGATGACGTGCAGCGTTATAAAGCGTTTTCATTTGAAATGAACGGAAACGTTTCCTTATATTGCATTTCGTCGCGACTAGAAAACTATTCAATGTCATTAGTTCATGTCCAAATACTGGACAATCACTATAATAGTCTTTTGTGTACTTATACAGCGATTAAACGAAATCCGCGAACTTAATAGTATAAGAACAGTATAAGAACACGCGAACGAAACGATAAATCTAGCTGTTATATATTTCGGTAATTGATTGATTTTTGTATATTTCCGGTTGATATCTATTAATATTTAATCATAATTATATTACAATATGTATCAATTGTATCATAATTTATAAGTGGCACCACCTAGGTGAATACCTACATATTATAGGTACGAGATTACCTATTTTTTTTTATCTCATAATTATTGTATCTATTTGAAATATTTATTAATATTCATATACGAGTTAAATTAAAATATATAGTCTGTATCATGTTTTATATTTTATTGATACTAACAACTAACATAATAATAATTATATTATTAACATTAATAAGTATTAACTTATGTTATGGTTTTATATATATAAATAGATATTGATAGGTATGAAATGAGCTTAAATGTAAGCTGTCTGTAGTCTGTTGTTTTCTATCAGGCTGCTCATTAGACATATCTATTTGTATAAAAATTATATGAAGTCTAAATCGCATAGAACATCGAATACTATATAGCCAGAGCGTATATTACAAAGTATCATACTGTATTACTGTGTTCTTACTTATTCCTCGTATAGGTATTACATTGCATAATTATATAATATTATATTATTACCTACTCACTAAAATGATAATATACTAAATACTTATTAAAAAAAATTGAAATTACGATTAATTTATTATAAACCAAAAACTATTGCCCTTTAATAAGAATTGTGACAAAATTATGATTTGTGGCCGTCTATTGTAGGTATATATTAATAATTGGCCAAAATCATATTTCAAAAATATTAAATAAAAATATATTACCGACAGGGACAAACATATGAAGAGACACTCTGTAATGGTACACACTTCACTTCCAAAAAACAGGCTTTACTGGGATGACGGAGATGAGACAAAAAAATGTTTCTTGTAATCCATTATTATTATTAATCATTATTTGAAAGAATTTAATGATTTTATATTGTTAAATATTGTTAAACAAATCAAATATTATCAATATATTTATACGTACCTATTCTTTGAAACTTTGCAGTAGGAGTCTGTGGATATATGAATGATGTGATTATAATATACTATCTTTTACACGAGATGTGATAACGTTCGGTATCAGTAAAACAATCCGCTCGATATGACAACTCGCGATACCTATTATAAGGGCATCAAGTGGTGTCGGATCAATAGAATGTGCGTACGCCGAAATAAAGGGTAGTTTCGCATGGTATACGTGTGTGCATTAAATGCCGATAGATAGCGGTAGGGTTTTTGTGTTCAGTGAAACATTTTAGTTGTCTGAAAAACATTAATACTTAATACTTTCCGCGGTCTCATCGGATATGTGGGTTAGTTTCTATTAATTTTAAGCACTATTAGTTTTGGTAGCTCTTATAAAATGTTGCAATAGCTGGTGCCTGGTAGAGAAAAAAAAGTTTTACCCGACACACTTGGTTTTTGAGAATTTTTGTTTTGGACTAGGCTTTTTGAGTGGGAATATATTTTTATTTAATCAATGAAAAACTAAAATGTAAAAAAATATTTTTTTATAATTTTAGATTGTTAAAATTTATTTAGGTAGGTGATAACACACTTTTTTCTAAACAATATATTATTTATATTTTCTTTTAATAATCTTTTTATTCTCAATATAATAATATTCTAAATAAAAAATACAATTAATATAAATAAACTATTTAGTTAAATAAGTTGCCTATAAAAATAAATTAAAAATAATTTATATTAGCAGTTTTTCTTCAAATGTTTAAAGATATAGTACTATAATAGTAGTGTACTACTTTGGACAACCTGTATAGTCTATTATTTTTCTAATTAGATAAATTTTGTATTTTAATGTGACAAAATAATTGTTTGAGTTACTTAGTTGATACAACTTTTACTTATAATTTATTAGGTGTTGGTGTTGTAATATTGTAAATCTATAAGACTGATAATATAACAGTGCAAAATAACCTATGTATGAACGGCACCTATAGTTCCTAATATTTAGAACAATTAAAATTCAATCATCACACTCATACCATTTATGATCAGTAGTATAATATATTTAATATATTTACTTTAATAATTTTTTGTTCTTAATTTTTAAATAATATTATACATAAATAAAATATTATGTAAGTACCTATCAAATATTATTTCTAATTGTATTTCCTTCAAATAATAAAAGTTAAAATCTGAATAAACGACAAACTATAACTTTTACACCTAATAAGGTATTTATTTTCAATAATTTTTAAATATGTAATTTAAGATATATCTACTATATGCACTTGCACTTAAAACTGTCTTTAGGCAATGTTTATTTTGTACCTACCACATTTTCTCATCAATGGTTCAATTCAATTTTGATATTTTCTCCCTCTATTCCTTTATTTAGTCGATCTAGAAATTTTTTTTTTACTTGTAAGTAATGCGTATATATATATTGAAGAGCTACCTTTTGCTATTGCATTCATCATTATCAATTTCCTTTTTAGTGTCTGTTCTTTTCAAATCCTTTTGCAATACCTTGTGTACATTTCTATAATATGTCTACATTCATTCAATACGTTCCAACTGTTACTATCTATTTTTTTTTATTTTCAATTGAAGTCGATCCTGTAACCTTTTTTTCTCGTCTATTCAATCTTAGTTACACTTTATATTTATTCTTTTCTTCCATAAAATACTCTATATAATATGTTTTTATTACCTACCCACGTCCCTCAAAAATACACACATTCTGTTATTTTTATACTTGATATATTTATTAGTTATTATACATATAATACCTAAACCGGCTGAACCTACGATATTCCATGGTTTTATTGTTTTTATAATTTTTTATATATCTGTTGAGCTGTGTACAATTTTAATAATAATCTGGTTACTTATAATTTCTATGTAGCTACTCGTAAAGCTAAATAAATTACGTTAGTAATTATACACTAACACCATTCATATAATATTATTAAATGTTATAATATATATAAGTATAATAAACCGTATTTATAGTATTTAAAAGTTATTAATATATACATGGTTTTAAATAAATTAAAAGAATTAAAACATATTATATTCGTGTTTAGACGAAAATCATTAAGTATAAAAGACAAGGATACCTAGTTGTGTTATGTTGTCAATGAAAAAGAATACAATAAAAATTAAATTTTTAAGAAAAATATTGTATTATAATGTAATATAGTTTTTAAAATTATTTTTATATGTATTGTATTTAGAAATTATTGAAATGCCATTAGGTTAAAAATTCAACATTTTTAGAGTGTTGTTAATGTATGAGATAGAGTGAAAAGGGACTTTTCTAAGCTGTCAAATTCCCTATTTCCCTTGTGTTCAATTTTCTCGGTACCCGTAGGGGTAATACCTAACCTAGCTTTATTCTTTCCAAGCCAGATTGAAAAAAACTTTTGAACACATTTGGTTTAGCCTGTCGTATAACTTCTCCATTCAATATTAAATGAAAACGAGATCTGATTTATGTATTTATAGGCGAATACATTTACTTTATTTCCTTTGTTAGGTAACTACCTACTCTATACTTTTTTATTCTTATTTCTTGTCTATAGAATTCTTCTATAGACACAGTTCTACGCATTGCATACTAATTTTCGTTTTTATTGTTAGCTTATTGAAATTATACTTTATACAACACTAACGAATGTACAATATACATTTATATCACAATATAATGAATTTAATTGACATTTATTTTTATTTTTTATTTATATTTAACTAAACTTATAACAATTAAAATATTTATGGGTGATTATAAGGTATTAAAAGGTAATTAGTCCAATTATTGACCATATAGTACATATTACGTCTATAAGAGGTGAATCATCGTTAGGTTACAAAGATTTATTGATGAGTGGTGAATGGTAAACTACAAAATATATTTCTTAAAATATTTATGTATAAAGTAGCTAACTTCATATTGTAAAATCCTATCCAAATTTATACTAATATCTAGAAAATTAGCTTTTAAAATATTTATATCATACACACTATACAATGCATATAGTTTAAAGGAGCTAACAGGTTTATTAAATAAAGTTACATAAAATATATAATATACTTACTTAAATCAAGAATCAAGATATATCAAATATTAAATAGTAAATACAATATATAATTAAACATAAATAACGTGTAATATAATATATACCTATTAATTATATAGCTGTCGTATAGGTATTATGTAAATATGATAATTATTGGCTTACATTGCAAGTGTAAAGTACTACGTACTTTTTATAGTTAATTTTTTACGAATATGAAGCAAAAGTAAGCTCTTCTTTGAAATTAGTTCAATTATAAAATAAACCATTTTGATTCTTAAACTTTTATCCTTTTCATAAATTGTTCAATGCATTTACAAAACTTTGGTACAACGTCGTCGCATCTTATTGAAAAGCAAACGTATATATATTTTTATAAAGAGTTGTAATTATCTCTGTATTGATCATATAGTTCTAGTCAGTGAGAGATTAATTATGAGCAGTAAAATTTAATTTTGAAAAGTTGTAAATGAGTATATTATAGTTAGTTATTTATTTTGTAAATAAATTTAAAAAAGCGGGTAAGTGAGTATCGCTCTGCTGTACATTAGGGGGTGGGATGGACCTCGGACTAGGGTAGGTTAAGTTTGAATGCAATGATAGGTATCATTGTATACGAAAAACGATTCTGAACGGAGATGATTTGTCAGTCTAGGATATGTTAATATATTATATTAAAATATTGTCATATATTCTATTTTGAAACAAATTCAAACATTTAAGTAAAAGTTTTAAGATCTTACGTTTGATAATGTTTTAAAAATAACAAAAATGTCAACTTAAGAAAGCGGGTAAGTGAGTATCGCTCTGCTGTACATTAGGGGGTGGGGTGGACCTCGGACTATGGTAGGTTAAATTTGAATGCAATGATAGGTATCATTGTATACGAAAAACGATTCTGAACGGAGATGATTTGTCAGTCCAGGATATATTATATTTAAATATTATCATATATTCTATTTTGAAACTAATTCAAACATTTAAGTAAAAGTTTCAAGATCTTACGTTTAGTAATTTATTAAAAATAACAAAAATCGAAAATTATTTATTAGTAAAACGTGATTTTACACGTCGTGTATTTTTGATTTCAAATTAAAATTAAAACTTTAAACACTCGTAAATTTTTTTAAATTGAACAATCCTCAAACTTTTTTATAATTATTCTAAGCTTAACTTATGGACAGCATAGTATTAAATTTTCAATTCTTAGCTTTTGATAGAAAAATATTTATAAATTTTTAACTACCAAATAGTGAAAAATATTCATGATTTTGACGAATTTTTGTCAATATTTGAACTTAAAATGCTAATAAAAAAAAATTGTGCCTATGTATTTTTATAATTTTTGAATGAGAGTTAGACCAAGTTATTTAGACCTTTCAATTAAATTTTCAAGTAATTTGTCCCAGCTAAATTTTTTTTATCAACATTTATAAAAAAAAAATAAAAAAAAATTGAAAATTTCAATTGTCTATAAATAGCTCAAAAAAAGTCAAAATGTTTTGAAAATAAAATCACGTAAAGAAAATGGCAATCTAAATAACTGGTAAAATTTTCAAGTATTTACGACTTATACTGTTTGAATAACAACAAATATCAAAAATCGTTTGAGGCTAAACCGTTATTTAACGCGGTATTGTAAAAATTTAAATTTCAAACACTCATAAAAAATTTTTGTCTGAATCAGGTAGAGTTTTTTTTACAGATATTTGAAGAAAAATGTATGGAGAACCTTGTACCAAATTTTCAAAACTTAGTTGTAAAAGAAAAAAATTTTAGGATTTTTCAACCACAAAATTACTTGCCAATTTTCGCAATTTTGACATATTTCGTATAAATTCGAACTTTAAGCACTTATAAAAAAAAATTGTGACTAACGATTTCGGATTTTTTTTTATCACTTTAAGAACAACTCATAAGAAACCTCGCATTAAATTTTTAAGATTTTCTGGCCGGCCAAAAAAATTTTATCGTTATTTTAAAAAAAAATACTAAAAAAAATTAAAAATTTCAATTGTGTATAAATAGCTCAAAAAAAGTCTAAATTCTTTGAAAATTTAACTGTGTATGGAGAACGCTAATATAAACATTTGGTGAAAATTTCAAGTGTTTACATCGATTAGTTTTTGAGTTATAGCAAAATAAAAAATTCGATTTTGTCGAAAACTGGTTTTGCGTAAAAATTCCCGTTTTTCTGTCATTTTTTTTTTGTTTTTCTCGATTTTTTTGAAAACTGTTGGAAAATGTTTACTTTTCACCTCTATAATGCACCAAGGATATTCACTTTGCCATCGGAAACCACCCCCAAAGTTTGAAATTGAAGCATTATTTCGACTAGTTATGCTGTACACAGACACCAGTGGCGGTTCTGGTATTAAATTTTGGAGGAGGCAACATTTTATAATACAGGCCAACTCGTGGGGGGCTCTGCCCCCCACACCCCCCTTACAAAGTTACAACAAATATGTAAAAGGATTAACTTTTCTTAATTACAAAATACGTTAACAATAATGATATTAAAAGGTAAAAAAAAAATATTTTTGAACTAACTAGTTTCATTTTATTTTGTCTAGAATATAGATAATAGATACAGAATATTTAATGTTAAGTAACAAATTATCATTTGATAAATATTAATTATTAACTGATAATAGAAATTAGGAATAATCACGAATTAAAATATAATATTTTTCTAATGTTAACTTCAACGGAAATGGATGTCGAGCACTCGAGCACGGTTATAGATATTAGCATGACGAAATAATTATTTCGTCATGGATTTTAGTATCTATAGCCGTGATGTCGAGTGACGAGCGTCGAGCGCTGCAGCGGAGATTAATAGAATCATTGCCTCCGTTCGAGTGCTGCGCATGCGCAGCTTCAATTATTTTATGTTTGTGTTATATATATTTATGTGTTTGTGTATAAGTATATACGACTGTATTGTCTATATATTCCAGGAGGCGGCGATATCAGTTGTCTCCGCTACAGCGCTAATAGTTACTATTTACTATTTAATCTATTCTGTGCTTTATTAATTATTATGAATCTTGTACGCGTATGCGTGATTGGTTTGCTAAACAGTTGCCTATTCGCGTGCGCCGTGCGGCGGGCGACTACGAAAACCAGTAAAACAAACCACTATTTTGCCGATGCACTATGCAGCGTTGTTATTAATTTAATTAATCATATTTTTTATTCAATTTTCGGAATTCAAATTTTTTTTAAATTAATCTCAATCAAGATTGAATTTAAAATTAATTAGGAACAATAACTCTACATTTTTCCCTCAATTTTCAAGGGAGGCACCGCCTCCCTTGCCTCCCCCTCAAAACCGCCACTGACAGACACAAAAACAAAAAAAAAAACAAAAAAAAAAAAAAAAAAAAAAAAAAAAAAAAAAAAAAAAAAAAAACACACATCATTGTAAAATCAATACATTCATCACTCCGTTCAGAATCTAAAAGTTTTAATCAAATATGTACAAAGTATAATTTAATATTATTTTTACTCTACCCTAACTTTAACCAATTTTAAATTTTAAAACAGTATTCTGTATTTTTTTGAATAGTTGATTGTTGTGGTAGTTATTATATTTTTACATTACAGTAGACAGATTATATTTGAATTTAATAAATATTTATGAAATATATATTTTATATTTTATAAAATATATAATATTACTACATGTGTAATGTGTATATATGATATTGATATATGTATATATATAACGTATATATCATGTATTGCTATTATTACTACTACTACTAATATCACTATACCTATCTATTAAGACGACGAGTGAGAAATGCCAAATAACGACCTTAAAATAGGTACTAGACGTAGTAGAATGTTTATAATCGAATATTAATAATATATTTTTTAATTATTTTATTTAAAAATTATATTAGGGATATAAAACATATTCATTATTATAACAGTTATCATTAATTACTCTATCACTAAATACCTAATTGAAAGATGAAAACACTATTGGTTATGAGTAAATTAGGAAATTTGAAGTGATGCTCTTGAAATGCTGCAATGAAGAAAATCTAATCTGTAACATTGTACTTAAATAATTTTTAAGTATGAACATAACATTGCGCTATTTTGACTTATAAATATTAAAAATGTAGATTAATTCTTTGTGTGACGTAGGTATTACATTTGTATCATAGAACTTTGATTCAGTATACACACATCGTTAGGTTTGCTATTACCAGTAATATCAATTAATTTGTTTCTGATGCAATTGTTATCATATTAATTTGTATCAGTTTCAACTGTCGTCCGGCTTTTAAAGCTAGATTAAATGGAATTGTTAAATTTTCATAATAAATGAAATGTGCATGAAGATGGCCCTTACTAAAACTAAATTATTTGAAAGTTTTAAGTTGTAGGCAAAGTCATTTTTCAAATTAGTTTTCAAAGTTTTCCAATAATTTCTCATTCCGATTTGGAAAAAATAATATGACTGATGAGAAATTCACATAGCTCAACCCTCCTATTGTGGTATGCCATTCAAAATGGAATAAAAATGTTGTAAATCTTTGTAAAATCTTATAAAATAATTTTTGCGAACCGGTTATAGCAGTGGTTCTATATTTGTACACCTACTTTTATTTTCTTCACCCTATACCTATTATGGTGGGTATAGTCGGATAGCCAAGAAAAAATTAACTAAAATTTAAACGAACCACTGAAGCTCGTGATTAAAATATATTCATGTAGGATTGGAGCTGTACAAAATTAATGTTGGGATTATCTAATCTTCCTAGTCTTAATTGTCTTATCAAGTTATATTGATTACTCGATTAGATAGATACTAACGTTAATATTAATGATAAAAATTAATTATTATAATTTTGTTACCTATTATGTCCTTATGACAATTTTGTTAATTGTTTAGGATCAGTTTGTTAACTTTAAAATATATTAGTATCGTTGTTCGTTTTATTGTTATTAAAAAAAAAAAAACTTCCAGGGAGTATAAATGTTTAATTTGCAATCACTGTTAGTAAATTGAATAAAATACTAATTATTACATTATAAAGGATAATAATATGCACCTACTTTTGTCAAGAATTTAAAAATGAGAAATACAGTAATATTTATTAAACATTGATAAAAATAATTCAATATCAATTAATAATTGATAATCTTAAAATGCACCAAGCGGCAAGCACTGACCTAAACATTTAAAATATTAATCTTTAGAGGCCTATATAGATAGAACCGTTAGAATTGATCAGTTTATTTAAACACGTTACCGCTATTGAGTATTAAGTATTAATGATGCATTACTTAGTTGGAGGTTCAATTAGAGTTTATTAAAACTAATTATAGCGTGCATAGAAGCTTACCGGATTAGCCAATGGCTGTATATAGGTACATGTAGCTTTCAGTATAATTGATTCTTAATAATCTCTATTGCAATGTATATCAATTTTTTTTTAAGTACATAATAGGTTTTATATTATATATATATATATGTATACATAGGTATTTTTTAAAAATTTACTGATAATTGGAAAGTTTTATAGGTTAAAATAGTTTTTTTTTATTAGAATAAGTCTCAGTGTATGCCTATTATGTCAATCGATTACCTGATATTTGATAAGTTCCTATTTATCATATACATATTACATAAAGTTTTTGTTTTGTTATTATAAAATTGCAGGTTTTAATTCTTAAACATAATTACGCTATTTTATTACACAATAATATGTTGGTGTAAAATTCACTTATTAATCGTAATATTTATACATATACATAGATTACTTTTAGAAGTATTGTTAGGCCCATGTGTCTTACGGAGGAATTCAAGAACATTATTTTCCTTTACGATACATTCAGTTTGTCTAAATAATTTTAAAAATAATTTATTAATTAGTTAAATTCAAAAAGAACAACATCGCTTGTCTGAAATGTTCACAGATATATAAAAATACTAGAAAGCAGACTTCGATCGATTATTGTCGCCAACAAAATGGCCGCTATTCGTTATCTAAGGGGTGAATGTTTAATAATATGTTGCTAGTATTAATAAGAACATTTGAAATATATTAAATATTAAGTATCTATAACCGTGATCGTGATTAAAATAGTTGAATAGTATCTTATAATATCAGTTTAATTTGAATACATTTACTTCTCTTAAATAACAAATAGCTGCCATTTTATTGGAATCATTATTTTATACGTATGTACCACGTCAGTTGGCTGTCTAGAATTTTTAGGTATCTGTGGAAATGTTATTTGTTAAAAATTAATCAACATATAAACATTATAATTATTATCATTATTGCTTTATGCGTTTTTTCTTATATAACAATTATTAATCAGCCTATGAGATACGTATAATACATATATTCAATTTTTAATTTGATAAGGGCTTAAAATAACTAGTTATAAAGTTTTATTTTAATGGTCAACTATAAGTAACCCTATAATCTATAGTTAAATGATAATAAAATATAAAAATAACGAGAAAGCTGTTATTGATATACATTTTTGGACAAATGCATGATTTAGATACTTCCAGTATACTCACGAATATAGGGGTGGTTAAATTATTTGTATTTGTTATTTTAATATGGCTTTAATATATAATTTTTAATCAAAACTATCTAACATTATTATTCAATATTCAAACATTATCAATCGATGTTGATAAATATAATTTAAATAATTTATACCAGTATGGCAGTATTTTGCACGAAATAGCAAAGCGTATTGCTATTATTGTTCATCAATTAAATATTTACATATAATAGTGTTGATGTAATTTTTACACACATTAATAGTGGGAAATATAAGAAATACCTTATATAATATATTAATATAGTCTCATTTTTTTTTTGTAATTGTTTTATGTATAGATATGTATATATATCATGAACTCAAACACAACTTTGTACTGCCGTATTTAAGTAAGTATTGATATAATTAGTCTCACTCGCTATAATTAATTTTTGACTGCGTGACTCAATTTGATAATAATATAATATACACAATAAAAATAGTTATAACTATTTACATTCTCTTAAATACAAAATATTTTTTTAGTATTGTATGATTGTAAAAAAAAAAAAATTCTTAAAATTATTTAATTTAAATTTATTTAATTAATTTGTTTTAAAATATCAGTTTAAATAATTTATTTCATTTTGTTTACAATAATAATTATTTGGTGCATAAAAATGATACGTAATATAGTTATTAGTTATTTTATATGTCCTTCCATATCATAAAAAATCCGATCTCTACCTATGACACATACTCGTATGCTTTTGTTCTTTATGTTTTTTACAATAAGTAGCAACAATTATAATTGCCGAATACTACATTAAAAGCGTTTGGAAGTAAACAGAACAATATTACAACGAACAATAAATATAATATATAGTTATACGAGTATACCTATATAATAAACACTGATTGAATCAATATTTTCCCGCGTAGTCTTGTTAAAAATTTATAATAATAACGAGAAAATTGTAGTAAAATAATTTATATATATTGCATATTAAAAATTTCTATAATTGACTATAAATAAAAGAATGGACCACGGACGTTCCAATTTCGGAAAGGTACATTATATATATATATATACAACAACATAATTACGGAGGAAAAAAATAAATCACAGCTTTAGATTTCATAAAAGTTCTTTTTCTCCCTTCCGCACACCACATACACACACACACACACACACACACACACACACACACACACACACACACACACACACACACACACACACATATAATATATATACATATCCGCCGTCGCCCGCTGCTGCCGTCGCAACTTACAATAACGATCACGTTGCTCGGGGGTAAAAATAAGTCGTGAATATATATATATATATGTATATATATATATACGGGTATACGTTCGGAGAAAAGATGTAGAGAAAAACGAGAGACGGGTAAGAAAAAGGATAGAGGGTAAAAAAAAAATACAATTTCGCCTTCTAAAGATAAATATATATATATGTGTGTGTACGGTTGAAACTCGGAATTTATAGAAACATTCTCGCGTTCCTTGTACATTTATATACATATATATATATATATGTATGTATGTATAGACGCGCGTATATAGCAACAGCAGCAGGGCGCCGTACTCTGCAGTCAGCGGCGGCCACCATTATTATTATTATTATTATTATTATTATTACGCGCTCGGAGCGACGGTGATGACTGTACGGCGGCGGAAAGTACGCGGACGAAGAGGAGGAAGTCGAGAGACGGAAAAGCTCCAGTTCCGGGGCGGCGGCGGTACCGGAGGGAGAACGCAAGGGTGAAAATGGGCGTTACCGGATAGCACCGGTTGCCCCGGGCAACCGCGGCTACACTACTCGACCCGAACGGAGTGCAGTGTACCATCACTGCGTGCGCCGCCACACCGTCGCTCCGCCGTCTAGATGGGTATTGATTTGAAAAGGTACCCGGTGTAGTGCGTGTGCACACATACCTAGCGTATATACTCGACACGACTCCGAGCGCAAAACCGGGGGGACCGGTACGGATAACGACTCTGCTGGCTCAGGCCCGTATATACAATATTATATATACCCGCGAGTATAGAGGTATATAGCACATACGCACACACACACACACACACACACACACACACACACACACACATATATATATGTATAGGTATTATGTGTTAGCGCGTGTGGGTGTACTGTATAATATTGCGATGACGATGACGGCGACGACGGTTTCGATGTTGTCGTATAACGCGCGTGTCAGACAAAATACGAATTTTCAAACATGAATAATACATCGTTTGGACGGCGTGTGCGCCGAAGCTTGTCCGGAGGGATAGCGAACGAGTCGTTTATAGATGTATATATGTATAATATTATAATATGTAATAATATGGATATGTGCATACCTGTATGGTAGTATATCTATATAATATGTTCAGGTATACAGGGTGATTAGCTATAGACGTGCTCGAGTCCCACTTTTTTCACTAAATAATGAAGTTATTCAAAATCTGGTTTTTTGGATTTTTTAAATACACTTTAAGTTTTAAGACCATAGTTTAAAATTCTCAAGATTTTTTTTACTACTTTAGAAGTGCTTTGTGATGATATAAACATCTGTTTTTCAAATGAAAACCATTCTTTTCTACTTTAAATTATTGAGTGGTTAATTTTTATGAAAATTGTATGTACCATCGACATCACAATTCGAATGAGTATAGCTTTTGGATTATTTTACGTTGCATATGAAGAATAATAATAGGACCACGATAAAAGATTGAATGATATGGGGAGAGGGGAGCTTAGTAAATTGAAAATGTTAATACCTAATCAATATTTATTTAAAAAAATGTATGATTTGTAAAAATGGTCCAAGCATAATAAACACTAGATTCAATAGGTACTATAAATATTTTGTATAATATTTTTAGAACCATTTTTAAGAAATATTATTCTTATTTTTTAGTATAAACATTTTATTAACTTAATAACTGGAAAATTACTTGTTTGAATTTTGAATTAGCTAAATCAAAATTCAAAAAATTCAAAAGTATTTATCACCACAGGACATTGCTAAACGTAGTTCATAAATCTGGAGAATTTGAAAATGTGGCTTTTAATATATTTTTAAATTTTAAAATCAGAATTTGGATTATTTCATTATTAATCAGAAAATGGGGTTGAACATGCTTAGTAAAGTATCCTATGCAATTTATAATAAATATTATATAAGATATGTTGTGTTAGATGTCTATATATATTGTGAAGTCGGATGGATTTAAGGTTATTGATGAACTGCAGTAGCTAAGCGTACATAAACATCTTAAACAAACAAAATTTTCACGTACTCTGTTAATCTATTTTAGGTATAGTTATAAATCTTTAGATATGTATCCAATATTTTATTATATTTTCAATGTATTATTAAACGAGTATTTACGCGTGCATCGTTACCTTTAATATCGAGTTTAACAGAAATTTAATTTAATTTTGATTTTAAAATAGTGTTTAACCAAAATTTAATAATATATAATGTGTTAATCGAAGTTTAGACTATAGAGCAGTAGTTTTCAACCTTTTTAACTATACGGCACACTTAATATCCTACAAAATTTTCGCGGCACACCAATCCGTATAATATGTTAAGCATATTTTATATATACCTATATATACATATAAATACATACTAATAAAACTATTAACAGATTTTTCGCGGCACACTTCAAGAGCACTCACGGCACACCGGTTGAAAACCACTGCTATAGAGTATGGAACAAATTAATAACTATTTAAACTGCAACAGGTAGGTTTTATATTTTATTATTTTACTATATTTTTTTTATAATTAAACTAGCTATACTATTTAATAATATATATTAATCAAATGTATTTTGTATTGTCTACCTATATATTGTCTATTATGTACATAAACGTGGCAAAAAGTAAATATAGTTTACGTGCGTTTCTATTGGGTAAAAATACTATAAACCATAGTGGAGTGGAGATTAGTATTTAGTATATTGTGTTAAATATGAAATGTATAGAACTGAGAAAATTACTTAATACTAATTTCGTTCTTTAAGTCACAATAACTAATTAAAGCTTAATTATTATTTGTGATTTAATACAATATCATGGTAAATTATATTAAAAAACTTTTATATAGATAAATTAATCTAATATTATATAGAAGTATACACCATATATGCATAATATATAATATAAACAAAGCTTAACGTTTGTTAAAGGTATTTTATGATACTGAAATGAAATAATAAAATTGGAGAAGTCATTAATTTAAAAACTATAAAATAATAAATAATTCGAAGATAAATGACGATAAACCGTTCGAGACCAAATATTATTAAGAAATTATTCATTCGTTATGATCGTTATGTATAATTAATTTAAAAGCTATATTAAACTTACAACCTATGTAACCTATGTATAAAATTATTAAAACTTTCTATTATTTTTTTATATTATTAGATAGTTGTCAGTACTTTTCCTCTCGGTGAGATAATAACTATAAACATTTAAAAAAATATAACTTCTTCAAAGTGCCAACCTACAATTGAATACCGATCTTTATAGAAACTATCATGAAAACTTTTTTATTTTTTTTTTGAAAAGTATAGGTAAAAGAGTACATTATTAGTACAATAAGACATATTGAAACTAATATAAATTCTTTGCAAATTGCTACGCTCAGAATTTAATATAACAATGTCTTATTATGAATTGAAATAATTTGCTGCAATCCCGCTATAAACTTTTATACAAAAATATGACTTCGATTATTAAATTATAGTTAATTTTTAACTATAGGTACACGGATGTTATTTAATGCATTTAATACTTTGTCATCAATTTATTATTTTATTATAACAACCCAACTGAATACCACAATGATAATATATAATGCATTTATAATTATATTTGAATTTTATTCCATCCTCCACCTTTATCATGAAAAAATGAACGGCGTTGAAAGGATAGACTTTTTTCATAGCTTAGATATTCAGGCAAGAAACTGGTTCCCAGATTTACACATATTGCATGTTTTTACATAATATTATATTCCTTGGGAACCATATATGTTTTATTGCAAAAATTGAACAATAAAAAAATAAAATTTCATATTATTATTAGTAAAATTAATTTTATCATTATTAAGTATTTAGGTTAAAATTTAAAATGATAGATATTTATTGTTATAGACTATATAGTATATAGTCATAGTACTTAAGTATAATATTTGTGTTTAATAGAAATACATGCTATACCTATAAGTAATTTATTGTTTAAAAAAATCACAAATCAAAAATTCAAATATTTTAAAATTAAATGATAAAAATATTGGTAAAGTATTGGTTAACTGTCTTCTATTATAGGTGATGGGTGTACCTCGTCATTGTAGAGTAGGTCTGCGGTGTATTAAATTTGTGTTAAATTTTGAATCAAATCATTAATGATTACAACATACGATTCTGAGCGGAAACAGTCTTTCGGCCTATAATTTATATTTTATTTTTTCATGTATTTATTATTTATTTATTGCTATTATTATAGTAATTAATTTTACAACTGATATAATACGGTATAGATAAGCACTATAGCTTAAAATTAATCTAAATATTTTAAAAATGTCATTGGCTTAGTAAAATGTATAATAATACTAACATAAAAAGTCCTTATACGAATATATTTATTTTTTAGGTATATACACATTTTACATTTATTCAGTACATTATTTATTTATTTTTTATTGACTAATTTAAAATTAAAATAATTAATTTATTATTCTGTTTTATAATTCTATTTTGATGCAATGTACCATTGCTATATTTTGAATAAAATAACATTTAATAATATATATTTTTAATCATCTTATTTATAATATTTTATGTTTCCATTTTAAAATAAATATTTATTTATCAGGAAAAACTTTATACATAGTTCACATACATTTATAAATAAAATTTATTTTTCGTTTAAAAACACATCTACCGTAAAATATTGATAGGTATTTTGTATTTTTGTATATAATTATAGTGAACAAATATACATTTTTATATTATTGCGTATACATTGTATATATAATATATATGTAACCGTAAATGATGTTATACTTACATCAAAATAACGTTATTTTCTAGTAAATAACAATAGTATTTTTTGTGTTTGTTTATTGATAGTTTCTATACACAATAAAAAATTCTGTGGTGTGAATTGTTACAGTTGCAGTAGATAGAATCACGGAATATATAGGTACTAGTACAGACTTAGACTTATATCTACTATAGATTAGTCCTGTGTCTAACTACAACTACTTGAGTCATGTTTATAAACAAGCTTAGTGGAGCTTACTATGGTATAGGATTCTATAAATCTATTTATATTTTAGATAATATTTTTATCAGCCTATCGCGGTACGCGTTGGATCGATATCGTTTTATTATCGTATTCGACAAATGATGTATTGATTCATTAATATAATTAAATATGGATGAACTTTATATGGAAAACAAATTTAACAATATTTTATCTGATATAATTAATAATAAGACGTAGTGATAAACTGATAATAACTTATTTCTAACCATTTATGTGTACAATATTCGTATAATTAAACATTAACAATTTGTGATGAAAAAACTGGCAAAAAAAATTCTACGAAAAATTGTCGAATGGTACGTAAATATGACATTTTAACAATAAATAATAAAGATTGTTTTATTAACCCTGTTAAGGTTCTATAGAGAGAGCTAATCAAGAATTCAAGACGTCAAAGATATGTTAACATTTAACAATATGGATGATACAAAATAAGTAATAAATAATAATTTATAATACATCCGAATGTGAGTAAAATAAAATATAAAATTAAAATGTATAGGTAGGTATTTATGTATTTATATTTGAATTAAGTACCGAAAATGATTTTCTTAAACATAAGTATATGAGATATTATGCAAAACAATATAGTTTGATCTTAAAACTCTGTACTTGAATCATTAGGAGAAAAAGAGACAAAACTTCGAAAAGCAGCAGAATGTAATACTGTAATAGCCTTATGGGCACACAATGCTATCTAAGATTATGTCACTGTAAGACTTAGTATAAAACGAATAAATGCGCTTGTCGAATAGTTGGAAAATTATGCAATTCAAAATTTCATAGTTCATTGTCATGTAAAAATAAATAATTGTAGTACAAACATTTAAATACAATCAACATGATAAACTAATATTATTTGGAATTAATGTAAATCCTTTGTAATTAACGTTATAAATCTAATAAAATATTCATTATTGTCTATCAACGTTAATTTCTAGTAAATAATGTTAATACAAATCTAATGTATTTTACTGTAACATATTATACGATATACCGTTTAATACGCTAGTCGCTGCCTTTACACTGTTATACCACGTTGATACGATGATTAGAATTTAATATTTATCTGTACTATTATAGATATTAAGGTATATGTTATTAGTTAAGTTTACACACGCATATTGATATTATATTATATCTTCCTATTTATATATTTAATTATGCATTTATTGATGCATTTATTTATATTTTAAAAATATAATGGACCTTCATATATTATTTATTATACGTAGATACTAGTGTATGACCCACGCTATAAGTAAAATATGATAAATAATTTGCATCCACATTACGGTGGTGCTTTATCATCCAATTGATACAACGATTAATAAAGTTAATGCCTATTACCGTTTAGAAATTATTGTTGAATACAATAGGTAGGTATCTCTATTATGGCGTGCATTGAACCGATCGTCTAAACCGTATAGTATAATATATTTTACTATTATATAGCCTATAGGTACATAATATACGTTATTGAAATATATCTATAATAATTGCAAAATATATGTATTTTGTATGCCTGATGAACAATTTTCAGACCTGAGGCAAGTGGCAATCACCATTTGGCCCATTCATCCGCAACTTTTAATCTATATTTTTTATAAAAATAATATAGATAATAGATAGTATACCCACTTATCCTACTTCGGTACGCCATTGTTTTTATGTATCTATAAATAATATATAATACATTAATACATAATGTATAATTTATACGCTTTTATACAGTATTATACAATATATGTATAGAGTGGATAATAAAAGGAAAAAAATTTATTCTTATGTCGTTGTAGCCTTGTGGGTGTTACTTGATTTGTGAGAAAATTTGACAGAGTTATTTTTAAATAGAAACTCTTTTGTACTATACTTTAAACTATAATTTTTTATATATGACGAACTTTTCAAAATATTTTCAACTAATTTTAAGCTATTTATAAAAGTATTTTGGTTTTAGAATTATTTTGACTACTCTAGATACAAAATTGTATAGCCAATCAAAACTATTATAACTTAAGAAATTGATATTTTTGTTTTAGTTTTAGTTGGAAATGTCTCTTATTTTTCGAGTACAATCAACTACTTCATTTTTTCTACAAATGTTTAAATTTGAATAGGTATTTAAATGTATTAATTTACGACTGAACTTTTAATAATCTTTAATAAGTTTTAACCATTTTTAAAATATTGCAAAATTATTTTATATATTGCTTATGAAAAAATATAAAACACAAACACAGGATATTTAAGTCGCAGTTGGTCATGCGCATATATATTGAATATATTGCATCTATTCGTCTATAATTTATGTCTGAACGACGTTCCAAAACTTATCCCCATGGGAGGGAGTGACTATAATTATCATTGTTATAGAACATGTTGGCAAGAAGGGTGAATTTAAGGGACAAAATATACGGGTACCTACCTATAATATTTGGCTGAAATATTAAGATTTATATCAAAGTCAAAAGCAGAACAAATACAGTTATATTATACATATATATATATGGGTATATGTCATTATTATACATATGTATTGCACTGCTATTCATTGCTGTAGCTATAATACACGCATGTATTGTCTTCGTCTTACCATTGATTATAGTCTATAGAATATTAGTTTATTATATACTAAAATATAGTCTTACCAACGCATAACATACAAATATTTAGGTTCAGAAATTCCAGTTTTGTGTTGTTACTTTAATTATTAGAGTGAATTGAGTTATATCAAACTTAAAGATAAGAACATAATTTGTGTTCTCTCATTGGATTGTTAGTGTTTTATTTTTTAAGCGAATTATGAGTATTATCAAATTTAAATTATTTACATAATTAATTAAAAGATAAAACATTATACGAATCCAACGAGAATCACACATTCTTATTTTTAAGTTTGATAACAGGTTAGTTATTTTACTCTAATATTTAAGGTAACAAGATAATAATAACAACTTTCGTACCTAAGTATAGATATGCTATGTATTATAGTACGATAGAGACAAGTAGACAACACATGCAGATGTGATGTCCTTTTAAGACATTGATTGTATACAAATATATTAAGAAAAACTTTATGGATTAATACGTTACAAAAAAATATTCAATATTGTTTATAAAAATATTACACCTAACCTTGGAAATTGAGAATATAACATTTTTAAATAAAATATATTATGTATGAATAACACAATTAAGAACTAAAGATAATAACGCTTAACTTTCTCTTTATTATACGTACATAATTTATTAGTAATAACTTATAATATACCTATAGGATAAATAATATATGTAGTATAAGTATACATATTTATATAAAATAATATACATATTATATATTTAACATAAATGTTATATTTACATTATTTAAATTTTAAATTCGACGGGCTACATTTTAAGCAAGACATTAGGCTTTAATTTATTTAAATTTAACTACCAACTTAAAAAAAAAATGAGTTAATTAGGTAAACATTTATCTCTTTTAATGTATTTTATAGTAAAAATTATATAGGCACCTAAAATCCACGTTATATTATAATATGAAATCTTACAGTATTTAGCGAAATAAATATTAGTATTAACATTGATTCTATAATCAATGGTATTAATATTTAATATTAATATGTAGTATACATATTATAGTAGACTAATATTGCGAGAATACAGCAAGCTTACGAAATACGTTATGTGTGAACACAAAGAATGAACTTTTTACTTGTAAACCTATATAGTAAC
Source organism: Schizaphis graminum (assembly GCA_020882235.1). Lineage (NCBI taxonomy): Eukaryota > Metazoa > Arthropoda > Insecta > Hemiptera > Aphididae > Schizaphis > Schizaphis graminum. The sequence goes on from CM037034.1 coordinate 42,618,438, forward strand.
GGCCAACAGTGGATTGCTGTAATAATTGAACAAAAGACGCATCCGGCAGAAAACGGAAGAGTGTCGTAAAATCTACAAGGGGAAAGAGTGAAGAAAAAATAAGAAAGAGTGAGAGAAAAAGAGTGATGAAGAACACGAAAAATCGTCAAACTTTAAAGAGGTAAGCTTGATGGCCATCATTTCGAGTTAATTTCGTTAAGATTTTTGGCTCTCGCCGTTTTCAAAAACCATTTTAAACTCGTACGCGCGCAGGAACGACAGACTTAATTTGACAAGGAAAAGTCGAAATTGTTTTCAAAATAATTGACATTCAGTACGTCAGGAAAACTTATTTTTGTATTATTATTTTTATTATTTGCCTCTTTGAAATAATAATAATGATAATAATGGAAATAATAAAAATACCTTATTAGCCCTGAGGACTAGAGTATGTCATACATTATTTTAAAAATATTTTTTATGCGCGATAAACATTATTATGTTTTGGTGTATTCTTTTAGATTTTGTAAGGAATGATAAATGTATGCGTTAGTTTTACGTGTATATGTTTTTTTTAAAAAATTTTAAAATAGTGTTTGTGTGTTGGTGTTCATGGTTTATAGAAGATAAAAATGGTTCAATTTTAAACGCCGAGGCCTAAAGTTTTTTTTTTTTCTATAGAAAATGGATCTAGTTGATATATACTTTTGAGTGATCAAAATGAAGAAATTAATCGACATCTACTATATAGCAGAGCGTGTATTCTGGTTTTTTTTGTTTGTTCGATAAATAGTATATTTCTATTATTATATAAGTACAGTCGATTCCATTTTGTTGGGACACATCGGTTGCGTGTTGTTTTGTCCCAATAAAGCGGTTGTCCCATTAATTCGAAATACAAAAACAAACATATAAATTTGTTGAAAAACTGGTTTTTTAAAATTTTTTTTTTTAATATTCCAAATTAAAAATTATTATAGAAATTAATTGATAGTACAAAAAGAAAAAAATGATATTACATTATCATGCATATCACATTTGAACTTACGATAAGATAAAATTTAATTTAATAATCGATTATGCAAGACGGTCGCGATTGTCAAACTATTGATCTATTAATATACTCGATAAAAATGTCCCAATTATTCGGATTCGTGGCCCAGATAAGCGGTGAACGTTTACCTTACAAGTATACATTTGTTTTCGTAATTGAAGAATTTTATTGTCCCTAGTAAGTGGTTGTTCTTATTAACCGGTGTCTCTATTAAGCGGAATCGACTATATAATATATTTAATTATCTTCTAAGAGCATTGATTTTTTTTTCGTAATATTGTTGTAAGTTTATAATTAGTTAATTGTTATTAGTTTATTAGGTAAAATATGGTTTTTATGGTAAAAATTATAAAATGTATAACTAATCGTTATTTGTATTACTATAATACCAAAAGTATGGTGGTACTTGGTAAATGTTGCATATTAAATGTACGGCGAGAAGGCTTTTCTATGTACACATACGAACTTGGTTAAAGATTAAACTATATCATTCAAAATTACATCCATAATAATTAGTACCTTTTATTCACGACTCCTAGAAAATAATAATGATTTCAATAAACAATAACCATGACATAGGTATTATCGTATAGGTAATTATTCGAGACGATGACGATCATAAAATATTTTACAGGTATAATATCATAACGACTGCAGATGAGGGTCGATTGTCAGCCCACCTCCGCGTAAGTTTACATAAACTTATACATTACATGTATGTTATACACATATTAATATTATACACTTTGTAGATCCGATCGAGATATAATGTGAGTACAGTAACGAAAATGTGGCTGATTATCTCGCCAGTATCATAATACTATAATACATGCGTACATTGAATATAATAATGAAGTGCGCGCGCGAAGGGTGCGGTGATTCGGCAGAGGGGCTGTGGCGGCGACAGCGGCGATAACGGACACACACTGTGACCCTGCCGATGATGACAATCAATCGGAAATATTTAAATTGTGATCAAAGTGCCGCGGGGGGGAGGGTCGCCCATCTGTCGTCCACTGCAAAACTAAATATGTATGTATATATATTTATATAATAGTACATATATTACACCTGTTTTACGCGCACGCCAAACGCCACTGTGACCGGCAGTGGCGAGGGGTCGACGTCGCGTAGATGGACTGTAGAGTGTGGTATGTATATACATATATATTTAAGTGCGTGTTTTAATCCGAGAGTTCACACCCCAAAACTACACAACATAGCGAGTGTCCTCTTACACAAACTGTTTTCTTTTCACAACTCCCGCGAAATCCCCGCCGATTTGTCACTTCTAAATATAGACGTATATAGACATATGCAAGTACGTGTTTCTATTATGTGTACTGAAGTACTGTTTATATATATATATATATATATATATATATAAATACACGTTTGTATTATTATTATTGTCATCATCACATTTTAGACACTAATAATGTACTTTGATTGCAGAGGGTTCTATAACTGATGTAATGGTGGTGGAGTTTGTTCGACTGGACCCTCGATTCGACGTATTTGTTCAAATTAATTAATACCCGCACTGTATACATACATAATATGTGTATATATATTTGTATTATAGGTTATGTGTTATGTGCGTGATATAATATAGTGGACGTGACGAAATTGTTTATGTATGCTGCAGCGCTAAAATACCCACGGACTATCATGACGATATATTATACATATTATATATTGCTGTAGCTTTAAGGTATATCAAGGAAATTGTTGTAATAATAATAACAATTTTAACAAAATAATATAACTTGGAGAAGAGGAGGGCTCATACCATGTATCTTATAAATTATTTGATCAATCAATACCAATTTATAACAATTCAGATACTTAATAAAGGTAAAAAATATCTCAAATATTTATTAACAGCTAGTAACAACAAGATGTGCAAATTCATTAATATACCTAGCTATAGGTACACAACTATAGCTTGTCTGTTAAAATATGTATACACATTTAAGTTATAACTTGTTATAGGCCATAATTGTATAGCCTATGCGTGTGTGATGTGCATGAGTATTAATGATTTTACAAAGTTTAATAAATCCTTAAAAAGGATCAAAAATTGTTTTAAATTTTTTTTTAGTGTGCCTTTTAAATACCTATATAGAATCTTATTGTAACGATACATTTTAGATCCTGATATGATGGTATATAAATGAGTTAACATTTGACTCGATCATTATAATGCTAGTAGTGATTTACTAATCATGATGTAGGCTCATAACTTACTAAACAAGGAAATTAAGTTCCCAATTGATGTAGGTATTATTGGTGTAAATGTAGACGGTGTTATATGTACCGTTATAAGCATCCTACTATGCGATGGATATCCATTTGTGCGTTTGGTGTATAATTGTGTGAAATATACCAATATATAGTACTCATCCAGTAATTTCACATTAAATTGTTTGTATATACTTAGCTAGGTAATTATATATTATTATTAAACTTATAATTAATTAGGAGATATTACGTCGCATACTCGCGTAATATTTCAATTTACCTTAAAATTGAAACTTATTATTTATGTTATGAACTAAATTTGCGTTACACTAGAAAAAAATTAAGATGATGATAATATTATTTTATGTCTATAATAATATACTAATTTTTTATCGGATGGTTTAAACTATTGATGTTTAAAAAGCACTTTAAAAGTTACTTTTTTATTTGAAAATCATGTGTGGATACTCAAATTAAATTGATCAATAACTTTTATTTCAATATAATAATAAACCTTTTTACTTTTTAGTCATAATAATGTATTAAAATTGTGTTAGCTTTTAGTTTTCCGGTTTAATTTTATATTGAAAATTAAAATATAGGTATATTTGATTTTTAAGACTGCTATAATAATTTATTAAGTAATGTAGAATTAAAAAAAATTTAAAATACGATACAATTATCTTAAAGGTTTAAAAGTCATGTAAAACTATCACATGGATTTTAAGTATTTCCCTTAAAAAAATTATTTAATAAAATATAGCTTAGCCAATTTTTTAATTTTAATTACCTATTTGCATACCAAATCATTCAATAACGTAAAGATGTATATTGTAAAATAAATACAAGTTTCGTTTCAATAAAAATATAAAATAATACCTACCTATAAACAAAATTCTACATTTTCATCATTTTAATAATTTATGAGTTGCAGTTTGATTTTTATAGTAAATTATTATTATTATTGTCTGATATGTTTTACAAGAAAAATATTTATGTCATATTTTTAATGTATTGATAAAATTTATTATGAAGATGCCAAACAATATAACAATAAAGTAAATAATATTATATTGTATAGGAATAAATTTAAAAAAGAAAAAGAAAAACTTTTATGTTTTATTACACTCTAAGTTTGCCCAAGTACAATATATTTATTTTATTTTTAAAGATCTCGATTTTATAAAACAAGTACCCTGACATTAATGACTCTATAATTTGACAGTTGCATATTATTATACTCGAATATGTTATATTTTGTGACACAAAAGAACACATTGTCATATGTTATGTTTTCAAAACGGACGAAACAGGGTCTTTTGTAAGGGTTTTTTTTTATTACATTGGTTACTCATGTTATACAAAGCCAAATTGAATATGTACGCCCACCGTATTAGTTTTTCTGCCGCTAGAAGCCGCAGCACTCTCGTAAAAGGGTCTCTGATCACAGTGCCCGCGAGTGTATTTCCTCTATTGTCGTCGAATGCGTTTTTTCTCCATCAAAAATCCATTATAATGGTCATAGACATGTGACAAAAACCAGAGCAACCCATTTCATATTTTATTTAAGGCTTAAATAAAAAAAAAAACACTGTTTTAGCAACATGTTGTTACTTCTTTTTGTCAAAACTTTTGATGTGTTTTCATATTGTGAAATATTATATCCTTACACACCACTGCAATCATAACTCTCGTATAATATTTTAAATCGCATCATGTATTTATTAAAAGCTTTTGTGAATTCAAGAGGTGTTTGTAAGATTGCACTTATAAATGATATATAATTCAACGTCACATAATTTATGAACTGTAAACCACGAATTAAATAAATTATAGTTTATTTATTATCGTATTCATGCATTATGGATAATCTTTTAATTAAATTGAATAAATTAAACTATCTATGAAGATATTTGAGCTAGTTGTTTTGCAAACTGCGGTAACCAATTATTAATAGATAACCAAATTGTAAAAATATTCTCATTTTGTTTTATTAAAAACAAATTATACATTTATATATAATATTACACCTACAGGTGGACATGGTGTTTTTTATCGTATTTTTTCATAAAACTTAAAAGCGATATAACAGTTGAACATTATGTTGATTTACTGAGTAAATATAAATAGGTATTTATACGTGGTCCACGTAAGTTTATTTACTATTTTCTTCAGATGTCTAAACTGTTTGAAGTGGTACTGAATTATACTTACGTGAATAGAAATATGTGTCAGAATGTTGGACATAGAATATGAATGATGTACATACATATTCTGCTACAACTGTGACTTGCAAACCATGATGAAATATTTTCTCATTTTATTAAATTTTTAAAATCCTTAAAAAGTTTGTTTTTCTTTTCACTTATATATTTTTTACTTTGGAGTATTCATGATGATAGGTAGATATATTTGTTTATAATAGTGTAAAGGGGATGAAATTGTATAGATAAATACATTTTGGTTGCACTGCTTCTCTAGTTAGTATGTACATTATAAAGCCAGCAAGATAATATTTACCGTCATATCGATAATAATTATCAATACAAATTATTACGTGGTTGACAAAAAGGTAATTGATTTTATAGTGGGCCACGGAGATATATTCCATTCGCAATAAAATATTCATTTATCGATTTCTGATTTTTGATGACCATATTAAAAAAACAATTTTGGTTCATTTATAAAAAAAAGACGTCTAAAAATCGTATAATCATTTTTATATTTTTAAAGATATTTTGATAATAATTTTAGCATGTTCGATTAGATGTGCTTCATATCTGTATTATTATCTGGTTTACGGACACACGAGGATATGTATTCTATTAACGTATTGCATAGTTAATATATGACATGCTTCACGATTATCATTAATAATGTTCAGTTGATCTGCGCTTGTTATATTTAAAAACTATTTATTATGATTATTAACTTTGGTTCAATAGTTACAAAACTGTAAAAATTGTTTTGTATTGTTTATTGTAGAGGTTTTTTCATTTATTCTCATATAGGTAGTATGGAGAAAATGGGACCATCATCGAATCACGGGTACGTAAGACGTCCCGTCCGAAGTTTGCCGGACAAGGGTGCTGGACGATAAAAAAATAAATAATCTCATTTTAAACGGTACTCATGGTCAACCTTGACTCTAATTTCTTCATACGATAATAATCGTTATCATACAAAATGTAAATATGTAATAAAATGTAATTTACAGTGTATAATTTAATATTATTGAAACCATTATACAAGTACCTACTTTTGTAATTGTGATGATACTAATAGATAGATATTTGTTTCACGGTAAGTTCTTCTCCACAAATTTCATATAATATCAGAAACTCTGTAATATCTATTATAAATTATAATATTATTACACAGTTAATATATTATCAACTATATTGGTACATAATAATATATGTGTGTAATATACATATATTGCATATATCATGATATTATATAAACTGTGTAACTTTAAAAGTGTTGACACGTTGTAGTTTACTGCGTACACTGCTCAATAAGTTTAATGATATTATTAAAATATAGTATTACAATAAATAATATTATTAAATGTTTTAATAATTTAGTTCTTGTTTATTTTCAGTTTACGGTATTTAATACATGTCGATAAACATTTATATAATGTAATATATTATACATAAGCAGGCCAATTTATTATTTTAACAGGAATCATTAATTATTTAAAAAATAATGGTTTTAAATAAATATTATAATAATAATAGTATTATTTAAATAATGGTTTATAATAACAATACTTTCAATATTTCATATTTTTTATTGCCCATATTTAGTCATCCCTTTAATAATGTGATTTTTTACAACCATCCAACAATTTTGATTTTTAAATCGCAACTTTTATTATTAATTAGATAGTCTTGAATGGAATACTTTTATAAAAAAGTTTACGTTCAAGATATTCATTATGCATATGTTGAATATTGTAGGACTTGTAATTTAAACATTTAAACCATAAACTATCCAGTGTATTGTTAATTCTGATCGGCGCTATTAATCAACACTTTTTTAATCTTCATAGGGTCATAAGTGTTTGGAATTACTCTACGTGAACATCACAGTAATCCTTAATCATCATACTATGATTTTTATGTGATCTTGGAAGTAAAATTATCATGGTTCCCGCCTCAGTTGTGAATCCACGCAAAAAAAGATATAAATAGGGTTTGCCATGTTTTTCAAATAAGAACAACTCAGAAATTATTCAGTACTAATTAACTTTATTTCTATCAAAATTATGTATATCATAATGTGAAAATTACAAAAATAATAATATATATCATAACATTTAAAAAATCACATATTTGTTGAAATGTTGGACGTCTTCTGAAGTGTACGCTTGTTCTCTAAAGCTACGAGCCCCGTAATAATTTCGCCATGCCATCATCTGCTGCGGAATTTTGTCGATTTCCTGTGAACGTAGCGATGAGGTGTGTGGTTTGTTATTGACGTAAGATTTCCGAGTCATTTTAAATTTCTCACAAAAAAAATTATCGCAAATTTACAGTTCAAGGAAGCTGGTCGATAACGATAGAGTTGTCATTAAAACGAAACCGAACACAACGGCACTAATCTCTCTCCACTAGGAAGACTATATGTATAGTATCGACGATACTGCGATAGTAATCGCGCTTACCGTGACGGATCACATCGTGTAAATGATATAATATATGAGTAGACAGTGGCGGATCTAGGATTTTTTATGGTGGGTGCTATTTTGTTAATAATAATAGTCCTAAAGTACTTATTTTGTACAATTTGGGGGAAAAAAATTAATAATTTGGTACCTAAGTATTTAAACATAATTAAGTAATATACAAATTATAAACAATTTAACATATATTATTATTTTTTAATTGGCGAATTATTAGTAATTTTTAATAAAAATCAGCTCCCAAGCATCCCCCCCCTAAATCCACCACCGCGAGTAGGCACCTATATAATATTCTGCCGCGATACAAAACATATTATATACTATACGCGTATAATAGCAGGCGCGTTATATATTATAATATGCTTATATTACGTATAAGTACACGATATTTTATTAAATTATATTACGTCGTGTGTTATTGTTGTGTGTTGGGGCTCGACAAGTGACGGACAAAAGACCCGCCGCCGCGCCGTCGACATCATTGCAGTCAAGGGGCCTCTCGACATCCGTTTGATTTGCAGCAATAACGCGCGTCGGACAACTATATACGACTGCGGCACATCCCTCCCAGTGCGTGTGCCGGCAATAGAAACCCGGACAAATTCGCCGTCTTAATATTTACAGTATCGCGCCCGCGCGCACGTGTCCGTCGCCCGTTTATAGCGAGCCCGAACGCGCCCAGCCAATTGTTAAACCGCACGGCGGCGGGCGCGCAACCTGCGCCGCGACACGCGCCCGTCGGCCCGTCCACCCGGTCGGACGTCGCGCGTAAATAGAGGCGTTTTTTCTCTTGGCGTTTTAGCGATTTTTTTTTTTTTTTTGACCATTATTATTTTTTATCGAGCGCGTATACACTGCCCACTTAATAGCAGGCCCCGAGTGAGAATTTATATTTGTATTGTCGCTCTATACAATAATATTATACACACCTCATCTGTACATTATATAATATATTGTTATATACACACGCGCGTGGTAAATGCCATAAATATGTGTGTGTGTGTGTGTGTGTGTGTACATGCAGCATTTAGGTACCTATTGTAAATTAAATGGAAAACATTGTATGAAAAATGTGATTAAATTATGTGTTTCGCACGTCTACTTTCATTTAATTGTGTGGAAGTTATAATCTCGAAAAAAACGTTCGACGTACCTACCTATATATAAAAAGCTTCATGATAACATAACTTTGTGGAAAATATTTTATCACAACAGCCAGTATTGATACACGATATTGTAATCTGATGTTAATGAGGTTATAAAAATCTACCGCAAAATACATATTAATAATAATATGATATCTAAATTATTATAAAATATGTCCTTTATGCTTACAAACATTTTTTTTTTTTTAATATTTCGATTGATATAATAATAATATTGAATCTATTATATTAGGTATAAATCGTGTAAATATTATATGATTTTATGTTTTTCGGAGTTCACATTTTTAGTAATTATTTGCATTTTATAACCTTCACAACTTTTTTTTCCAATTAGAGTATTGTAATTAGTATTTATTACTTTCGGATGTTAATAACAATGTTATTTTTTTGGTTTTGAAGAAGCTAAGTATAATAATTTTTTTTCTAGATTGCGATTATTGTGAACTATAAAGAAAATGAGATATTTTAAAACAACAATATGTCTGTTACCTGTTATCTAGAATATTTCGTTGAAATTAACTTAACTTCAATGTTCGAAAGATGTAGGCAGTAATTAAAATATCAACCACGCTCGACATTAAATCTAGTCAATTTGAAGTAGGTAATATATTGAATTAAACATCAAACGGTTTATTTGATTATAATAATGCACAATAAATTAGAAATGCAAATTTATACGCAATGTTAAGTATAATTGAACGTGAATGTTTTGCGTAAAAAATCGTCAGTTTTGGCTAATCATTTAATTGTTCTGATTAATACGTTGTTCAAAACTTCACTATTTTTAGCCAAAATACTATAGTTTTAATGAAATAAAAACATATGAGTTATAATTTAATAAGTTTTAGTAGGCATTTAATTTGTACAATTGTATTATATTATTTCTGGTATTATTAGCTGTATAATAAATATGTGTTTATGTACAATGATTATGAAACGTAGAAATTATTTAATTTATATGTTTGGATTTATTTTTAATCTGACCTTTGATTTAAATCAAAATAGCTAATTTTCAAACTTTATAAAACCATTATTATTTTTATTTATTTAGTTTATATTACAATTATTAGTCCTGAAAATTAAAAACCTACATTGATTAAAATTATTATTAATATGCCATATTATGAATTATTTCATAACTTCCTCAGTCACCATATATTGAACGTATTATCGTATACAATAGTATAATAGAGGCTATTGAGGCTATACCCAATAAAATAGCACATATTATTATTTGTTGAAATAATTTAAAAAAAATTAACCTAAATATTATAAATCAAAAAAAAAATTGAAGATTTCTCAAATTTTAAAATATTTTATCTTTTAATAATAGTTCATTTTTAATGAAATAATGTTTTTGTTTTATAATATAAACATTAAAGCACTCCAAAAACTCTCCAGTCTCTTTAATATTTCATTTAATAATCTGTTTTTGCAAGTTTTTATATTTAATGTAAACTTTTAAATAGTTTCAATTAGATGAATGTTGTTTTAATAATATAATACGAGTATACTGTAGTAACTTTCAAGTGCGTATCTATATGGTGTATATTTCAAAACAAAACTAAATGTTTATAAAACTATTCATTTAATTTATCTTAATTACTTTTAACACACAAATAATATGTAATAATATATTTTAGTTAACTTGAATATTTTTTTCATTAGTCTACATTTACCTACTAAGTATAAAAATAGTATATAATAATAGCTACTAAGATTAGTTTTGCGCAGTGGTGATATCGTAACCAATGAGGTTCATCTTACGATTATTGTTGGTTGAAAATCTACTAAGACATATTATATGCTTATATGGCAAAAAATTAATTATTTAGATTAATATGAAATAAATGAAATACACAACTGAAAACACAATAGTTTGTAATATAAAGTTTAATATTCTAGTTATGGTAAAAATTCTGACATAACTTTTATTATTAGGAACGCAAATGTACAAACCATGATATGTAAAACTTTAAATAAGTGTCTAAAAGTTTGTAATTTACCAATCTATAAAACTTGTAAATTATAATCATATTGTAGACTTGCATATACAAGTAATAACTATAATTATAGAGTAATAACAAATTAATTTATATTTTATATAAATTCTAATTCATACACAATATATACACAGCATCAGTCACGAGTAATTGCAATATTTTTGAGACAACATTTTGTTATACTTTAAATATTATAATGTTGGTATATTTTTATAACCTTGATTTAATAAATCATGAATAATCACATTTCAAGTAAAGTTCTTAAGTAGATGAAAATAATAACATTAAAAAAAGAATAAAAAAACGGTAATGTAATATATAATACAAGCGTTAAAATCAATATTTTGTAAAATACGGTGAGTGTTGACTGTTGATATTTATTATGTAAGTACCTAAGTAATTTTCCTGGTTATACGCACTAATGTAAATAAAATTAGAGTAGAATTTATCAGTGGTTAATAAAAATAAATAAATAATTAATTCGTTTAGGAAATTTAATTTTTTTTTAAATGTTTATTACTTATTGATTTTCCGTAGTTAGTATATGACATTAACCATTGTAGGTAATCTATGTCCATTTTTATAGTTAAAAACTTAAAACAAAGTAATTTGTCGGTAATTTACAAGTCAGATATTGATTTATCGCTTATAAAACTTTATAATATTGCATATTAGGTACACTTTTTTGTTGTAATTAATAAGTGAAAATTTTGAAAATATCATGTAAATATGTGATAAATATGAGAAAGTAAAAATTTGAAATTTAAAATACTTTATGTTTTAGTGAAGGGAGGATAGTGTCTATATACCATTAAGGCTTAATTTTTGGTTTACATTTAAAAGTTTCATTACACAAGTTAAAGTGCAAACTACAGGAGTTGGAATACAAATACATTGCCTAATGCCTAAATGGCTAAATACCTATTTACTATTTTCGAAAAATGTTTTTGAAAGTTTCTAAGTGGTGGCCGAGGACATTAATGACAAATTTAAAGTTTCAATAGTAGTACTTTGTGAAAATAAATATAACTATGTATTTTTTATAGTATTAGTAATTAGGTTATAACCATAAATACATTATTTTATTGATCTAAGTAAAATCTTAATAAATTAATTAATATTGCCCACTTTTTTATTATTAATATTTTGTTATTTCATGTCAAATAAACCTTTTCAATAGTGACTATAGGTAATAATCATTACTGAAAATAACTAATTACCAACATTGATGATAACACACGTATCCATAGGTACATATTAATTCCCTTTAAAACAGATTTAAATTAATGTGACTTAAAAATAGATGGTCTTCTTTTCGTAGTATATAAACAAATATTTACTTAATAAAATTATGCAAAATATTGTATTTACCTAATAGTTTTAACTGCTTGTATATTATTATGTTTAATTAGACATTTCAATAATTGGTGTCCCCTCAAATATGAAATTATTTTGAATGTTAGTAGATATAATAAAAATATTAATCAGAAGACTTGTCCTATACCCATTTATCGACCATACACTCGTATGTACTATCTATAAAAACAGCGTATATTTATGTCTACATTATGTCTTAGAGAGAATATTGCAGAGATATACATTTTAATATATTGATTTCATATAGGAAATCAGTTAATATAATATGTACTTTAATGTAATATTATTTTGTAACCATCATTGAGCTATAATAGTTTAATACTGATATAGGTAGCTATAAAAAAATAAATAAATGGATTATTATGTTTATGTAAAATATGTAAAAACTATAACTCCCATTGTACAACTTTAAAATCTAATCAGTTATATGTGAATTATTTTAAACAACAATAAATAATTTAAAAAGTTATAACAGTAACAGGCTACATTATTGTACGTATATAAAACTAGCATTGATGTGTTCGAAAAAAAGGTTAAAAATATTTTTTTGAGTATCTATCTATGTAGGTGTAGGTAATCAAAGAGACAAATTCATAGTAATTATTATAAGTTATTAGTTATTAGTTATTAGTTAGTTATTATTGATAGTTTTATTTATTTATTTATTTAAATTCTAACGAATCGTAAGATCCAAGTACAATATAATATAAATTAGTACAATATTGAAAATAATATTAATAATACAAAAGATAATAATAATAATAATAATCACAGTAATACAATAATAAAAATAATAGAATACAAAATACATTAGAAACATAAAAATATATTTACATAATTATTAAAAGATTCTAAGGAAGTAAAATTGAATAAATCGATGTTTGTATCATTCGCTAATGACATAATTCTGTTTATAGGAGAAAATAATGAATAATTTGTTCTTTGAGAACCTATATAAAAAATATTTGTTGACCTAGTTCTACGCTGAGGAACATTAAAATTGAGAAAACTTAATAATTCTGGACAATTAGTGGAACCATTTACAAGTTTATATAAACATTTTAAATCTATTTTTCCTTCTATCTAATAAACAATCAATATGAAACACATTTAATATTGGCTGGTAAGGAGAATGTGACTCATGAATAACATTACATTTGAATGCTAAAAAACGTATGAAATGATTTTGAACATTCTCTAAGCAATGAATTTGATGTTTTTTGTAAGGGGACCAAATCACAGAATTATACTCTAATTTTGCCCGTACTAAAGAAGAAATAATGTTTTTAAAGCAATGGGATCAGTGAAGTCTTTGCAGTTCCTTATAATAAATCCTAATATCATAGAGGACTTACTAATTAAATGTGATAAGTGTTTATTGAATGAGAGAGTGGAATCGAATATTACACCCAGATCATTGATATCATGGACATGTGCTAATGGAGACTTATTTATATAGTAAGAATGGAGAAGTGGAACCCGAGACCTGGAAAACGTAATACATTTACACTTTTCAATGTCGAGTGGTAATTTATTAACTGTACACCAGTCGGACAGAATATTCAAATCTATTTGTAAAAGTGATGCATCATAAGATGAATTAACTATTCGGAATAATTTCAAATCGTCAGCAAAAAGAAGTTTTCTTGAATTTGAGAAGTTGATATCATAAATAAATAGTAAAAATAGTATAAAGGAGCTAAATGAGAGCCTTGGGGTACACCAGACGGAACATTAAACAGATTAGAAATCAAATTTTTATATTTTACGATTTGTGTTCAGTTAGAAATGTAGGACGAAATCCAAGATAGTACAGAACCACGAATACCAATTGTATGTAATTTAGATAATAGTCATTTATGATTTACCTTACTAAAATCTGTATAGATAACGTCAACTTGAGAGCCAGATGCAAAGGCATCTAAAATATATTTCTGGAACACTAAATGGTTTGTAGCTGTTGTTTTACCACTTATGAAACCATGCTGGTCAATAGATACTGACGGAAAAAGCATCGGTGTTATTTTTTTTTAGATATAATTGATTCGAACATTTTAGGTATAATTGAAAGTAGGCAGATTGGGCGATAATTCGATATACTAGTTACATCACAACCCTTTGAATTAGGCATAATATAACTTAACTTCCAGACTGTTGAAAACAAACCAGTTAACAATGATAGATTGAATAAGTGTAACAAAGGAACTGTTAATACAAATTTACAAATTATAAAGAAAATACTTGGTATCATATCAGGACCTGGGTTTGACTTTGACTTATGGGTAATCATATAGAATTCATTATAAGAACGTCAGTAGCATTTAAAACTAAAGAACATAAGTTTAACTGAGATAAGTTGAAACCTGGGGAAGTTGTAGTAGGAACATGTGAAGCAGAGGCTGGTAATTATCACATCATAAACACTTGAGAAATATTTAGAAAAACTATGAACTATATATCTTTACCGCCGCTTATAAGTTGATTATTATACGTCATCGAAGTTGAAATAGAGTTATTTGAACGTTTACTTTTTAAAAATTGCCAAAACTTTTTTGGATTTGACTTTAATGAATTTTGAGTATCTATATAATATATTTACTATAATTTAATTTAAAATGAAACTTACACTTAGCTCGCAGGTTAGAAAATATATTATAATTAGCTTGTGAAGGAGATGATTTGTATGATTTGTGAATTGTGTGCTATTGTATAATATATGTATATATGTATAATGGTCATACACTAATACGACGTTAAAGCGAATATTTGTTTTAGGGAGTTTAACATTGTGAAGTCTTTTGTGCACATAATAATAGAATATACGTAAGTATAATATACCTATATGTATTTAGAGGTAGGTAATTTTCGTAATAATTCGTCAGAGAAGATCATAAATAATTAACAATGTATATTAAAACTAATTCCTTTTCATTTAAATAATGTTCATGTATATAATAATAAGCGCTTGCATCACATGCATATTATATAATATTATTAGGTCGCTGTACTATATTTATTTTGTATATACGGCATAATATAATTTAAGTTAAAACTATGTTTATATAAATTATAAATGTATAAGCCTGCATAAATAATTGTACACATAAATATATATACATAGCAGGTACTATATTATATAAAAGCATTGTGCTTTGTTATTATTATTGTTTCTATGAAAAATAAAAAAACTAGGGAAATAAAACGATGTTGAAAATAATCAAAGCGAACGCAATATTAACAGAACCCGCAGTGCGAACGGCATATATACCTGTTATACCTATATAATAATAATAATAATAAAAGTAATATGTATTATGTGTGCGTGCGAGTTAGGGCTACAATATATATATACCCACCTAATATATATATTATATATATAAATATATATACACAGTTGATGGGAAATTGCGAAAAAAAAATTGAAAAAAACGCTCGTCCTGCCAAGTCCCATGAAAACTATCACACAAAATCTATTATCGTTTAGGGGATCCACAAAAACAAAGGCGGTCTCCACGAGAACAACCATGGCAGCCGTGTCTCGGGCGGCGAAGGGCCGAGCCAATGCCGTCGCAGCGCTGCGCACCCTGCCCCCTTCTCATTGGTCCCCCCGCCGGCCGGCCCGCTTGCAGTCATCCCGGCCCCGGGTCCCTGTTTTCCAGTCAGCCGATCACTAGTACTCCGTAATTTCGTTAGTCACTTCTAGTTTGGCATCGGATGACGCGCTCTTTCGTTAATCGGACACTCCGGTCATCCCAAACCAATTCAATTTAAATCATAATCACCGTCCAACCAACGATTTAGAGTTATTCATTTTTATTTTTATTTTTATTTTTTTTGAGATACTGGAATTTTTTTCTTCCCGAAACGTCACCGCGTACGTAAAAAAATTATTTTTATAAACTAATTATAATCGCCCGCTATCATAATCACGCGTTGTTTATGTTCATAGTTTTTGTATTCCGATTCGTATCTGCTCACGAAGCCGACGTCGCCGCTGCCGCCGTCATTGTAGTCACCGTCGAGTATAATATACCTAAATTAAATTTCAATAAAAGTCACGATAATTTCGCCAAGTCGTACACTGCATTCACACCAGTACCGCCGTAGCCATCACTGTTGCAGAACAATCGCCACTACCGCGTGCCTGCACCCTTGCGGAGCAGCGTCGACGTTTTGCGACCCGGCGTTCAGTAACGGGCACCGCGATTGATCTGAAAGGTGTGGCGGGTGGTGATCCGCACCACCCGCACAATATTTTCCCCGCACTGTTCTCGAGACAGTTGAACTTCAACAACGGGTCACACCATCACGGTGGTACGGCACACTCGTCTTCGGGTAAGTTTGATATTCACGTGCAATTATATAAATAATATACTATACACTATACAGGGACATAATTTGCTCGTTACTGCAGGTACGCGGTCTATGCGCTTGCAACTATAGAGCTGCAGTTCCTCGCGCTTAATGATAAAATTTAAATATCTATATACATTGAGAGCCCACATTGATCATATACGCTGTGTATAATTACGCGTATCATGCCAGAACAACCCCTATTTTTTTAAAATAAAATTTCCATTAAACATTTTTGTTGTGTGTTAGTTTGATATACTTTGGATAGGGGCGGGGGTAGGAAAAACAATAAAGGCTCTTTTGAAAGTTATAATACATTTATATAGTTACACAGTTGTTTTGAATAATGGTTATTGGTATACTCCTTTATGTACCTACGCAGACGTCTCTGTGTCACTCCATTATCATTTGTAGTTTTTTTTTTTGTTTCATAAATATACTAATATAATATAAAATTCATGATAAAACTTTTAGGATAAAATAATGTTTTGGGATTATATCTATATTAATATGTGTATATACCTAGATTATAATTTATTATGTTAGAGATATTTTTAGCTGTCATCGTCAAAAGTGCTTAAAAATTAGAACAATATTAAATTGGGATTTGTATTCTTCCAGTTTTACGTATGATTTTTAGATTATAGATAATTAGTTATATCTATATTGATATTGTTATATAATTTGGAACTAGTACCTATGAACTACCTAATAAATACTTATAAGATTTATATATATATATTTATTTTTTATCAGGAGTTACATATGACAATTATAAGGCCAAAGGTTAGGTTAGGTTAAGTTTTTAAAATATCATATCGGAAACTCCCGATGTGCTTATTCTTTCCTTCTCGTAAGTCTGTATTCGAAATAATGTCTCATTGTGAGAGGGGGGATGTATTAGTACTTTTAGTACCTAAGTTTGACTTTAGAGACAATATATATATATATATATAGGGAAGATACAATTTTTTTAAAGTGTTTTTAAGAGGCGTGTATAAATGTCATATATAATAGAGGTTCATATTTTCTTCTTTTGTTGTCTGCAGGGAAAGATTAAAAGTATAGGTGGTTTTTTTAACTTCACTAAATTTGTTTGAGAATTTTAATCATTATATTTTACCCACTGATAGTGTATGTACATTTCAATATCTTTTTTATTATCCGGTAAGAAAAAAAAATTATAGATTATATATGGATGAATGAGATAGTTTGGAGAACTTGTCAGCTTATTATTTGCCATTTATGTTATTTATATGTATACCAATCTTTATTATATATATATATAAGTTAATCAATATTAGTATCGATTTTATAATACTTAAATAGTTTTTCAAAAATAAATATTGTGATTTTTTAGTTTTTCTAATACGAAATTGAAACAAACATGCATTATGTATTTTATTACTAAATACAAATTATATTTTGCGCATTATACTTTATACAATCCAGTTGCTTGAATCTAGATTTAAAATACATAGGTACATATTAGTTGTAGTTAATGGAATTTTTTTTATCAATTATACAATTCAATTATAATAAATATTTTAGAACTCACCTTAAAAATGGAAACGTAAATAATTATTAAAGTAATTTTCACTTATGTACTATGCAATATGAATAGATATAATATAAATATACACCTATGTCCTATATAGTACACATTGATTCAATAATCGATTTATTTTAAAATAGAATAATTAATATTTTATTATAAACTATACATAAGTAATTTAAGTAACTATATATTGTCTCGACTATGAAGTTAATTATTAATATTAATAGTTTATTAAGTTAATTTTGTTAATTTTTAAGATTCAGATTTATGTCTAGTTTCAATTAGTATAATGCGTACCAATATATTTTATTTATAGACGCATGCATATATTATAATATGTGTATACGAGTAGAATACCTACTTATAATATACTTAAATTTGTTCTAAACGTTTTATGCTTAATAAAAACTGAACAATTTATACAAATTCAAAATTGTATTGTAAAACAGAAAATGGCTGATTTATAAATGTATTATGATTCACAAGTTAAGGGGACATCAGGTATGATAAATCATTATACTTGATAATATAGTAAGTCCACTATCGGACAAATATCAATTATTATTCTATAATAGATATAAATGGCACATATATAATTATTGATAACAATATATAATAAAAGTACGTGCAGTGTGGTTACGCATGCATCAATATATTATACCAGACTTAAATGTCCACGATCCACCCATATCCAAGTCAGTGCGATTAAATGATTAAATATATTGTGGGAGGATGAAGCTTCACTATACATTTCGTATATTTCCCTTCTCACACTCACCTTTAATTAATTTATATTAATAATATTCATAACTAAGGCTATTTCTAAAAGCGCAGTAAATACTAAATATGCATGCATATTTACTCATAAGAATGCACAAATATGGTTTAAATCAAAAAACAATATTGCAAATTTTTGCACTAAAGATAATAAAATAACTTATTTAAATTGGTAAATCAAAAAATAAGTAAAAAAAAAACTATTGTTCATTTACTAGAAGTTTAATGAACTAGATTTTTAACTCAATTATTATTAATTAATTTAATTCTAAAAAAATATGCGATTGCAACAACAATTAATAAAATGCACAATCACATAATCTAAATGTAAAATAAAACATTTATTTTTTCAGAACTATAATAACAAACACCAAAGTATTTTACGAGTATACATTTAGTAAATCGTTCGGATCAATTTAGTTTGAAATATTTCTTATAATAATGATTAAAACAGAGATTAAAAACGGTCTTGTGTCTTAATACTCATAATTGACCATTTATGTGTATTGACACTATATCATGTTGAAAATACTTTATGGATTGATGTCGAAGAAGTTATTAAGATCAGAACTAACAATTTAGAAACTTATAAAAATTTGATTTATTACTATAATTTTTAAAATTGCAGATTTTGATATAATCGTCTCTTGGTGATAAAATAATGTGACAAAAAAAAAAAAAATGATATTATTATTTATTATGTTCAGACGTGATGATATTATGAAACATGAGATATTATAAGAATTACTTCATGAGTACTTGTATTATCGCTCTATATTATCGCTTTCCATCAAAAGTTCAATGTAATAAACATATCTGAATAACAGATATAACAATTATTATTATTTTTTAAATCGCGTTTAAAGATTAATCAATAATATATTTTATTAATCATTAATATATTTGAATTAAGATATCCTAAAATTTTGGAAGCTAATATTTGCTAATTTTATGCTATTTGCATAGAGGGGATATATTTATAAGCATCAATCGTATAACCGAACTTAAACTTATTATTATTTTCTTTATATAAGTGGTTGATTAATTTTGATATTGAATAACGTCAATATAATATCGAGTTATTAGATTTGCAGCATATATTTATGCTTTTTGTTTTAGGCAAACTCATGATGGACGATTTGCGACCAGGTCTTGGAGGCATATTGGGCTTGATGGACCACGATCACCATCATCATCACCTTCACCATCACCACCCGACTGCAGTGCATGCGGACAAACAACGGGCTTCAAAGGGGGCCAGCGACTCGTCCAATGAACTCGGCTCGTTGTACGGACTGCCAGTGAACGCGGCCGGCGACTCGTCTCATCATAACACACCGTCTCCTGGACGAGGATCGTTAGCTGAACAGACTAGTACGTATAATATGCAAATTAAATACCCTTTACTATATTACAATGGCATAAATTATATTTTAATATAATATATATATATATATTATATATATATTATATTTAATCATAACGATTGGGTTGATGGTAGCAAATCTATTGATACTAGATGATATTTGTTTCTATAAATAGTTCTTAATTCTTAAGATTTAACGATTTTATAAAAATAACTTTCTACTTTTTATGTAAATTATAATAGTACTTCTAAAATAATTTATTTAATAATAGCTAACCTATTTTCTTAAATTAAAGTATGTTTTACTGTTTTGAAATAATATATATATAATTATTAATTTTATA
Source organism: Schizaphis graminum (assembly GCA_020882235.1). Classification (NCBI taxonomy): domain Eukaryota; kingdom Metazoa; phylum Arthropoda; class Insecta; order Hemiptera; family Aphididae; genus Schizaphis; species Schizaphis graminum. The sequence continues at coordinate 42,639,349 of CM037034.1, forward strand.
CAAAATAAGTTTACGTAGAGATAAGTATTCTCATTATCTGCATACTATCATTTCATTAGTTACCTATTCAATAAATTGAAAAATCACTCATTATGATAAAACTGTTCAATTTTACTTAAATCATATTTTTTTTTTAAATATTGAAATAAAAATATAACAGGGAAAATAATAATAATTTGCCAAACATGCTTAACCTCATTTTTCCTTTAACAATACATATTTTATTGAAATTATTTGATTTATGGTAATTTTAAATACGTATGCTTAAAACTCATAGGTAATATTAAAAAAATAATCAGTTTATTATAGCCTTACAAATTTATTTACTTTTTTAAAATGGAAACATCATTTTTCTACTGTAAATTATTGAGCTTATCATTTTTATTAGAAATCTGTGTTCATCTAAATGTAAATTCAAACAAGCAAATTCTAAGTTATTAATCTTAATGTATATATTATGATATATTTTTTTTAGTAAAATATAAAATAGATTTAATATTTAGTCTAGTATAATTAGATATAATTACCTATTATCCAATGGCAATTTTTATAATTTTTTAAAATTTTAATACATTATTTATAGTTAATAGTATTTAATATAATTTAGAGTCCATATAATTAACTATAATCATTGACTTATTATTAGGTACTACTGTCCCTGGAACTTAAAGTGTAATAACTTAAAAACTATACATTAAAATTTTGATTCATTTATTGATCAGTATTTTCAAAAGAATTATTTCCGTCGATAATAAAAAGAGTTTACATCATAAAATACAAATTTTTAAATGGAAGAAAGATCTTAGAATTCAAGTATGATATGATCATTAATACGTAGGTAGGTATACTTAAAATTTCCAAAATCAAAATTTAAACAAACACATTGTTAATAAAAATGGAGTTCAGCTGTCCTGTATAACTTATATTATATACAAACTTTTAACATATATGTACTTTGTGTATACCATACACATAGAGATAATATTATTATGTCTCTTCAAATAAATATTTGTACTTTTAATAATTATAAACAAACAATACTTGTTTCTAGATTTGTAATTAAATATTAGTAAATAGTATGCCCTTTTTTTTTTACAAGTGTGTAATAAATAGTTGACATTTTACTGTATTTTTAGGAATTATTTTTTAAAGATAAAATTCATATACATTTAAAAATGTTGAATTGAAGTATATACTAATTAAATTAAATTATGTAACTTCTTTTAAATGTACATAAATATACATGATGTTTTAGTTTTAAATTTTAAAACAATATTTTATAGCTATATATATATATTAAATTTATAATTATAAATTTAATATATTTGTGTTCTTTGTAACTTTATTTATAAAGTTAAAGTTTTCTATATTCATTTAGGTATAGGTGTATCTATATTACTTTTATTATTTTCTTGAATAAATTACAAGCATTCAAGAGGTTTTTCATATTCTGAACTTTAAATAAGTGTTTGATGTTAGTGCTTCATAAACATACAAACCGAGAATTTTTAATTAAAAGCAAATTTTCTAAAACGCGGAAATACCTACAGTCAAAGGATAAATGTAATTTACTAACAAACCATAACAATTTGAATAATGAGAATAATTTAATTAGGTATTTTACAAAAGCAAAATTTAAACTGTTATTTCCAGTAATAATAAAATAATAATAAAATCAATACTATTTATGATAGATATAGGCAGTTTATAACCAGAAGGTTTCAAATCAAAATATATACCTATATTTTTCATTGGTAGATTAAGTGGAATCGGAATGTGATTAATAGTCTTAAATTAATAATATTATAATCACATAATTTCATAAACAGACCAATTTCAAAAATAATTTTGTTAAAATTTTAGCATCCGAAGGAGCGTTTAAAAAATTGAAAACGGAACCTTTAACATCTGTAGGTAGCATAAGTGCAAGTCATTCTGGACACACGCCTACTACAGCTACGTGCCCTACTCCAGCCAGACGAAGACACCGTACGACTTTTACCCAGGTCAGTAATCGATAACGATACATAATACCTCAATGCGTAATATACTCGTTGTAATCTATGTAAACTTTACATTCTAAAGTGTTTAAAAATTGTTCATATTTTTTTTTTTAGGAACAACTGGCAGAGTTAGAAGCTGCTTTTGCAAAGTCTCATTACCCCGATATCTATTGTAGGGAGGAATTAGCAAGAAGTACAAAACTCAATGAAGCTAGAATACAGGTTAGTTTAAGAACTGTGATAATAACAGAGGTTATACCTATACTTTTAACTTTGATACGGTATGACATTTCAAATTATTAAACTTATGAACTAAACAAAATGACTAAAAAGCGGGTAAGTGGGTATCGCTCTGCTATATATTAGGAGGTGGGGTGGACCTCAGACTTTGGTAGATTAAATTTGAATGCAATGATAGGTATCATTGTATACGAAAAACGATTCTGAACGAAGATGATTTGTCAGTTTAGGATATATTATATTTAAATATTGTCATATATTCTATTTTGAAACAAATAGTATAGTTTTTATATGTTACTATGGTTACTTTATAGTATCTGTTTATTAATAATCAAAAAATCAATTTTGTCGAAAAGTGGTTTTTCGTAAAATTGCCATTTTTCTGTCATTTTTTTTTTGTTTTTCTCGATTTTTTTGAAAACTATTTGAAAATTTTACTTTTGACCCCCCCCCCCCAAAGTACCAACTAGATGAATTTTCCTATTCAAAGAGGGGCTGAAGTAAAAAATCGGAGCATTATTACTGCTCCAAATGTTGTCGTCAGAGACAAAAAAAAAAAAAAAAACACATCATAGTAAAATCAATACATTCATCACTTCGTTCAGAATCTAAAAATCAGACGTCGGTTGAACCGAAAAATAAGTTATCCGACGACTATAAACAAACTGTATAGCATTTTCGTTGCATGGTGTGGTCAGTTGTAAACGGTGCAATGTTGTTTTCATAAAATTGAATACATTTATATATTATACTATGTAGACTGTGTTATGTGTTGAATTTATAAATAGTTTAACTAAAATCATTAATTGTATATAAATGTGTAAATATAGTTTACTCTCATTATCACCCGCAGTCTGTTCATTTTATTGATATATATTTCACAAGATTGCTTTCGAATTATTTGGATATTATACGGCCGATATATATTTGGTGACTTTTTTATTTAAAATTATCTATTTGCTAAGAAGTAATGATAGCAAGTCTGTATATTATTCATACAGTATATGGTTATATACGATTTATTATTGATATGATTCGTATGAGTGTGATAATAATATAATATAGAACCAATATAGACTTAAGATAAAATATATAAAACAGTAGTGAGTAATAATATAACAATATAATAATAAAATATAATTTTCTGTAAATATCGTAATATACTTCGTTTAAGATTGATAGATTATCTGGTTTATAAAAATCAAATAAAGTGTATTTATTAGTTTATTGGATGTTGTAAGAATAAGGAAAATGTAAGGTATGAACGTGAAAAATGTTTAAAGATATTAAAACATGAGTTTTAAAAGTTTTGGCCAAGAAATATAACCATTAAATAGTTTGTACACAAAGGATGAATCAATAAATTGTTAATGTCTACCATATCATTCTAGGTCTTGCTATAGGGTTGTCTAGATCATAATATAATATTTATACTAATCATATTATTACATTAGTTTATTGTGCATTTATGCATTTAACAACGGATAATTATAGTCATGTATATAAAATATGCATGTTTGATAATGATATTGTTTTTAAATGATTTTTAATTGTAGGTTTAGTGTATATTATCTATATTGTTAATTAAACACTTATAGTCATTTAAATTTAATTCTGATATTGTGTACAGAAAGTTTAAAATTATAATGCTTTACACGTTATTTTTATGCACGGTGAATCGTGATGTATTAAAAATAATACAATATAATATTATTTAAGAATTTAGAGTTATAAATACGACACGCGTTTAATAGCAATGCAGGGATAGGGACAGGGACAGGGTGAGTCACCGACTTTCCCTCAATCATTGTCCCCGAGAACATCACACAGGGACCACTGTAATTGAATTTATCATCCAAAATGTATTTCCGGGCACATAAAGGGATACGTTTTCCCTGCAGGGTTTTAAAAGGCCATACTTTCCCGAATATTTTATACACTTGCACACTATGCATAGTGATAAAACGAGTTTGTAATGACTTGAAAAGGGGAGAGGATGTTTTTGCATTGGACAATGACGATGACGATTTTATAGGTATGGTTTCAAAACCGAAGGGCCAAGTACAGAAAACAGGAAAAGCAATTGCAAAAGGCTTTGGCCCCGCCCTCCATGCTTCCCGGATGTAACGGGGCCGCCATGATGAGAAACATCTACCCTTCAGCTTCCAGAACGTACCAAGCTTACCCGCATCCGAATAGCATGAACAGATACCATCCGCAGGTAAAGAATATCATTACTATTATTATAATTTTAACGTAGTTAGAACTTATTAAATACATTCTGTCCACAGCGTGTATCTATTACGGTTTGATATTCACAGAGTGAAATGTATATTATAATATAATGTTTATTAAATCTTTAAATATTTATTTTATTGATATCCTTAATTATGTATTAATCATATTATTTTTATTATGATTTTATCTTTAATACCATAATGGTATTATGATTTATAACTTGACAAATTATATAGTTGACTACCTACGTGTAAATCCATTTATCAATTATTTTAGAAAGTTATTGAAATAAAATTAAACAAAAAAACATTTAAAGTTTTGTTTCTTATAAATTAAAATGAATACATACATTTGTGATGCTTATAAGTTATGATAAAAAAAATCATCTTTAATTATATTTTGAATCCATGTGAGCTAATCAAACAAACATTTTTTTTTTGTACGTATAGATGTCATCCAGTTCGTACATGTCTACAGCCGTGATGAGTCAACCGTTCACAGTCACTAGCCATCATTCTAATCCAACTGCTTCTTCTAATCAGTCTTCTATTACGACACCTGCAGGTATATAATAGTCAGCTTACATTATTATTAATATTTTGTAGTTACCTATAATATTATTTGAGTAAGCTATTTAGGTATAAATATGACTCTATTGAGGATAAAAGTCTTAATTATTAGATACTTAAATATTATTACGATTATACAAAACATAAATAAATTGAGTTATTCTATTGTAATAACCAATAAAGTGAAAGTTTTATGCGTACAATCATTAAACGACAACACTTTATTAAGTTTGAAAATAAAAATAATTTTAACTGAATCTAATCCATTTCTGAATTATAGATAAGTCTATCGAAAATTGTTGATGATTTTTATTAAAAACTATTAAGTAACTTAAAATTATTAGCCCCAATCTAGTTGGCACTTATCTAGTTCTTCAATTATTTTCATGATTTTATTAAAATTAATGGGTAACACATACAATTATTTGTTTATAAAATTACGCCTGCTTATAGCTTATTAATCTATAGAGGTTTTCATCAAGCTTTTTATTCTCAAAATTATTTTACGAAAACCAAAAAACTCATTGTTATGAAACAAAAATACTTAACTTAGAATATAAAATTCTAACATTTACATTTAAAAAACTTATAATAATAGAGATATATTATTATGACAATCACTTAATATAGTAATATATAAGTATTATTAAGGTGCTCATTTATGCTTAATTGCAATTTTGCCAATGATGCTTTATTGTGTACGTGATATAATATAAAATAGTTCTATAACAAGATAAACTATTGTAAACGATAGGTATACGCTCTATACTTATTTACAATTCTTATAAGTCAACTAGTAACTAATTTTGTTATACACTTGCAATTTGTTTCAAACAAATTAAATAATAATGTAATTATCTATCGTTCGATTTTTCAGGAATGATGCCAGAAGAAGAATGGTACAATAAAAGTTTATCGGCATTGCGGATGAACTCCGGACATCATCCAAATCTCACCACACCAATGTTACAATATCAAACATAGAGTTGCTGTGATAATACTATAGTTACATAATATGATAATATTATGATTGTATGCTAATTGAATTATTTCAAATAATTATTATATTACGGGCTGAATCGTTCATGTTTTAAAAACCACGCGCCACTTTTTCGTGTACTTATAACCTCAATAGAATAATATTCAAAGTCTTGAAACTCTTTTTGCTGATTTCTGTACAAAAATACCATAGAACTCACTTCAATCTATTTATAAGTTATTTATAATAACGGTTGTACCTATGTAAATATATAATATATATTTTTCGTTTGGTTTGTTTTTTATCACTTTGGAAATTCTTTAAGATTTATTACTATAGATATTTATACGTTTTTTTCGATTTTTACGATTGATTAATATTATTGAAAATAATCTACAATTATAACGTAATTTATATTATATTATATAGTACCTATTGTAAACGGAATTGTAAATATACACGTTTTAATTATGTAATTATATGTTGGTGTGTGTATCTACCTAATTCTCTTTGATTTGACATATATTATCTGACTACATCTAGCTAATTAGACTTTGAACTTATATCAATTTCTGTAAATATAAGTTTAAAAACATTCAAAAAGTAAAATTATTTAAACCAATTTGTCGACAAGAAAAATTGGATTCAAACTATAGTTTATCTTTTATTATAGCTTATCATATTATGTGTAATATTTTCATTATCATTGTTATAATATCCAAAGTTGCGTATAAAAGGTTATATTTATCCGAACAACATAATTTGTTTTTCTACTATGCCGTTCAACTAAATATATGATTAATATTATGGTTTAAATGTTTATAATATCAGTGTATCACCAAATAGCCTGTATAGTATACAATGGGGTAAGTATTGTGCAAACCCCCGTCGCCATACGAAACGATAACACAAGGAAAAAAATGAAAAAAAAGTATACAATGTACGTACAATAATTTACTACATTTGTAACCTAACCTAGGTACATAGACTTCTATATCATTATATATCTTCATTTAAATTTTAATGTTTTATCAAATAACGTCAAATATACTTACGAGTATATTATAACATAATTTTATAAAAGAATTTATTTAACTTTGACCTTTGGTATCATTTTGTTATACCGTATGTCCCAGAAAACAGGGTACACTTCACCACTCATTACCTGGGACACACAGTTTACTAATGTATTAAACTAAAACAAACTACACTATATTTGCACTGCATTTTGAATAAGAGCACCTGTCCTATTGATTTTTCAGTTAATTGAAAAATGTATATTTATTTTAGGATACTAAGACATTCGTAAAGTTTCCCCCTTATCTTCAAAAATTATAAAGTCAATTATTTCTCTCTTTAATAAAGAAGCTTAAAGTTTTCGTTAAGCATGATTTTATAGTACCTATACTATGTAGTGGATTGGTTTTATATTGTAAGATAAAATAAAAAATAAAAATTAATAAAATTAATTTAGTAACAATATTTGGGACTTATTTTCAATTATTTGCAATCAAATGTTTATGGTTATCTTCCTAGTAGTCTCGCCGCAATTCAAGTTTTAATTGATGTAATTTAGAGTGGTTGCATATTTTAAGTTGTCACAATATATTCTTTAAGCCAGCACCAATATTAAAATATAATTTGGAATGTCGCACGGCGTCTCGTGTATGCAATATTGATACACATTATAAATTTATACAATTTATGAAAAAAATGGATTATCATATTAATATAATTTTTTTTCTATATAAGCAGTCTATAAAATATAAGATGCTTAGATGCACAATAACATTTTATGCTAAGGGTGGATATTGACATGAAGGGGTTTATTAATCAGTCACTCATTAACAACAATTATCTTAATTTATTATTTTTTTTTTAATTTGTATTTATTGTACGAATATTATGGGTTATATTTGTAGTAAGTCACGACACTACTTTCTTTTTTAATCTGTAATGAGGATTCCCTGGTGGTTTTGAATAGATTTTTTATAACGGGTTTGGGATTATTTTGTCGCTTGTGAAAACGTATATGAAAGTGACGTACTTCTTTGTCGATAGTTTTCATATTAAAATCTTTATGTATAGTGTTTGGTTGGAGATAAGTACAGCAGTTTCTTATTATGTCAACATCGTTATCTCAAACTATATTGAAATCCTCTTGAAGCTACCATTAAGCTTAATAGCGTTTTTCTTTTGATAACTCGATATAGAATTAACCATTTTTCTATTTCTCGAATACACAAATAATTAAATAATATTTTTATTACGATAAGAACAAAAAATTAAGTAGTACCTATAGTAGTTGTGATTTCATGCTTTGGTAATCAATAATTTTAGTCATTCGTTTATAATATAGTGAAATGGAAAATATCCTTACAATATTAATTTTTACATTCTTACAAAAACAAATTAAAATAATATTAAACAAACTGTAATGACTGATTAAAAAAAAAATTATTCATTATTGTAGTTTATTGATTGAATGTAGTATTAGTATTTTAAATATTCAAACTATGCATTTTAAGCATTCAAATTATTTACAATTTTTTTTTAAAAATGTTAATAAAACTCGATATCCCTAAATGTTTGATATCTTGAAATTTTTCCTGTTTCTTTGAGATTCGACTTAAAGAGAATTTACTTTGTATGGTGGGGCATTAAACTATTGGAGAGACGTCAAATGATATGATATATATATATATATTTTAGAATTTTGGAACGCTTGGGTTTTATTAATATTATATTGGTTAGCTATGTCCTAGAGTTGTAGTGCATAATTCTAAATAGTGTTAAGAAGAGATTTGTATATTTGTACTTAAGTTTTAAAATTTTTAGTTGAAATAAGGTTGAGAATACGCAAACGTCGCAAACTAAGCTAACAATTTAAAATCAGTAATTGGGTCATCTCGCCGCCCTCAGTACTCATCCACTAATCGTTGTTGCCAACTGTCAATATTGTAGGAGTGACGCGCTGTTCAACTAAATATTTATATTTTGAAAATTTTATGGATTCACATAATAGCGGAAATGTTTGATTGTGTATTTTTGATTTTTTGAATCATTAAAAATAATTGATAAAATATAATTTTAAAAATAGTTTAAAATTATATCATGTCTAAAAATTGTTAATCTTTTGATATATAGTGTAATACTTGTTTTAATGTAAATTTCAAATATCAAAAATTATACAGGTTTGAATCATAACAAAATAAAAAAAATCATTTGAGAAGAAAATCATTGTCATTTTACATTTTTTCAACAATTCAACAGACATTGATGTTGAAAAAAACACTTAATAAATTTAAAGAAATAGTGAGTAGTGACTAATAAGTATAATAACAGTATAAATAATAATATAAAATATTAAAAATGCTCATTCTATTTTAGGGAAATCATATTTTTACAGTTCACAAATTTCTTGATAGTCAGTTACCAATTATTATTCATTGATGAAAATAAATATACTATACACGTACGTAATAAACTAGGTACAACTTAAATTATTAAAAAATCAAACTTATTTTAATTTTACTGTATCAGATAAAATGACGAAAATCAGCGATAGAAATATATACGGTGCTCTATTTTTATTTTACCAAATTTATTTATTATTAATGTAGTAGGTCCACTATTTAAATAATTAATAAATCCACATATTTAAACGGTAATGCTAACGCCATCTATTAGCGTTATATTGAACTTTTTTCATACATATTCGAAAATAGCGCTCTTGATCGCCGTTAATTGTAATCACTAGATAGCGCTAACGTAAACGATTTTTTTTAAATTAATTGTATTTAATTTGTCAGCAATAATATTATGTTTTTCTTCTTTATGGCCACTACACTATTTTAGGTGGTATAAACAAGACAATAAAAATTAAATTACTGGGCATAAGCCGTATTTATGATAAATGATAGAGTGTGAATGATTTTTTTAGTTTTTCAGCTTTAGTACGTTTTAAAATATCTTTGAATATTAATTGATATCTTCTGTAGTTAATAATATATAATTTTGGCCATAGTTTCCATATTTTCCGGTTTCTTCCACGTTTCAGTAAATATTCATCGACGAAGTGTTCGGATTTGCATTTCACGGAATGCAGATTATTTTAAAAAATATGGTCTCGTGTATGATTCTTTAAAAATATTCTTTTTCTTTTTCTTATGTTAAGATATTTTGTCTAATGTGTTAATTACGTATTAATTATAAAATATGAAATTCCCCATTTGAAAGTTACAATGATCGTGTTGGAGCATTCGTCGTGGCAATACATGAAGAAATGTAGCATAGCATTAAAGTACTGTGGTATATTCATAATTTTTATAGAGACAGGGGCATAGACTTTCTAAAATATTGTTACTATACATTATTTCATCAATACTTAAATTTCTTTAATTATAAATTGCTAAATAGTATCTAACAATTTATAATTTTATAACTCATTACTTCTTTGTTAAATTATTTGACTTATGCATGAAAAACAATTAATCCAAAAATAAAAATTTTCGGTTTATACTTTATTTTATTATTTGTTGTATTAAAAAATTATAATATTATTCGTAGGTATGTTTTTAAATTTTTTAATATTACGTACATTTTTATTTTTTATATACAATATAATTTTCAATTGAATTTGCAAATACTTGAAAATTGAAATATAGGTATAAGATTAATATCAATAATACAAGATATATTAATAGATAGTTATGTATATGTAATTTTAATAAATTTGATATAATTGTTAAAAATTAGTTCACCCTTTACTATACCGTATTAATAAATATAAATAATAAAATATCCTTAGAATTATTGCCTGAAAAATTGACACTTTTTGGCATTCAATGCTTCAAGAATTTAACAAGGTTCACTCGAAACTTATTATACAGCAGAGCAACTTCTCTGGTGTTTTAAATTTTTATTTTAACTTATTTATATCAATATTATTACAATAATAGTAACAAAATAGTATCAATTACAAATAATAAATAAGAACGCCTACTAAAATAAATAAAAACTAATTATAATATCAATATTATTAATATTATTAATATGACACGTGTATAAATTAAGGAAATTAAAATATTAAACTGTTTAGAAGATAAAGAATATTTTACTGCAGGGATATGAGATGTAACATTTTTTTTTTGTAGATAGAGCTATATAGTATCTTAGGTGTTACAAAACTATTTAACAAACTCTCATTAAAAATGTTACTATATTTGTAAAATAGTCCTGTTACACTCTGTATACTGTATACACATAAATCTACTATAAAAGTAACTAATATTGAAGGTTTTAGTTCTTAACTGGAAGGTTAGTTTACTATTGCAAAAAAAAAATATAATATAATAAGACAACATTATTGGCATGTTAAAAAAAGAACAGTGGTGAACTGCGTAAACACGAATTATAGTCATAATTCGAAGCCTTTCTACTGGTTATTTTAGTGTTCACATAATAAATTATTTCATTAAGAATCGACCAGGAATGTTGTAACTTTATTTGCTTGTTGATTACAAACTAAAGTATTTTGTGCAAGTATATAATTAAGGGCAATATCGACAATTACCGACGGCGCAGACCGTAGGGTTACGTGTTGAATGAGAAATATCATAGCAAGTACATGGAAGTATAGCAGCTATAATGCTACTGTTCACTTTTTATTTTTTTAAATAAAAAAAACAACAACAGCAGCTATTACTTCTTGTTGGCTGCTTAGTGTAGTATTGTATTTTTAGTGTCGTATCTCAATGTCATTTATATATAATATCATATGCCTACCTACTCGTCTTTTGAGTTCTGATGGTTATAAAATACAATATTATAATATAATTACCATTTTCGTCGTATTTATATACATCAAATACGCAGTCATATGGTGCATTATAATAATATTCTTTACATATATTATAGGTACTGAATGCGGACCTCGGGAACATTGTAGTGGTTCGGAGGTGTAACTCTATTATAAATTATTGTAATATTATAATATTTCACCAGAAATTACCAGTGATATAGGCACAGACACGTTTTTTTGTAGATATTATTATATTATATATACAATTTATCTATAATTCATTCATATACCTATAATAATAATAATAATAATAATACAAAATATAAAAGTCGTTGGTCTGGTATAATGCACTAAAGCAGCAAAAAACGATCTCCATTATAATATTATAAATATTATAATAATATAAAGTTAAGTTTTGTAATATATTTACACAATAAAATACACAATGGACTGCGTGTAGACTGCTGTTTATAATAAAGGTAGACACTATATATTATTATATATTTATATATGTGATGTTCGTAGGCGGTAATTATTTTATTTTTCGTCGTTTTTTAAGCTGCTTAAGAACGGATTTATGAACATGTTTGTGTTTGCTAATGGCGCTAGAACGTTCGTATATAATACTATAGGTAAGTACATGTCACGTGTGTGTATAAACGACCTAATCGAATAATAAAAACTTCACGGTGTGTATAACACTACCGATCGGATTAAACGAAGAATAATCGCTGCGAAAAATAATATTTAAATTAAAAATAAAATATAGACAAGTAAAGTGTATAATATGTAGGTAGGTAGAAACTATAATGTATTACATATATTATGGTGTTTATACTTTTCGTGAAAAAAGTAAATATATTCATAAATATTTAGTTACCTATTTGTAAGATCTAATACTAGTTATCATAATTCATAATATCATAATAATATATCGTAAGCGGATGATACTGGGTATTGTGTGAAAAAATTATTTATGTTACTTATTTAACATTGTATGGAAATAATATTATACTAATTATTTAACTTAATTTAATTTTTTTTGAAAGAACAATATCGAATTATGTTTTTATATTTTATAAATAATTAATCATTAGCTTCATTTGATACCCACTTTGAAGTTTCAGTTCAAAATTGCCATCTGAATAACTTACTAATTCTAAAATTGGACTTGCAAATACTTGCAAATTGAAATTTACTGTTTAATACAGTTTTAAAAGTTTTAAATGGCCTCCAGGTCACTTGCAAATTCTAAAAATGATAAAATATTTTCAAATAACTTGTAAAATAATGGCTTGGATTAAAAAATTAACGTAGGTACTTAGGTGGGCCAACTTCACGAACGTGATAAATTTATAAAAAAATAATTAAGAAGGTACATTCATTTCTGCAAAATATAATTTAAAAGTACCTACCTATTATATGTACATATCAACCTAATTGTACGTACAATAAGTGTATTATTATGTACCTCCCTATTAGTATATAAATACTATACGTGGACCGTATCAATAATTCTCACACGGAACATTTCTACATAGAAATTACAAACAAGTATGACTATAGAGACTTGTAATGTGAAGAGGAAGCCGACTAACTGGTTCAAGACTTCAACCAGGAAAAAAGCTACTTACTAATATTATACTGTAAATAGATAAATATTCTGTGATTTTACGAAAATTGGATTATAAAATGGATGAAGCAATCATTCAATGAATCAACGAATTCAAATAATTTGGTTTATACATTATTATATATAGGTATTAATGTTTAGGAGGTCATCTGAATGCGTGACTAATTATTTAGTCGTAATAAGTGATTTTTAAGGGTGAGTAAACTTCAAAAATTCTTAATTAATTCTTTGAAAATATTTAAATTATGCATAAATATAAGTATATATATTTAGCATAGTTTCGATGAGTTTTCTTCAACATTAGGACATCGTAAGTGAAGTAGGCGATAATTTACTTACGATTTAAATGCTTTGTTTTTGAGTTTTAGTGTTTATTGCTTTAAGTTATTTAATATAAAAACCATACAAAAGTAATTCTTTTTTTTTTACTGTGAAATAATAATATAATATATAATAATGATGAACTCATAAGTTATACATTTTATTTTATTACATAGGTAATTGTAATAGTATTTATAAATATATTATAAGTATTATTATAACATCGTATTATGTTCAATCTCATAAATTGTAGCACTTACCCAATTACTAAATTACCAAATAGGTACTAATTATCAGTATACCTAACAGCTATATCTAAAATAAATAGTGTGCACTAATTTTTATTTAATTATAATATGCATACAGAACACTCAGGCGTAACTAGATCAATATTTTTGGAGGTGCACAATAAGTGAAAAACGCAAAAATAGCTGGAAACATTATAGGTACTTATTTTACTCAATATATATGTTACTGTGAATGTCCGCAATTGGTGAGTGCTGACAATCACCTAGTGAATGTCAACATACACCTACAAATTGGCGAATGTCAAAAAATTAAAATAATATCGACATGTACTAGTGGATGTTGACATTTACATTAGGATTTTGGTCAATGTTAACATATACACAACATGGTTTTGGTTAATGTTTACATAGGTTACGTATTCGCACATAATATGTATTATGGTATAGTACTATAATGTCTATAATAGATATAGACAATAATATAAAATAGAAATTACATGTTTAGTTATAGATATTAACAATTACTTTTATTAATTATGATTATTATTATTGAACAATATTATAGGTACATGTATTATTTATTTAAATTGTGATTATTTTGCCATACAAAAATTATTATTTTAAAATAACAGTGAAAATATTGTTCTACTTATTGCTACATGACAAACTGTCATGACATTTTGAACTGCATAAAATGCCAACATTTCTACAGTCACACTTTTTTGCAGTGCACTTTGTTTTGCAATTACATCATGTATAATTAGGTACTAGCATTTTAGATAAGATCAGATTAAATAATATCGGTATTACCTACATTCACCAATATCGTTTTGTAAATAATAAATGTCGACATTCGCTAGTAAATGTTTACAAACAGTACAAATTTAATCAATATGCCAACATTCACCAATGACTTTAGTGTATGACTGCGACATTAACCGGTGACTGTCAGCACTCACCAATTGCGGACATTCACATTTCACAGTAACATATACACTAGTAGAGATTTAGTACAGTAAAATAAATTAAATATATTATTATATACTTAATATTATTTATTTTTAATATTTTAGTCAAATTTTAATAGAAAAATGTTTTTATGTTTGGGGGCTTACAGGCCCCTGTGTAGTTCCCTAGATGCGCCAGTGAGAACACTCCTTAAATTTAATAAAATTCTATTCTAAATATTAAAAAAAAAAAACTTAAAAATTTCCCAAATTAGTATTTGAATTGCAATTGGTTACTAAACAAAAAGAAGGAGGTATGCATGTTTAGTGAATTATTCTGTGTACATATATTATATATATTTAGATAATAAACAAAATACTAAGTATTACATGGTAAATGAAAGTATAGTATACTCGTTTTCGAGTTGTTTTCATTTTATTTGGCAAACAATTTATTTCCAACTACCCATTGTGTTATATTATACAGGTGTTTAACGTATATTTTTTCAAAAACGACGTCTCCCGTTAATGTCTTTTCGTAGAATTCATCTAAACACATTACTTCAAACACTTTAGTGAACCACCGTAAATATATACATGTGTAGGTATAATAGTCGTACATTTACGTCTTTGTAAGAATGAGGCTGTACACTGACAGTGATATATGGTAGCAAGAGTCAAACCGTCTTAATTCAGCTTATTGGATGGCCCGTGTCACTTGACCTCGTGAATTTCATAGAGGAATGACCGGGCACCCGTGCAAAATTAGGTACAGCTATTTTTCAAAAATTTAACTCGGATTCGTGTTTACAAATTGCATTAACTTTCAAGCGTCAGATAATCTTTAAGACTTATGTAGGTACTTTAATAAACAAAAACATCAATTCATATACGCGTTTGTGGTTATCGTTTGTTGATTTTTTTTATTATTTTAGGAATATATCAGTACACAAACTTAATCGTGGTATCATGGTTGAAAATTAAAAGTATGTAATTGCAAGTTTTTATTACAACACATGTACACAAATATAATTTAAAAACACAGTAACAAACAAGTAGATTCTGATAGGGTTAGGCGCTCTCGCAAATTAACGGGAATTCCCAGAGGTTCATGGGAACGTAATCGTTCTTCTAAAACGTATAATTTTATGAGTATTTTTTTCTTTTACAATTATTGGTACTTGTACTTACATTATAATTTAAATTAAATGATATTTTTAAAATATTTTGCACTACCTACAATATAATACGTAGAGAAACGGTATTTATGTCGAAATAAATATCAATCAGTAAATACAGTCAAGTATCTAAATGTAAGTCGTCTCGACATTATATTATTATATTAATTTAACTATATTATTATTTGAAATGAATTTGTCTCTTATACTATAACGCAGGTATTTAATTTTTATGATATTCAGTCACTAAATTACTATGTGACTGTATATATAACCACAGAATAACACTATGTCGTTCTCTATAGTATCACAGTGATAGTATACCCGCTGTGATAAGTACTACGTGGATAGTATAATTTACCTGGAGTTATAAATTATTCTAATACGGAGTAAAAGAAAACTGTTTTGGGGTAAAGCCGTATAATTTTATTCGCTCGAAGCATCGTTGTAGCAGCGGTGTTTCATTATTTTTTATAAATGAATAAAAGCAATGTTATTAATAATGGCGTTCTAAAGGTTGTACAATGGTATGCTCAGTTCACATAAAATATCAAGATTTATCTGAAGATTTGACCTTATAATGATTTTATGTACGAGTATTTAAAAAATTAAAACTACTTCATTGTTTCATATAAAGTGTAAATACACACATTATAATGTATAACTGTATAAAATGTATAGGTATATTAATGATTTATATACACAGTACACGGTTTTTAAGCTTAATTAATTAATATTTTAATTTAAAATAACTATTAAATTAAACGTAAATAAATAATTGAATGACACGATTTGTTATATGCTTTTTGTAAATTATGTTAAATGAATTAATATCTTTCATATAGTAACCATAATCATTTACATTACACGAGTATTTAAATCGTGATTTAACAATATTATTTTCAATTTCTTTTCATTTTGCGTATCATTTATTTTATATTAATGTTCATAATTATTGATTATATTAAATATGAACTCTATATACATATTATATTATATATTATGCTCTATATTAAATAAATTATTTCTCGACTTCACCTTGGAAAAAATGAACAAAGTATAAATAATTTTATGCGCATTGTATTTGAATTTGAATGTACCACAGTTCACGGGCTGGTATACCCCACATCGAGGACAAACCCGATGACTCAGATAGAAAATTATTCAATTAGTGGATTTTAAGTATAATAGGCTTATGATGAGTACCAAAATCGGGTTCAGAATCATTTTTTCATCCGAAAAAAAACTGAACAATAATTTTAAACGACACAGATTTTTAAATGATCAGGTGAGTGGTTCTGTATTTTTTATTTTTTATTCTCTATAAAAACCGTTAATCACTGGTATATTCTTATTTCATTGCTAAATTTCCTGGAGGTAGGAGTTGAGTCTATGGCATTTTACTTAAAGCATTGGCGGAACATGCTCCGGCTATCTGACAGCGAAAACCACATTCAAATTCATTCAGTGGCTTAGAGGAGAAAAGTAATAACGATAATTTATTAAGTATAAGGAGGTATACTTCGATCCCAAGAATGTTATATCGATGGACGTTGTAGAAAATATCGATTAATGTAATAAATAAGTAATCATCTTAAAAAATAATTTTAGCCGAAAATAATCACCATTTTAATTATAAAATGAAAAATGTTGTTTTGCATGTAAATTGATTAAGAGTTAATATTTATAATATATAGGCAGATTTATTTAAAACATACCTACTTCCTAGAACTTCAGCATCGTAATATATCATTATCTATTAATTCACACGTAAAGTCACGATTTACTTCCTGACTGTAATCTAATATTCAGGATAAAATAATTGACAAATAGTATGACATTTCAGAAGGAGACTTATTATTTTGTTGATTGGCGATGACCACCAAATTAAGCAATAAATATTGTTGTTTTTTTGTGCGAACAACGGCAACTAGTAAAAATAAAAATTTAATTTCAAAGACAGCGTTCATCAATGAGTTAATACGCTATGGAAATTAAATTCGGGAATAAAAGTATGAGCGTTTAATACAGAGTATCCAATGGATATTATATTAATAAAACTTTTATTGATATAAATAATGCAGCCGTTTATTGATTGCAAGCGTGTATAGATATTGAATAATTTGTATAAATATAGATCTTATAGATCTAGGTTAATACACTCGTATTAAAAATTTACGTCTTATACATTATTATAACATTCCTATTATATTGGTTATATATTATTCTATATTATTTTAAAAGATTTTAATGAAAATTCACCGTAAATATCATCTATTCATCTAAATTTACAAACAAATTATTTTAAGATCACTATTTCGATGCGAATATCAGAATATTGGATGTAAAATGTATTCAGTTATTTATTGTGATCTAATAAATTGAGCTTGTTACAAGATAAAATTCACTAGTCCACGCGTTTCATTTATTCGTAAATTACAAATGTAATAATATCGCCATGTATAATAATTCAATCACGTCAAAACCGCATAATAATCGCATTATTGTAATACAAAATTGTCAGTATTACTATACTATACGGTTGGCTATAGATTGTAACTCATTATATTTTAACGTAGATAAGAAGCAGATCGCAGTTTTGAACGATTTGATGAAGAATTGATAGGTACAGGAATTAAATGTGTGGATAAAAAATAATTCCCCCCTCCTCGATGTTATGTTGAATTCTCTCTCTGCATATATACAAAATACTATAGTGTTTGTCGTTAAACTCGGTTGCGATTCCGACGACGGATTTGTATCCTTCCACTCTATTATTTCCGCTCGGCGATTACCATCTCTACGAACAACTGCTGGCAACTATACTGATGGATATTTTACGATAATTGTATTACATAAATATATATATATACGAACGATGTCGGCCAAATTAACCACCACCGCTGTCGATTCGCCCTGGTCGACGACCTATAATATCATTATTCGTCATATTATATATACAATATCATACATGTACGTACCTACATTATACACGCGGCCGAATCGATTATAATCAATTACACATTTATACACATTCATGATAAACTGTTAGAACAATAATTATTATTGTTGTTTGTAGTGTTTAGGAGGCACGTATTACATTGTAAGCACCTACCTATAATTAAATAAATATTTTCGATGTGTGTGCGGTCGTGGCCATATATATTATATATTCCAATTAAAAATTTTCTTCTCGGAAACTGACGAAAGGAAGCTATAAACTGTTGCGTCGCACGATAATAATTAATCTCCATTTAAAGGCTCTATTATAATAGTAATTACATAGCACTGTCTTCCTATGTGTAATATTATATATAGGTAACTAAATAAATATAAATACCTATAATATAATACGCTCGATTGTATCCATCGCCATCATACACGCGCTATATCCTACAATTATATATACATATGCTGCATTAGTGTTATTTTTTGTCTATGTACATCATTTTTTGTTATATAACACAGTCGATATTATATTAAACGATATTTTTACCTAACCAATATTTGTCCATATTACCATAAAACTATTTGTATTTATGTATTTTATTATTTTGTAAAAATGCATATAATATTCAATTTATGGGTACTCGCACGTCTGCTGTACGTCGCGTTATTTTAATCTTTAACTCGTATGTTACATATTAATATATTATTTTATAGTAATAAAAATAATTTTTGAAATTTATATAGGTAAGTAGTTCAGTAGCTAAGATTTCTAAAAGAAAAAGGACAATAAACAATCTTATACAAATTAAATTTATAATATTGTTTTCACTTATTTAGATTTAATTTGTATAGGTACCAGCTACTTATAATATGACCCGGTATAATATTAAATGTATCTTAATAGGTACTCAAATGATGAATAAAATATTTAACGACTTTATATTATTTACAATAATTTATTGTAAACAATTTATATCTTGAATATTCCTAGTGAGATACTTATAAATTATAATATAATATTATTGTTGCTTTAAAGTCCAACTATCGCATTACAAATCTATTCTTCAGTTTGAATCTTTGCAACATCGATCCATTGAGTCCACATAAATCCTATCGTCATACACTTAATTTGAGAAATCGACTCGTGTTTTTCAGGCACACTGTATGTTCGTGTTCGTCATCTGTGACGAAAACAATGGTTATCGCCAGATAACCGGTGTATATGTCAACTGCTCTTATAGCCTATAATTGATTAAAATAACCGATATGTGATGTTTCAATAATCTGGTTTATTTTCAACGTTTTAATACATACGGCCGGTCCGTCCCAGGACATTTTGTTGCAATAACGTGATCGTGTTTCAAATAAGCGGCTTCTATACTATAAGGTATATAAAATGCATTTATAAACATTTTGGCTCTTGCAGGTATCATTGTATTTAGCCATGTCCACGTAGCTCGCGAACATATTCGTGTTGGCTATTCCTGATATGTAATAATATAGTTCGATAGTCGTGCAGTATACTACAAATAATTTCTCCATGTTTGTTACTTATACATATAATACGACATATCTCAACTAAATTTGGATTTTTCTAACGTAGGTACCTGTACAACTATGCATATTGAAAAGAAAAATCATTGAATTACGTGTATGATGTATCGAATATTATTAAATATTTCCATTGGCTATTCGGAAATGTTAATGTTATTTATAAGATTACATACATACCTACATAAACCTAATAGGTATAGCAGATATATGTATATATAATAGTGAGTTGCGGGGGATGAGATATAGAATTAACTGTATGGTAACAGCGCGTTTTGTGGTTGAAACTTATCAATATATAACATAAAATATTTAGAAAGTTTAAAATCTTTCTATATACTGTGAAGAATACGTTTCCAAACTTTCTAAAAACACCCTATTTAATATTTATACATAATTACCTGAATACTATACCTATACTATCTAATTATTGGTAATAATTCGCTTGTAGCGAGTTAATGTACCAATAACGGTTGGTAATTGGTATATACTTGAAATAACCAACTTAATAACCGCGAACAAGCTACGATTTATATATTTGATTGATATATTATTATTAGAAAAACGAGACCGGTAAATATAGGTTTAATGGCCATTTATTTTTCTCAGATAATTAGCAACAAATTGAAAACTTAATTCGTTTAACAAAATCAAATCGATAAACCTCGGAATGCTATGATAAAGAAAATATGATTTCTACGTCTAATATATTTATTTTACATGTTTTTGGCCTTCCAACAAAGATAGAAAAATAACATTTATGATGGGCGTATACTAAATACACAGGTATATATAGATAGGTACACAATTTTTTAGTACTCTAGAAATACTGCTTGCGATGATCAAATTCAATAGGTTTCTTTTTTTCTCGAATTAAAGCGTCCAAATAGTGGTAAAACGTTATTTTCTTAGTTATATATACACCACGTAAATTATCGACGTTTGTCAATGGAATATAATACCACGACGTGTATTGTAAAAAAGTATAAAGAAGAGGAAAAAACGGTTTTCTCCACCGCGGCGGACCACTGCGAAATTGGTGTCGTTTGTGTTCTTTGACCCATAGAACGGAAAAATTTCCATTATACCTGAAAGCGCAGAACACAAATCAACTGTGTAAAAAAATAAGTATTTTTTATTATTGTTATTAATAATATCATTATGCTTTTTACATAGATCCGCGGCAGTTGTGCCCATAAACACCGTGACAAATCAACGCGAGCGCGAAAAAAAAATACAATAATATAAATACCTATCTATTATAATATATAGTATTGTGTTTTATTTTATTTTTTTTTTCCATCACGTTGATCTGTTCCTTTGCTATACAAATTGTTTTATTTTAATACATTATTTTTTTTATCTTTCCCCTTTTTGGTGTAGTCACCTACCTATACACAGTACGCGCGCGTTCTTCGCACGGTTTTTTTGAGTTTTGACGCACGACCCGCGCTTTAGATCCGATCATAATTGGCTCGTGCTGACTGGGCATTTTACACGACCGGCAACAATTATTATCAATAATATAGGTAGGTACTACACCGCCACCGCCGTAGTAATAGTATCTTTATACATAGGTACATACCTATGTATGTATCTACTATTATTATTCACTCACCATACCCATTACGCGTATTACTGTATATATATATATATATATATTATTACTGATTGGGAATCTGGAAGAGTCGTATAAACGCTCGTGATTTGTCGAATCGTGCATGCCCAAGATAATATATGTATTATAATAATAATATCTATTCGGTGTGCTACAGCGTATAGGTTACTTACATTATTGCAGCCCGACATCATATATGTACCTATATATGTGTGCGTGTGTGTGTAATGTATATATAATATGTACTTTCAACCATTACATTACATATATTATGTTGTTATTATTATTATTCGAAACATCGTAAGCTGCTGCAGTATTCGCTCGTGTCTGTATAATACGGTAACATAATCGTTTTAGATATTTGCGGCCTATTATTACTATATTATCATACATATATATTGATATTTTAATATTTTTATTTTTTCCTATTGGACAACAACAATATATACACACAGCAGCGATAGCGATACCGATTGGTATATATACAATAGCCGTGTATATTATAACAGACTAATACAGAGTAGCGAACGGAGAAATCTACGTCTGTCCCTATACATAATATAATCATATATGATATTATATAGATACCTACCTACACATATGCGTATAATATATATTATATATATGTATAAATATAATATTGCATATATACTATTTATTATTATAATATTATATATACGGTTGTAACGGCAAACAACGATCATTGTATACCTATAGATACACATATTATACTGTATACTATACATATATATTATGTAGAATATCAAAGAGGCACGTGCAAAAATGTCTGTTTTGTATATTATAATATTTTTTTTTCACTTGATATCCGTGATAAAAATGAAAAAAACAAGACAAGTTGAATTTGAACAGTACATTAATTGTACTTTGATTTTACGCGTTATGTCGCTGTATAGTAAATGTATATTATACTGCCACTTTACGTTCAGTTATGTAGTTGAAAAAACTTCACAAACTATAAATATGAGTGGTAGATTCATAATACAATATTATAAAATCTTATAATATACAAAAAATAATAGTTTTTTTTATTCTATATCTATATATTATTAGTATTACCTACCTTACACGAAGTTATGAAGAAATTAATAATATTATAGGTAACTTATAAACTAATATAACACAGTAAGTTCCATAATTTAATATAATCACTAATCAATAACTTTTAAGATCGACCATTTATTTGAATCAAAAAGTAAAACATTATAATATGATTTTGTCTGCACTTTTAAATTAAATAAATTTTAATCATATTATTGTGTTCTGAATAATTGAATCACTTTTAAGAACATTTTAAATAGTAAAAATCCCAATTGACTGTAGCTATACATATATATAGTATTTAGTTTTTTAAGCTTTTTTTATACGTAACGATATGTGTTTTGTTATAATAATGTACCTACTCTATTAAATTATTATTTAATAAATAAACGACAATCTGCAACATCATCGAATCAATAAAAATCACCGAAGATAAAAACTAATAATATATTTTGTATGTACAATACATGCCACAATATATATTAAATTTTAAAGATTTAGTATACGAGTAAATAGGTATTATAATAGCCAATGGGTGTATAGAAGTTATTGCTCATCAATTATTTTTTTTTGAGTTGCAATCAGTGTTGTGTGGTCTGCGGTGTCTGATGGTAATATATGAATCTAAATATTATGAACTATACAATAAATTATATTTCCTATTACAATATTACCAAATATTATATTAGAACGGTCACCGGTGTACTGTGCAATAACGCAAATGTAATGCTATTTATTTTACATTTTTATCTCATACGATGAGAGTATACGGCCTAATAATATTCAACTCAACAGAAGACATTAGTATCTAATAATTTGTTATAATATATTTTGTGGACCACCCTAGCTGCAACAGTTCATCTAACTGTTGAGTAAGCGATGATTGATCCGTCTACTTAGCTGAGATGTTATAATATGTTTGATTAATTGTGCCCATAATCCATTAACCTTATACTACATATACATATTTATATTATACCATCCCAGGTGCAGAACTTGAGCCATTAGAGGTAATCGGGTGAAAAACAAAAGTGTTATCATGCAATTAATACAAAATGACAGGCGTAAATCAGAATCACACATTTAGTAAGTATATACTAAGCAGTAATGATAAATAATAACATAACACATCCATAGTGCATCGGGTTGTTGTGCACGCTAAGTAAAAATAAATTATTATGTAACCACACTTTATGGGTGGCAACAGTGGTACTTATATAACATATATATAATATACACACATTAAACATGAATATTGACTGTTTCGGTTTTCATGTATGTGATCAAAATTTGTTATTATTGCTGGCACACTTTACTAGCTGGCTCATTGAAATATTAATTATATGTAACTACATGTAAGCATAATATGTAGGTACACGTATTATAGTTGTATCCATAGAGTATACTCTATGGTTGTATCCGATGTATATATCGTATATTATTGCATGTGGTGAAGTATTTTTATCATCTGTATAATAAAATGTATAAACACAATATTATCAGTATCCTATGGTCTATGTGTTGCTTGAGCAACACGTGCAAATTTATCAAAAATTGGAAAAATATATGACCCACTGATTAAATATTGGTGATTTGTATTTTATAACTAATATTTGTAGGTTGTGGTGGGTGGTAGGTCGTCAGAAATATTTTCAGCAACACATATCTTTTTGAGGATAGCCCGCCACTGAATATTATTATTACTTCTGGTATTTAACTAACTAAATATATTAATAATTATTTACTTTATTCGTTATTTTTAAAACAAAAGTTAATGGTATTTTATTTTGAAAAACTTGATTCTATATACATTATACGGGCTTTTATATAGGAATTTGGCCATAACGAACTTTTTTCAAAAAGGTATACGGCAATTAGGCCACTATATTTAATGGATTTTAGAATTTATTAAAATAATATCTAATTTATAATAATTTGCTATGCCGCTACAGAACACTCGAAGACCCGAAGAATTACTTAAAAAATGGCTATGTCTTAGGTATCAAAAAGGACAAAAAAAAAATGATACATTTTCCAATATTAAATTACACAGAATTATCAATTTCAACAACTATAGCTATACGTTGTTATCAAATTAAATGAATAAAAATAGTCAAAAGCATAATTATTTACAAAGATCATGAAATATTGCAATTTTATAGGTATATATTGCAAACTATTATAAGATCCGCGTTTAGAATTCTATGTAATGCGCAGTTATACATAGGTATTATATACATGAATAAAATAGCTATTTTTTTTTAATAATTACAACGGAATAGTTATAATACACAAAAGAGGAAAACATATAACTATTGATTTTTAATAAAATATTCTTTTGCTCTTGAGAATCAATATGGCAGAATTCATTGGCGATATTTGTGAGTTTGTGACCCAATACCTGCAGCAGTGGTGAACTGGTGAATGTTGACCCTAAAGTATATATATATATATATATATGCCATTGCTTATTTATCATAATGTATTATTGTATTACACATTTATGCGGAGATTAAATATTAAAAAACGTTTACTCTCAATACTTATATTAATGAATTCTATTTTATTTATATAGGGTTTTAAAAGTTCGTGAAATTTATTTTCTTATTTATTTCAATGAAAAATAAAATATAAATTGTTATAGCTTAAAATGTATAATCACGTCAACTTGCAAGTGAATATTTTTAAGAGTTGGTTTATTGCGTGAAAAAAAGGAAATATGTATATAATAATAATAACCAATAAGGATCCAATTAATAATACAAATGATAAATTCTAGGGCTTGGTATAGTTATTGTATTTACATTTTTTTGGACTATTTGATTTATTGCTTAATGAGCTAAAAATCTTTTCCCAGATACCTACTACGAAAAAAATATCAAAAATGTATAGTGCATATTTTTACATATTTACCTACTATCAATATTTTTTGTGTATAATCAATATATTATTTCTAATCAACTATGTAACCGAACACGTTTATATGAAGAAAAAATATTTTACAATATTTCAAAAAGGGTGAAATGTTCAATTTTGAAATATTTCAAATTTAAAACCCTAATTTCAATTAAAATTAGCCCAATATATTTATAAATATTTTAATAACTATATATTTGTATGATATAAATGTTTGTTAAACGATAAAACTACAATCAAAATAAAATGGGTTTTATTAAATTTTGTTCGATATTTTCTAAAAAAAAATATTTTTTTTTTTACGTTTTTAATACTAGTGCTGCTTAATTTTTATCGAATTTTATCCATTCACATACAAAAAAAAAAACATAAAATGCCAAAACCGCCATCCGCTAAAATAGCTATATTACGACAAAGTGGCCACTCAAAGATGTCCTAGATGATCGCGGCGGTATACCTATATTTTACGAGTAAATTATTATATTATTTGTAATAAATGTGTTCCAGTGTTCGGACGATGCAGTTTAAAATCGAAAAATCAAATAATTGTTATAATTATATAATGAAATTGTGTAGATGAAAATATATAGTAAGTATTTTTTCAATAATTTTTATAATTCTATCCATATATTACATGGTAACACTGCGTGCGCTTTTGAATATAAAACTATATTTATTTAAATACAATTTGCTTTTCAAAAGTGCACATTAAAAATGTATTATAATAACAATTATTTTGATGGTCATAAAGTTCATATCGATCTCGGGTCGTATAATCACAAAGGATTGTCATAAATCTCTATGGCAATATAATACTAAAATGTGTGCGACTTTTATGGCTGCATACAATTTAATTGCAGTGATTTTATTATTTATAGTATAAT
This sequence comes from Schizaphis graminum, assembly GCA_020882235.1. Taxonomy (NCBI): domain Eukaryota; kingdom Metazoa; phylum Arthropoda; class Insecta; order Hemiptera; family Aphididae; genus Schizaphis; species Schizaphis graminum. Next base: position 42,666,485 of record CM037034.1, read on the forward strand.
AACAATTGCGACAGACAAAGAGGTTGTTGTAATTTTATGAATATCCATATAATCTATTTTAATTTTTGGTGATTATGTTAGCTATATTATATTAGGATATTATATAGGCATGGAGTGCAGAATAGTATAGATTTAGCGAAAAAAATGGAAAACTGTTGTCACCCGCGAACTCTCTCCGGAAAAGGCCCCCGTGGCCCAGACTCCACATGAAACAATAAATAAGAATACAAAAACAGGGACACACAGCCAATTACCTGCCCCCAGGTATCTATATATATATAAATATTATATTATATATATATATATATATATATAGACGACTAATTCAGACTCCGGTGTGGATAATTATTTAGACTAGTATTATAACCGTATATAGTTGTTAGGCACCATTAAACATATATAGGTACATATAGCTGTTATATTATGATTTATAATAACTACGCGTTTATTATATATTACATATAGTGACAAACCGATCTCGGTTGGTTTTGACTACCGTCCGACGCGTGTGGTAAACCCTAGCTGTCGGCATACGATTGTAATTAATAATAACATATATATACAGAATCACATTATAATACGCGAGTATGCACCTGTATAAAAGCAATAGGCAAGCACCTCATCAGCGGCCGGCCGTATTGAGATTTAAGATCGGACGGCGGCGGCGGGTGGCGGCCGAAGAGGAACCGAAACGTAATTACGAAACCAATTATTTCCCAAACATTGTGTCTCCTAGCAGTGCCAGCCGAACGTTATATCATCTATATACGCCTATTGAGATTTTGGATTTCAGATGACGGCGACGACGGCGACGTCGTGAATGAATGATTATTGACAATCCGTCTGCTCGCGCGTCTTGGGAGGCCGTCTCATCAATCCGAATAGGTGGTTAGGTACAAGACAACCATCACGTCGTATACGCGTTTTATATTATTATTATTGTTATATTGTTAACACCTTTACGTCGTGTATATTTATATATACGAAACGGTCAGACCACCGCCACACGGACGTTATTGTCTTTGCTCGTTATTATTATTATTATAGCTTTCGGCTTCTTGTACGGTAGTGCGGCGGCGGCGGCCGTTTCTCAAAAATGTCATTATTATTATTATTATTAGTAGTAGTAGTACTACTACTACTATATTGTTATATTGTTATTGCACGCTATTAGTGTTAGATTTTTTTAAAATTTATCTCTGTCTCACTCTCCCCACGCGCACATTAAGCCATACATTCGTATATTACATTATTATTATCATCGTTCACTTTCCACTCGAGAAGGTACACTATGCTGCTGTGTGTACCTATATAGTGTTTTAAAATTCTATATACATATGTAAGTAGCCACACACAATCGTACATAACTACGCTACACTGCCTTATATGTGACATAGGTAAATAGGTGTACTGCACATAACACATAACATGTAGTCCGCATTCACCTATCATTTTGTCTGCACTCTATATTATAATGATGGATACAACCTGACCGGATGTGGTCGCAGCAGCACAGCTGCTGTTGTACAGATGTATTTACAGCTTATGGTCACACGTTTTTTTTGCGGTGCAGTATTTATAATATTGTATATTAATCACTTAAGTTTTTAAGTATAGGTATATACCGTCGGTAATCGCCATCATACGGTAATCGCCTCCAAGTGAGCGGCCAATACTGCGTGAGGCGTGTCGTATGGTAATAATAAAACAATATGATTGTACGTGAGTGCAAAGTAATAACAAATAATATTACACAATATAAATATTAATATATTATACTATATTATTTTCTCTAGCACTTAAGAACAAGCAAACACAACGACTGATGTATTGATGGAAATATTGACTTTAACGCAAAAATACATATCTTTAGACCATCGAATAATTATTGGTCACTAACTAGTAATAATAATAGGTATATAATATTATTCAATGTATAGGAAGCTGATTCAGCATAATAAATAATAATAGATAATATATATATATATATTAAATACATTATAATACTAAATGATATAGTTCAGTGCGATAAATTCATTTGCTTACCTATATATATACCAATTTTAATATTTTTATTCGGGTACTTGAAATAGTGCTTTTACATGTCAGTGATGTCAAGTGCATAAAGTTAATAGATATTTAAGTTTGCTTAACTTAATTTTATTCTGATTATTTTAAAAATGACAGTATATATACATACCATGGTATGGTAAATATAATAATCTATAGATTTGTAATGTCAATGTATTATTACGAACACTTTTATTAGCAATATAAAAAAGTATACCTATACTGACTAAAGTTTATTTTTAAATTAGGATTCATTACTATTTAATTTCATTATCAATTTATGACATCACATTTTGAAATCTATTTAATTTTATGTTTGAAGTTCCTTAATAAGTATACCTTATTATTTCCTTATAGATACTAAATAGTTAATAGTTAACTATAACTATAACCAACAAAAAAAATTGAATTATATAGGTATATTAAATAATATTATATAATGTTTCTATCATAAATACTAATGCAATTTAAAGATGGATATTATTGGTACCTATATAGTTATTATTGTTGTCAAAATATTTTTATACCTAATGAAAATTAATATTATATATATATATATTAAATATTATAATATGGTTATACCTATGTAAATACAATTTTTTTTATTATTTGATTTTTAAAAATGTATTGATTACATTACATACATACTATGATAAAATAATATCTTTATATTAACTTTTATTTCGTTGAAAACATTTTTGATTTAAATTTATCCTTATCTGTACCTATACTTTATACTTATATATATTATTGTTATAATATATAAAATATTTGGTTATTTTGTGTTAGAAATATACGAGTAGTTATCAGGAAAATCTTATTAAAGTTTGTAAACGAATATAATATGTAGGTTAAAGTAAATTCTAACAACAAGGTACTACGTCATATAATATAGTTCTATATAATATTATATTATGGTTGCATAATGCTAAAATTTAGCGTAACAGCTATAGGTGTGGATAAATATAATATTTTTGGTTTTTTGTTTTGGTGTATTGATGATATTTCCGACATATCAACTTTACATAACTGTCACGTCCTGCAGCATTGCTTTTTTTTTAACATTTATCAGCCGTATTTTGTTTACCTATTTTTATTTTTTTTTGTTTAACTTCCCAAATTTGATTTCCTTTTCATTCTGGACCAAAAATCATCAGCTCATAAAGTTTCAATAGCGTGAACCTAAACAACGAAAAAGTTTAGTACTGTTATACTACATTGATTATCTTAAAATACAAATTTCTAATAATAATAATAATGATTGATAACATCACCGATGAAAAAATAAATAACTCTGCAATGTGTGTATTTGCTGTTTAATTATTTCAAAAACTTACAGAATTAGAAATAGCTGGCTCAAAAGCTATACCTATATATAATTTAAATAAGGTCAAAGGTGTAACAGATATAATAAGAACTGACTTTTGGAATAACTTTTGATCTAATTAATATTTTCAATTTTTTTTTTATTTATCAGACCCTAGAGTTAAATGTATAATTTAATTTTTTAGTACCCACTGAAAATAAAAAATTTTAAATTTAATTTAAATTTTTTTGGATAAATTCAAAATAGCTAATTTATTATGATTATAAGATCAATTATGATGGTAAAAATATCAAGTAGTTTATTTTTTAGAATTTTTTTAAAATATCAATAATTTTTGATTAAATTCATTTGGAACGCAATAACTTTTTTAAAAATATGATTTTTGAGAATTTGCTGACATGAGTATATTTCTTAAATTATTTACTCATATAATATTAACAATTTTTGTCATACGATTAAGCATCAAAAATTTTTTTTTTTTTTTGGTTATCTTAAACTTAAAAAAAATTAAGATAATTGGATTAATAGTTTCAAAAAACATGCGTGACAAAGATTTCCATTTTCACAGCTATATAATGTATAAATAACATAGAAATATATTTGTGGGTAATATCTGAAATTATCATCATCAATAAATATGAATAATAAATAATAATCATTATATGTGTTTGTTTTATTAGTATTCGGTAATGTTGGAAATAAAAATGCTGTCGAAATGCTATAATATAGGTATATGTTCACATTTTAAGTTTGATTGTTATAGTTTATTGCAGTATTACCATACCGTTGACATTTTCGAATATACGCCAGATTATGTGATGATAAATTTTGGTTTATATTTTACTAAATCACGAAAATCGAGTATATTTTTTATATTTATTATTACCATTTATTAGTTACAAAAAAACTAAAATAGGTTATATTTATAATATCAATGGTAACCTGCACAAGTAAAAATAAACAAAATAGAAAATAGGAGAATTTTTTTTATATAATTTTTATAAGTACCTATTATATATGATACAAGACTTTGTCATCACATCCTTATTACTAACAAGAATTAATGTAGATCCTATGAATTATAATATAAACTCTTCATTTCATAAAATTATAAATACATATTATACACACTATAAGAAAATAGGACATATTAAACACAAAATTCGTAGTTAAAAGAGAAGCTTACACAAGGGTTTGTAAACTTACAAAAAACGGTTATTAATTTATTTATATATAGGGTTGCCATATTGGTAAATACAAAAAATAAAATATTTGTTATAGTTGGAAACATTTCAAAGTTCAAACTTATAATAGATAGTACTCATAATATATACATATTATGTAAATCATTTAAACGATAAAAATAATATTTATAGAATTATTCAAGTATTATGTATAATAGTATTTACTGTATAATAATATATAATATAAGGTTATTATACACACATCATCGGTTATTTGGTTCATTATATACTCATTGCTACAAATTCGACACGCCCTGGCATAAATATATTATTAAATAAATAATAATAAGGTATATCCACTGATTAAAAATTATATTATAACTTATAAGAATATATAATATTATGTACAATACACCATGGTACCACACTAAAATAAGTGCAAAATAAGAAGGTATTAAAAGATATAGGTATATACCTAAATAAATTCATAAATATTACATATGTATGACATATATATTATATAATCTGCTATTATAGGTACTTACTATTTGCAGATATATTAGGTATTAAAATAATATTAGATATACTATTATAACAAATAGACTATAATATACATATATATATATATATTTATATAATTTACCGGCTTATCACCAGAATAATTAGAAATATACTTACTATATATAGTTAATAAAATAATGTAATTTATATGTCATATATATTATACATGTTTAAGTTTATTTTTTATTATTGATATACCTACACTGATTATATAGCATAATATAATAGTTATTACTAAGGTAATTAATAATAATTATTGAAAATAGTTAAACTTATAGTTTTATCTTAATATTATGTACCTAGATCAAATTTAGAAAAGTAAAAATAGATTAGCAAAAATTTGGCATTGCAGTGAACTATCTATTATATGATATAATGTTTTGGTATCATGTTAGAACAAATGCTAATAGGAGGTTTCGTCTGCGATACATTCAAAATTTGAAATCTAATACTATATACCTACAGTATATTTTTAAAAATGCGTTTCATATTTATAATCTGGTGAACAGTGGTACAAATAGGATAAAATATATGGTCAGGAAAGCTCAAGTCTTCAGACAATCTTTTAAAGATAATTACATATTTTGTAAAAATATATTTATTATAATAGATTAATGCTTTATTTTATTATTAGAAAATCAAAACAAAATAATTTAATATTAGAATACATTTTTATAATAAATTAATATATTTTTAATGCAATTATTGTAGGTATACGTCATCGTCTCTTATTGTTTATTCTAAATATTAAATATACTATTGATACTACCTGTATTGTATATATAATGTAATTGTCTATTTTCAAAATACTTAAATTTTTGAACTCATTATCTCGATTCATACAAATATAGGTACATATAATAATTATTAATTTGTATCGTGGAATATGATTTTTCGGGAGTTGCTATAATGTATACTTACTAAAAGGGTAATTTCTATATCAATTTAATCTTATATAGGTAGAATATAGGTACATACCTATATGTAAATATGTTTATATCCACAGCAGAAAATACCTAAAGTCAAACTAAACAAATTTAAACCAAATGTAAACCTTTCTTTGAATTCTCCACAAAAAATAAATAAATTTCCATTCTGGATAAAGTTCGTCAACGTACCACGTGAGTATACCTAATACCTACTATACCTATGTACAAGATGCATGTATATAGAAATATTATGTATTGTAACTATATTCATTTATGTATATACGCGCGTATCAACAACACAGTACACCTAATACCAGGTAAACTATATTATATATATACATTCAACATCACTATTCACTATATATACGTATAGTATTATATTGTAGGTATATATAATATGGTTACAGACTTACAGTTAATATTCGAATATTTGGCGAAACCGCGTATAAATCCGGGCGGCGGCGGCGGCTTGCTCTCGCTCAGCGTGCCAAACGTGGGCGTGTACATCGTATTACAAAATGGCGTACAGGTGGCCAACGGGGAGCCAAACGTAGGACCGCCCACGGCGGGGGGGCGTCGTTTTAGATAGCGGTGATGATGACGATGACTGCGGCGGCGGCGGCGACGTCTGCGGGCTCGGCACCGGCACAAACCGGTCAGTGTCGATCGCACGCCGTCGTAACCGCCGCCACCGCGTGACTTTTTCGGAATTTCGCCGCGATGTTCCGTACCGCTATTTTTTTTTCTCGTTAACGCGCCGCACGAGACGCATGGATTCTCGCAGTATACACTCAACAGGGGTAGTCTTCTAAAGAATCACACTCACACATAAATATATACAAATACATACAATATCAATATATTTTGACCTACGTACACCGGTTCCTATATATCCATACCTAATATATATATATATTTATTGTATGCTTTTAGACAATATTACGATGTCGCGTTGTATAAGTTACTGCAATGATTTACGACGATTATATCATTAGGTATATACCGGGTATACCAGTAGGTTAGGTACGCGATGTACCTATAAATATAATATAATATTAGGTATATACACGACGCGACGAGTGCGCGACCGAACCGAATCGTATAACTGCAGTATAGTTGAACAAATTCTATACCTACCTATCTAATATTATACATGTGTATGTGCACCGCATTTATTGATATATTGTATCAGTGAATTTATTATTATGCGGTGGCCGCCGCCGCCGGCGATTGCGACGACTGCGACTCCGGACTGCAGCAGCGACGTTCGTAACCCGCAGCATTTAAACACGGCGACCGCGACGACGATGGTCACGTGATTAGGATGCCGCGGCCGTGCAGAGAGACATACGGCGACCAAAAGCCGCCGTACAGTTACATATCGCTGACGGCCATGGCCATATGGAGCGCTCCCGAGAAGAAGCTACCGTTGTCCGACATCTACAAGTTCATCAGCGACCGGTTCCCCTATTACCGGAAAAACACTCAAAGGTCAGTTATATCTCTTGCGCAAATGTATATTATTTAGTTATATAGTATATATTAGGTATATACTGCGTATATATTACTCTAAATACCAACACTGTACGCGCACCCGTGTATTTGTATGACCTGCAGTATAAAGACTTCCGCCGTAGACTTATTTTGGTCACTGCAATAAATAAATCAAGTATCTACCCATATTATATTAAATAATATAATATATACCCACACTTATGTACCTACCTATGGAAACGTTTTGATTTATTCATCGTGACAATAAAGTATGTATAGACTACCCATACCTACGACTATAATAGGTACTCGTCAAAATAGACGCCAAAATCATATATACGTACCTATATGCGTATATCTGTATATCTACAGAAATATATAATAGGGTGTTTAAACTGCAGAAATCGATTTATTATATCGGGTAGTTATTCATTTCTATGTTTAACCTCTCCCCGCCTCTAAAAATAATGCAGTCCTAATTATATGCACCACTGCAGGTCATTGTTTCAATTTGTTTACGAATAATATAGTAATAATAAGCTATATAGGTACTTATAGGTATATATAATATATATACATAAATATAGGTACAAATCATCGTTTCATCGACGCATAAAATATCTGAAATAAATGTAGTACTTCACAATATTAACACCAGTGTGTTAGTGCACAAATCCACGAGAGGCACCCAATATTATATTATGCTATCTGTGTAACAGCTAGATTAGTTAAACATTTTTTTAAATTTTGATCATACGATACAATTTCATATATTTCTATAGGTGTTACACTGTTACATCCATCATTTGTTTTATTTTTTGAGTAGTTGTAATACTTTGATAGTAAATATGTATATATATATATATATATTTGTATTAGTAACAATAGGTGAAAATTTGAATATTTAAGTAGAAAATCGTTTATTTAAATCTTAATAATCAGCACATCTACTTATATACCTATATAGAAAAAAAAAATAGAAATAGATTATAGCTAGTAGCTAATTTATATTATATCATAATATAGTTAATAATATTTTAAAACGAATGTAGATATGTAATACATTTATATATATTTACATTAACTCTTTAATGCATAATTTATGTGAATAGGTAGTATTCGTCATTTGAATTTTTTAGAAAATACTACCTAACACGCCAAAATCATTCTTAGTTGATATAATGTTGCGTATTATCATGTTTTGTCTTAATATACAAGTTTAAAAATTAATATAGTTATAACTTAAAACAAATAACAATTGAGCCAAGTTATTATTCATTCAGTGGACAATGTTTACCAGAGGTAGGAGAAAAACATGATAAAAACATGAAATATATCCGTGTAGCAGATTATATATACAAAGTATACATTGCAATGGTCTTTAACCTATTGGACTCGTGACCCATTTTAATAATTATTTATTTTTTACAACCCGTAAGTACCTATATGTTAAAAAGAAATATTTGATTAATAATAATTATATTTGATATTATATTTGTAAAACTAGACTAATTTAATGAATTAATTATTATTATTATTATCGATATAGACTGTAGACTATTATTATAGGTACTTTTTATTAATAAATATATAGATACTATATAATAATGTCATCAATATCAATAATATTATTATAGATACAATTTTTAATCACTGTCTAAAATATACTTATTTAATATTACATATAAATATTAAATTCAAATTATATTATTATGATAAATTATCATTATTTTGTCACTCCTGTCCAATATTCAATGAATCATTATTAATTGTAATTTCATGAAATTTGATATTTTATTTAATATTAAATCGTTTTTTAAGTTAAGTTAATATAGAAAAAAGTAAGTTAAGTTTAAAGTTAAAAGTTACCTCTATTTTTTTTTAACTCTCAAAAGTTACAAGTTAATTAGAAAATAAAAGTAACTGAACTTAGTTAAAAATAAGTTACTTTTTTTTTATTATAAAATTAATAATTATACTTGCCTACCTTTTTTTAAGCTAAAAAATAACATAATAATTTAATAAATGTATGTAATCAAGTTATTTACTGTTGGTAGGTACTTAAATTTGTATATTATACTTTAATCAATGATGAAATCCATTAAAATAATAAAATAATTGTTATGCATTTGTTAACGTAAATGATCCACAACTATACTAAATATTTTCTGTGAATATGCAATATGTGAATCCTATATTAGACAGCAAATGGTATTGATAAAATAATTAAATACACCTATATGGTCGTATTTTTAAAATTGATGTATATAAAGTATATATATATATATCATTATTATTTCTCTGTTTATTGATACTTTAAAAATTTTGGTACTTAAATAATATATATACACGTATATTTTATTATACTGTAAAACGAATAGTGTAGGTATATATAATACGCATAAGCACGTGCAGTTTGAACACGGTAGGTTCGGCCGTCGTTTGTGCGGTCACCCATCCGAGTTGACGGCGAGCGCGCGCGTTCGTGTGGAACGAATTGATCGCTGCGTGACAACAGAAATATAATATATGTGTATATCTGCGTATTGTATATTATATATCCTTACGTAAGTTTTAGCCTATAATAATATATAGGTACATGGTTTAGGTTAGGTTAGGTTAGGTTAGATACACTGCATCACAATAGATATGATGTGTTTATATGAATTTAGTATAAATTATATAACATTCAAACTAAATAATCGTGTCTATGTATTATTATGTATACCTAAATATACATCGTCAGATATTCAAGCATTATTATTTTATATATACTTATTATAATACATAATATATAAGTTTATGTATTTTCATATTATATTGTATAAATACTATTTATTAATATCTTGTTGAGGGTTGACTGCATATGAGTAAACTTATAGCTACTATACTATATAATACGCGTAGTATATACTTAAATCAATCTAGCTGCGAAATTAATAATTAGATGATTGTAATTACTTGGAAACTTTTTTTATCATTATTTATTGCATTCATTATAATAATTTATTTGCTGGGCAATATTATATTATATCTATGCATATAAGTTTATAATATGACAGTAGCTATTAGCATGGATTATGTATTTGTAGGAATCAACATTTTTTTCTCTATGTCTAAAAGCACGTGCGTGAAAACTTAATACAAGCTATTTCTTTTAAATTGTTTTAATGCAATTTAAAACTATCTTATAATAATAATACTCATTAGTTTTTAAAGTCATACATAATTATACATAATTAAGTACATACAATTTTTTATAGTTATTTACTCATATATTCATTATTGAAAAAAATGCATTTTTCGAATTTTCGTATACCTACTAATAGTCACTGCAGTATAATTAGTTATTCCTTGTATATACTTATATTTTTTATATTTATTAAGACTTTTTATTTATAGTCTTTATAATATAGTCATTGTGGATTATTAAATTAAAAATGCAAGGGTTTTCGCATGAACTTTTTAACTTAGATGTATAATGTATAGGCATTCAAATGGGATAGTGATGACTGATGAGGAACATAGTTTGTAATATAATATACTACGCTTTGTTAACACTAAGTTTTATATGTACAATTTATTTTGTATATATTATGTCTCTATATATGATAAAATTGTTATAATATTTATCTAATGTGAGTGGGTGAAAAGGCACTCCAGTTGTCCGCGAGAAGAAACTTTTTGAATTCATCTTAACGGTCTATATATAATATAGATCTATTATACGTATTCTAAAATAATATTGTCTTTATAATCTTAACATTATAAAATGTTTAATATTTTAATGCTCATAAATATTATAAATAATTATTATAATAATAAATTACTCTCCGTGGACCAGATATTCTTTAAATTCCCTACCTATCAACGTGCTCCAACTAGTTTAAACATTAATACCATATCACCTAAAGAAGCCACTCGGTCCCGGATAAGAATAAAAACATATTGAAACCTTCATCGAGACAGCCGATGTCATAGTTAACATATAAAATAACTCGCCAAAAATTCAATAACATAATTATATTGTACCTATACGATGAAATTATATCAATATATTATTTTAAAAATTTTCATTAATATCTAGAACTTTAAAAATTAAAGTTACTATAGGGTTAATAAACTATGTGTTTAAAGCACTGAAAATAAAATAATAAATTTCGTTTTCAATTCAATACTGGTCTATAAGTAATAAATTTAAATATTCATAAAATTTAGATTCATTGCGTCTATTATGATGTAATAATAGTATGTAATAATAGTGACACACAAATCAAAATATCATGTTTAACATTTATATTACTATTAAATATTAAGGTACTGACGTATACTGCAGTTCATATTGGTACAAACATCAAATTTTAATTATATACTTCAATACTAAATATTTAAATAAGATCTTTTTAATTTATTCCCGGTTTAATTGATTAATTATGTAGAAAATTACATAATATTATAATATAATATTAATGATTATATAGGTCCTATTCGTAAGCCACCTACATACATTTTAAAAACAACAAATAAATATATGTTTAATATATATATATATATATATTACAATAAATTAGGATATCGGTTTGAATATATACTTAAAATTAAAATGATTCCATATAAAAATAGATTCATTATTACTACAATGTATAATAAGATCATATAGAATATCAAATTTAACTAATACACGTCATGTCATAATAATTTAATGTAAATAGTTTTTATTTTTTCTATCTGTGTATATGACATTTTTGTTAATTTTCTATAAATTTGTATATGTACCACTTATGCAAAATAAAAAAAATATATAAATAAGAGAACAAATTATTTAATCAAAATAGAATATTAATATAGTTTTCTAAAAAATAATTTTATTACCATAAAGAAAAATTAAGTATTTTATATTATTTTTATACGATAGATAGTATAAAAATTACTATTATATAAAGAGTCCTTAAATTTCAAGACATATTATATTAAATATTAATATATATTATTTTTTTTTATTAAGTATACTGTTACGTTAAAAAAAATTATATTAATATCGGAATTAATGACAAAATAAATTATAATACTATATTATGATATATATATTTACCTAATATAGTATATTAATTATTTTAAATGTATTGATTACATACTATTTTTAACAATCTAAATATAGTAGACAAGTCAAATAGCAATTATCAAACTTATATACTCTATTTTTATTCTTTTCATCATTTCTGAAATAATATTATTTTTAATACATTTTTTTTCATTACAATTTTAAGTAAAGACATATACTAGATAAAAAACATAATAAACATAATAAACATAATAATAATAATAATAAACATATACTAGATATATACTTATAGATACTATATATATTCCACATCATAAGTACCTATATTATAAGTGTTATAATGTGCACGATTCATCAATTCAGATTTGGTAATTATTTTGAGCTACGCCATGGTGATAGATTTTATATCTAATTAAAGTTTATTTGATCACAAATGACATACCTAATATTTTATCTACTAAATATACGTATTCATAATATATAATATAATATAATATATAATAATATAATATATATAATATATACTAAATATACGTATTCATAATATGCGATGTGTATTTACCATCTTTTCTAGAAAAATATAACAGGTAGAGGTAGATATGATATTATTTGGAAAACAAGTTTTTACATAAAAAACATAGGTATTATTATAATATTAGTATCAATACTGGCTACTATATATTTTATAAAAGTTGTTTTTAGAAATCATAATTAAATTATATTACAATAATCTTTTTTTATATTATAAAAGAATTAAACGTAGATATTGGTTTGTTTGAATAATCTATTTTATACGTAATACAATGATTGTATTAAAATAATTTTACTTCGGTATAAATTGTATAATATACTAATTAATGTTTTAATGTTTAAAATCCGCAAATTTCAATTATATTTTAACCTGACTTTAACCTGCAGGCTGCAGTTATACAAGGTTTTATCAATGCAAATATGGTATTGCAGTATTGCGTGTTGTTATTAGTTATATTTCCATTCTTCGAACATATAACATATATGTATAATATAGACTACATTTAGTCTTATCTAATCGTACTTGAATAAAACATCATACGAGGCATATTCGAAAAGTTAGGGCCGTTTCATCATAAAAAATTATAATCATAAGAAACAGATTTTATTAGCGCATTTAGTTTTCTACAAACCTACTTCAGTTTTCCACTTAATCGCTGCTTACTTCTAAGCATTTTTTAAGCAACTGCACAAGCTTATTTACCTCTCTGCATAGAAGCTTCCCGCCTGAGAGTTTAACCAGTCAACGACGGCGTCCTTGAGTTCTTTGTTGTTTTTAAAACGTTGTCCATCCCCCATCGAGTAGTTGTTTGAAGTGCAAGAAGAAGAAGTATAGTCGATACTTCATAGGTGCTAGGTTAGGATTGTACGATGGGTCGTGAAAGCTAGTCAAAAAGTTCCAAACAAAAATCTTGAATTTTCTACTTAATTTTGACAGTGGTGTGAGGACGTGGGTGATCGTGAAAGTTAGGTATTAGTCATAAACATATTATAACCACAAATTTATTTTTTTTTTTTATTTTAAGAAACCATATTATAATGTTTCTTTTTTTGAATGCAAAAAAATATTAGCAACGCATAGAATTTATATTTCCCTATAATAAGTATGCCTAAATAAAATTATTTTATATTTATTTTTTATTTAAAGAATATACGTACTATAATATAGTATACATAGCTGTTAAATAATATAACTAAAAATTGATATAATCTAAAATAAATTAAAATATAGATAATTTACTTGGAAGCTATATTATACGGACAAAATAACAAAGTAGTTCTAAATTATATTCTTCTAATGCGAAATATAAATAATTAATATAAATTTATTCATTACTAAAAACTACTGAAACTTAAATATATTATAAAAAAATTATGAGGCAATAACATACTATCTGTGTAATTTATTCCTCAACATTTATTTTATTGTAATTTCGCAATTTTATTTTATTTAGTAAGTAAAAAAGTGGATACAAAAGTAGGTACATTTTTGTCATCCACCCAATATAAATCAATTCTCAATATTAGGTAAAAATGTATAAAATATTATAATTATTGGTGAGAGAACATTATTTGGCATTTTATAGAAAAGTTGTCAAAATACTAACGTAGTTGTTTATAATAACAGTATTTTTTTCATTGGGATGAAATTTAATGATCATATTATTTATAAAATTATTACTATTCAGGTCACACATTTGTAAATATATAAAGTAGCTATACCATTATATACATAAATACATAATATGTACTATCATATAAAAAAGTATAGGTTGCATAATATTATGTAGTACCAATATATTGATGAAATTGCATTTAATATCGATTAAATTAAATACAATTAGTACACGCATACACTGCATTTCTGATAAAAAAAAAACCACATACATTATAGAACTTATTGATGCAAACAATTTAAGGTCGAATTATTTTTACGTTATTTATCGATCACGCCCAATTTGCGATCGGATTAGTAAAAAATTGATGATTAAATCATAAAAAAAATTTTCTCTGTGTAACTTTATAGATATTATATTAGATATTATTAGACTTTAATATCTATATTTTTTTATTTGTTATCAAAAAACATTACAATTCTAGTAAAGGTTAAGAATAAATATAATATCAATATTTTCCCTGATCTTTTATTTGCAATAGGTAAGTAATAACTTTTATGTTTTTTTATTGTTGGTAATTCACGTGATACACAATACGATTGTAATAATATAATGAAAGAAATCAATTTGCCCTTCAAATACAACTTACTCGTACCTATGGGATATAATAGGATTTTTAAATTGCCTATTGGCCAGTTTTGCTTTAATACAATCAATATTTGCTCATATATTATTATATGTACATTGTACGCATTATACACAATTATTTTGCATTTCAATTATGACTAATTTATTGCATAATTATTACGTCGAATGGTGGAATTCAATATAAAGTTTGATCGAATATGTTTGCATATGTTTATATTGTTAAACCTATTTTATAAAAAAAGGTTTAACCGACAAGTTTAAAAATTTTCAATAATTAATTAGTAATATCATGTTAAAATTATATAAGCATGTAATATAATAATATGCATTTTTACTGCCAAAATCAATGACAACGATAGGTACCTCGACACCAACTGCTGTGCAGTAAAGCGATTAGCCCACTCGCCAATTTTTTTTTTTCTTAAATCGCGTGTTATTAGATCACTAAAATGCACGCCATATGAATAATAACCACTATTATAAGACAATATTAAATAACAATATTATATTATATGACTCTTTTTCATATATATTTTAACAGTATCTCTGTAATATTATATAATCCTATCACACCGCGTGTTTCAGGTGGCAGAACTCGCTGCGACACAACCTGTCGTTCAACGACTGTTTCATGAAAATTCCGCGGCGACCCAACCAGCCGGGCAAGGGGGCGTACTGGACACTGCACCCTGACGCCCTGGACATGTTCGAGAACGGATCGTTCCTGCGGCGCCGCAAGCGGTTCAAACTGCCGGCCGCCGACCGGGCGCTGTTGGAGGCTACGTTCGGCCGGCCGTCGTCGTCGTCCGCCGCCGGCGACTTCGACACCGATTCGCCGCCACTGCGGCCGTTGCCGATCGGATTTCAGCGGCCGCCACCGCCGCCCCCGCCGTACCGGAACAATATCATGTCGTCGGACGGAGCGACGTCGCCGATCGGCACCGAACAGTCGTTGTCGCCGCCGTCCATCCACGCGGCCATCGGCGGCACCACCGCGGCCTTCGCGACCGCCACTTCGATGGCCAACCACCTGCACCGGCAGCACAAGCCCAAACCGTTTACCATCGAGAGCATCATCGCTCCGGGCGGCGCCCGCAGACGTCACTCTTCCGACGACGAGCCGTCGCCACCGGACGTCCCGCCGCCGACATCGTCCCCCACACCGCCGCCGCCGACGTCGTCCCCTACGCCACCGCCGCGGACCGAACGTACTCATCGCCGGTACCCGCCGCCGGTGAGTCTGCTACCGTCTCAGCCGCATCACCTAGTCGACCACCAGCAGCAGTTCCTCCACAACGCCCACCAACACCACCCCCACAACGGCACCGGCAGCAATGGATACGCGGAACTGTATGCGTACTTGATCCAACAGCAGTCGTTCGCCGTGGCCACTGCGGCCGCAGCGGCTGCTTCCAGCATATTTCCGGGGCCGTCCGCGCCCCTGCCGCCGTTCCACTATATGCCGCACCATCACGTCACCAACGCCGCCGCAGCCGCCGCTGCCGCTGCCACCGTTTTGCCGCCGTTCCCGCAGCTGGCAAACTTCACGAACCTTCATGACTGTGGTACGGCAAGTGTAATTTAATATAATATATTATATAGATTTATGTGGTTTTCTATGGACACCCTAGGACGCGCATTTTTAGGATAGACATCCTGTGAAATATTGAAGGGGTCCAAACATTTGAGCCCCCCACTGTATACATGCCTACGTATGTTACCATAAAAAATAAATTGATAAATATATAGCATAAACTAATAATAATAATAATAAACTATCCCTAACTATTCTGTGATCTGTTCAAAAATATAATATTGTTTGTTTAATATTTTTAGGGGGCTTTATCTTCAAATTATTTTGTAAGCTCCCCTCCTGATCTCCATCAATGCTTGTGCGATAAACACGCCCAATGCTCTGCAGAGGGTCTAGCAGAATACCGTCAGCTATCGAATTTATACAAATGATACATGATGTCTTACTATATTTACACCAACTCTCGCCTATGTTTATACTTGTAGCTTATCGACGGTATAGTATACTACTTGATATTTATGTGTGTATTACACTAAAATAATGTTGAACGATTATTTTATCAAATATTTTCTGACAAACCGATCGTTCAATAATACGTAAATATTATGTACAATCGGTTCCAATTTCTGAGAAATATACGAGTATTGTATAGAGACATATGGACTTTATGAAAGTATGAAACTGTCTATTCTGAAAAGGAATAACTTTCAAACAATTTTTATGAGTAGGTGGCTATTTATGCATTTTACCTTGACAATCTATAATAATAAGGCGCGTAATCTTCGAAAAACAGGTGGTCTGTCGGTCGGAAGTGATAAAGACTTGTTTCCCCATTAAACAACACGCTTTATAATATATAGGTATATTATGTACTTTTAGTAGATATTATGTCTAAAACCTACGTGAAAATTGAAAACTACGATGCGAATACGGTCAATTGTACGTATATCACTAGATAATCGTGGACGGAATTTCATCGTTGAATTTCAAACCATTTATATATTATATGCTCTTACAGAAACGAAAAACGAAAAAAATTTACGCAAAATTTTGAACGATTTCATGTTTTTAAATAAAATATACTAATGTACAATAGATACATAAATAATTTTACACCTATCAAAACATATAATAAGTTATCTTACATAAAATTCTCGATAATATTATATAACATTAATTAATTTTTAAACTGCATATTTATTAACCTTTATTAGCACCCATAGGTACCTATAGCATTCAGTTAGGTTATGTTATATTATGATATGTATAATTAATTTAAACACTTTTAAGCGTTTTCGGTCAACGAATTTCTTATTATTATACTCTTTTTTCCTTTATACTTCTTCTAAATGATTCATAACCGTTGAACCCATTGTCCACGTTATAAACGTGTAACGAGCCCACTATTATATTATATAAGCATTAGTGTACACAAGCGCACACGCATAATCACTTACACAAAATGTCGTGTTATAGTTATTGTTGCAGCATGTGTTGTACACGTCGTGTAACGCTTCATAAAATATTATGCATTGTTTGAAAAACTAATATTAATATGATATGCTTAAATTATCATTACATTTGTGTGTATAATATAGGCACTAATACGTGTACGTGTATTCTTATGATACAAATATGCTTTATGGTGTTTTGTTTTCTATTCCGTCAGAAGATATTATATTGTCTATTTATAATAAAACACGACCATCGCGCATCGTAACGAAAAAAAACACATAATTTAATAAATTTCATTTTGATAGTAGTAGGTGTCGCACACAAACGATGTATCTCGTTCTTTAGAAGCCTTGTTTACGTTTAATTTAATACTTTATAATATAATATTATTATTATATTGCATTCGTACATTCAATGTGCAAAGTTGACATCCATATCGATATTTGCTCTTTTATCTACTGTTTAACTAAGTGTACTCTTCATTATGTTGTGCTCGGTTTGTAACGAAGACATTTTTCAAGACGATGTTCAAAATGCAAATTATCACCAACTTCAGAAAATTAACCAAAGCAAATAAGGAAAAGTGGTGCTGTGCAAAATGCAAGTCGACGATCATTAATACGAGTTTTACGCAAGAAGATGATTCTTTTGTGGACTCTAATGAAACTTTAGCAAATTTAACTGAATCGGTTAAATTTATGAGCAATCAATTTGATAACTTTGGTAAACAATTATCGGAGAGAAAATTCTATCAAAGAATTAAAAGAAGAAAATAAAAGTCTAAAAGAAACTAATTGCAAATTAAAGGTTGATATTGGCAGTCTGACTAGAAAAATTAATGTTTTAGAACAAAATGCAATCATAAGCAATGTGGAGATAATCGGAGTGCCTGAACAAAAAGATGAAAATTGTGTGGAAGTTTTCAAAAATATTGCTACTAAACTGGGCGTTAAGCTATCAGTATTAAATGCTTTCCGGATGTATTCGAAATTTAGTGATAGACCGAAAAAAATTATTGCAAAGCTAAATTCGCCAGAAAATAAACAACAATTAATGAATTTTGCCAAGAAAAGAAAACTAAACATCTGAATGAAAACTGGGAAAATGGTAATTTTTTTATGAATAATGAGCTGACAGCGTTCAATAAAGATTTATTTTATAAGACTAGAATGTTTGCAAAATCTAATAATTTCAAATTTGTATGGTTTAAAGATTTAAAAATATTTTTAAAAAAAGATAAAAACTCTAAAGCTTATATTGTGCAGGACGACTTAGATCTATCCAAACTATTATAATTTTAAATTTTAACAATAATTGTCAATTTTAAATATTTTTCTTTATACCATGAATAACATAAATGTTTTAAATAATTATCTAGAATATAAAACCAATTATTTCGAATCTTTTACGGAATTCATAGATAGGTATGAGTTTATATTAATAATAAGTTCATAAGTGTTTTTTGTTGTAATATTTGGAGCATTAATGCGCATTTTGATGAATTTGTTTTGTATATAAATAGTGAAAAAAAACTTTTCTTCTTTAGATGTTATAATATTTACTGAAACCTGGCATACAGCAGATAACTGTATAATTATAAGATTCCTGGTTACAATTTGCACTTTTCGACATTTAAAAGAAATCAAAATGATGGTATAGTTGTATTTATAAAGGAAAATTTAAGAGTAGAAATGTATGAATATAGATTTTTAGTGGCAAACTTTTTAAAACTAAAATTAACAGTTAATGATACTCAATTTAATAGATTATGTATATACAGATCACCGTCTTGTGACATAGCACAGTTTTTAATCTCAATTTATAGTACCTATTTTAAAAGCTGATTGTAAGTTAATTTGGATATTATATGATAATAATTGGTGACCTGAATATTAATATTTTAGGTAGCATAATTAATAATGATTATCTCAATATTTTATCGGCACACGGCTTTATTTCTTTTATCAATGTAAATACTAGCTAGGACTCCTCTGGGATGTTCGCATTCATGTTTAAACCATATATTTATAAAATGTAATAATTATGTAGATAATAGAGTTGAGGCAAGTGTTATACAAACAAATATTTCTGATCATTATTCCATAATAATTGCTCTAGAATTTAATAACATTTCGTTATCACTTGGTAATAATATACACAAAACAATTGATTATAATAAGTTAAATGAATTGTTAAAATTAGAAAAATGGTCTGAGTTAGCTAACACTCATGTTAATGTTTGTTTTAATATTTTTATAGATAAGATTGTTCATGCGATAAAATTTGTGACAAAAAAATCTAATGCGAAAAATAATCATATAAAGGAATGGATGACTCTTGGTCTGTTGCGCTCTTTACATAGAAAAAATGCATTATCTTTAAAAGTAAAAAACACCCGAACAATGATAATTTGCGTTCATGTTATATAAAATACAGAAATATTTTCACTTGAGTTTTAAGAACTTCCAAAAATAATTTTTATAAAAAAAAATTTACTGATATATCATATAGGTAGACCAAAATTTACATGGAAATTAATAAAAGAGTTCACATTGTCTAAAATTAATAAAGGTGATGCAATTAAAACTTTAATCCGTAACAATGAACTTAAAATTCCTTCGGAAGATCCGGTGAGAGTTTCAAATCTGTTTAACGAATTTTTTATTAATATCGGTAGTAACCTTGCGTGTAAAATAAAAAAAATCGAATTTTATTTATGATAAACCAAGCACAAAAGCCTTATTTGACATGATTTTTAAAGAGAAAATTAACAATCAGGAAATTATAAATATAATAAATAATTTGAAAGATGATACTGCTACAGGATTTGATGGAGTATCTGTGAAAACATTAAAGGCTATTGCTACAAATATTATTGAACCTTTAACATATATTTATAATCTAAGTATTTCTGAATATATATTTCCTGACAAACTTAAACTTGCAATTATCAAACCTTTATATAAAAATGGTGACTCAAAGAGCATGAATAATTATAGATCAATATTAATGATAAGCAATTTCACAAAAATATTAAAGAAAATTATAAAGTATAGATTAGTAGAGTTTTTGGAAAATAATAATTTACTGTCGAAAAGCCAGTTTGGTTTTAGACCCGAGTTGGGCACAGCAAATGCACTGTATAGTGTTAGCAAATTCATATAGCTAAAGTTCTTCATATTAACTTAAGCCTTTGATAGTTAATACGGTTAATCATAATGAACTTTGTAACATTTTACCAAGTTTTTGTCTAAATAATTATAGTTTAAAATGGTTTATAAGTTATTTGGATAACAGGAAACAAATTGTGCAAATTATGAACTCCGCAGGTGAAGAATTGAATGTTAAATATGGAGTACCACAAGGTAGTGTCCTGGGCCCATTATTATTCATATTATATATTAATTAAATATGTGATTTAAAAATTGATGGACAAATCACAACCTATGCTGATGACACTTGTCTCTTATTTTCTGGTGTGTCGTGGAAAGATGTTCGTTCAAAAGCAACTAAAGAATTTAAAAAAGTGATTAATTATCTAAATCATAGGAAACTATCAATAAATTATAATAAAACTAATTTTATAAATTTTTCAATAAACAAAGAATAAGAGAACAATCATGATGATTTAAAACTCTGTTTTTGTGGGAATGGAGATAATTGTAATGACAACATATGTGTCATAAAATATACATGGTTTCTAGTATAAGATGTATGGGCTTAATTTTTGATAAAAATATGAGATGAAATTTGCATGTAAAGACTATTGTTATGCGCATGCGTACATTATCGTTTAGCTTTTTTAAATTAAGGAATTTCCTGCCTGTGAACGTGATGTGTATAATTTACTTATCATTATTCCAGGCAATATTTCAGTATGATTTGTTGGTATGGGGAGGTTTAAATGAAAACGCGGTTAGACCACTAATTTTATTTCAAAGAAAAATTATCAGAATTTGTTTAGGTAGAAATAATTTAATAGGTTCAATGGTGAAAATTTTAAGCTGTTGAATGTGTTACCAGTCGAGAGTGTATATAAAAAAGTATCTATTATGTAAATAATAAAAAATAATGAACATTTTTTTACTGTGGAAAATATAAGAAAAAAACGTGAATTTATGGCCTTTGATGTCAAAGTACCTATTTTATTGTAAAAAATCTTTTGGTCAAAATTTCGTTGATTATTTAGGTGCTAATTATTATAATGCAATGCCTTTACAAATAAAAAAACTCATCTACTACTCAATTGGGAATCTTAAAATTACGTGTATTAAAAAACAACTTAACTCATGGTTTTTTTCACTGATAGTTTTATAAAAATAAATTAATAAATTTTCAATTTTATATAATTATGTATGGAATAAGATATGAAACATTGAATGTCAATTATGGAATTTCTTATGTTACTCTATCTCTTTATTTTTGTAATTTGAATTAGGTTTATTAATATGTAATTTTGTTTATTATTATGTAATGTAACTCTCTATCACCAACACAAACATTGTGCTTAAAGAAGGTAGATACTTTATTGTAAACATTTTAATAATATGTCAAACATCTTATTTATATTTTACAATAAACAAAAAAAAAAAATTATGCACTTGTATATTATACCTACATTATTACCTACTTAAATAGATATATGAATGCACACAAAACCCAACAATAATACAAGTATAATAATATTTTACCACAGAGCCGACGAGCGCTGAGAACTGAGAAGGAAAAACTCACATGAGGTCCATATAATCATTGATCAAATATTAATAGTATAATACTATATAATATATAATAATAGAACCTATTATTTAATCAATGATATAATATTATAAATACACCTGGATATCCAGTCGTGTATTGTTGTAATGTTGTACAGGTTATACATTTAAAATCCGATTTATTATATACATATAATATACTTTGTAGACGTTCAATCTTCACTGGAAGTATTGTTAAAAATATCCTGCCCTTATTCGATCCTGAATATTTATTACCAGGGCTCGGGACAGAGCATTTGCTTATTTTTATGGATTAACTTAAAATGTAGTAGAGTACTATGGAAGTGTATGTCATGTTACAACATCAGTTATGAAATTTGAAAGTGTGATTTTTTAGAACATAATATATATTTGCTTGCTTATTTCTAGTTTTTCTCGTTATTTTTGCATTTTTTTTTATCAATTTTTCTACTTTTCATAGTTTTTTTCAGAAAATCCTTCGGAAAATCTATAAACAATAAGGCAAAAAATGCCTGGAAAGTGAAGTTTAATTTTTTTTTATAATATAAAGATTTATTTATTTATTTTTATTTTTTAGTTAGAAACTTTTCCAAATCATATTGTTTCAATATTTTTTGTAATTTTTAATTATTATATTATTTTTAGTACAGTTACAAATTATGTCTAGTACTCCTACTTTATCAATATCATGTAAAATTTATTTTAATGATTTTAAATGCTATAAGTCCCGAGCCATGTTTATTACTATTATCGATAAATAGAAAATTTGCCAATCGCTTGTGTAATTTTAGATGTGAATATACAATTATAAAATATCTATTAAAAGAAACATGACAAAATTTGTAAGTTGATTTATAATTTGTAAATGTTTATTTTCACATTACGTTTATCACATAATAATTGTTATTCTGTGGTCATACAGTGACACCACAATGCATATTTGTGGCTAATTTATATCACATACGAATTAAATACGTAAAAATGTAAGATCCACAATAGCCAAAACCCAAAATAGATATTTATATAACATTTCTTGTTCATCAACTTAAACGTCTTGAACATCCGGTACGAGATTAATATTTAAATACTACTATACTTGATTCACTGACAAATATTTGTTTAAGCGTGGATATTGCTGTATTATTTTAATAATATAATATTTTTGAATATGATTTCAACTTAAAATCTATAAAAAATAAAAATATAATGTATTTTAATTATTTATATTCCCAAAAACGATGTCGTTCTCGAAATGGGAGTATTATAATAATATCTATATATAAAATATTTCCGTGTGTTTGTAAGTTTAGGAAAAAGGTGGGTATTTATGATTAAATTTAGTAGGAGTGTGTTCACAAGTATATAACAAACACTCTAAATATATATTATAATATATAGCATATTGTTGGTACCTATAGAAATATAAATAATTACGATATTGTTACATTATTTTCGCCTACTCGACGACACAAACGCGGGAAAAAGTAATTCTTTCAACTCGTCCCTCGAGTGTTGATGGTATAATATAGGTATAATATTTATATACGTTACATGATATGTATATATTTTATACTTGTATATGGAGACCTACTGTTCGTGTTCAATAATATCGACTTATAAAGTTCACGTTCCACGCAAAGGTGGCTTATAACTTACTAGTTCCGCCACTGGGGACTGCAGCGATAAGGGTACTGCGGCCCGATATAAAAATAATAAGTGACTTATCGAAGGGCATTGAGCACTTCCAAACTTATTTTCGAGGGCGTTCTTCGTACTAGTATGAGTGATTTGATGTAATAAAAAAAAACGACGAGCAGAATGCCAGGGAGTGGGTATAAACTGTGTATACGTATATATTATAGGTACTCGGGTATACAAAAAAATCCTCCGTGAATTGCGTGACTGCAAACTTGATAAAACAATTCGGATCACTTTTTTCTTTTATAATCTATTATACTATATAAGTACTAAATATACATATTACATACGTACTTATTATATTATTAGCCCGTGCGAGATGTTAAATTAAACGGTTAAGAACTATATAATATAACATATATATTTATATAATGTATGATTTTATGATTTTTTTTTTTTTTTAAGTTTTCTACTATTTAATGGAAAAAGTTAATTATTTCATACACAGAAAGTGTGCCAAAAAATATACAAATATGTATATATTATTCAAATAGGTACTCTTAATTTTCACGTTAAAAATTATATCTATTATTACATTATAAAACGCTATTTCGTTCGAATTAAATTCAAACCCATACCTATAATACTGATAATTTAATTGCATACGATTTGGCAACTATCATATTATTATTATTATTATTATTATTTTAATTATCAAGTACTGGTTGAGTGACTTTCCGCATCAGACCAATTACTACTCAGGCGTATATAGACTATATCATACTATAATATATATATATATATATTATAGGTATATTTGTATTTAATAGTAGTGCTGTATTGTGTATAATTTTCCACGAGTTTTTGTCCTCTGGTAGGTACCATTATACTAATATTTGCTTGCTGGTTTCACAATCATATCGGAATTAAACAAATATCAATTATAAGTGGCACCTGCCTACATAATACACATAAGAAATAGCATTATAACATAGGTACCTTATTATAATAGAGGTGGGGAGCAAGCAATGGCAAGAAATAAAATAAGAATATATCAAACCGATAATATAATAACTGTTTTATATTGATGTGTGCAATGTGTGGGACTTTCATGTTGCGTTAGCTTTTTTCGCATAATGTATAACTATACACACACGCGCGCGCGCACGCTTATATATATATATATATAAATTATAAACCTGCTCATATGGATAGAGTAAAAAATCAATAAGAAGATTAATTGCCTGTTTATGTTTGCACACGATAGGTCGTTTTTTAAAACACACAGCTAAGACAATATAACGACTTGTATATTATGTATATTATACATACAGGTACTTCGCTCATGCTGAATATAATTATGCTATATGATACAGAAAACGATTTAGTGAATTTGTGAATAGTAATTATTTGAAGGTCAATTGAAGGATTTATATCTTGCTGTGATTTAATTAATTTCCATAGTAAATATAATATATACGTGAGTTAAAATATGTATGTACACACATTATTTAGCTATAACTTTTTAAAACAAATATAAAAAATCGATTTTACTTTTTAGAAAGGAAGATTGACAGTTATTTTTTTGTTTTTTTGGAAAACAATGTTATTATCCAAACTAATTTAAAAGGAATTAACTACATAAAATGTATGTTTTTTTTTTAATTAGGTACATATTATGTAATTTTTTACTTCATCATGCGTTAAAAAAAAATTTGGTTTTGAAATCAATTCCAGTGTTTTATTTATTTATTATTTTATATTCAATAAGTCAATGTATAAATTTAATATAGGCGTAGTAACGTATGAGTGAATGACCGGTTATCACTAATTTTATAATTGTATTTTATTGTTTTATATTTATTTATGTTATTATTATTAATCGACTAAACAGTAAACACACAGTGTTATCACAGCGTAAAAGGGGTTGGAACCAATAATGATAGAATATAACAATATTCGAAAGGTGAAAAATGGTGTTTATAGGCACATCTCCACTTAAGTTCTTACGAGATTAAGATCATCAGACCTAACGTCAGTTTTGTGGTGTAAAGAAAAGCAGATGTTTTATTTAATAATAAAGGTGTCGGACGCATTACGCGCGAACGACTACACACTACTAAATTATATTATAATATAATATATATATATTTAGATACATATAATCCCAAAATACTTATTATACGCACCTGGAGCCCGGTGTTGATTTTCTTCCGTGTGTTACAATACCTATATATACCTATATATATAACTGGCTTCCGGAGGGGGTAACGGCAAGTATAAAATCTTAGTGCTGAAGGCTTTATATAAACGTGTAATTAATTGATAATCATCTTTTGGGTTTACACTTTTTTTGTTATTATTACTTACGTACCTATATTACATAATGCCTTTTTATACACGTACATAATATAATAAAATACAATAATATAATTGATATTAGTTTTACCATTGGTGCATGTGGAAGGCGCAACAAAAAATACACACATTCAAGGTTGTGTTTGTATTGTTCATATTTCAGTGGAATCAGTGGTGTTACACAGATAGTCGACACAAACATAGCGAATTTTTTTTTGTCACCTAATTGGCTTATTTCATTCAAATATTAGTAATATTGGTGTGAATGAAAAATAGATTATAAATAACGATTATTTTAAAAGAACTTTTAATCGGTAGGAATATAATATTATATTAGTATTGACAACTGCTGATCAATCATGAGGATTATACCTAACACGTAATAATTTTTTAAAAAAATTATTAAAATTAAAATTTAAGAATCGAGAAAAATATATTTTTAATAAAAAGAATGATCAATGAAATATTATATTATACATAGGTGCATGTATGTTTCAACTATTATAACGACAATAATAATAATAATATTTTCTTTATTACGGAAATAAGATCTAATTACAGGTTTTTTTCTTTAATAATATAAAATACATTTTTATAATAGTTTTTAGTTTTAAAATTGTATTTAGGAGAAACATATTTTATATAGTTTTATTATATAGTTGGGCACTCTATATTCTAATTATGGACCAATTAAAAATATAAGTTTCAACCATATACAGAGTAAGCTATATGTACCTAGTATCTACTATGGCAGGAGTACCTACCTAAACTTACATTTTAAAACTTTCCAATATATGTATTCTAATTAATAAATTAAATAATAAAAATTAATTGTTGGTTATACATGATACATCATAACGCACTTGCAATAATGCTAATTCGTAAAAAACAAAATAAAAAAAAAGTAATATTATTTAAGTACTTTTGTTACAAGTTGATAAAATACACATAATATTACATAAATATATAAATATTTTATAGAGAAAATGATTGGTAATTTATTTTTTCTTTTGGGGGGAGGAAAAGGGAGTTGGCTCGACGTATTTAAATATTAGATTAAGTATACCTAGCAGAAATTAAACTTAAATTGTAATACAAAATATATTAATTGTACGAAAACACTGAAAAATTAATATCCATCTTTAAACTTTTTGTACTTTAAAGATTTATTCGAGAGAAGATTCGATTAATTTAATATAATTTTTTGAAAAAATATTTTTTCATGGCTTACTTGCCATGAAAGTGTTTTGCCATTCAAAAGTGGTGGCTATCGCAATATAAAATAAATAAATATTTAGTAAAAATATAATATAATAACTCATCATATAAAAAAATCAACTTAATTTACTACTTGGTAAAACATTTTTTTTAAATTCAATAGATGCAATTAATCATATATTTAAATATCGTATTGTCTTTATAAATTACTCTGTATATAATCTAGCCGTTATTTCAACACTAATCCATCAGAACAAAATAAGTTAGCAAGTATATAAGGAAGAAAAAAGTTGATTTGCCAATTAAAAATAATAATATGGTTATTAATTTAAATTATTATTAATCTAACCTAAATATAGTATTTACACATCATATAGGTACAACGTTAACCACTAGATTATTGAGGTACCTTTATTTCATTTATGTGATTAATGTTATCTACGTCTGATAAAGTAGTATAAATATAGGTATAGGTACGTGATTTTTCGTATGTCATTAAAAATAAATAATAAATGATAAACCTTTGATGAATATACTTTCACGTAGTTTTATTGACTTAGGTCAATACCCGTTATATTTTTATCGAAAATTATCATTTTTCAAGCTAGAACCAAGTTTAATGAATAATATAATAATTGGAAAGTTTAAAGGTTTAATGGCATTTGGAGCGAAATAGGCAACATGTTTTAAGTAAATCATTGATAACATTACTGAGTATTATTATTATGATGTTTTTGAATACCTACAAACAACATTTTATCATATTTAATTTCTAAAAAAACAACACTAACAATTTAATATTTTATATTATTAAATCAAATAAAAATTAAGATAGATAAATACGATTAACTGTTATTTGTTATTTTTTTAGTATGATTTTATAATATATAATACATATATTACAATAAAAAATTTTTTAATTAATTCATATATAAACGGAATTTTTATAATTCGCCAATGTAATATAATTATAACCTATAAAATATATTAATATAATAGATCATACATACATTTATTATATTTTGTACATCATGATTATACCTTGCTATTTAGTATTTGAACCAAAAAAAAATTGTTCATGATGATGAATTTGTTTTATTTGTCATATTACAATTATTGTACTAATGGATTTATTCATTTAGTAATACACAAATAATTCTCCAAGTACAAAATATACAATAAATAATACTTACGGTTATGAGTTATAACTTGATATCACATATCATTAAGACTAATATTGTACTTATATGATTCACATAAGACAATGTTTCAACAAACAGATTTTTAAGAATATCTGTACAATGAGTGTAGACCTGTCTACAGAATTTCACAGATTATTAATATTATCGTTGATTATAAATATTAATATTTATAATGATTATTGGAACAAATCAATTGTTTTTTTTTTTTTTGACATTGGTGAATGGTTTAACCTTAATAATTAACATTGCACATCTTATTGATTGCCTACGCCAATTGGCATAATTACGAATTTGGAATCAATAATAGAAATGCATTCAATCGTTTTTCACTAATAAGTTATAAACCCTAGTTTTAACAAATAGATAGGCATATCATACAAATATTTACTATTTATTATACCTACGATGGTATATCGAAGCAAAGGATATAGGTTTACGTAGAAGTCACAGTCTGGCTGATTTATACACAGTCATATACCATTAGGTATATATATATAATATATATATATATTTCATACCTATTATTTTCCAAACGCCTATTAGTTATTATATACAGACATATTGTATATATCATAAAATATTTTTTCATACGTTAAAACTTAAAAGCAAACTCTACGAAAAGTAAAATAAAATCGTAGTTTTTCGCATTTCGCCGGCGTAGTAAATAACAATAATAAAAAAAAATAAAAAATCCGTCGTACTCATTAACTTTGCCGCCTCTTGAAGGTCTGGACTCCGGGGCCATAAAAAATAAACAAGACTGAAAAGTAAGTTTATATTTTGCGGTCCCGTATATTTGTGCAACAGTTCTACACCTATCATCTACACATGCACACATAAACACAATAATAACAACTACTCGTGTAGGAAAAATAAGAAGAAGAAACCTTTTATTCTTATAACCGCAAATACGTTCACCCGACACCTGGGCCCGCGTGGCTGCGCGCAGACGAAAATTATACGACCTGACCGCTGCCGATGTGTGTCTTAAACATAATATGCTATTGTATCGGGTCGGTCGGTACACACACACACACACACACGCCGCTCGCGTTTATCTTTTTAAATTCCAATTACCCGCCCTACACACACACTCACTAACACCCATTATGTTATGTACTATATACTGTTGTACACGTATATACCACAGCAGAGTAATAATATTATACGCTCATAATATAATATATATATATGTGTAGGTATAGAGACATATAGAGTTAGGTATAACACATATACACGTATACACGTGTAATATACTTGTGTCGGGTTGTTCGCCATCCGACCGCAAAACACTTCTGTGCCCTCTCGACGGTAATATTATAATATTATGTATAATGTATGTACCTATCTTGTATGTGTAGCAGACGCACGCAGACGCGCGAGCTAGCGCACCGCTCGCTAATAATAACGTTTTACCTCTTCTATGTAGGTAATATATTACACTTCCTTTTATGTTGTTTTTTTCACACGCCGTCCGTCAAACTCGCGGTGGTGAGACGACCTATACTCGTACACGATCGGTTTGAAACTATACCTTTAGAGTGATGTTATATACGTAAATATATAATAATATTACGTTTATATATCTATATAGTATATATTGTAATAAATATTATGCATAACATGATATTTTATAGATCCAATCGAGTCCTCCCCTCCGCGTTGCACGAACGGTAGCGCTCGATGCAGACATATTACAATATAGCGATATCGCCAGTCGCAGAAATTTGAATCCCGAACATTATATTCAAGCGCTACGATTAATATACAATGATCTTAGGGCGATCATAGTTATTGGCATACGAGTATTTACATGCGTTATATTTTATGATGCGTATTGAACATAGTAACAGCCTGCAGGTACGATAATGATCCAAAGATGTATTAACTTATATGATTGGAGAGTACCAGTATACATCTTTATGTGATAATCATTATATGGGTTATATTATATTGTATGATACTGAAAATAAAAAATATGGAATCTTTTAAAATGTATGGTGAAGAATGTAGGTATATGATGAAAGAATTAGCTGGATAGAGAGTAAAACTAGCGAAGATGTATCTGCGTAGTTGTCAAAGAAAAACGTGCATCATTCATGAACATGGAAAAGGGATGGAAACACATACAGTTGGACATACCCCCATAGTTGAGGTATACAGGAGATCTGCATTACATAATCATAGAAGGCATTATTGCAGGAAAACAGATGACTGCGGGAGGTCCTCGTAACTCACATTATATGAGATGAATTAAAAACGATGCAAAAGTCAAAGCTTTTAAAGAACTATAACAAAAAGCGAGCATTCGTCTATAGTGAAGAATTGGAGTTATAAATTTGCAATATACAAAAAAATGTATGTAAATAATGAATAATGATAATATACTTAATAACCGGTATATATAACAAACTATATCCAGCTGATGTCTTATTTTATTCAGTCTGCCATATTAAAATAATTTCTATGATTAAAATTGCAAATAAGTAATAAACGATTAATTTGACAGTATAATAATATTGACAATAACAAATATTTATTTTACGCTAATGATGATTACTTAAAGACTTCAGTTTTGCAAGTGTACCGCAATTGGTAATTTTCTACACTAGCCGAGGATACGAAAAGTTATAGTTTTTGTAGATACTGCTAAATTAAGCACTTTATTATTTCCTACTAATTTTGTCAAAATCTCAGTAATCGTAATAAGCTATGCACGACGACCATTATAATCCATTTACATGTTATGCATAATAAACATATTTCCTGTGTTTTTCTTCGTAAAATCGTATACCTAGATATTCTGCAACTCACCGCATTACTCTATATAAACATGTATCAGTGACGCAATACCTAATTATATATTGCCTTGAAGCTCTTTCTATAGTGATAACATCCAAATCGTTCTATACAGATTCAATTAGTACTAATATATAAAGTCAACAATAACACCGGAAGCATATGTTACCCAACAAATCAGTACACGAATAACCGTTGTGAGAAATTAAGATGTTTAGTACTATGTATTTTGCTAGTTTGTATTATTAAAAATTAGGTACTATTGTATCGTTATTATTTTTATTGTTTTTTCAGCGGATACGTATAATCTTTTGAGGTGATTCCCGTACAGTATATGTATATTAGTTTAATATTTGTGCTTTCATATGTTAAGGTTCTTATTATTATTGTATGATACCTCTTTAAGTCCATTAATAATAAAACGATCATATCATTAAGAGATGAGACATATATGTCTATAAAATATTATAAAAATCGTATTGCATGTAGGCACGTTGTTATTTGTTTTCACACCTTGTGTATAATGTATAATATTATAAAGAAATGAAAAAAATTTTCATGCTCCGGTAACGTTGGCGTAAAAACGCAAACGAATTTATAACAGTGCGCTTTTCATATTGAGTAGGTACAATAGTCTCGTGCGCGTATAATATTCTAATATCACGAATGAGTGGAAAAATAGCTGATCTTATTAAATGAAAAAAATCTGGAAATCATACTGCAACTATATGTACAATATTATGTTTATCTGTAATACTAATATTATGTTTATATTATTTAATATTTTATTTATAGAGAAATTAGGTATAGTCACGCATAAACAATATATTAATTGTATAATATGTATGCATAGTTATACATAATTATATTCTTTTTTTTTTTTTGTGACTGACGACAACATTTGGAGCAGTAATAATGCTCCGATTTTTGACTTCAGCCCCTCTTTGAATAGGAAAATTCATCTAGTTGGTACTTAAGGGGAGTCAAAATTAAAATTTTCAAATAGTTTTCAAAATAATCGAGAAAAACAAAAAAAAGATGACAGAAAAATGGCAATTTTACGAAAAACCACTTTTCGACAAAATCGATTTTTTGATTTTGCTGTAACTCAAAAACGAATTATTGTAAATACTTGAAATTTTCACCAAATGTTTATATTATGGTTATCTCTTTACAGTTAAATTTTCAAAATATTTTGACCATTTTTAAGCTACTTATAGACAATTGAAATTTTCGACTTTTCTAAGTTTTTTTTCTTCAAATGCCAATAAAAATTTTTTGGGTGGCCAGAAAATCTTGAAAATTTAATACAAGGTTTCTTATAAGTTTTTTAAAAAAAATCCGAAATCGTTAGTCACAATTTTTTTTTATAAGTACTCAAAGTTCGAATTTATACGAAATATTTCAAAATTTAAATTAAATTTCATACTCTCATTATGCGTATGTTGCCAAATACTTTTTTTATTAATAAACAGATACTATAAAGTAACTATAGTAACATATAAAAACTATACTATTTGTTTCAAAATAGAATATATGACAATATTTAAATATAATATATCCTAAACTGACAAATCATCTTCGTTCAGAATCGTTTTTCGTATACAATGATACCTATTATTGCATTCAAATTTAACCTACCACAGTCTGAGGTCCACCCCACCCCCTAATATACAGCAGAGCGATACCCACTTACCCGCTTTTTTTATAATTTATGTTAAATTTGCAATTTAGTTTAAGGATAAATGAAAATGAATACGTGGGTACTAATAAGAAATATTATAAAAAGAATATGATAAAATCGCATATAATATATACAAGGCAGTAATTAACTCAATGATATATGTATACTATTCATATACATAACTATTTACCTTTATATATTTTTATTTATTTTTTCTCCTAGTGTTGCAGTAATTTTTGTTGATAAAATCTAAAAAAAATTGCCACACTTATGTTGTATCACATTTGTCTCTTTTATCCAAGAAAAGGATTGTTCATGAGTCGCCTAAAAAATTCATATAATAACATTTCTGTGATAAATTTTCCCCAGGAAGGTTTAAAATACATCCGATGGCTATAAACTCGAGTATATATATAATATATCGAGTATATAAACTTTATAATATACATATAGTTATACAATAATAATAATAATTTATTCTATTAACAAGAAGATATAAATAGTATACAGTATGTAAGAAATTTTACTGGATGTTACTCCACATTTAGGAAAAACCTCGTGTCGTGGAGTAAGAGCACTTATTAGTCAGTGCCAAAATACAGTGGATTAATAATAATAATAATAATAATAATTATAAAAATTAATGATAATAAGAAAAAAAACCAAACAGAGTTCAGCTTAAAATAGTTGAATATAATAAAAAATGTCTAAATGGTAAAATATATAAGGAAAAAAATCATATTTTAGTATTATATATTTACAGATTATTGTTGAACCAATTTTTTAATTTAAATTTAAAATATGTATAATTATAACAAACTAATAATTCCTTTGGAATTTTATACACTTGATTTTTGATATTGAACAAGTTATTTTTATAAATAAAACATATTGCATGTTTTTTATATAGATTGTCTATATCAAGTACTCTTAATAATTTAAATAAATCATATGAAGAAAAGGTTTTTGATATATTATGCAATATAATAATATAATTTCACACCAAATTGTGCATTCATACCACTAAGTACCTGTATAATCACAAAATCGGTCTTCTATATATAACGTAGTATCTATATAGTATCAGTGCATTAAAACTCGTTTAAGACGCTCTCGCTTACAACGATTTCCCTCTTACACGCTCATTTACTAGAGTCCCTTGAAGACAAATTTTCGCGTAATACGAATTCTCGTTTAATTCGTTTTTTACGACTGGTCCCTCGCAGATCGTCTTAAACGGGTTTTACTGTATATATTAAAATATATTAACAACGAAATGGTAAAATCATTGATTGCACCTATGTATTAGATCTCGTCATTGCACTTCAGCACAACCATCACGTGAGTTTATAATACATCATAATATCATGTTTGACGTGAGATATAATAATATGACATGAAAGGTGTGGAAATGATAGAATGAGATGAGTTGCGTGCACTTGTAAGTTTTGAGATGCGGAAAAAAAGGCCCCTAAAAAAATCGCAACGTGGGTAGGCATATAGTTTGGTGGTAGCGTAAATAGAGTGGCAGCGGCTGTGGCGGTGACGATGATGTTTATCTGCACAACTATGGGAACCACTAGGAGGACACCGTAGTGTATATTATATATTTTTATATACCTACGCGTACGTACCTATATTATTATTATTCTTATTATTATTATATATATATATGTATAATACGTGTCCGCATGTACCGCCGCCGCCGCCGCCGCGGTATACCCGAGCAACCCTATAATTACGGACGACACTCGAAGCCGTCAGTGTTTTCTCTTTTGTCGGCTCTCGGAGCGCACGTTGCGTGGGCGTGGCCAAACACTCCCGCGAGCCTTCCATCGTATGCACAAACACACACACACACACACACACACACACACACTATTATGTGTTATGTATAGGTATATACACACAAATGAACAAACACTGAAACACACACGCATACACAAACAGCTTGGACATTCCACAGACACGACGACCATAGTATAAATAGGTGTATACGATATAATAATAATAATATTCCGATACACCCGTAAGCTTTTTTTATATACATGTAAATAATATAATATATTGTCTGATGTATTACACACACATACACACACGCGCGCGCGCGCGCGCTGCACCACCGAAGCGATGATACCGCAGTGTGCGCGGAAAAACGGAAATAATCGTCGTCGTCCTACGCCCTCCCCTCGGCAGCTTGCGGGGGCCGCAACTAATATAATACACAATATGATAGAAGTGTGTATACGCTGCGCCGTCAAACGCGGCATTCGTAAGTACTCATACTCATATTAAACGATGCTGTATATTGTAATTTTGACGAAACCATATATACTCGTATATATACCTATATGTGTAATGCGTGCGCAGGAATATGAATATTTGTACCCAACATAATAATATCTATATCGTGTATAAACATATCTAGCGCGCGCCGGAGCTGTCGATTAGTTTCTTTGTATATATGCGTAAACTTTATTATATTATACGGTATTGCAGTGAATACTGAATTACAATACATAAATATATATAAGAATACGTGCTAGACGCGTATATAATAAGCGTATTAAAATTATAAACGCAATATAATAGGTATGCGATCATTTATAACACTATTTATGTTCCTGCAGTACAGCTAGTATTGTATAGTGTGAGTGGATGCACGTTGATCGATGACCTGCGAAACAGTTAAATGACAGTTATTACAACACGAGAAACGGCAGTATTCTTTGTCAACCCCAAACGTATTTCACCCTTGAGTGTTACTCATTTACATTTTGCGATACAGCTGTCGGTTAACTTTTACGCATATAGGCCACGCGGTATTATTGTGCGATACTGCACTTTGACGCAGTCATTGAAAGTTCATAGTTATCTGCAGTATAGCGTAATATTTACGAGGGTAGATTAGGAAGATATCCTTTGGCCCCCGTTTTATTTTATTTTTTTAGCCTATATTTATACGATTATAGTTGTGTTTTTTCATTTTATCACTTTGTCCGTATTTAAGTAATAAAATGCTGGATTTGGCACCGACAATTTTGTTTGTATATATCACCCCCTCGAACAATTCCAAAACACATCACCACTGATATTTGTAGATAGATATAACGTATATAGGTTTACTACGAATATGTCTATTATGCGTTTCTTGACTTGACACAAACGTCGCAAGTTAGAAACAATTATAGGTAGTTATTTAATTATTGTATATCATTAAGTTTACATTATTTAATTGTTTGATTTCATTAGATATCTGCACAATCGCATTATTGACACTATATTACTATAAGGTCTATAACGGATGAATGCATTCGCT
This sequence comes from Schizaphis graminum, assembly GCA_020882235.1. Lineage (NCBI taxonomy): Eukaryota > Metazoa > Arthropoda > Insecta > Hemiptera > Aphididae > Schizaphis > Schizaphis graminum. Next base: position 42,703,853 of record CM037034.1, read on the forward strand.
ATAAGACAGTAAAGGTTTGTTTAATCGATACACTTAATATATAATTACACATTTACACATAACTAACAATTTTTTTTAGAACGTGTGTACTGTGTGCATAATAAACGTTTATCTATACCAACGACAGTCGTACACATTTTTTTATTCTCGTTTATCTAGATATTTTGTCGTAATCGTAATTCGTAATTATCATACGTACCAAACAGATCGTTTTAATAGATAGTTGAGAAGTGTAAAAAAAAACTACGTAGGTACTAAAACGTGTGTAAACACCCAAAATAATAATAAATAAAATAAAACTGTTTCTACGTGAAATAACTCACGCCATAAATTTTGGAAATATCGATTCGCTTAATCGTACAGATTTATAGTCGTTATTTTAATTTTGTTGTACATTATTCTTCACGTGCACACACACACACTCGTATGGTTTGTATTTTGTACGCACAGTGCCTCGGCAGAAACTATATAATAATATTATAATATGACGACGACGCTGGACGTCTTTAAGACGCACGCGTATATATTATATACCTATCCAAGTCCGAAATAGATTAAAGGGAAAATCGGTGATTCTTTATTATTATTATTATTTTTTTTTTTTCGTTCTCCTCGTAAATTATTACCATAGAACGTATACATACATAATAATAATATATACTTTTTAATACCAAGTCTGTTCCACATTATGCGTACCTATATATAATACATGTGTATATATTCGAACGGCGGCGGCAAGGCGGCGTCCTTTGCTTCACACCAAATTTGCCGGGCACACAAACAAAACGCGCTCGCGGATAGGTACCGTATAGAACCGGTTGATTTATATTATATATTATTATTATTATTTATACATATAACTAAACGTCAATGCGCGCGCGCGCGTGTGTGTGTTATACAGCTCGAAACCGGTCGTGGGCCACAGGCGCAACACCTACCTACCGTATTCCCACACACACACACACACACACACACACACACACACAAACATACACACAAACATACACTCACGAGCCCAAATATATATTGGATAAAGGGAGACCCGCCGTCGCCGTTCGCCTTTATTACTATTACGATTGTTATTAACATTTTAATGGTTATTAACGCGATACCGCGGCGATGGTGGTCAGTGAAACGCGGTATCCAAAATGTATACACTATACACACACACACACACACACACACACACATGTAGATTTTATTATTACGATGAGAGCGAGAAAGAGAAAAACTAGTAAAATAAATATCAGTGGCGATGTGTGTGCGTGTCGGGGTGTCCGCGCGCTCCGGCGTGTGTGCTTGTGTGCATACTATTATTATAATATGTAATAATAATGGTAACGGCCTCGATATACATGTTATATATTATATATTGCGGTGCACCTATATAAAAATATGTAATATGCCTACCTACCGTACGACGTGGAACCGACGAAATTTACGACTTTCTCGATAGCGTTTGAGAGGTCCGAGTGGTGTTGTTTTAATAATAATACGACTACGGTTTACGATAATAATAATAATAATAATATGATAATAATATGATAATCGTATATTATAATATTAGCGTCTGTCGATACGCAAACATTTGTTTTGCGGTTTCTATGCTGCCAACGCATTTCCATTTTCCGTTCGATACCTACGTATAATATTATTATTAAACGTATTATTTTAAATTTATTATTTATTTATTATCTAGCATGGTCTGTTGCACTGTGTACACGCGGCGCGTTCTTTACGATAAAATGTACTTGACATTGGTCCAATACTCCAATGACTCCAGTTAGCATATGTTTAGGTATATTCTGGAATTCGGAAGTCTAGAATGATGACTATAATATCACCTACGAGAACGCGCATATCATTATAATATTGGAACGAGACCGATTTAGATTTTAAAAATATTTCATCAATAAAAATATCTCATCAAAATGAAATAATAATTATAACTATACAAAATCAAATGTAGATAATTGGCTCTTTTTATCAGGGTTTTATTTTTTTAAATGACAGCTCTTTTTTTAGTTGCATTTTAAACTAAATATTAATTGTCTGACATTTTATATTGATTAATAGTTAATATATAGGTATTATTCAAATAGATAAACTGTAATATATTATTTAATGATTTATATATTGTATACATCGAAATGTGCTTAGAAACATAATATTCAGGTTTGAGATCTGAAGTTAAAATGTAAAACATATATAATGTCAGTTAACTGACAATTGCTCATTATTTTTAAAGAATCACTGATAAAATAAAATTATTAGAACTGTAAATTAATTTAAATTATTTAAAGAGATAGGTAACTAGTTACCATATACCTACTATACTATATAGTATAAAGTATGAAATCCATCATACAAAATTCTAAGTACTATTACAGTCCATGCTAGACGTTTAAGAGTCTATCTATTACATTTATACATATTTTAATATATAACAACAATCATAATAATGATAATAATAGCTCATTACTCGATGTCTCAAAGAAACAAAAATGGTTCAATGTTTACGCTATTTTAAATTTTAGTAATATTATATTATAATAGGGTAACAATTAATCCAACAATGCTATATTATAAAGTAGTTATTAATTATTAACAGTAAACGGCGTTTGTTTTTTAAATACACCTAACACTAAATTATTCCATATTTATACTATTATAAAAAATTACCCAATATATACGTTAATATAATTTAATATTTATAGTGTAATAACGATTATGTCATTTATGATATGTGGTCGTCGTTGCGAGGGTCTCCGCGACGAGGGTGATGATATGAATATTTTGGGTGGTCGCCGTGTACAAAAATATAATATATTATACAATCGAGTTTTTTCATGTATATATATAAAGTATATAGATACTGAATAATATAATGTTTATTATACACAATGATATAGCAATCGGATGGTTTGACCGCATTGATTACATAATAAACCTCATAAACACTACAGGGTGCCGTTTATTTGCGTATTTAAAATCTCGGCAACACAAAATGTCTAATGTTATAGTGTTATACACTAAAAAAGATAGAGAAAAATGTAAATTTTTAAAGTACAAAGACTCAAGATGCGAAAATATGTTTTTTGTTATTTTGTTTTAAATAGATACAAATATTCAGATTACAAAAGATAGTAGTATGAATACCTCGCACACCGAATTACATATAACAGACATATACATGCTTATTACATGCTAAATTTTATTTTAATCGCTGGCTAACTTATATATTATTAAGTATATACTTGTCTCTAATAGGTTTGCTTCTTATTTATGTACGATCTTTGTTCTTTGAGGAACATAAATTTTTATGCCATACGCAAACACGTACATAATACACCTCTGTATACCTAGGTTAATTTATTATTTTTAAACGTTGTGATTTTCGCGTGTAATTCGCGTGTTTTACGACCTGAAAATACGCGTATAGGTATATATTATTATTATTACGTATTGTTTAAAACACTTATTAATCACTAAACCAACAACAGTGTATTATGTTCATGTAATATAAGTATATAATATAGCGAAGTTCTTTGCGCTGCGGCGTTATTATTTTAATAACTCGTATAATTAAGAACACGTTGTATGTATACAATGAGGGGGGAGTCTTCGATTTATCCTAAGACACTGATTTGACTGTGATTATGATGAGTGTCTTACGTTAAATCGATCGGCCCGCACATATAGCATTAATCATTATATAGTCTTATAAAAAAATAAATAGCCACGTTTAGATTGTATGTCTAGGTGTGTGTGTGTGCTGTCAGCTATGTGAATAATAATATTATACTCTATCGTTTACATTAGACCATAATTATGTCCTATTAGTGTTACTTATATAGTCAATTGATTGTGATACGTATGTATTCAATGTGGAAAGTTCTCACACCAAAACTTGTTCGCGTAACTGACGCGGCGAACGAGCTAAAGCTAACAAAAGCTATTACACAAAATTATCGACAGTAATGATATAAAATATTATTGTATACATATATTCAACGGGTTCAACGTTTATTGTTATACGTGTGTGTTTATTATAATAGGTAGATGGTCAAACGTTATACCGCTGCTGACTATGCAGTCAACTATATAGGTTCATATTATTTTAGTCCCGAGTTACTCGTTGCGGGACAAGTTAATGACGCCTCGGGGCATATACATAGTTTTTATTATTATCATCATCATTATTATTATTTTTATTTATTTATTATTTTACAGCCGTACGCACGTAAACGTGTAGGCGATTAAAATGCAAGAACGCCCGGTTTTTTACTATATTTATTTATTTTTTAATTTTGTTATTTTTTTTTCACGTCGTCCGTTTCTTTCTATATAAACAAGTTATAATCAACGCGGCGGCTCGACGTAAAAAGAAAACCAAACAACAGTAATTTAAAAAAATATATAGTTACTCCGCTGCGCCGACGGGGTTTGCGAGCACGTCCCGGTGCCGATGTTACGGATATGTATAATAATACTTCATATTGTAATGCGGTCACAGCAACGCAGCCACTTATCACGCGGTATTATAATATTAATATACACCTAAACGAAATGTCAGAGAAGCCCTTACACCGCGGACGTAATATTGGCGCAGCGTGTCCCAATAATTACGGGAAAATCTATTAAGTATTTATGTATAACTTGTTTATATAAGTACTTGTATAAATACGACTGAATTATACCTACGACTTGCGTTCCGTGTAGTATATTATATTATATACTAAGCCACGGCGAAACAGTATATATTATAAATATCATGATATAATTATGTTATAATATAATCGGTTATGGTCAAATGATTTTGTTACGGAGAGGGACAAGGTTGATTTTTTAACATGCACTTTAATCATTAAAAACATATTTTAAGTGCATAGTACAATTTATTAATTTAAAACACAAATAAAAAAGCTAATTAATGGTTTAAAATTGTACCTAAATTATTAGTAAATCAGTATTCTTTTTGGCCAGTTCATCTAATATAGGTATAGGTACTTCTGCACTTGGAACAATGTATCTACTTTGCAAATTTATTTTTTAGCTTAAAGCACATTTTAAAAGTTATACTTCCGTCTGAGTTAACAATAAATTTATTGTTTTTTACAAATCTGAAAAAAATATGATCTTATTATCAAAAACTGTGAATAAATATTCATGTCTTATCAGATTATTTAAATAATTTTCAATTTAGTCATCAATGCATTTATATTTTTACATATAACTTGCCACGCGTTCGAGTCCAAGTATATAATATAAGTACTTTACAAAATTGTAAACGTATCCGTATAATATAGGTATTTATATTATAATATAGAACTAGCGTCCAACTCTTTCCAGTATTCTGAAGATAGGATACAGCCGCCACTGGTTCCGCGACGACGCATTTTTTATATACTGCAACAGAGACGTGAACACTCGTGTACAGCCTTTATCACGATAATAATTTGTTTTGGGATGCAGACGTCATACGCATATGGGCGATGCTGCAGCGCAGTGTGTACGTGTAAATACGCTACCGGACCTATATGGGCAGTGTGTGTAAACACCTGGTTAGGTACCGATTGTTATTGTCGAATTACATACGCGTTATGTACATAATATGTGTGTTTATGACGAGTCGATGCACCGCGAGTGGAGACTTGGCGGCGGCCGTGGTGGCGATGCGGGGGCGGGGGAGCCGGAGGAAAAAAAACCCGTCGCTTCCATGTAATATACAACGCGCGCACACGGACCGTCGTCGTCGTCGTCGTCGTCGTCTCGTCGCGGTGCGGTGAAGAAGCACCGGTCGTGGAATGCGGGACGGAGCGGGCGGCGGGGTACAGACTCGCATCACGTCCGCCGCGTCGGCTCGCGCACCCTAATTACTGGGCACCGGCTAATTGCCCCACACCTGGACCGTACCCGTAGTAACCGTGTATGTAATGCGTATACGCGTTACACGTATGATATATATTATATAATATATATATATACGTTCCTATATATAGGTAGATGGGTAGGTAGGTAGGTAGGTAGGTAGATAGGTAGGTACTATAGGCGTAGATAATACGACTATCCTCTGGCCCGCGCCGCAACACCCATAATAATATTATATACGCGCGTACGAGCTGCAGTATAATAATATTATATACACGACGTACATATCGGACTTGCAGAGCGGTCTCTCGCACAATCCTCATCGCCGTTCCACAGCGCATGATCCTATTTATATAAATATAATATATAATACGGTTATACATATATACTCGCGTGTGTGTGTGTGTGTGTTTGTCGATCGCTAATGGTTCGCCGACGCGCAACGAAAAAGAAAAAAAAAAAAATTATAAGACAAAACGTGTTCGTGTACCTATATAATCGAGAACATAATATACATGGTTATAACATTACCGCGGCCGGTATACACGAAAACACGATATTGTATTATTATATTATATATTTGCGTATATCGAGAAGAAGAAAAAGTGTAACATTATTAGCGTGATGGCGACCGATGTGTAGTATCTGCAGGTGTGCACTGTGTACTTATAAACCTATAAATGTACACAGTATTATGGCAATGATAATGATGATTACGACGATGGTATAACACTCGAGGTGTGGTAACCGCCGCGACGGAACTTTTAGTGCGTATATATAATAATATTTTATAGACATTTCTCCACAGTCTGCGCCGTCTTGTTATTTTTGATTTAATATTATAATATTATTTATGAATAACTGCACGAGATAATTTTAATTAAATTTCACGCGTTCATGTCGAGTACGCATCCCGCATTAATCATTTCTATATGGTATGCGTCGAAATATTTTCAGACTCGCGCCTTAATAGTGGTGCCGAGGTAGGTTGGTAATAGAGAACTGGAGACTGGAGAGATATTATAATCACGCTTCAGACGGCGATTAACCTAATTATATTTTATGTTTTAGGTAATTATTATTGTTTTTAAAAGTATAATTTTATGGTCTCGTAAATATTATTAAATCTGTTTGATTAAAAATTTATATTATCATAAATACTTAATAATATATTCCGAAAGTTTAAGCCATACCGATAAACACAATACTACTATATATGTAAATTATGTATATATAAATTACTATTTACTATCATAGACTCATAGCTGTTGTTTATGCGGTTTGAACATTTGATATTTTTCGTTTCATCGGATTTAATAACATGTAAGCTTTACATACGATATGTCCGTGTGTATAGATTGAAAATAAGTTTCGCAATGTTGCAAATATTTTAAACATTTCAAGAATAATTATCTGCATTTTTTACTAAGAGAAAAGTGTTAGCTAAAGAATTATTATGCTATGTGCTTAATATATTGTTTATCGTTACGCTGTAAAATTATACAAAGTGCAATAATTTAAATGCCTTAATAACCTAAATTAATTACCTAATGGTGTAACACTGTAGTATTTCGTATATAAACGTTCAATGTTCTGTACTCATCTTGTACTTCTGATATTATAATAAAAAATATATTGTTCTGTCGTCAGTTGTACCCACGTCTTGTATGTAATACGTGTTCGTTGATGAGTAATCGACGGACCGTTTAAAATAGAATTATTTAAACAAACAGACAACAACACAATGACGGGCATCGTACCTATATGATGTACCTACTCTATTTGGCACCACGTTTGTTGGCCAGATTAGTTAACAACGTACCTAATTGTGTTGAAGGCGCACCGTGTTCGGTACCTAAATAAAACATAGTTAAGTATTTGATTAATGTTCTTGTGTACATTGTGTGTGTTGCTATACTTATTCAACTGCTTTGTATACCAACATAATGTTTACATAATATACCTACATAGACACATTATTGTACAAACGTAAGTACTCGTATTAGTAAATAGGTAGAGTCATATAGTCATCTAATCATATGTCATAAACATCAACAAGTTATTATTAATAATATGCCATTATTGTTTGTACTATCAAGCTATTAAGTTGAAGTAGTTAAACGCGTTTAATAAATGATTGATTTTCCACTAGACTCGATTAAAATATTTGCATTAAATAATGTTTATTAATAAGTAATAAAATGCATTTTAAGTACGTGACATTTTAGTCTATTGCAAAAACGTTACAATAATAAATAATGTTTCTTTGATAGAAAAATATTATGTGTGGACAATGGACGTAAAACATTCTTAGTCATGATCTGAATAATAATGAGTGGGAGGGTAAAAAAATCCAAGATTTTTTAACTTTACGATTAGTCGAAATTGGTTTTGATAAAGGGTCTATTGTATAAAATATTATATATTAATATAAAGTTATTAGATACTAAAAGTGGAGCGTTGCAGTGCGCTGCAATGTAATTATATTGGAATATAATATTATATATTTATATGTACCTATATAGGGTAGATATACCCTATAAGATATTATAGCTGTTAATATTTAACAATACAATTACCATTTGAATGATATGTAGGTAGTATATGAATATAAATAATTTCCAGGTAATCAGGTATAGGTAGTACTCAATAACATACTGAAACAGTAATTTACATAAACTAATAAAATAACAAAAACGTAAACAAAGTAAATCTTTTTATATATTTATATTTTTTATGAATTACTCTTATAACATTAAAGTCGACATATTTAAACATTAAAAATTATATCGTTTTACGGTTTTGTTGGTTTAAATGCTACATATCAGAAAGAAGTTAGAAAATGAAAATAATTATTTTAATATTAGATAGATAGGTAGGTACTACTATATTTTTTAACGCTTTATTATTACTAATTTATTGAGATTAATTCTTTGTACTTACATCTGCTGTTTTCCCCAAGAAACTTGGTAACCTGTTTTTTTTAATTATTTAACCTCCCAAGTTAATTCTGAGAAAATTCAATAAAATTTTATTGTAATGTATTTACTATTTAAATTAAAAGTGGTTTCTAAAATATTTTTTTTTACAATCGGCCAAATAACTATATAATTATTAATTGTATGATACACGGATAGACTGAGTTGTTTTTACTACATGTTTAAAGTTCATAATTTTGATTAGGCACTTACATATTTATTGTAAACTATAGGTACAATTGCTTAAATGGAAAAATTATTGAGATCCTAACCCATTTTATCTACTTCTATTGTATAATGAATTGATTCGGTCAGCCTACCACTGAGATTGAGCGAATATAATTTTACATCACCTGCGCCAAAGGCCATAGACCAATCAATTAGCTCAAGAAAATGTTTCGGGTGCAGCACACAAACTTTCTGCTGCACACCTATGAAACCATTTATTCATAACAATAATAAAAAAAAAACGTACTTATTAACTATTGACTTTTAAATATTATTGCGAGTATTTTACATACTTTTAATCCATGTAACTATTATGTATTTATATTTCATAACATAGGTATTTGAAATCAAAATCTCCATTTTTATAATATACCAACATACATTATTTTATTTATCTGTAGTCTGTAGTCAGTGCAGGATATTCATTAAGAATTACTTAGTAATAGTTAATTCCAGAGCCCATCTTTAATAAGAACGGAGTAGGTATCCACGAATCCGCGTTTCAAAATTATTTTTATATATCACTATAACATACAATTTTCTATTTAGAATTTAAAGTTATGAATCAAAGTAAAAATTCAAAATTATATCATTATTATAGCGTGTGATACAATTATGTTATACAAAAAAATATTATAATAGGTCGTAATATACTTTACTCTAAAAAATCTAAAATGTATTACTTATTATATTTTTAACGTTATACATTTATTTAGATAAATCTGCAAATGGCTGCAATGAAAATTTGGAATTATAAATTTTCTGATAATTTAGGTATTTGAATTTCCTTCCTCTAATGTGTAATACTCACATACTGTAACGTTCATAAATGAACATAGTTATATTTATTCTCTGTTGATATCGATGTGCGCATGTATTTTACTTATATAATGCTAAATAGGTATATTTATTGAGTTGATATAGTTAGTAGTTTATTATAGGCCTCAGGGGTATATTATAATATCATTTACAATATAATTCTTTAAGTTTTGAGGTTTGAGATTTACCAATATCTATAAACTATACACAATTTATAGTAAAAATATAAATTATAAAATAAATTTTCTCAATCCCACAATAAGTTGAAAATAAATCAAATCACATTAATAATATTATTTGAAAACGCATTATTCATCATATAGGTTAATATAGATACATGACAGTGATACGATTTTTAAAGGCGACTGAACGCCTCAACACATTTTTTGGCCCTCGAGGGTCACTGTGAGTTGTGACCACGAGGTTCGAGAGTCGATTAGTACTAATATATTATACATTATAGTTGTTTATTATACATGGTTTCATTTATTTTATCAGCGTCGGCGAAACAAAAATTATACTTTAAGTCTAAGCAAACGAATGTGCTTTTAATATTTAGTACGTAATATTCACATAATAAATTCGTGTTAAAATTATAGGTACAACTGTATAATACTGGGTAAATCCACCAAATCGTCAGATACAATTTACATAATAATATAATATTATAAGTACAGGATGCAGTGTGCACTGCACCACTGCGCAATTCAAATGATCTATATTATAACTGCATATAGGTACCACTAACCTAACCTATGGTATACACTATACATACAATATACTACATCATACAATAGTATTATTATGTTTTTAATCATATGATGTTCTCATCGAGTTTCTGGCCAAGGATATTTTTAATATTTATTTTGTACGATGATTAAATATAATTAATAGAATGAAGAAAGATATCAATCATTTCAAAATAAAATTAAAATAACGTTTTTTTTTAAAAAAATACTTACCAAATAAGTTGCATCAATTATTTAGATAAGTTGATAAAGTATGCATTTATGTCCCTTCAATGTATCCAACTGATATTCGTTCTATTACTTCCATTATGCATAATTCCAGTCAATTATCTTTTAATCCTCAATTTCTCTAGTGCATCAATAAGCAGCCGTGTTCAGTTTAAATGATTTCTTATAAAAGTTAAAATGTGTAAAGGTAAAGGGATATGTTATTTTATTTTTAAATTTACAATAGTAAATCATTTATCATGTGTATATATAATATATCCGTATTTATTAATTTCAATCTATATTTTAATATAATTTATTAATATGTAACCATGTAATAGATTATTGAAATTTGAAGATAATTTGTGGCAAGTGGCAACCAACTGAACCAACAAAACTAACTTATTAAACATTTTATTTGTATAATGCAATATACTACTTATATTACCAAAATATAAGTATACTTAGTCGCGCATAAATAACGTCTTTGAGAGGTAATGTACAAATCTGTAATAAAATGTTTGTAAATTTAAGTATTCAATTCGCAATAATTTACGGTTTCCAACGAAAAAATTAAATTCAAAAAATAAATAAATTTGTCGTTAATCGATAACTATTACAATAATAATATGGCAATAATTATGTTAATGTATATAATAATATTTAAATCGAGTTTTTGTAGTTTGAATTTTTTTACAAGTGTACATACCTATATTTATGTTTTTAATAATTTTATTACTGTAGATATTATTATTTTTTTGTTAAATCAACTGACATTGATATTATGCGTGTGCAAATGTATGATACAAACAATATTCATTATTATTTTAAATGTATACTTATTATTATTAAAAATTAATTATTCCTATCTGTCACTTGACAAACATATTTTATACGCATAGCTACTATGTTATATTTACTCAGCATCACATAATAGAGATACCTACAATTTATTTTTAAATAATGAATAATATATTATAACATATGGTGTATTTGTCACTATTATTTTCGTTTTGCATTTCTGATCACACTAAGGTTATAAATATTATATTTTATTATACCTACTTAAAATTACTTTACCTAATATAACACAATCACATTTGTATAGATATTTGTATTTTATATCTACGCGTATGTAGTAAGTATATTTTAATAATCAATAATTCATATTATATATTAATAATAAAAAAAGTAGCTATGAAATAGGCCTTGAATCAAGAATTTAATTAAATAAATTAGTATTTTATTATACAACTAGTATTTATCTACATACTACATTTACACATGTACAATTTTCAAAAGAAGCAATTAATGTACAATAATTCTGTAAATTATTAGGAAAAATACCATATTATCAGAAAATAGATGTTTTTAAATTTGGCAAAATTTCAAAAAATGTTTCTGTCACTAGTATCACTTTATATATATATATATATATATATATATATATGATGAAATTAATATTAAATATTTATTCAACGTGTTATTGAATTAACATTAAAATGTGTCACATGTATATAGGATTTTTTTTTAATCCTAAACCGTAAAATATAACACTTACACTATACACCTAGATGAAAACGACTTTATCAAATTAAAATAACCATCACGCATTCGATATTTTCTTGTTACAAAGATGTTATCCAAATAAAAATATATGTCAATAAAATAAAAAATTGAAATTATTTTCTTATTTATTTAATATTCACTTACTTATTAAAAATAATGAGTTTTAACATTAAAACCTTGTTCAGCTTCCCTTCGGTTAATTACATAGGTATACGGTATACCAATATTTTAATCTAAATATAGGTACAATGTATCGCAAGGTGGTATGGGTATAACATTATAGTGTAACAGCTACCTCATTAGTGTACCCATAAATCATTTTATTAAAGTTATCATTAAGCTTGCACTTCCATTGCTGACATTTCGAACCATTAACGATCAATAAAATAAATATTATAATTACTAATAATTATTATCACACACGATAATTATAATGGTACGAATCTCACATTCTCACTAATGAATATCCTAAACAGATACCCCAAACGGATATTAAGCATTGTAGAAAAAGTATCCACTTATAAATTTATAATCGAATATTTACGTTAGGTAGGTACTAATTACTATAGATATACATTATACACGTATAGCATAATTATTATGATTGTATTGTCATTTACATGCAATATTACTATGTGAGATATTTTTGTCTAAAATGTGTAATTTGTTTATTATTTAGTTTATTTATTATTATACAATGGGTACCAATATAAGAATATACTGTAATTATAATAATATATACCATCGCGCCACGTGTATAGTGTCTCTGGAATATTTAAATATCTTGCAACGGATTAACCAATGAAAATTAATTTTTAACACGCAATTAAGTCGTTAACGTTTTGTTTTTATGATTTATTTATATAAATATTTAATATACTTTTATCTAGACGGTTAATACGAATATAGTTATATTTTTATGAGTGTACACTTTAAACATAAAATATACGTGTGTATATATAGATACATAATTTTTTAATACAAAAAATTAAAATAATTATGTTTAAATTACCAATGCATTTGTATACACATTTTTATAATACTGTAAATTATACGAAACTTTCGTTGTGATTGTCGCTATCAGCATTCTACATTAACACGTGATGACGTGTCATATACGATGATGTTCTCGATTACTCATATTTGCTATTTGGACTCGATAAGCATAATATTGTATATTTTGTTTGTTACATTTACGAACACTAAAGTACATAAATTAACATTTTGTATCACCATACAATTCTCCTTATAATATTTTCAGTATACGTTTTTATCATTCGAATAACTAGCTGATTTTTGGGAGTATTATTAATCTCTTTGTGGTATTCGATAAGACATAATATGAACAAAGTATTTTTTTTTTTATGAATGTAGAATTATGTATCAAAATTCTTTTTTTAATTTTGTAAGCGTCACAACCCAAATAAATATATTTATACGTCGTTTTAAAGCAACTAGTCCAAGCTACCTCTCTCATTATTTAAACGTACTATTGGAAAACTTGTAATAGGTTTTTAGATTAAATTCGATGCTCTATCATAAGTCATCACATTTTACAATATCTATAAAATAATAATCTATGTTTATAATGTAAAAAATATATGTATATCGCGTTTAAAAATATAATACCTGAGACGTTCAAACGGTCTATTTGGAAAACGACAAACGAGTGTTGCGATTATCGTATAATATGCTGCGTTAGGAAATCGTGTTTGTTTTTTTTAATTGTTAATTATTTTGTATTATGGCAGTTAGCCATGTACCCATATAGCATACGTTTAAATCGTTTAATACAGTGTACCTACTCACTATTACACTGTATTTGGAGGTATACGCGCGCGGGCGAGTACGTAGTTCTCGGCGAAGTCGTCGTGCGTACGCAGTCGTGTAGTCGTCGTATACATCAGACCGACACACGGACACGAGACCCATAACATAATATAACGCGCTATAGTTATAATATGTGTACGCATCATAGTATAATATTATATATGAATGTAATATGCCTACGAGACGCATAATATGCGTGTGTATGTGTGTCTATATATTATTGTACCATTAAATGGAATGCCGTAGCGTCAAGCTGTCTGCTCTGTTCGGGCACTCAGCCGCGTATAGGTATATATATATACGTCCCATATAATGTTACTATATTTATAGGTACCTACGCGTCTGCGTGTGCGTGCGAGGGCAATGCACACACGTCGCGTCCTCAGCAGAGAACGCGGTGAAATAATAATAATAAATAAATAACCCGATGGAATATTATTATTATTATTATTATTATTACTGTACGCCTAAAGTAAATTACGACCACCACGTGTGTATGTGTGTGTGTGTTGTACCTATATAAACGTTTGGCCATTACCGCCGCGACACAAGACGTGTTATAGTTATACATTATACATACTCATATTATAATATGTATAACGCATATTGTTATTGCTTTGCATCGTACACCACTTCGTGATGTGTGTGTGTATATATATAGACATATAGTGTTGGTCGCTCAACGTATCTAAACGAGCACCACATTATTGTGTTTGTCGAAGACACCGAGAATCCATGACTTATCTGGTTTTATCGTGCTTTATAAATTGATTTTTTTTTTGGGCCTTTACATTATTTAGTTTCATTTTTCAAAAAATAATCCTTATTTATATACATAATGTTAATTTTAACTTTTTAAAGTATAGCAATTATTCCGTATTCATTGTGACTTCCATCCAACTAAAGATTATGTTTTAAATAATAAATTAATAAAAAATTGAGAAATTACCATTCAAAGTGCTAACCTGAATCGATCCATTTATTAAACACTACCGATTGAAACTAGTGACTTAGTAATTTAAATCTACACACTGGCTTATCGAGTATACCTTAGAAAATATTCACTAAATAGTAAATACACTTTGATAAAAATAATCTTGTTTAGATAAAAATGAAAATGGCACAACACTTTTCATGCCCTATTTTTTTTTATATATAAAAATATACGTGTTTTCATTTTCTGCACTAAATATCTAAATAACCTAAGTAAAGAAACCAAAAACTAATCTCATTAGTGTTATTCTCGGCATATAAAAAGTTTAATATATGCATTTTTGGTATTTACATAATAATTATATTATACACTATTCAGTATTCATATTTCATACATTATTATTTGTATTAAATATTATAATATCGAACTTAAATTGCATATAAACTTATTATAACTTCATTATCATATATTTATGTATAATTTATTGTACGCTTCAACTATGGAATAACAACAGTTGTACACGTAGTACGGCACTCATGTGTCGCCAATATAATATCATATTTATAGAGAAAATTTAGTGCGGATCGAAAAAATAAATTGTGTAAAATCGATTTCGTATCCGAGGTTAATGGCGTTAATACTGCAATCTGGAATTGCTTAATTGACTCCTGTATAGACTCAGTGATAAATTAATATTTTCGGATATTAAAACAATCCGGTTATCCGTATGTGTGACCTCGCCACGAACCGTGGCTGTGGATCCTATATAAGCTGTGTATTATTGTGTGTATACCTACGTTGAGCGGTGTTTCAAGGGTATAAAAAATAATAGAGAAAAAAAACTATAATCTAAATATTAGTTATACGCGTCAATATTATACATGGTATTATATATATTATATTAGTCAGCGTGCATTCGTGTACGAGACACATCTTCTGACCTCTATACACACACGCTAATCGCCATATAAAACGGCTTATTATTAGTTTACAGCAACGTTTATTATTATTAGGTATTATTATTTTTTTCAACCGTCGATTTGGTTTTACTATATTTTTTTTTTTTTTTTTTAAACGTTGTTATCCGCTTTCTTGTATATAATAAAGTTGAAATTCCTATGTGTTTTATATACCGGGTATATTATACCTACGCCGTCCTATTATATTATATTATCATCATGTTTGTGTGTATAAAACCAAATTTAAAAAAAAAAAATCATTTCGTGGTAGCTCCTTATTTTATTCCAAATGAATATGTTATAACATATTATCAACAGTAAACATCGTTATAGTAACGCATTCTATAATATAACATAATATATAATACGGTATAGAGAGAGGGTACCGATAAAAAGCAATAGAACATATAATTTGTTTTTCTCTAAAAACCAATACCCGGAAATTGTGTAATACGTAAATTAATTAACTCATTCGTATTTATAAATAATATTAGAATACATCGATGGAATTTTTTATCAAATTTTAAAACCAACTAATGCACAAATTTCAGTAGGTAGGTACTATATAATTCATTTACAATTTATGAGTGTTTTATCATTAACCTTGTTTTGCATCATTATTAATTTATACATTTAAAACCATTAAAATGATTTAAATATTTTTATTTAAAATGATATTGTACATTATAATAATTATAATTAACGCTTTATTGAACTTTTACAATATTTAGATGATAATATATAGTCTTCACCATATGTATTTTTAGGATAATAATACAATAACTATACGATGTTATAAAATATAGATACTTACCTATTATTTTCCATCATATACAAATCAATTTAACATTTATAATTTGGTTTGGCCTTAAAACATAACATATTAGCAATTAAAACGTGTCTGATTTCTCAATAATAATCCCAATGCCAATGCGGTTTAAAATAAGACAATATATAAATAATGTTCTTAGATTGATTTATTTGTTTTAATTGTCAAATAATAAGAAACTTAATTGATTGATTTTTTTTAATTTCAGGTTTGGAAACAATGGTTGGACCATTAAATTTTGCGAAGAGGAGACGAGACGAAGCATGAAACTTATTTTATTTGTCGTCAAACCGTTTCGTATAGACTTTAAATGGTATATGATATGTACATATACGTACTATTGTAATTTTATTGTAGAGTTTTAATATTAAAAAAAAATGTACAATATTATATATAAAACAGCTTTTAGACGAAATCCTTTTATTATAATCTGTGTTTATAGAAAACAATAATAATATCTTAGCTTTAATAAAACATTATGATTATGTATAAAACTACCTAGTGTCTAGTATCAATTTACTCTATGTGTGTATATTACATTATTGTATTTTATGAATTAATGCTGTCCGTAGTACTTTGACGATGATGTAGATAACCCTGCCAGTTGTTAATATGTCTAAAAAAAACTATTTAAGAAATATTCAAATATATATAATAATAATTACGTTTTATATTATGTTTTTGTGCTTCTATTATGAATAAAATAAAATACAAAAATTAACAAAATATACGACAAGTGTACTACACTAATTATCATCAAATATACACAACAGTACCTATAGTTGAAGAGTATTGATTATTTTCAAATTAACCAACCGCATGTCTCCTATAATATCAATTTTACATACTATACATGTATAATGTATGGATTTTGTTGGTATAATGTAACGTTAGGTATACAATCGATCTGTTGGTCATAAAATATAATGCATATTAAACGTGAATTATTATATAATCCCTCGAAAAAAATTAATAATTGTTTTAGTTTGAAACTTTTATATACCTATACTATAATAATAATACGCACGGTGTTGGATTAATAACAGAGTATCGAAATCATTTGCGTTGTGTCGAGAGGGGTGAGAAATCGTGCGGCCACGGTTAATTCGTTGAAAACGTATTATTGTTAAAAAAAATATATATATTACATAATATATTATAGAGGTACTCCGCCTAATATATTTATAATAGCTGGTGCCTATATAACGGCAAAACTTCTTTTTAATTTCGTCCGCTGCTTTCACGCGAATATAATAAATAATATATGTACGGACACGAGCGTTAGGTATATTATAATATAATACGCATATGAAATTATAAGTACGAACGATGCGTTATATATGCGCCTGACGTAAAAATAATAAATACTTTAATCGAAGCGCCACTGCGCGATTCGGACGACCCAATAACTACGCCGCGGAGCGTTTATAGTATGAGCATTGAGCACACAATACCATATCTATAAACACGCCGCGAGTATACATCGCAACGCATTGCACTAAACTGTTTTTTACATGGCAATTAAAAGGAAAAACAAAATAATTTCTTTTTTTTTTCTTTTTTTTTTTTTTACTATAATATTTCCTTTGGTGATCAATTTGACGTCGTTTGCCGCCTCACACTGCACATCACTCGTTCTCTCTTCGCCGTCTTTCTTTCTCGTTACCTACTCAAAAAATATTTTCAATTTTTTTTTCTCCATATCATCATAATATTATATGCTCATCGAGTGTGGACCACGAGAACGTGTAATTATCACGGGTCAATTGGCGCGCGCAATAAACATAATTTAAAACATTTTGTATATATTAGTGGCCAATATAACAACCTCTATTAATCCACTCCAAAATCCAACACGACGACGCACTGTATAATGTACCGCAAACGAGCAAAATAATAATAATGACCAAGTGCCGGTGTACGCACATATAAGCATATTGTCGGGTCATCTGCGATGATGAATCCCGTGAAATTTCAATGTGGCACGATTCGCGGAATCGAACCATCGGTTCGTGAAAAGGAATAGATCCGCGGTTACAACCGCAACGTTGCGGTTTGGTCCACTGCGCCGACGTTGTCGAAAACGACTAGACCGCTAAATGAAAATAATAATTTAATAATACTGGTGGAGGTAATAGTGCTCAAGATAATATAATAAAATAGTGTAAAACATGAATTAAAACCAAACATTTTTTAAAACATAACGATGACTGTATAAACATCGTCTGTTACAACAATCTGCTCCGTAAACGAAATATATAATTATATTATATGTAATAACCTTAAGAGCAAAGAAGATGTAATTTTATGTAAATACATAATTATATTCAGTACAGCTTATCAAATTCAATAATAGAGTTGAACATAGTTCAAATGATTTTGAATACAGAATAACACCAGCTAAGTTGTGTAGGTACAACATGTTTTCACACACTTATGTGTATTCACTTCGTTATATTTTCATATTTGTGTAGATACATAAAAATGAAAAGCTAAGGCTTGAACATTTAATTATTCGTGGATATACTATCAAATAATTATGTCGTGACTTATATGATGGATACACAAATGGCGAATTGTATGTTCCTACACGGAAGTTGCCGGTAAAAATTGCATACGTTAATTCCTACAATAAATTCTTACACAATAAAAATAATTTAAAAAATACTTAATATAACGTTCCTACTAAAATTGCACACTAATCTTTCACTGATTGTTTATCTTTGTTTATTGGAATTTAATAGTAGGGAGTATATATTATGTAATAATATATTCACGTTCGTTACAATCAAGTAATAAGTATACATACATAAAAATAAAAACATTAAAAACTACAAATAGTAACATAAAAATAAAATCAGCCAAAGTTATGCCGAAAAAAAAAATTTATGAATGACAAAATATTAGACACGCCAAACGACTAAATATTGAATGAACAAAATTAATCAATAAGGTTATGAAAAATATTCTAAAAAATTCTAAAGTAATACTTTTATTTTTACAATTATTGAATTATAAAACGTATTTTATAATATTTATAATACCAGATAAACGAATAGTGTAAGAACTTAAATTCGCACATATAAATAAATACCTATTATATCCATATATCCAATTTTCACGCGGAAATCTATAAAAAATAAAAATAAGGGGAATATTAAACATATTAAAACGTTGTCTAATTCACTTCTTCTAATAAGACCATTTAAAAAAGTCAATTGTTTTAAAAAATATTATACAATGAATCTATTATAATTGTAAATATATAATATTATAATAATTTTTGCTGGCGTAAATTGAAAATGCTTAAAAAATAACTATATACAAGACGATTTTATATAAGCGATATCCAATAGATGTAATATATAGTATACCTACTGTTGGGAGATTCGTGATGGCTGGCGGCAACTCTTAAATGCAGTACTTGGTTGCTTTGCACCTTTATAACACTTCTGCATTCGAATAAACTGACATTATGTATTTTCAATAAAACCGCAAAGGTTTATTATTTTTGTGCGGTCGTTAATAACGGGCCATGGATTCGCACATAAACCCATGTTCATATTATATTATGTATATAATAATACACACGCTATTCACATCATATTATAATATCATATACCTATATGTGCTGTAAAAGAGAAATGATCAACTCGATGACATCTGCACATCTGCAGCCGCCGACCAACGTCTGTATCAGCGAAATAAATATAATGTATTATCATGTAATAATATAAACTCACTGGACCGCGATCGTATATGTGTACCTACGCATTAGCTATATAGGTATACAATGTGTGAATATTATACGTACGCAATATTATTATATTATGTCGTATTCGGCTTTTGGGCTGCGATATAATGGCGAGTCCGACGCACGAGAGTAAACTAGATTCCATTCCACTCAAAGTGTTTTACTCGACAATATTCTCCTTATTCGGTCAACCGTGTGCGTGATGCGATTATTATTGTCACGGCCAGTTCTGAACGCGCCTTATGATATACCCAATATAAAATTATAACATACAATTATTGTAACAATATAGTGTTTACAATAACCCAACAACGTGTATTGTGAAAAGTCGATATGTGTTAATATTCGCGCAGTTGATATATATTATGCGTTTTGAGTTTAAGAAAAAAATTCTTGCCTTACGCATTCGTTGATCACAATAACATAACATAATATGCATTGAAACACATGCAAGTCACCGGTGTTGCGATCAATCAAAAACATGCCTCGTCGCTTTTATGTATATAATATATTATATATAGGCGCCTATACGGTGTATTAGGTATCATAGGCAGGATCGAGCAGTAATCAGTATAGGTATTTAAGTTACTTAACTGAGTAACTATTGCGTGACTTTTAATCGGTTATATAATATGGTTTTCAAGAAACTTTAAAATATAGCTATACTTTCAATTTTTATCGAACATTTAAATACAAGTAGCCATGTAGTCATCTATAAATATATATATAGGTATCTATACATTTTTATATTTTGTAATTTTTAAATACAGAAACATTTTGAATAACAAACATCGACATGAAAATTGTCTTTTTGTTTCAAAAACATTATAATATTGGCCTATGAATTTAAAGTTTGAATAAAATCATTATACAATATTGAAAATATTGTTTTCAAAAAACTTAGTATACTATTAAACTGACTGTGAAAAATACACAAAATAACACATCACATCAATACATCATGAAATTTGTAAAATCAAATTATTTAGCTTAAATGGATTTCGGATGTTTTTGAAAGGCCTTCAAGTTATCTCAAGTATCTCGGTTAATTTGAATAAAAGAAGCAGGTTTAAACTTTGAATTCTATAGAGCTTTAATAAACATACCCACTTCTATACGCACACATCACTTATGTGCTTAATTATAAATTGTGTTTGTAATATCAGAAGTGAATCTAGAAATGAAAAAAAAAGGAGTTAAACACAAAATTGAAAATATCCATCTAATATAATGTATTAATTCCATAGTTTTAAAAAGTGATAAGCCACATTGTATATGATATGATTTATAATTTTATAAACATATAAGTAGATAAAATTAAATAGTTACGGATACAGCTTTTGATTTAGAAATACTATGATACATTTCGAATGATAAGTAAATTTATATTATTTTATTGTATGTGTTTGATTTTGAAATTTTCCGAGAGGAGATAATATGATTGTAGATAAGAATTTATTTAAGCTGTTATTAGTGTTCTCAGCCTCAGAAATGTTGGCTACAATATTTAAGTTATTGTTTTATAAAACATTTTAAATTATTAAATCGCAAGATAGTTTATGCCTTTAAAATTTTAACTAAACATAATAATAAAATTTAGTACAATTATTTATAAGTTGATTGATAGGCGATAGTTATATTTTCGTATAGATCCTGAATAAGCTACGAGAGGCAATACATTAATTGCGTTCGCAATTCACTTGATCTTTCATACTTTTTCCGTGACTGTAAGAAACATTGGATTATTTTCGTATATAAGATATATTTGTGTATAACGATTTTCTTACACCTTTTTTTATGTCAACTGTAATTATTAGCAAGAAATGTATATCTATTTGAAGTATAATAAACCTATATAAGGTGAGTTTCACTCGACACAGGTCACCCTTTGCGTCCAACCTTATATGATATTCGATGTTATATAATATGTATGCATAATGTGTATAAATTCAAAGATCGAGAGAACGTTATTAACAGTTAATATTATTTTAAACAACGATAGTTATTAATACAGAACGCATAGAAAAGGAAGAAAAAACAATTTATAACATTAAAGTGTGCTATTTAAAAGAGACTAATAAGAACAACAACTCTAAACTACATTTAATGTATGTAAATTGCGCGCTTTAGTTGTAATATAATACGATAATGACCAAGTGTAACAATTAGCTCGTGAAACGTTTCAACACGTTGAGTTCGCAAATGACGCGACGAGAGAAGGCGCTGACAAGACGGTTGTCCATCTACATCTATACATATATTATTATGTATGTTGTGTGAGAATTAATTACGCACATTAGAACAGGTTTGCCGTTATTAAATTACCATTATTGTAGTTGTTGTGTATAGTTGATATGTGTGCATACAATTTTTTAATTTACTTTGGTTACATATTTTTCAGAGAAATCGTAGGTAAATATGTTTTATTTTTTTTTATTTATTATCATAGTTGAAAATTCATTGACATAATATTATGTCAATCTAACTTTAATGTTTTTCCGTACTACCTCACAGCACGCTGGAAGATTTTTTAGCCGTTTATACACTATATATAGGTATATATATACATATACGACATATGTGTATATCACATAATAACAAATTGTACACTTATATATGTATACACAATTGATAATTTTGTAATACTAAAACTGTTAATTATGATCTATACTTATTTCCTATCTATATGTACCCTACATAAATCACATGATATTTAAAGGTTCTTAAGGTTCTTTTCAACTTTATAGTAGCCTATAGGAGTCTTTTCTAGTAGGTATAGTCATTTTTATCAAACGGTAATAGATAATTTGTTGTAATTCAAAAAAAATTAATCATAGAGTCACGATACTTTCTAATATTAATTATGTTAACATTTTCTTTGTACAATGCAGTTTACAACTATTTAGATTAATTTGTAGTCACTAATAGGTTAGTAAATACCTATTTGAAAACTCAATAAATGCACTTTTTATGTTAATCAACTAAATTGTTTTTAATGATTAATCTTCAGTTTATTAAAATTACACCTTCCTATGTAATTTATGTGCATATATAGTGTGACACGTCGAATTTGGTTGGACATTGGACAGTTATTATTACTCTAAAAACTAATATAGATAGTAGATAAGTCGTTGTGTTGCTTGAACCTTTCAGCATTCGCGTTTAACATTAAGCTTTGCTGCTCATCGAAAAACCACTATTTTAGAAAATTACTGTTTTTCATCCAATTCAACATTTTGGATAATAAGAAAACTTGTATTTAGGTAAAAGAGGTTTTTATCGTCGTTAATAAAATGAAACATTTAAAACGCTTACAATATTATAATAGTGTGTTCACGATTTCATTTAATTCTAAATATTTCAACAAGATGACCGTGTATATAAATCAATTTGTGGATGTATCTAGGTACCTAGAATGTACTAAAATATATGTTGTGAAATTTTCAAATTTTTAATATTTTCATCATGTACATTTAAAATACAATATGTATTATTCTTTTAAATGGTAATTTAAATTTTTAGTACATAATTTGATTTGTCTGATTTTATAACACTCAAAAATTCAAAATTGGATGCAGTATTTTACATTGAAATGTTTTAAAATGTAATAAGACAAATACAATTATCTACTTAAAAACCAAAAAATGGGACGATACGGGTAAAGTAGCCAGTAGGTATATATTTTGAAAAAAAATCTTTTTATTTCGTTCTAATTTGAGTTTTGCCTATTTTTTAGTCAATTTTGAAGGACCAAGTTTTTTAGGTCAAATAAGCTCAAAAAATTCGTAAAATTCCATAAGTGTTGTTTTTAAAAAAATACATGTTATATTGAATTGCGTATATGTGTAATGAAAGTGTTAACATGCAATTTTAAAATTTGATATATTATATTATATTTTAATATATCCTAGGTACCCTCAAAAATTCATTTCAATACAACAATACAAGGTCGTTTTTTCAAATTATTTTGAGTTATATGAAATTGTGATCATACTGTATATAATATACATAAATACAGTCATATATAATGAAGCATATAGTCATAAAATGTCAATAATAAATACTTTTATAGTATTTAGTTAGACATCAACAGCATTAATAAAATACCCATTTTTACATATTCGTATAATAAAATTCTTATAATCCCCGATATACATTTAAATATGTTTAGATATTTGCAGTCTTATATAATAGTACCTACCTACTTTACATACTCTATAACATATAATTTAACCAGTGCCAGTTTGAATACATTTTTGTTGGTGGCGCTTGGAAACTTTTTATACACAGATTCCTGGGTTATTCTTCCAAATCATTATTTTAATACCTATTTATGATTCATCTATTATAGCTAAAAATTTTATAAATTATTATTTATTATTAATATAATTATAAATTTAATAATTAAATCATTATTCATTGTATTATTTTAATATAATATTTTCAAAAGGAAAATTTATTATAGTCTTATTGGTAGACAATTAATGATCATTATTTGTGCACGCTGCATGATCATGTTACCAACCCATTAAGCGACTAATGACGTCTGTTTATATGAATAAATTACAATTTGTCTGTATTCGGGTTGTATACGTACTCACAAATTATTTATTTTGTATTTTTTTGTTTTGTATAAATAATAGGTAAGTTTTAAGCTCTTGCACTCACTCAATTCATCATACAAGTTTTTTAACGGGATATGAAACTTTTCTATGCATTTTAAACAGAGATAATTGATAATAATTAATATCAATTATCTCTATTTGACAATTATTGGCAAAATAAATACGTAATTTAATATACGAATTAAATATTTCCCACATTTTTAAAACTTATTGAACACAGAATTAAACAATCATAAAATATAACAAAGTATTGTATTATTAGGTACCTATGTGTGATTTGTGTAATACAATAATTGTGTAACTCGACTATCGATGCGTGAATTTTTCCGGTGTTGAATAAATAATTGTCAACCGTTCTGAGTGGATTCAATTCATTTTCTGTTTGAGATACCTTAAAGACAAGTACCTATGTATTAAATGGTGGTATACCTATATGTTTATCCGGTATATCCACCACAGACATATAATATAGTTTCGATATCGCGTGATAATGGTGTATAAATGATTTCTTCGTGGGTTTCAGTTGAAATAATTGAATGAGTCGTCCGATGGTAGGTTGGCGAAATAATTGAAAAATATGTGGTTTTGCGGCAACGTTGTGGGGGCGTCGTGTTAAAATGGCCGTGTACCTATGGGTAGACGCGACGTGTCCGCCGAGTGCAGGTATATATATATAATGATTTTTGTCACACGTTTAGGACCATCCGGTTAACCTCAATCGTTCAACGTCCACCGTTTAAGATTAATAACGAATTCTATATTTTAAAAACCCGTAAACTTATCGTATCGGGACAATCGATTGTCACGACTCGCGGAACTCAACGTAGTGTACGCGCTGGTATGTATATTTTCGTGTTGACGTGACGTTAAACTGCAGTTGACAATAACGAAAACAGTTTCTAAATATTCATATTATAACATAGGTAGATATAGATATATCTAAGTATTTTTTTTTTCATTTTATTCTCGCAAATCTATACAATTTTTATATATAATAATATTATTATACATACTTCAATATCGTTTCTGTTTTCGTCACATACAAATGGGCGCCGCATTGTTTGATCGTTCTTTATTTCAATTGTTATTGCCACAGCTCAAAAAGACGATTCACTATGCAGTGCATTCGCGTACCTACACATACATAGTATAATATATCTATTAATACTTTCACGTTGAACGAAGTCGTTCAAATCTCTCGATATGGAAGAAGGTCCGTCATGATGGTGGTCATCATTGATTGTTGAACCGTTTTTTTAGGTTACGATTGTAAGATATGTGTATACGATCAACACGTTAAATTGAACTTTTTATGTAGGTATATATTATATTCCGCCAAAGTGATTGATTTTCTTCTTAGAGCCATTCATACCTTGCAGGCTTCAGTGAACGTATTTTTTCTTAAAGATATAAATATATCTTTTGTCGATTTCTTTATAAATTTGTTTAAATTTTATCTTTGATACATAATACATAGATTTATATATAGTGGGTCTAACTTCGCGAATTGGTTATTTTTTTAAATTGTTAGCCAGCGTTACAACTAGGCTTTCCTGTTGGTAAGTATTTAACATAGCTATTTCTTTAATTTTAATACTTTTTCACATTTGATTCGCTATGTCAATGAAGGTCCATTTTTTTTGTCTCATATAGGTTTATAATATACCTAACTATTTATAATTAATTATAAATAATAATAATCAATTTTGTTTTGTATTGGCTTTCTTAAATGTTGTCAAACATTTTTCGCTATTATAATTACTTAATATACCGTTATACAATATAAACACTTTATCTTTATGGGTTAATGCTGCATATATATTATATATACAATATGTATTATGTTTTGATATGTTTACATGAATATTGAATACATCATATAATCCCAATTACCAACACATGTCTATTCATCATCTAAATCACAATAGACTTATTTAGGAATATCCTAATGATTTATGATTATATCTATAATTATTATTTAAAATACAAATGATTTATAATACATATATGTAATATATATGCACCATTTCGATCGTGTAAAAAATATTATTTCCTCATCGTCTCTATGAACTGTTACGTTTAGCTTTTTTTGTTTAAAATATGGTGTTATTGTTGGTAATGATAAAAAAACCTATAATATTAAAAAAACTTAGCACTTATACTATATATTTATGTTTACATTTCTTTAAAATACTAGTTTAAAAATTGCATTTTGTTTGAATGGAAAAGTTTTAAAAACAACAAAATTAATGCTCGTAAGGGTACACACTACACGCAATATCGTTTTATATTGATTTTAACTTTTAAAATAGGACACAATTAATATAGCCCCATTTGTTCACTTTATTGTTACCTATATTTTTTGTACATTACGAATTTATTAAGAGATTAGATTTACAATATGCAAGTTATTATAATGTATGTACAACATTTAACTGTACCTACAATGTTTTGAGCACATAAATTATTTTTATTTACAAAAATAATTTTTAATGAACCATGGATTTTCAACCAAAAATGAAAAATAATATTTGAAAAACACATAATTGTTTATAAAACAAATCGTATGAATTTATAATAATATATACCCGCAGCCCATGAATGTGTGGCTTAAATACAAGGGTCGACAAAAAAAATATTTTGCGTATATATAAACACACTTTTTTCCCATTGATATATAAACGATAAATAAAAGTATTTGTATATTATGTGATAAACACACTTCATATCAGCATGAAATAATTTGTATTTAAAACAAATATTTTAAGACTTTAATTAGTGATGGCAATGACTTATGTTCAGTCTACACATTTACTCAGGACGAGGTGACAATCACCCATATCTCTCTGTAAGACTACCATTGCTCATATTATATATAATATAGAGCCGTGTAGTGTCATAATAATATTTACGGTGTCGATTGTATATAATAAAGTATTAAGGTAAGATTACAAATAATCTATTAATAATTTAATATTATACAACCCTACAAGGGTGTAGATAGGAAATATTTTCGGAGAGGGTTTTGGTCTAGACCTATATTAATATTAACATTAAATATTATTTATTTATCTTTAATTTCGGGGGGGGGGGTGTTTGAATACCCAAACCACCTTCCTCCTTGCCCACTCCCATGTAACCCTATATCACCGAAATATTTTTAATAACATTTAATTTTTTTGAACATTTTATTTTAATAAAGAAATAAAATATACTTGTGAAAATTACTTGTGAATATAAATAATTTAGTCAATTATGCTGTGTATTTATTATACAATTGTAGCTATTCATAATATATATATTAAACGTATTATTTCCGTGAGTAGGTATATTATTGTATTTGTACGAGTAGTATACATTTTAAGTAGTGAAATATTTTTTTATATACATTCCTCTCTAATACCAATTCTTCATAATATTAAGCTACTAAAAGTATGTTGTATAATAGCGCTATAAAATTCATGTATTATATCTATTACAGAGAGAAAAAAACGTCGATGTGCTTTGGTAATATTTTTAAAATTAAAACTTAACATTAAACTCTCGTCTAGAGACCCATATTATTTAACAATATTGTATGATAACAATATATATAGTTCAAACGACAAATACAAATATCGATTCAGTGATGACAGGGTTGTGATGGTCGTATTATATTATTATACCACAAAAAATAATACATATATATATATATAATATATACTGACTCACGTATTTCCAGCTTCACCGCGCGGTATATGTCAAATTTGCGGAAACCATAACCGGAAACGCGACGTCGATGTTTCCGATTTATTTTTTCTTCCTATAGCTCCCTCTCAAATCTCACTCATATACTTAGGCACGCGCAAGCACGCGCATACACACACACAAACACACATATTTAAAAATGTATATACAATATAATAATATTGAAAACGCTCGTGTACACGACGGCGATGACAAGGGAAGCAGAAACCGCCATATATATATGTTTAGTATAATATTATATAGTTGTCCATTGTGACGGCGACCAGTCTCGGTCTATCGGTTACCCGCTTTACGCCGACATTACCCTATACATATTATATAAATGTGTGTACACGCGCGTTCTGCAACCGAAGAATACATTAGAATTGTATATAGTAATATATATATATTATTGCGGATTTATGTGCTATACTATACATTGTATATATAATGTGTGTATGCGTGTGGTGGGCTTTGGCTTACGAATCTTAAATGGCAATAACGCTGTGTGTGCACAATAATACCTATTACTATATGTAATGCGCGTGCGTATATATACCGCGTGCAATATAAATAATGTACAAAATATATAGTGTGAGGAATCGAGAGGATACGCGGTGGGATAGGGTAAGTCGCGAGTATAGGAAAAACTCATACGACCGTGGCGAATTTCCACTAATGAAACCGATTGTGTTCGGCACAGTCTCGGGGACGACGGACGCCCCCTCATTGATGCAGTTCGCGCAAAAGGGATGAAAAGCGCTCGTCGATGTGTGTTTATAATAATATCAATACGGATATATGACGCACAATGCTCGTACTATGTTATATTTATATGTACGTGCAATCTACCACATTATGACGACGTATATTATACCAATAGGTAGGTATATATTTACACTTATATTATGATGACGTCGATTCAAAAACAAGTCGAGTACGGAGAAAAAAAAGAGTTGTCGGAAATAATAATAATAATAATAATAATAATAATAGGGTTAGAAAACCAGAGGGCCCGTAAATATCGCTGTTGTCCTCGGAAACGACGCTAATATAATATAATAATATGTTTATAGACAATTACACTGAAAAACACTAATATTTGTGTTTAAAACTATAAATGTATATCGAGAAGGTATGGCTGTAACTTATATTGGTTCCAAGTGTTCTAATAAAATAAAACATCGATTATATACGAACTACCTATATATATATATTATATATTAAATATTAAACAGGATATTTACAGTTATTAAATATATAGTCGTATGAATCGCAAGACTGATCAATTTTTAAGTGATTTATTATACTTCACTATCGGATATACAAATATATATATATTTTAAAAATAAATTATGGTTGAAAACTTATATTAATAATATGAAATCAAATAATATACCTAATACGATTAAAAAAATAATAATCAACGACATTTCCTATTATAATTTATAGGTCATACAACTCATACTATAGTGACTTTTTGTAGTAAACATAATTTTATTTTTATTGTTTATTAATGTTTATTAATGTTGCCATGTTGGTAAAAATTTACATAATGATTTACATTTTTCAAAATACTTAATATAAATTAATTTATAGGTAACTATAAAATATGTATAATATTGGATCCATTTGATCATTACGATCATCATTATGATTGGATCATTTAGAAAAATATACAGATGTTGATAAACTAATGTTAATAACTACAATTTTTAAAATCATCATAGCTATCATATACTCGTATTTTTCAAACCGATTGTTATTCTATTATACAAGACTTTTATTGTACTGATCTTTATAATATAATAATTATATAAAATTAAATAATTAAAAAAATATTAATTTTAATTTTGATTTAGATACATAATTAAAAGGTTTAAAAAAATTACTGACTGCATAAACAATTTATATTTAAATTATTGAAGAAAAAAGGGAGTGAGAATGTTTGGTGAATCACTCTGTACACATACAGCTATGTATATATTTACTTTGTGCTGTTTGACGTTAAATATTAAAACTGTTCGTGCGAGTGTTGAATTACATGCATAAAAAACTTAATTAACATATTTTTCATAAATTAAAAATATTATAAATAATGTTTTCTTTATGTGTATATTAACTTAATTGACACAACTCTTTATCTATTATTAGTATAATTTATATATTATGTTTGACGTTTGTGTTTAAAAATAAAATGTTAATTAGTATAATATTATATTAAAAATTATAATATGAAATAGTAAATACTATAAAATAATAATATATTTTTACAAACATCATGACGTAATATATTATAACTTTCATATTTCTACGCTAGAACTAAACGTTTTTAACTTTACTGTATGTATTAGTATACTTAACAATAAAAATAGTTTCAATTCAGTATGATTAATATTTCTGAATTACAACAAGATAATTAAAATCATTATTTTTCGTATTAATATCCAATTTTATCTGAATTTGATCTTCAAACATTTATGAACAAATTATGTATAATATTTATTTTAAAATTTTTTAAAATTGTTTGAACTATTTAACCTACAAACTGTTTTATAATTAACTATATTATATTTTATATCTAAATATCATGTTAATTGATTACTGTTGCAATAAACTTTATTATTATTATTATTATTAAGCTTCTTAACTGAGCATTATGAACATTTTTATAAACACGTATACTCGTACAGAATTAAAACTAAAATTATTTCAAATTTTCAAATACATATTATTAGCTTTAAATTAATCTTAATGTTTAAATATTTTCATCGTGTATAGAAAACAATGATTTTTACATAAAATATTTTAACTTAATTCAAGCTATTTATATCACGACGTGATTCACACTGCTCTGAAGTATTGACTAATAGTTATAAATTAATACAATTTATTATTATACATGATATTGAACACATCACTGTCCAATTTTTTTAAAGTAGTTTTTTTGTATTCAACAATTTATTATTAAATTAAAATTTAGTATATCCATAATATTATAGATATAGGAAACAACTCAATAACTTCCGTATTTTTTTTTTTTAATTAAACTTTATATGGTAGATACCCTACTCT
Source organism: Schizaphis graminum (assembly GCA_020882235.1). Lineage (NCBI taxonomy): Eukaryota > Metazoa > Arthropoda > Insecta > Hemiptera > Aphididae > Schizaphis > Schizaphis graminum. The sequence continues at coordinate 42,736,006 of CM037034.1, forward strand.
TAAATAAAAAAAAATAATTACTCAAAACGATTATCAATTCTATTTCAATTAAAATACAATTGGACGTAAGCAATCAATTGTTAAAAAAACAGTTATTTCCAGATATTTGTTGAGTTTTTTAATCGATAATAATTTATCATTCTGAATAGGTTCGTGCGTGCGGTGACTAAGACAATACCTACCTATAGATACGATAAATCTGGAAAATTGACTTATGAAAAAAACCAAAAACAATAAAAAAAACTGCAGTTGTTTTAATTTCCTATGCAGAAAACAATCGATTGTTTCGTTAAAAAAAATAAATAACAACAATAATTAAAATACAAAAAAAAACTGTTATTATAAACAGACATATAACAATTATTTTCTTTACGGGCCGACAATGCAGTCACGCGACACGCCATGTTCTCTACATCATTCCGCCTTACCACCTTTCACCCCCTTCCACAACATCCCGCCACTAACCGTCTCGTAAAAAGCAAATATTAAAACCCCTTTCGTATCCCTCTCAGTTGGTGTTTGTGTGAGTGCAACCGAAGGCGTTAAATATAATATATAGCGAGCCAAATGCAGTGCCGGTGTTTAAAGTTTGGAGTTTGGACACTTATATATAGTATTATATTACTGTATACAGGTACAGTCGGCGGCATGTTCTATTATAAAACACTCGACACTTGACATGTTGTATATATTATACGAAAGCAAATTGCACACTTTATATAGCAGCAATGGCCACGATATAAAATATGTTACACCTAATAGTATATTAGCCACCTATTTTATACAGTATGGTTCATTTTGTATTTTTTAGGTTGGAAAATGGTTGATGTCGGACTATGGTGACCGATGGTTAAAGTCAAATTTACTATAGTCAGTGATATATAACATAAATGTGACTGAATGTTATATTTTGTTCACGAGATTTGTTGTATTACTTGTATTTCATATATATTCATGTACTATATATTTGTTCGTACAATATCGTACCTACCAAGCGATTACGATGTATTTTTCGTCGAAAGGTACTATATTTTAAATCTAAACATGATATTCATGTGTTCAGTATACACTTAAGTCTACAAAAAATTCAGAACCCAGAAACTTTAGTAAATTTCAGCACTTTTGGTACGATACGTGCAAACGAAAGTTCTGAATTTAAAGTGTCAATAAAATGATCAATGGACTTTAGTACATTATACATTTATACTATTTATACTACAGGTACATATATCGGTTTCATGGACAAAACTCTATTATTTCCATTGAGAATAGATAATTAATAAATATTTAATACAATTTTATAAAAAAAAAGTATGAAAAAGTGAACAATTTAATTTTACAAATAGGCACAAAATATGCATGAAATTCTACCTATATGTTTTTAATTTTAAAAATCAATATTTATCCTACTTACATTTTGCGTTATAACTTCTAAGGAACCACGCTGTATACTATATATACTACACACATTTATATTTACTCTTTTAATATACAATCAGGGATACCTAGTGTAGTATATATAGGAATATGTACAGGTACACAGTATACGTATATTATGTATTAGAGAAGGCATAATATTATAATGTAGTGTCGGGAAAATGAAAATTAACATAACGCACGAATCACGTTCGCATGCATATCGGCGCCACTGCCGCCGCTCTCGACACGAAAAACCGTTATTGTAAATAATTACTTCTGACGCGGTTGTTTACATTAAAATTAATGCTATGTAAATTATTGGCGGGCGAGGTGTTGTCCGACTTCCTATACAAGCCACCGCCACCCGTGTACGTACACAGTATATTATAAGTTATAACACATAATAATAATACTATATACAGGGTGATTACTGATTTGTTTTAAAGTTTATTTTTTTTTTGTTTTAATAACTGAATTCTTAAAAAAGCGGGTAAGTGAGTATCGCTCTGCTGTACATCAGGGGGTGGGGTGGACCTCGGACTAAGGTAGGTTAAATTTGAATGCAATGATAGGTATCATTGTATACGAAAAACAATTCTGAACGGAGATGATTTGTCAGTCTAGAATATATTATATAAAAATCGAAAATTATTAATTAGTAAAACGTAATTTTACACGTGTACTTTTTGATCTCAAATTAAAATTAAAACTTTAAACACTCGTAAATTTTTTTAAATTGAATAATCCTCAAACTTTTTTATAATTATTCTAAGCTTAACTTATGGACAGCATAGTATTAAATTTTCAATTCTTAGCTTTTGATAGTGAAATATTTATAAATTTTTAACTACCAAATAGTGAAAAATATTCACGATTTTGAGAAATTTTTGTCAATATTTGAACTTCAAATGCTAATAAAAAAAAATTGTGCCTATGTATTTTTATAATTTTTGAATGAGAGTTAGAACAAGTTATGAGGACCCTTCAATTAAATTTTAAAGTAATTTGTCCCAGCTAAATTTTTTTTATCGACATTTATAAAAAAAAAATAAAAAAAAATTGATTATTTCAAATGTCTATAAATAGATCAAAAAAGTCAAAATATTTTGAAAAGCAAATCACGTAAAGAAAATGGCAATCTAAATAACTGGTAAAATTTTCAAGTATTTACGACTTATACTGTTTGAATAACAACAAATATCAAAAACGGTTTGAGGCTAAACCGTTATTTAACGCGGTTTTGTAAAAATTTAAATTTCAAACACTCATAAAAATTTTTTGTTTGAATCCGGTAGAGATTTTTTTACAGATATTCGAAGAAAAATGTATGGAGAACCTTGAACCAAATTTTCAAAACTTAGTTTTAAAAGAAAAAAATTTTACGATTTTTCAACCACAAAATTACTTGCAAATTTTCGCAATTTCGACATATTTCGTATAAATTCGAACTTTAAGCACTTATAAAAAAAAATTGTGACTAACGATTTCGGATTTTTTTTTATCACTTTAAGAAAAACTTATAAGAAACCTTGTATTAAATTTTCAAGATTTTCTGGCCGGCCAAAAAAAATTTATCGTTATTTTAAAATAAAATACTAAAAAAAATTAAAAATTTCAATTGTCTATAAATAGCTCAAAAAAAGTCAAAATTCTTTGAAAATTTAAATGTGTATGGAGAACGCTAATATAAACATTTGATGAAAATTTCAAGAGTTTATATCGATTAGTTTTTGAGTTATAGCAAAATAAAAAATTCAATTTTGTCGAAAACCGGTTATGCGTAAAAATTCCCGTTTTTCTGTCATTTTTTTTATGTTTTTCTCGATGTTTTTGAAAACTGTTGGAAAATGTTTACTTTTCACCTCTATAATGCACCAAGGATATCCACTTTGCCATCGGAAACCACCCCCAAAGTTTGAAATTGAAGCATTATTTCGACTAGTTATGCTGTACACAGACAAAAAAAAAAAAAAAAACACACATCATTGTAAAATCAATACATTCATCACTCCGTTCAGAATCTAAAACACATTTCATTACGTAAATACACATAGGAAATGTGTGTTCACAAAAACCAATTTTTTGTTGTTAATATTAAGATTAGAGCGAACTGAGTACAGCTTTATCAAAACAGCTAAAAACATTATCTTTATATTGTTATGATATTTTAATTTGCCTGCCATATAGGTATCGATAATTTTTATAATGTAATATTTTACACAGGTATACTTATAACTTTTGCATACAAAATACAAATTAAACTCAACGTTGAAACACAGATAATGATCTTTATTTCATGATTAATAATAGAACAATTCATTTTAACATTAAAACTAAAATATAACACGAAATTGAGTCCACTGAATAAAAATGTTCGTTGTTACACATACTATTGACCTTTTAATCAATCTTAAAAAAAATGTATGAACATTCTTAATGATAATGGCAAATATATAATTAACCGATAGATATCATAAGTAATAACCACTATATGTCTAGTGTACAGCAGCTGTGATTGCAATAATTGGGTATAGGTTTTGATCTTGAAAAATATACACGTAATCAATTACATTCTATTTAAATTTTTATTACATAAATGATTTTATTTATGTAAAACATATGAGAAGATAGCATATAATTATATATATATTATAATTATGTTATTTTTGGTACTCTATAATATGATCCGATGCAATCATTTATGTATAAACATTTTTAAACCAATATTTTATGTACCGAGTAGAACAATGATAGTCAAAAGGTAGATAGGTAAAAACAAAATAATCCTATTACTCTTCAAAAAGTAAAGCAAAAAAGTTAAAGAAGTGGACATTTTTTTGCAAAATCAGTATTCGATAAAAATCGATTTTGTTTTTTTTTTTTTAGTGCAACTCAAAAATGATTATAACTATATAGATACTTAAAATAATATTCACCTAATTTTTAGAGGTATTAGCATTTTTTGGATATGATAGAATTTTAAAAATATTATTGATTTTTTTAGCTATTTATAGTGATTTTTTTGCTATAAATGTTGATAAAATTATTCACTTACTTAGTTAAAAAGCTTAACAATTTAATACAAGATTTTTCATAAATTTTTCATTTACCAATAAAAAAATATAGAAAATACATATTCACAATATTTTTATTAATGTTAAAGTAAGAATTTGGACGAAATTCATTAAAAAATTGCGAAAATTTGTTTATAGTTAGAAATTCATAAACCTTTTATTTTTGTTTTTAAGATTTGAAAATGAAATATATTATTCTAGTCAAATTGATTTTTATGAACATTTGAAATTCAATTTTTTACCACATTAGATATTTACGTATATAATAGGTAATAAAATAACTGTTTTTTTTCAAACGTTTTTTGATATTATCATATTTTGTTGTAATTCAAAAGCAAATAACCTAAGCTAATTGAAATTTTCAAAAAATGTTCTTATTATTATTTTTGACTCTTTTTAAACTATACATATTTATAGACATATATTTAATTTTTAATTTTATTTTATAAATGTAAATAAAATATTATTTGTTTGGTAAAAATTCTTTAAAAATTCAAAGATTTCTTATAAGTTATTTATATAGGTATTAAAAAATAATAAAGATACATAGGCAAGGTTTTTATTTATAAACATTTGAACATTTGACAAAATTCGTTAAAATCACCAACATTTGTTACCAATTTTATAGTTTACAGTGAAGCAATTAGGATTTTTTCAAGTGGGTGACAGTCAGGGAATCATTGTATGAAGATGTAGGTTTTCTAAAAAATTTTCAATTTTCATTCAGGTCATTGATCCATAAATACAGCCCAAGAGGAAATATCCAGACACCCAAGAAACTCTCTCCCCAACACCCCTTTTTTTGCACCACTGTTATATAATACATAAAATGGTATTATATGATAATTAGTACTTACCTACTACTTACTAATTAAATATAATGTATTTATATATAAACGTTAATGACTAATATAAGTATGAAATTCAATAATGTCGGGTATAATAATGATGTGAAAATAAACAATTCACCGATTGTGAAAATAAATGCATAATTGTTTTTATTAATAACGTGAACACGCATAATACATCACAAGTACTACGAAAGTATACGATTTATTTTTTATTTTAACGTATGCATGTATAATATTTTATAATATGATATATTGTGTAGAATTAAGTCGTAATATATAATTTATGTTTATACGAACAGAAATGCATTTATTTTAAGTATATTAGACTTTTATTAGGTAGGTATTCCTACTCTCTCTGCAATACAATATCATAATATTGATGGATGCGTGATGTCATCCGTATTATCCATTACGTAGACGCGGTGCAGAATATTATTAAAACACGCGATTACCCTTTTTTATTTGTTACTTATTGGCATGTCAATATTAGGGCTCAAAGTAATAAGTTGCATGAAACGTCTCAAGGGTATTATGTAAGGCATTGTTAAATGAATGTTTACATAACTGAAAACCTTCTACTACCCTGTTTCAATCGTAAACTAGAATTATCTCTAGGGATGTTATATTATGTTTTTCTTCATTTTTTTTATTTTTATTATACCAGCGTGTCGTATTTAGTCTACCAAAACTCGTGTTTTATATAGGTATACCATAAACCTGTACAATGCACCTATATAATGTAATCGTATATATACATACGACTACTCGAAGTATATTATACGTCATGTGTAATTATGTTGATGGAATATTATTTTTGAATCACATACTTATTATTGCTTTGTAATTATTGAGTGATGGATGTTTCGATGACCTAGAAAAATTCGAGAATTTTGCAATCTGATTGCCAGTAATCTATATTACAATATATTTAAATATACTGCAAGAACACTGTTATAATATACGTGCATAGATCATATTATGAACTACTATGAACGGTTCGGGGATCAGAAAATATACCTTAAAGTATATATAATAGGTAGGTACAAGCATGCACGTGCGCGTGTACCTGCTCACATTGTATTATTAATTATTGAAAAATAGTTGTAATATCAAATGATCTACATTATGTAATGTTATTACTTTATTAGTTTGCGAGATTTAAATGGTATTTAGTTATTATTTATGTTTAGGAAATAAATTACCTATATTTTTAAGTGTATGTTTTATATGTGAATAATATGCTATGTAGAAACTTAAATTAAATTTGAAATACATCAATAGTCAATAAATATTAATACATAATAATATAGGTATATTTAACACTAAATCTATTATCAAGGTTGGAATATGTTATGCTATGAGCATTTAATGTATTATACAGTATAAACGTTAAAGTATGAAGCAAACAAAATGATTTACAGAAATAACATATGTTGATGGATAATATTATTTAGTAGCCCCCTTGTCAAAAATAAGACACTTAAAAAATTTATGTATAAACATATAATATTGGATGATGTAATAAAAACTTTCTTCTTTATAAGCACACTTTTATTAATATTTCAAGTACTTATATAGTATATCTTTTTATATACCTATCTATATAATACGAGTATATAGTATAATAGAATAATCGACTTAAAAAGAACGAATACTCTATGAGAATATTTGTAATAGAAATTTGCACGAATGATAGACAAATAACCAATAAATTGGTTGCGGTTATTTATATATATATGTATAGAATTTATAATATAATATATACAATATATGATGTACCTCAATAACTATATAGGTTAAAACGTATGCGGATATGCATAAAATATCATGTACCTACCTACTATGTAAGTATAATATTTCTACACATTATTTAGATCAGGTACCTACTATATAATATATAGGTTCGAAAAATAAAATACCGCAACATCAAACCGATTTCATCTATACGATATTGGTTTACTTAAATTGTTTATAGAATTTTATGAAACCCATTAAACGGCGAAAATTATATTATCGAATATTATCGTAACATAATTATTATCGTAAAATTACATCGTTACACGAACATACATATTACACATTCGTAATACCTATAGGTGTACGCGTGTATATTATAATATAGTTGTATTGTGTGAACGAATTCGAAAATAAAACGGTCGGTGTGGTCTTCAAAGGATAAGTTAAAAATCTCACTGTATCGTCCGATCAGTATCGATATAATATTATTATACGCACCTAATTAGACATTAATGCCCGTTTTCGTGACCACACGAGTGCCGAAAGAAATGAAAAATACAATCTACAGGACGCGCTTGCCTTTCAAATCGATCGAAACCGGTTGCACTTAATTGGTCGGCAACGGTGTAAAAAGAAATACTTCAACGGTGTAATTTCAATGTACCAATATATATATATGTATATTATTTTCTTCAGAAAATAAGTCTATTATGACGCTATTTAATAATATTGTTTATATTAATGGAAACGAAAAATATGATATAATGTTACGTGTACTATTATTATTATTAGTATGTTTTATGTACTATGTAGAAACCTACACCAATATATAATATTATAGGTGATATACATTATAAAAAATTAAAAACGATGGCCAGATTTATCGACAGTAATTTATTTATTTTACAATATCGACGAGACTACTAATAATAATTATCAAATTAATTATAATTGATTAACAATATTTTAATAAGGGCCGAATTCGAGTACAGCACAAGAGCTATTCATGTACCAATTATAAAAGAATCTACATAATATAAAGAACATATTATTATATATTATCCTAAGTAAGAGCCAGTGACACCTTCGTTTTAACAGTCTCTAAATAGTTTTGGGCAGTATAAAAATTATAAGAAATAAATAACAATATAATGGTCCTCCCACGCAACCACAAATCAATGTTTAATGACGCATAACGACTTTTCTGGAACAACGATTAACCGAAATAATACATTTGTCAATATAAATAACATAATTATCTAATATTTTCATTAATCAATTTAAATTCTTATCAAGATATTTAATACAATGAATTGATTACATTCATTAATAAGTAAAGTGAATGAATAAAGTTGTCTATATAGTATATAATTAGCTAATTCAAAAATTACAAAAATGGGTCAGTATACTTCAGACGAACATTATAAGAACTAAATAATTAAATGCAATATCTAGTTTATTCAATAACTCAATATATTTTATAAATAATTTAATTTTAAGACGACACTGCAGAGTATTATTCTTACAGCCAAATCCACCAAGAGTTCAGTATAAATCAAGTACCTATTTTTTTTCATTATTATACAATTGTCCGTAAAAATGTATGTAATGTATTACAGTAAAATTTATTGAATAGAGTGATTTCAAACACTCTTCGATGTATTATGTTTTACTAAAAGAAAACCCGATGAATTGACAAAAACAATAAATGACATTATATTATATAAAATAATAATAATTAGTTCTAATATAATCGTCGTGCGTTCCTAAAATATTTATTGTGTACGATTAACCTATACATCGTGATTGGTAATACAGTTGGAAGTTTATATACCTATACATGGACTATTAACATATAGCTAGGTAGCATACCAAATACAGTCGATCGTAAGATTAACATCAAAATAATCCTGATTGAATACGAAATCTTCGTAATAAATAAAAACACATATCCACCCAAGCACTCACGGACACTCACTTATTATACGACTTTAACTAGTAAAATTCTATACGACTATATGACTTTGTACATTATCGTGCATCTAATTTAACGTTTCATAATATTCATCATAATTATATTATGATATATAATGTATACTATATATATTTGACAATAAGCCTATAGCTTATAGGTGTATCGTGTATGTATTTTATAATGGACCGTTTGAAAAAATATCGTTTTCTAGACGACTATTATACTGCGGTCGCCGCAAATTGCATTTTAGTTTATTCGCAAAATATATCATAATATATCATACTACACCACATACACACGTATTCATATATAATATATATAAAGATACTTATACGTATGGCTACCGACGGTGGCGTGTGTATAATAATAATAATAATAATAATATATCTCGCGCTGGACCTCAGCTTGTTTTTGCACGTACACGCATTCTTTAGTTTATCACCCATAAAACACAACAGCCGTCCAGCTCCATTATAATATACGTCTCTTTCTTCTTATAATAATATGATATATAATAACCAATAAAAGTAATCTTTATTTTCACGCGCATTTAATAAAACACCCATCGCACATATACATATATAAATATATATATAATATGTCTTTCGTACTTAAACGGACGCATATAAATACATATTATAATAATATAAAACATCATATATATATATATAGTATTATTATACAGGTATAGTATGCACACAATACACATAAACATTATGCGTTATTATATTAATTGTAAATGCAACCTATGTAACGTCGGCGTATAGTAGTTGGTGTATAAATATATATATATATATATATATATGTGTGTGTGTGTTATAATATTATGTACATTATTATCCGAGTGGACGCGTTTTTTATAAATACCGAATATATCAACCGCTTTTCAAGTGTGCATAAATCTTGCAGATTTTACAATATTATGATCGCTATTATTATTGTTGTACCGGTGAAGATTTTATATATTTATACAATATCTTCGCGGTTTTAGACGAAAGTGTGTATAAAATAGGTATAGACTGAAGCGTCAATGAGAAAATTATCGTTTTGATGAGGAAATTCTCTCACGTATTATTGACAAGTATAGATAAATATCTATACATATTTACTCGTAGTATGCGCATCACTAATTACACCTAATGTTATCCTATGTTATATGCGCGCAATTAATTAAACACTAAATATGTAAAAAATGATAAGCAATAATATGATATACATTTAAACTTAACCGGTTTTCACGCACATCAGTTACTCGGGAGCAACAGTTATACATATAATATTATAATATATATTATACTGACTGCAATAATAAATCAAACATAATAGGAATTATTATTTAAAACTGCATTTACGTTGTCTGCAGGTATAGGTAGTATTATTAATAATAATAATAATATTAGCTGTACTACAGTGTTTCCATCAAATCGACCGATTCACCGCTATCGCCGCAATATAGTATATAGTATGCATGTTATTAGTATGCATTATCATACTTAACTGAAAATAAATTTCAATTAAACGCTCGGATGGACATTTACGTTAGCGTATATATATCATAATATATTTATACATGCGATATATACCCATATAGATGTAGGTAATTAATTAGCTCACTAAACATAATTATATGTATATATTTCCCTGAAATCTATGGTATAACATTACTATAGTTTTAATTATTTGAAAAGGAGATTTCAGTTGAGCACTATTGAGTCAGCACCAATCAATTTATACAATGTATAAAGGTACAATATATAATTCAAACCAAAGCCAATTAAATGCATTAACCGCATTTCCACATTATATAAATGTATATAATTATGAATATACTTTTCATTTATAATTTATTGTTAGCTTCTCTTCGATTTCACGAGAGATGATTTTATAGACCATCACTTTTATGCTAAACGTATCCGTTTTTTATTTCTATTTAATAAGCAACAATAAAACCAATCTTGAAACTTCAAACACGAAGCATCTTAGATATTAATCTAACACTTTTTTTTTACAAATTATAGGTACTATACAACAGATGTTAAAAACAATGGTAAATGTTAAATAGTATTATAAATACAAAATTAAATGCAATAAAAACTATGTTAAATATGGCACAACCCATGCACTTTTATAATATAAGAAAAGAGAAAACAATAATAATTATTAAACCACCTATAATAATCATTATTTTTTGTGTAATTAATCTATTTCATTAAAATTTATAATTCAATCCCCAGGAACAACTTTTTGTAATATTGTTGCACTACCAACGCGTTGGCCAATAAAATCGAATTTTTATTAATAGTGTAACGTTGTTTAGCCCAGTGTGGAAATATTTTCATTTATCGACCACACTTTAGTTGAGTGAGATTATGGGTATCTTGAGTATTACATCCGAATCATCCGATATCGATCGCAGTATCTCTACGCGTCGCGGGTTCGAACGCCGTTTGTCGTAACCAAACGGGCACCTATATCGGACCGATTAGACTATCTTTTCGTTAATTTTCCATCGAAATACAATCTTATAGTCTGTTATTGTACGTTAAATCTCCTATATCGTATGAGTCGACATCATCCTCTTTGATCACCACTGCGTGTCTAGACGACGAAAATATAATTTTTAAGATTATAAAGATAAAATAAAATGTTTAAGATATTATAAATATTTCTTAAAATTAATTAAATCGCAATGCGATACTTAAACAAAAATTATGCACTAAATTAGTGTACCTATAGGTATTCTATGATATTCCTATAAATAATAATAAATACATATTAAAAAATATATATTTGTACATATTATATACCTATATATATTCTATTCTGATAAATATATATTTATATTATATGGTTTATTGAGCTTTTCCACCTTTCTATAGTCGTGGACACGCTGTATACTATACCATACACGCGCGTGCATATACATATATAATATTATAGTGTGCTGTTTGCACGCTTGTGCATCGGATTTACCTGCAGCTAGTGAGAGTGTGTGTTTTTCGTTATTATTTCAAAACTGTCTGAACACAATAATATTATATTGTATAATACAGGTAAAGGTGTATACCTAACTACACTAGTCCACACGGACGTAATTATCGTGTTTCAATGCCGACGTCGACGGCGGAGACGAGTCGTCTAAAACGGTTTCGATGATAGCTGTCGCTGCAGTGTATAACGCGCGCGCGCTCATTCGCGGGGAACGCGTTTCGGGACGCCCGAGGCGGTGTTTGGCGATCGCATTTATCCACAAAGAGCTGCGTCGGCGTCCGTAGCCTGTTATTTAGACGCGGACGAGCTGTAAATAATTATACGAGTTTCGCCGCCCGCATGAGTGTGTTTGTACGATGATGTGCACACATACACAACACCGACTTATCGCTCCCACAGTCCCACCCTCCACGACCCCCCACTACTAAGTTTCCCGCGTGTGCATATACCTATATAAAGTGCATATTATATAGTGTTGTATTACGATGGTATATCATATTAATATATTATCGTGTGCATTGGTGTTACGTAAGTACGCATATGTACCAACCTATACATGCAGAATATTATGCACTTACAGTGCAGTGTACTATGTATATACGCGTATCATGTATTCGTGAGCAATGTGCATAGTACAATAGTAATATATTATGTATATGTACTATGTAATTTGTGTACGAATTACGTCCCAAAAAAAGATATTTATTTTTCGGTTGATGGTAAATTCGACCGTCACAAAGTTGTGTTTCCCAAAAGAATCGAAAGTTTTCTGTTGAATTTATACTATACTGTACTATACAGTATGCGTATGCCTGTCAAATAAGTTTGTGAATCAATTAATTTCAAATTCAACTCAATTTTTTACCTAATAAGTCGTCCAGTACACGTGTACTACATTTATAAAATATTATAAATATTTTACAATTTTAAAACGTTGATTGTACCTACTTATTAATTTCAAATTGTACATTTTTCAAAACTAAATGATATTTCTTACCTTAAAATTTGATAATAGATTGGTTATAGACTTATAGTAGGTTACAACTATCTGTCTTCTATCGCAAATTATATTTTTATTCACCAGTGTGTATCAATATTATAAAACTTTAACTGCGTCGAGTACCTAAATATATACTGTAATGTAATAACTAATATAACTTTACTATTTATGATTATACATGTCTGAAGTGTCAGTATATTTAGTGTGTGCATAAAAATGTTTATTCTTTGCAAACTACAGAATAAAAGCAAAACGCACTCAAAAAAAAAATCTATACTCAAATTAAAATGTTAAAGAAATATTTATTTAATCAATAATAAAAGTTTAAATTTTTAAAATTATATTTGAAAACCTGCGTGGCTTATTTTTTTATAATAGTAACGTTATATAATGAACATAATATAGGTACTATTATTTTACCGACAAAAAATAAAAAAATCGTAATAATAGTATTTAAATTTAAATTGGTATGCACCTATATGTTATATTATATAATATGAATTTATTTTTCATATGACTATCAAGTTGACCTAATTGTCATTGTTAGTATTTTTGTAATATCTCTAACTTTTTTAGTGCATTTATTTATTATATATTTTACCAAAACTTTTGGTATTTTTCAACACCATATTATTTAGGTAAAACAGATTTCCCAGTTTTTTAGTACAACATCTATATGATATATCCCTGTATAATATATTTATAACCACCCGAGCATCATTAATTGAACATCGCATCAAGCAACTTGCAATATATAGGCAAATATAAGAGGATTACAACAGATGATGACTAATTATTGTAACAGATTATTTTGGAGCCAATTAAATCTCTATATAGGTAAACTTATTATTATTTTGGATATTAATTCTATTATACATATTTTGTCTTATATATACTATGTCTGTGGGTTAAGGATTTCTGGGTAATAAAATTGATGATAATAATAATATTGCGGGTTACATAAAAAACGTATATAGTATTATAATATTATGTGTGAGATCCCCTTGAAAAATTATAGATGTCGACGGGTTTTTAATAACACGCACAATCTATAATATTATAATACTGCTATAATAATATGTAGGTATTAAAACTGTTGTAGGTACCTATATATTTATTTAAATATTTATTTTTCATTGTTGATATCGTAATTATTAAACCCGCAAGGATATTAAAATAATAATTGTCTATATAATAATACATAATAAAATGAATACGTATTACGTATACACTACGTTTAAATATATGTATATAAGGTTCAGAGTATAATATAATGTATTAACATGTCTAATTGATTAGTTAAATTGATTTAATAAAAGGTCACCCGGCAACGCCCTTCTGTCTCAACTGTCATTTATAAAATGGTACAAAATATTCTGAGTGGCGCTACTATTACTTCCCTAACTTGTCTGGATATAATTACTTTCAGTCCTAAACCAAACATAAAATATTTAATTACGGTATGTGTCTTAGTGTTTGTATTATTGTGAGTTGCGATAGATATTATAAGTTATCAGTATTCAGTATAGGTACTGATTTAATATTGTAAAAATTATTACAGGCCGAAAGCGAATTATTAGTACAAGTAGAACAATACGAACGTCGGACATCATGTACAAAATAATGTAATAATAAATATACTTCCAAAGTTGCTTATGGATAATATATTATTATATTAATTATTATCGTTTCGTTTTTATCACTATTAATAATTATGTATTAGTATTTTTAGTATATATATATATATATATATACAATATACATACTATTAAGAATGAAAGTTGTTAATTTCGCTTGAAAACGGAACAGTAAATTATTATAATGATGATAATAGTAATAATAATAATTAACGGTCCGCGCATGTATTCGCTGTAAATTAGCAAAAGTCACCTTGTAATATTAATTAGTTTTTAACATCTCAATAAGTGATTATTATTATATTACGTATAATATACTTACACTGTACACTGTTATTTATTGTACATAATATATGACGTGTACAAAAATATGGGTTAGGTTACCTGATATGGGTTTGTAAATTTACATCTTGAAGACTTACAATAGGTATACATAAATAAAAATGCTGTTTTCATAAACTGTAGCAAAACTTGGTATTTGATTGATGCTGTAGTCGCAAAACGAAATTAACTAGAAAATAGTTGCATAAAAAATTGTTAAATGAGTATACATAGATACCAAACCTAAGCAACTGATCATGGCCGCATTTCATTCATAAATATAAAGCATTATATCATTATTATATCAATATTGTTGTAGTACACTTCTATTTTGATTGGTTTCCCGACAGAGCCTATCCTCATTCCACAATATAATACTATACAATATGCAGGTACGTATATATTATAGTGACTTGTCTGTTATGAAATCTACTAACACTCGACTGTCACGGTAAATAATCGATCTTGTAAACACCCATCATTTGTCAATAATTATTATTGTTTACCCCGCGCGATAAGACTATATTATTATAATCGACAATCTTTCGGCATTGTAACGTTACATCGTCGTGTGAATAAGAATCTAATCGCATTTTAATTTATTCATTGACACAAACCGTTCGTATGTAAGTTGCCGTTAGGTATTATTTATCGTGTATAATAGGTATGTATAGTATGTACTATGTGTCTATGTGCTATGTAAAATTACACTTACAGGCACAATTTTCCTCATACGTATATAATAGTAATGTATACATTTATAATACACATCGTACGTATTATCATAGGCATTATATTATATAGTTGATAATATGTTCACACCTACGACATATTAGATCACCGAATATGTATAATTAAACCTATACAATTTTAAATTTACATATTTATATTAGAAAAATACACTTATGTCTATTAGGTATTTAAATTTAACGCTATTATGTGATTAATGTTTTTATACAATTTACATTTTTTTCCAAAATGGAAAATAATATTTCATTAAAAACACGACATATAAAATATGCCTATATACTATTTTATGCTATCAGAAAAATATATACCTATTTAAGATAGAAATCAGTAGTTGATCTTAACGCGTTAATTTTGATATTATTTTTATATAGGTTGATTTCACATCAATCAATAATTAAAATTATCGATATTTGTTGCTATAGTAAAACGTAGAATACATTTTTAATGATTAATATAAGTACCGCTATAAGGCGCTGAATGACCTTAAGGTACTTTATTTCTCAACAAATAAAATAATGGTAAAATAATTAACTGAGGCGGTGTTCTTAAAATTATTAAGTGTATAGGGTTAAAAAAAAAACTTATACTAAATTAAAAAAAAGTAATGTATTTCCACATTTTTTCATTTTTTCAGCTATACTTAAAATAATCGATCTTGGTATGTGATTAAAGTTTCTATTTATTTTTATTTATGTAAAGTTTATATACTCAAGTTGAAATATTCATGCTTAATAAGAAAAAAAATTGAATTGAGTCCAGCCTAATTTTTGGTATTTGAATCAAGTTTAATTGATTATCATCTTAATATGTTATAATTGAGTTAGTTGAGCAATGGTATCACTTATATAGATAATAATGCTTATAAAGTGACAAACTCAGTGACTCAACTCAAACAACCAAAAAGTGTTTTTTGATATATTTATTATTTGATGTGTTAAAATAATTCTTAACAATTTCCATATCTGATTCCAAAACAATCAGTTCAAAGTCCAGAGTGCTTTAACTCGATCAAGGGTTGCTATTTAGTATTTTCAGCATTCAACAACGTTTCAATAAATTATAAATACTAATTACCTTCTACTGCCATTAATATTTTTCTATGATAGGTAGGTTTTTTTTTCATTTTACTAAATATTCTTGCTTAATAAATTTGATGCTTACTTAATACGATTTATTATATACTTCTGGTACTTTATTACTTTAGTTTCAATATTATTAAATTTCCTATCCACATCTTATTTATAAACATATAGAGTAAGCGAACATTTTTATTTTTATTTTGTTTAAATTACATATTGTCCACCGATGGATAATCGACTTTTCTTTTAACTCCACAATCTTTGTAAGATGGAATCCAGGCTAAACAATATAAGCTTATAATAAGACACTATACGAGACTCAAGGGATCTATAATTGATATAAATTTTATTGAAATCAATACAATAATTTCTGAGATTAGCGCATTCAAACATACTAATATAGGTACTATATTCTATACATGCAGCTGTATAATAAGTATTATTATTTAGAGCAGTATATATTAAAGATTATAGTATGATCGATTGAAATGATTGTGCAGTATTTAGTAATTTATCATATTATAGAATAAATATTGAGAATAATAACTAAGTTGAAACGTATAATTTAAAGGACTGCGTAATTATATTTAGGTATATATGTGATCTGCAGTGGTATCTGTACGAGAGACGATAATTTGTCGGCAGATATTTGCATCGTCGGCGATTCGCCAATCCGTTTTTGAAAAGGGGAGGACGAACCGGAAAAAATACAACTCCTCCCGGTACACATAGACATGATAATATTATATGTATATATATATATATATATACAGACCTAACGGTATCCGCAAGCGCCGAGTCGTGTATATACACGGAAGCCTCGAATTTCCATATAATATATAATAATATATATGTATACACACGTATACATAATGGCGGTTATACATATAATATAGTATATATACGCGGTAGTCGGTCGTAAATAATAACGCGCCGCATCCCTCGGCCGACGGGTAGTCGTATTATACACATACATATTATACATTATACAATGTATGATACGATATTACGTAATTTCACGCACCCTTTCACACGAGCCAGACCCCGACGCCGCGACCGCTACAATATAATATATTTTACCGCTACCGTGGTACATATAGCGCCGCCCCGCCGACGATCTGCTGCAGAGCGGATTGCGGTAAAATAAATCGCAAGCGACCGTAATATATATGCGACGGGCGCGCGTATATACAACACTCGTTGTGTATACGCGTGTCTTTGTATATATACTATTGTACATAATAAATATATATATATATATATGTATACAAGTATAATATTTTGACATATAATAATAATAATTGTAATATATATGTGTGTGCGTGTGCGACGGCAACGATAGTAACGACCGAGTTGCGTATAATAATAATAATAAATAAAAGTATACTATAACGCCACTAAAATATATACGTTATAATAATATATAATATTATATTATACACGTTGCGAGTATATATAATATATATACTCGTGTTTTTGTTATACGATTATTTTCGAGCGCACTAACCCGTGCGAATATAAATCAGAGACAACTTTTTTCTCTTTTTTTTTTTCTAACCGGTGGAAGAGACTTTACGAGAAGGGGTCGGAAAACTCTGGGATATGAATTTGATAGAACTGGGGGAGGGGGGTTATAAAGAGGGGTAAAAACGCGCACAAATGAAATGCTATATACCTAATAATATATATTATTGTATATGTAGTCTGTATTCTGTATATAATATATATATAGTATACACAGCACGATGTTCACGATTCTCACTGTAATAACGGCTGCAATGGCCAATGAAAATAAAAAAAATATTATAAAATCTCGTTTCATAATAAATTATTGCGCATAAATAGTATAATATTGTCATTTCAAAGGCTGCCTATAAATTGAGTTAATATAATAGAATAATCTATAACAATATTATATATATTATGTATAATTAATTTAAAGTTAAAAGTTACAAGTTAAGTATAGGAAAAAAATTAACTAAAATTAGTTAAAATTCAATATTTTAACTGAGTATTAATGATTTACCAGCTATATATTATAACATGCTAAAGAACGATAAATCTTATAAAAGTATTTATCTTGTACCTATATAGTAATATATAATATTATATTTGTAGTAAGTAAATATAATTCAATTCAACCAGAATCTGATTATTTTAAATTTGATAGCAGTGTAAATATTATAAACGATAAATCACAAATGTTTATTGAAATGTGCATAATGTAGTATTTATTACTCTGCATTGAATAAATCATTATTTTAATTTTTAATCTTATCTTATTTAAGCTTTTAAATATTTTTTTTACGGTATATTGGCTTCCACTGGTATAATATATTATAAGCAATTATTTATAAGATTTTTCGCATTTAAATTATTTTTTTTAAATCTTTGGAAGTTTATGCGTAGTAAAATAAAACAAAAACTGTTTTTAAATAGCTAAATGTAATTTAAAAGTTGGCTGCTTAAAAACTTACACATCCCCCTCAAAAAAATTATGCTTTAGGTAGGTGCAGCAGTTCTTGCACCAGAACACATACGTATTATAACGAATATAGTAAAATTATGTACCTATACTTATTTTTTATGCAGAGCAATAGGCCGACGAAATAATAAAAATGGAGATTCAATAAAATATGAATAATATGTAATAAAATTTAAACTTTTTCATTTTTTACGTTCCAAATAATATTACAGAAAATATAACGAAATATAGGTACATATAATATGACCCACGTTTATATATATATTAAAACACACACATATATATGATATATTATTTACATGTGTTAGTGTGTATACTGTATAATATATATATATATAGAATAACGCAAGTGTGGTAAAAGTTTCAAAATTCCTCTATTAAATATTTAATCTCTGGATCGTGCACCTGCTCAGGTCGGTGATTAAATCATTTTATGTTTAACCCATAAACCTTTTACTATAATCCACGTGCTTTGTCATATATATGAGCCGTGACACACGTTTATCCAAACGATTTCCACGCTCGGTATAACGAAACAGAATTTTATGTTTCAATATCTGGGGCTGCTAACCATTATTTCACATTAAAACATTCTTCACTTGTAGAGTCGTTCGCACTGGATTTATATAATGTATCCTATACTCCCATATACACATATAAATGTATGAATACATACATAGTATATATGCCATATAATAGTTACATACGTTTTATAATACATAAAAGTATACAACATACGTGTAAACTGTAAACACTAAAAGTATAATACGTGCCATACCGACCAGAGGTGATTATAGGTATATGTATCCACGGAGAAAATGACTCGACCGAGAGAAACGTATATATTATAATATTATAAAAGAATATTATGTCGTTATTTTTCCGCATTCATATAGAAAGAGGTTAATCAACTTTATCATATTATACACAACCAAGTCATATTCTAATAAACTATTGTTAATATTTTTTATTTTTATACGAAAGTATACTGCAATTATGTTTTAGTTATATAAACAAAGAGAAAAATAGTATGTATTCTGGTTTTACATTAAAAAAACATACATAGGTATAATATATTGTGAATATTGTAATGTTTGGATTTTTTCGTGTTTGTCAAAAAATGTAAAACAAAATATTTTCTTTAATCTTTAACATAGGTAAATAATTTTATAACTTTTATGATAATTTTAAAGACATGAAAAAAAAATGTTAAGCTTGAAGACTGAAGTTTAAATTATTTTTTAATTTGACATGCACACTAGGGTGGTCCTTATTTTCAAAACTTAAATATATTTAGTCTGTACCCGCTATATTTGTTCAGTCACATAAGAAAGTAATTTTAGCAAAATTTGGGGGGCATTGCACACCTATAAAATGTTAACTTATTTATTATAGGTATACACAAAAATTAATAACATTTTAAATTTTTATATCTTATTATTACTGTAAATTACAAGCTAAACAATTAATTTTAATCATATTATAAAGAAGAGAAAAATTATTTTTATTAAAATCATCACTAATAAAATATAATAATATAGTACCTACCTATAGTAATTTAAAATATTATTAGAAATAAAGGCTGCTCACTTAATCACTTTGCAGAATCGATGAGTATATTACTCAACTTTTACCTCAATTATTTTTTATTATCAATATTTAGATTCATGATATTAAATTTTTTTAAATATGTTTGCTTTTTTAAAACTATTTATAGACATTTAAAATTATTGATTTTTTTTCAAGTTATAAATCTTATAATAAATTTAGATTAGATAATCAATCATAGTTGTTCTCAAAACGATTTAAAAAACTGTTCAAAAATATCTTAAATAAATATACACAATGTTAGAACATTATATAGATATTTTTATATTAAGTTCAAAAATCAAAATTAATCGAAATAATCCAATTTCCCACCCTATTTAGTATAGGTATTGTTATTTTGTTTTAATTTAAAATACTAACATTAATCATAGGATTTTGAAACTTTCCACATATGTGATGTAATTCATTTCATTACATATTCATAATATATTGTAAAATAATCCATTTATTACCTATTTATGGCTGACATTTAAATATATACGGTCAACTCCGTTTTACTTCATTATAATATATATCTAGAGTAAGTTGATAATAGGCTTGAATTTTCTTTTAATAATGTAAAGGTTCTATAGTGTAGTATAATTACACATAATTTGATCAAATTTAAATTGATTTCTTGAACTATAATTCTTATTTTTAATTTTTTTCCTTTTTAAACGTTATAGATTTTAAGTGTTACCTTCCGGCTTCTTTATCAACTAGATTATTTAACAATTTTAGAAGACACCTACAAAGATTTTATCGTCACACCGCCATTACACCAATAAAACGGATAAACGAATGTCTATTCCAAAACGTATCATTACACATTTATTTTAACCAAAAAAGTTTAAATTATAAAAAAAATGATATTACATTATTATAATACCAACATTTGTCGTGTATACTACGCATACGGAATATATTGATGGCAAACACATCACACATAGGTGCTATTATAAACACGTATACCTAGTCATTATTTATGTAAAGGCCAAATATGGGCAGATGGTAAGACTGGTTAAAAAGTGTATCGCGCGCCTATATATTATAATATTATAATCGTCGTCCTGTTCAGTTTGAAATTCCTATTAAAACAGAAAACCACCAGTAACTATATATTATATATACCGCGGTATGTAATATACATATTAAACTAAACACGTTTAATTATTATATTTGTAAACCAAGGGATAATCATTTGTACTGTACAAACTGTATAATATGTTTATGACTACACATTATATTAATTATTATTGTACTTATTATTATACCGCTCTACTGCAACGTTTAATTAAACATATTATTAGTTAGATACAA
Organism: Schizaphis graminum; assembly: GCA_020882235.1. NCBI lineage: Eukaryota > Metazoa > Arthropoda > Insecta > Hemiptera > Aphididae > Schizaphis > Schizaphis graminum. The sequence continues at coordinate 42,758,232 of CM037034.1, forward strand.
ACGTACCATATGTACTATTTATTATACGCGCTGCAGTCGAGTTGAAAATGAGCCAAAAGATATGCATATTTAATATACCGTGGTGGTGTACAATTATTATTTTCGTACCTATATGCACAATGCGTGTATAGGAAAAACCGCATATTCAACACCTTAAAAATATTAATTGTAAAAACGATTACGGCGGCGGATCCACACGAGTACAAATAGTAATACCTACACCTCGCTATGTACAACGGAATAATATTGTAATACACAATTTTGTAGGAGCTTATAACATATATACGTCTTTTATTAATAATACAGCGATGGTCGTATAGAAACGTCTGAGGGTACCTACACACATAACGAGTATGTGTCCGACACGTTGACATAGGCCATATATTATTATTATTTAATGTATACATTATACACAACAATACGCGACCAAGTCGGAAATTAAACACACACACGCGAGGATTACGCGGGGCTACCGCGTCGCTGCACGTGATAATATTATAATGCGTGTGTGATATATTTGTATTCAAAAGTGAAATTATTATTCGTTAAAGACGCCTTTATAAATGGGAAGTATATAAATATTCGGATAAAAACGTCATTTATAAGTTTCTACGGCGATTGTCGTCTTCGCGGCAGTATAGTATGTGTGTGCGCGTAAGTACCTAAAGTATATACACATTTACCTACACAATATTATACATATATATACATATATATTGTATATAATGCAATGTGAGTATGATAATAATAATAATAATATTATTACCGTTACCGAGACGATAATCCCGACGAGCGGATTTATCATATTATATAAAATTTATGTTTTTATATATTATATATATACATAATATTATTTAAGACATAATAACGAAGACGTGGTTTAATATACCTATTACCTCCTACACCAATATATATAATAAGTACATATAATATTATTATTATGTACGTGAATATACGACAGTATACAGGTACCTACAGCCGGCTGTGTGTATAATAATATTGTGTACCATATAATCCTGTGCACAAATATTTGATTTACACCGCGGTGGCGTATATATATATATATATATATATAGGTTTACCTACACGCACTGCACATAAGTATGTGGGTAGTGTATATTATGCTTTCGAGTTTTTAGGGTGTACAAAAACACACACATAAACATACCCGCTCGACGAGATAATCACTATAAAGGTCGTGATTACAGGGTGTATGGGTGATGTACATATATATGTGGAAACACGTTTTGGCCTGCAAACCATTGGAGGACTGCGATACCCTCGTACACGACATGTATATAATATAATACGTGAATATCGTGTTAGTATATATAATATGATGTTACGTATAGCGTATACCCGCAAATTATGTGATATTATGTATTATTTTGGTAGCGGCACTGCAGTATCTCGACGAGCGCGGCGAAATGTGCGTCATGTACCGTAATGTAATACGCGTAGGATATATATAAGCCGCCGCCACTCTGGGGATGATGTTCCTATACGACGATACACGTACGCCTATGTAATAAACCTGGGTATATACAATATAATCTGTATACCGCGGTAATTGCGCGCCGAGCCGGGTGTCAATATAATTACTACCCGAAAGGTGTTTGGATTTTTCGAACGGCGCCCCCGGCTGTTGGATCAAGTGACGCGGCGCGAGGCGGGGAGGGAAAGCGCTTTTTTTTCGTCTTTCTATCTGTTTACAAAATATTTATCCGTCATTACCGGTTCTCGTGTCTGCAGTGTGTGTGTGTAATTGCCCGTCGTACACACACACACACACACACACTCGCCACCACCTTATGTATATGTATACAAGATTTACGTTTTTTTTTTGTTTTTGTTTCGTTTAATGTGCCGGTGTATTATTTGATCAGATCGGAAAATGGCCGCCGGTCAAAGCCGACACTAAAATAAGAGGACTCGGTCGCGGGCGCGCGCGCGAACACACACGCACACACACTCGCGCACACGTACGCGCGTTAACTCAGACGCACACTTTGTGTGTGTGTGTGTGTGTGTGTGTGTGTGTGTGTGTGTACGGGTGTTGCGCGATCCTTCTTTGCGTACAGCTGCCGCAGCGACGCGGCCGGGGCACGCCCCTTATTCTTGTTACTCGAGAGTCGGAGACATGACTGTAAATAATGTAAAGTACCGCCGAACTATAATATATGTATATGTATAAATATGTTCTATATATATGTGTGTGTGTGTGTGTGTGTGTGTGTGTATATTGTACGCGTTGCAATCCGTTCGATGGGTACACAGATATAAATTATATTAATTCTTGTCTGTTTTCCCGCCGTCAGTCACACCGTTGCAAACTTGGTGTATCGTGTGACTTTTTATAATATATGATATACATTAGCAGTTTTATCTAGCAGTATGTATACTTAATTAAATTTTTTAGTTATACAGTATAAGTGTATAACGATATGCAAGCATAATACATACAGGGTGACTCACCATCATGCATTTTCATCCACACCTTTTTCTTTAACAATGTAGTTATTCGAAATCTAATTTTTGAAACGTTTAAACAATTTTAGATACCTATCTACCTACTGACAGATCATATTATTTTTTAATTCTTGAGATTTTTCGTTATACTTAAAGACTAAAGAGTGCCGTGTGAATATACAAATATCTGGTTTATAAATGAAAACCCCATTTTCTACTGTAAATTATTTAGCGGATAATGTTTTTGAAAATTTTAATATATAGGTACTTTTATTAAATGAAGGGGATGGGGAGAGCGTGCTTGATAAATCACTTTATATAAATATGTAAGGGGGAATTGAAAATACGTATTTATGCGTATTATTATGTATATTATATATCAATGACGAATCGAGGTAATTTGACATTGCTATAATGATAATATAACATTTTATTAATCCCCCTCTCCCACTCATAATCTTCACAAAAACATTAACACAAGAACTTAAACTTATTGTACATAGATGTCGACATATTATGATAGATACTCGATGTATTTAAATCCATGAAAAATAATAGACACATTTTTGTTTAATTATATTTTTATGTTTAAATATTTATTATTTGTTAAATCTTAAGCCAAATTTTTTTGTAATGTAGAGTAATTTATTAAATGTTATTTGTACTTCAATATAGTACGATATATTTTTATTTGCGTTTAAAATTTAAACATTACAGTTTGTATAATATTATGTTTTACTAATCAAAATATATGATAATAATAACTAATAAGTATTAATATAATAATGTTATGTAGACACGAAATTACGAAATAATATAATAAAATATAATAATTATTTAAAAACAATAACTCACTCATTCGCATTTTCATCATGATACAATCCGTCCCCCCAGAAGTGATTGTTTTAATATAGTATTAACTTGATATTATTAACTCTTATAACATCAAAGAAACCCGATGTCTAATAATTTTAATATTAACTATTATATTTATCATGTTGTTGAAATATATTAAGATTAAAAAGTAAGAGATATGTTATAAATTATAATTATAATTTATAAGTATAAATAGATACCTACTATTAAATGTTAGCCTTAAACTACTTTAACTCAATAGGTAACCAAATTAATTTCTCTATTATCAAACTACACAGTAGATGAGTGTGATGTGAAACGAAATCAAGAGAAGGAGGATTAAAAATTGTTTAGTATACAATAATGTTCTTGATATGAAGAACTCTCCTTTCATATAGGTACCGCCTTAATTAACATCTTAATTTTTTAGTTTTCTAAATTTTTATAGAATACTTATTTAAAAAAAAACATTGCCTAACTTCCAAAGAGGAATCCATCTATTGCCCCCAAATTCAACATAATATACGCTACTGATATAACGAATGAGATTCTGTATTGTGCTAGTTGTTAGTATAACTAAAAAACCATTGGATTTAAATTTTTTTTTCAAACGACTTATCTATTTATGTCTCATCACGTATGTCTAATAAACTGTGCAGCTACTAGCTATATATATTTATAATAACCTACGTAACATAGACAACTTATGATTGGTAAATACTATTATTATATTATAATCGATCCATAACCATACCCGTCATTTAACCAGATTTTAAAATAATATACATATAGTATTATCACGTTGTATAAGATATAATTTCTATTATTGTTGGACAACTTGTTGTATTAGGTATAGTATAGGACCTTGATCAACTTTAATTGCTAACTATGCAGAGCCAATTTAATTGTAGATTCATAAAGTATATACCTAATAATATTGCATATTGTGTTAAACTTAACAATTTACTATAGTACTTATATAATAAATGTATATGAATTAGAATTAAATCATATATCTTATAGATATTATTTACCTTTTCATATGCATTAAAAACGTTAGTTATTTAGCTAAAGTAATACTACACTAACACGTCACATCTGCATTATATACACACATACACTCAAATATAAATAATTTATCATATTATAAATTACAATGACCCAAGTATGGACACGTATACTAGTCTGCAGGATCGTACCAGCCGTGATCCACAGTTGATCGAGTTGACGGCACGTCAATAGACAATTATATATTAATATATATTCTTATTTGTTATATGAATCACTATTATTATTATTATTATTATGCTGTTATAAAGAAAAAACAATTCGCTTTCTAATATTTACAATGTCTATACATCTTATATATATTATATCGAGTTAATCGACGAGCGTTATTTATATGATAGACGTCGATCGACCACGTCGCAAGTCCTAAATAACATATTATTATTATTATACATAATAATTGTGCCTATAATAAGCACATCGGGAGATGGATATATTATATTAATGTCTATAGATGATGTTATCGACAAGACTACCCCGATCGATATTTGATCTACCTAAGTGTGTTATCTCAATAGAATACGTCAGACATGTCTAAAAAATAATATTTTAATAATGACTTGTATAATGTATATATAACATAATATTATGTAGGACGACGTGTGCCTCTATATACACATTAGGTATATCTATACGAAAGTGCGAGCTGCTGTTATACGTCTATCGTGAGCGTAGTGCTTTCTGATGTGGTTGACAGGCTTTTTGCATATATTAAATTGGTCATCATATTCATATTGTATATAATAGGTATCACATACTATAATATGTGAGTATAGGTATATATTATAAACTATTATACACACCATGGACGTGACTCGTCGTTGTTATAATCGATGTATCAAACATTAGCTGTATAAATACAATTTAACATATATTATTACACCGTGTAGGTATTCTATGTACAATAAATAGTTATTTTAAGTTATGCATGTATATAGTATATAGTATATACTACTTAAAATACATTATATTATGTATTTTTAACGGCTTTTTAATATGGTATATATATATATATATATTTCTAGTATATTATGCACGGTGTCATATATATACCTACAATGTTCTAGTGGTATGGAGAGAGAAGAAAAAAAGACGTCATGATTATGTTTCATGCTAATGGATTTCATGGACAACGCGTGTATATATACATTAAAATATAATATTCAAATAATATTTGAAATCATTATAATATGTTATTGTAAGACCTCTCTTTCGACACTGCAGCAAGTGTCCCACGGATTGAATAACAACGCATACCTGTTATACATTAAAAATGATACGCTATATATAGATACATATAACTATATAAGTTATCTATCCAAAACTCATCTTATCGGATCAAAAACTAGAAAAATTACAAAAGGTGAATTTTACACGTCCCACTCTACTGCAGTGCATTAATATACCTATTTTTCATTATAAATATTATACACGATGACAGAGTCAAAAATGTGTTTTACAAACAATAATATTTTTATCAACACATATTACGTATTTAAGTTGGAATAATTAATGTAATGAATAATTAAATTTCATGTTGTATAATATATGCGTAGTGTATATAATCAAAGTGTTATATTATATAAATTATAGAACTATATAAATATCTGTGTGCATATTATGTGTAAATATTACCTTAAAAGTACATACGAATTTTTGAGTAATTAATAATAGTAATATTATTATCAGAGTAAAAACATAAATACGTCATAATAATAGTATAGTTACGTGCGACGTGCGAGTTTATTCTTAAATTATTACCATATTTATTAATTTTGCCCTAAATTTTTTTTTATGAAATTCATAATTATTATTGTTATTATCTATTTAATCTATCATCTAACAATATCTACATCATGCGAACTTCGCTGCAGATTTCATAAATAGTACGATGAACTCATCAACTACAATACAAGAATAAAATCATTTATAAGATTTAAACAATTAATGCTCAAAAAAATAAAAAAATTATTTTAACACTGGATCAACAACAATACAAATTAAATGACTAAGTTTTACCGAGAACTATTATTTTTTCCGCAGTGTGCATTGTGCAAGATAATCGCGAAATCATGTACCGTGTATTATTACATTGTTATTTGGTGTTGTGTAGATCGTAATCGATATCATCGTGTATAATGTTATTCTATTTGATTTATTAAATTTGTTAATTGCAAAATGATGAAAGAATTTAGAACAATGAATAAATACATTATAACATATTATTATTAACGAACAAGTATCAATATATTTTTTATAAGCTAATAATATATTAATTTGAATTTTTAATAAAAATCAAAAAAAAAAGGTTAATATTTATTTTCTAATTATTTTATTGTCACTATATAGCGTATATAAAACTACATTTTTCGTAAATTTATACTTTATAATTATTAGGTACGTATTTACAACTGTTATACGGTATTCATTATTAATTAATTATTATCAAGTTTATAGAAAATGTAAAAATAGGTATACCTACTATAATAATTTAAATTCAAAAATAACAATTAAAACTAAAATCATTATACCAGTAGGTATATAATACGTAAATTATACAATATAGTTATAATAAATGAACAAAAACAATCATTATTTTTAAATCGAATAATTATTCGTTGTTTGTGCGTGAAATATATTAATTTGTTTTTTTATTTTGAAGTAATCGAGCATTCAATATTCAATATAACGTTGTTGCCTGTTACTGAAAGTCAATGCCATTCAAACGTAAAAAAAAACGATTCAGCGTCAAAATTGAAACCACAAGGTGATTGAGAGTTATTTTCACATTTAAGTATCTATGCGAAACACGTACTTATATCTAAAAAAATCTATTAAATATTGTAGTGTATAATACTTACATTTAATTTGTTCTCTAATGAATTGTTTATCGTACATTTAAATATAATATAGGTATAGGTATGTACAGATATTTAATGATAGAAATTACATACTATTAGTAAATATAAGGATAGGTATTTAGCATAAGAACTATATTATCATAATCGATTACAAAATAAATAAAAATATTGTTCGATAATATAATGTATTATGTGTAAATATACGTTAAAAAACATTTCGAACGAGATTGACGTGTTCAATACTTTTTATACGTTTTAAAATGTGTATTATATTCACCCCCTTGATAAAAAAAATATTTTTTTTTGATATTACCTATATTGGTACCACGGAGCATGTGTGTCAGTGTGTGTGTGATGTGCGCCGCGAACGCGGTCTCATTGTACAGTCGGACGAAAACGATACAAATAATATAATATATAATATTATATTGCTTTTTTGTTTAAATTCTCTCATTGTTTATATTTATATAGAACCCGGAGCCGTGCATAATCGGTCCCCTAACATTCCCGAAACGAAAAACGTATTGGATAATAATAATAATAATAATAATAATAAAACGCGTCCGGGGACCAAAACAAATCGAAATGGAAAGAGCACAGAAGAGAACACACCACACCGCAGCAGTCACACGGCGATTTTTTTTTTTTTTTTTTTTATTTATTTCTCACTCGTGCAGCAGCAGCAGTGTATATGTGTGTTTCAATCGCGTGTAATCAGAGTTGTAATACACACAGACAACAAAGCCCCGTACAATGGTAATAATAATAAAAATAATAATAAATACGATTCGGTATACACAGTAGCCCTCTCGCGCACGTACAAATATAATATTATATACATTACATACATAAAGGTATAGCGAGTATACATATATATGTACATATTATATAATGGTATTAATATAATGTATGTATACGGAACGGGCGGCAATAATGAGAGAGAAGACGTTATCCAGATGGGTGTCACACACACACACACACGAATACGTATAATATGTAATGTACGACCCTCCTCGTCTACACACACACACACACAAGTCGTATTATTCTATATATAATATGTAATAATATGATGTGTACGCGATTCGATTCCCCGTCACACATATGTGTCGGGTGAACTTATTGCTCGCGGCTCGGCGGCGAGTCATTGTCATTCGTGTATATTACACGCGGTACGTCATGCGACGCGTTCGCGCTCCCGCGAGTGTGTGTGCGTGTGTCTGCGCGTCCGCGTCCGCGTTCGTGTGCGCGCACCGGGGATGGGACCGGAGATAAACGAATTGGTCACGCGCGCGGTATATGTACCCCGGTCGCTGTACATCCGTCGTGTGCAGGACAAAAACCGCACCCGGGCGTGTGTTGTCATTGGCTGATTCGCCACGACACATAGTTCAATATTTACAATGTCTGCTGTCGTCCTATTATTACGAGTATATAATATATATATATATATAGGTACCTATACGTTATGTGTGTGTGCGCGCCGCCGTCCACTGCTCTGCCCTCGTCCGCCACTGTGGCGTATAGGTGTATAATAATAAATAGTTATATATATATAGGTACGAGCACGGCAGTGTCTGTGTGTGCAGCGCGTCTAAAATCGACGGTTAAGAAACCGTCCCAAGGTCTCTATGTGTGTGTGTGTGTGTGTAAGATCGGCGACAGGTACAATAAACCTCCGACCCCTTCCCCCCGTACGATCGTCGCGATTTGTCATACCTCTGCTGCAGCAACAGTAGAATATAATATATAACATTATATTATACATATATATATATATATATATATTTGTGTATAGCGAAATCGCATTGTATTATATTCGCATCTATCCATATAATAATAAAATTTACTATTTTATGTATATTGTATGTATATATACCTATACTACCTTGTAAAACGACACTGCACCATACCATTACCCGGACGCGCGCACGCGCGCGCCTTTATGTGAGTCGGTGATTCAGAGGGGGTCCGGGGGTAACCACCGTGAGATTCGCACGAGCATTATTGCAGTTTTATGACTACATATGTTATATACTTGTATATAGGTGTGTGTATTGTATATTATGTCTAGGTGACTAGGTATAGTGGTATACAATATAAACGCTAAGCGATTATTTTAATAGGAAACAGTCGTGATCTCAAAAAGTAAATTTAAATGTTTAAAAATATTTTTTTACATAATATACATATTATAACATCAGATCTGGATTAAGGCATAATCATGCAGTGTATAGGCTGCAGACTACACAACGACGGATTTAGGGGCACCACATAGGTATATGAAATCTAAATATAAGTAGAAAATTAAAGCCGGTATCGGGTGGTATTACACTTACTTGTAGATAAGTGTATTTTTTTTTTATAATTTTGAATCATAGTTAACATATGCATCATATATATTTAATAATAATTATGAAAATTAATTTTAAAAATTATTATTATTACTTAGCGACTAGCGTAATATTGTAACGTTATATGCTTAGGTATATTATATTTAATGTTGTAAGCATTTTTGTAATATTTGTATTTTATACATAATATATTCATTTAATTTTCATTATTGAATAGTACCTAATCTATCTTGAATAGCCTATAATTTCCCTATGTTGCCCTAATATAAAACGTAATATATTTAATTTAATAATAAAAATACTATCTGGCTTTCATCACTCATAAAGTCATAACCCACTACACTACTGGCCATTCGACAGCGAAAATTATCTACATCGTACGTATTTTTTATAAATAACTAGGAAAATTGTTGACAAAAATACATAATATTATTCGATATTACTACATTTATTCGAAACGCTGTACAGTACCTGCCTTCCTATACCTACCTATCCAATAAAAACTTTATATGCTCACGATAAGTTTCATTGTGTTACCCTATATAATGGCGAGAAAGATTATTTGGAGTATAATCTATGACTCCAGCGGCGATATCGAAAATGGTAGAATGTCTACAGGTAAATCATTTATTTAATCATACCTATTAGCCATAATATTGAGGTTTAATTCGAATAGTTTATAAAAAAAAATGTAATGATTAATAAAGTTATGCAAACATATTTTAACCTCTGTAAGTTTCTACCCCCAGTATATAATTTCATTGTACTCACTAACCGTCTTTTCAGACACTAGGAGCAACGGAAGCGAGGCTGAACCGCTGAAGGTGGAAGCACAGGTGGACCGGATGTCCATTGACCGAATACTGCAAGACCCGGTGTGGGCGGCAATATACCACCACGGCTGGACAGATAGGACAGTGGACTTGCAGCGTTTATAAGAGCTTTCAAAAATCAGCAATGTTCAAGCACAGCAGCCGGAATAACCAACCAATCGCTAATCGGCGACAAATACGGCGGCAAGTGATGACCAACAGATAAATGGATAGCTGCGGACCGGGTCCCGCTAGCCGACCGTCCGAGCTAACACCGGTGGTAGCCATGGAGGACCTAATTCGCGTGGCGTACTGTACACCAACCGGTAAGATGAAGACGAAGGCTCAACAGGTGGTTTCGTAAACATTTTTAGAAGCTGAAGGATAAAAAATGTGAAATACAATTTAAGATTTTTGTAGCGATTTGTATAGACCATTAAAAAAAATTAAAATAATTTTTTTATTTTCTTGATATTTCGGGAGGGGGGCTGCAACCCCCCCAGCCCTCTTCTTGTCTACGCCATTGATTGAGCCAAAAAAAAACCAACAAATCAAATAATTCATAATAAACAATATAAACGCAGTTCAATTGATTATAATTTATAATCTACAATAATTAATATACATAAATATATATATATATAATATATACATTAATACAATAATATTTTCAATGAAATATTTTTTAAGTAACCCTTTTAAAATATTTAAAATATTAATTTCTTCAAAATGCTGTGTGGGATGGACACTCCATTTTTGTACGAATGTGTTATAAACTTATATAAACTTTAAGGTTGTTAAAACTAATAATTATATTTACAAGTTCAAAATTGTAATTTAATACACCTGCAATTACAATTTTAATTAATATTATCAACATTAAGATGATAATATTATTTAAATTTACATAATATTATACAAAAATTATTTAAGACTTATTGGTAAATATAATTAATTAGATATACCCAATAGGTAAGATATACTAGGAAACTTTTATTTTGCATTTTTTTGACATTTTTATTGCATTTTTACATAAGAATAGATGACATTTATAAACATTTAGTTAAAATTCATTCTAAAAGAATAAAATAAAATATTATTTATTTTGCCTTGTCGTGTACTTCTATTTGTATTATTTATTATGTTTTTAACGATCAGATAAATATTCATGAGTCATCAAAAACAATTATAATATATTTTATATATTTTAAAGATAATAATATATAAACTGGTACATATTAGGTTTATATACATAGATATGGTACTATTATATAAATTTCATCATATAGCAGTAGTATAGTAGGTATATAATATTAAAAACTATTATAAGTAGGTACATAATACTAACCACAAAAAGAAATAAATATGAATTTTTAAATCAACTTCATTAATTTGAAAATATTATGCAATTTTTGTTTTTCATGTGGAAATAATAATAAGTATATCGGACAATCGCTTCAATTATATACATTTCCCTCGTATACAGCGCGTTACCGATGTATAAATTGGTATGTGCAATATACACATAAAATATATACGCATTGTACCACGTTAATTCACAATATTTGTATTGTATTAATAACATAATATATATAACACAATTATATTATGTACATATGCATTGTATTTATATAATGTAGGTACCTATATGTATAATATTCAACCAATAATAATATTTTATATTGTCACATCGCTAGGTTTCTGTTTAGACCAATGGGAAATATTATCATTGTGTACGAATACCTATAACTAACTAACTAACTAACCATAGTGATTTCCATGTCGCCATGCCGTGTACACATGTATACATACATAGATAAAGCAGGTTTACATTTCAATTAACAAAATATAAAAATTGCGTGGTTGAAGCAATAGTGCAATAATATATCTACAGAAAACAATTGAAAACAAAATTTATTATATCTATCATATACTTATTTTATATTATTATAAAATTATGAAATGTTATATTATACAACGTTATACGTACACTACATTATACGTTTACATTATATACATTATACATTTATACAGATATATTACAATAATTAATGAGCAATAACAATTTCCGTTGTGCCAACACATTCTCAAAATCTAAAAAAAAAAATAATTTTCTTATATAAATATAAAGACCTTAATATAACTATATAAGTAGGAAAAATATATAAACAAATTATATGCCCTTAAATGTGGTGACCATTTAACGAGGTTCCACCCTGCTTGCCTCTTGGCAATTTCAACACTATAGAACACAACTCCTATATTTAAAATTAACCAATATTTGTGTAATTTATCAATGTATGTATAATAAACATTGATGTATGGGTTTTGAATTTGTGTGTATTATTATCGCACGAACACGAATAAATTATTTGGACAAACTGCAGCGCTATAATTAATGTATTTTATAGAAAACGAGATTTACATTTTGATTATATTCTTAAACAATTAATTTTAAAAACACATATTGAAACTGGTTAGGTATATACCTACTATTTCTACGTTATATAAATTATTAATGGTAGCCCATTTTATTATTAATATTTAGTTAAATAATATGCTGTATAATAATGTAATAATATAATAATGAACCGGTCATTAAATAGTATATAACTATATAGTAAGAGTTTATTATATAAAATATATTCATATATATTTATGCATATTGCGTAGGTACGTACCTAACAGAAAGTAAACAGATTGCTAAAGCCTAAATATCAAATTAAAATAAGACCCCAAAGAAAAATACCCACAAAAAATTATTGCAAGTGGGTAGACTTGTTTCTATTATTGGTAATTTAGTTAATTCCATATTTAATTTAAAAATTTTTCCAAACATATTATTAGATTCTGATAGTTGAGCGATAAATTTATTGGTTTAAGAGTGATATTGTGAATTTTTCTTACAGAAATTAAAAAATATCAAAAATACAAAAAGTTCAAATTGTTATTAAATTTGACGAATTACAAAAATATGTTAAAATAATTTAAGTAATAATTTAAATAATTTTAGTTAAAAATATACTGAAATGTAATAATAATAATAATAATAATAATAATAATAATAATAATGTTTAGCTTAAATTGTAAAGTTACACATATTTTGACGAGCATTTCAATTTCAAATTTAAACCAAATTGTATATTTAAACGAAAAAGGTCTGCAATTTTCTTACAGTGTACTTCCTTTCAAATTGTATAAATAGGTGCTTAAAAAATGTCATGCACAACCGCCAATTTATCAGCTATTAATTGAAAACCAAACATGATTAAACACATGCTGTTGCTTCGTGAAAATCACGAAAACAGTAAAATAACTATAAATAAATAATATTGCAAATCGTATTACACAAGATCATAATTGAAAAAATATTGTAATTGTATACAATATAGCTAATACATATAATTCCATTTAAATTGTTTGTCAAACACGCGATAAAGCATTTATCAGCACTTATAGTTTATTTATGTCCGTGCACAGCTGAGATGATGTATAAACTGTTTTTGGCGTTTAACCAAAAATAAATGTCGTATAATTATAGATTAATATATCTTCATTGAATGTACATTTATATAGCTATTTAATGATCTAACGTATTTTAGATATTTTATAAATACTATAATAATATTGAAATGTAATACAATCAAGGAAAAGGGAATACGAGATTTTTAACACATTTTAGGCCCCTCTATGTCGTGGTGATTATTGCAAAATGATTGCTGTCAAATTATTTTTGAAATGCAACAAATGTTGTCAATTTATCATACATAATATTTATATATTTATTATTGTAGTACGTGTGTGCGTGACATGTATATGATGCACAATTGTTGTGTGGGAACAAATAAAAGTAAAACTTCTAGAGGAAAAAAAACAGACCATATACTAATAATAATGGCTACAAGCGCAAGAGAGGGGCTTGTGGAACTAATGGCCTCTCCTCTCTTGTCCTTCTGCATCGTCGATGAGTGCATAGTATTTTCGCTTTTAGTAGATTTTCGAGAAAGGAATCAACGCCCCGTGACCACCCGGTATAATGCAAACATTGTATTTTAGCAAAGTCATAAAAACACATCGAGTAAAGTATATATATTTATATATATATAGATATTATATACGTACGACGTACCGTTGTCTAACCGAAATAGGTTTGGTGCACCCGCATATACATAGGTACGTCTTATAAATTATAAAATTTTCTTGTTCAAGTTTCATAGCTACCGTTCAATATGGTATTATATTATTGTAATATGATTTACGTTAAATTCTGTGATAGAATTTCAAGTATTGTAATAAAAAAAAACCAATCTCAGATAGTTGAGTAATTTGACATGATATAAAATAATTATTATCATATAAAAACGTAATCTAATACCAATAGAAAAATAATTATACTACCTATAACAGTCTTAAGTTCTCTCCGTGTTTCCCAATAGCAGCTCGAAATGAATCAAATTATGGTTTGTGATTTTCATACATATGATCTGTTCGATTAAGCAATAAGCACTGCTGATATTGCGTATTTATTACATAAATAATACGAATTCATTGTTTGCTTTTATTTTTGTGTGTGTTTCCGAAGGTATATATAGAAAATTACCAGCTTGCCAGTGAATTATACAAAGTCTACATTGAGATTTTATTTAGGCTCTTATTTAGGTTATATAATATATATCATGAGTCATGACGAATTACTACTAGAAATCGAAACAAAATTCCACAAGAAGGAATACCATTTAAAAAGATACTAGTTTAAGTTCAATAATTCTCAGAAAAATCTTATTTAATTTAATTATGCAAAATATTAAGACACATTCAGTACAATCATTTAAATGTTGACTAACTTAAGCGTCTCGGAGTCCAGATTTAAAGTTAATTAAAATTAGTTTTGTCCACGCTAATTATTGTAATCGTTTAAATAATATAGGGCATTTTTTGCTTAGATATTGAACTAAATTTTTAATCAAAAACACTTTTTAAAATTATCTCATAAATATAAATATATGATGATTAATAGGTGAATATAATAAACGTATTTCTAACTATTGTTCAAGTAAAACCCGTGTACCTATGTTCCAATGATTTTGTCCAAAACAGAAAAATAAAAATGCTTAAATAACTATATAATTTCATAATATTGTATTTTTCTATAGTAACAAGTTTTTAACGACATGGTATCAAAACCATAGACCTTATTATACTATAAAGTCTATGATAAAAACATTGAGAAGACCTATTTACAATTGAACTAATAAATTTGATTTTAAGTGTTTCTGCTACATCTCTGTCACTAATTTTACAATGGTTAAGGACTGAAGATAATTATGGCGTCATGATTTCTTTTCTACTTCGTATTTTATCAGTGATGATAATTTGAGTTGATGATGTATTTATAGTATTAGAATTAGATTTCATTGAAGGACTAGGTAAACAGCTAGTCTATTACAGTAGTATTTGGAACTTCGATAAAAATATTATCTTCATCACTGCAATTAGTAGACTCTTTTTCATTTTCGAAATATATAAAATAAAAATTATTTAATAATTCTTTAAGTATAAATATCAAGGTATAATTAAAGAAAATAAACTTACGTTTATTAAAAGTAGCAGCATATTATTCGTAATAACTTGATTTTTTATTTTTTTATTTCTCTTGTCTCTCTTCTTTCTTTTTAACATCTCTCGTAAATGCATAATCTACACTAGATAAATATCCAGACTTTCTTTTTTGGTGCTGTTAAGTTAAAAACATTTTGTCTTACATCATCTGCAGAGTATTGGCCATGAGTTATATATTAAATAATCTTCCAATTTTTCTGTAAATTAAATGTATTTATTTTTTTGGTTTTCATTTTTTCTTGTTGCATGTTTTTATAAATTTCTCCAATAATTGTACACATTTTACAATTTGTCAACGCTACGTGGAAAATCTCTTGTCGGTATTTGCGCTTTTTCCCAAAAACAATTGTTTCTTTTAAAACTAAAGAACTAAGTACTCTATTTTAGATTAAATTTCACTTTTCTGAAATTATAAAACAAAGCCTTTAACACCTGCACATTTAATGGTAACTTATTACTACCTGTAATTTGATAATCGTCAATCAAATATATTTTCATATTCTAGCGACATTATAACGAATCTTCAAAATATAAATATCATATTGAAAAAGAAAAAAATTTATAATATATATACCTATTACTTCTTTTATAACATAAAATGTATAAGTGCAATAATGAGACTACATGCAGTGACTACAAAACGACTAACGACTAACGATAAATATGAATATTCAAGGATGCACAATTTTGATTAACATTTTATATAAAAAGAATTAAAAACGGACTATATATGATAAAATATGAACTGTATTATATTTATATTAATTGATAGGTGTATTATATTCAACATAAATAATTGTTTATTACTTTATATAATTAAATAATTAAATGTGTTATTTATAATCATTTTTGATGACATGTTTTAAAAATATTAAGTAAAACAAATATAAATCCATAATAATGTAATGATTATTAAAGAAAGTTCGTAATAATTATTACTAATCACCATTCACCCCAACTGTAATAAAAATGTTAAGGCTACCTATATGTTTATAAAATATACGTACTTATATATAATAATTAATTATTAAATTATCCATTAACTTTTGATATCGAATAAAATACAACTCTTTATTATAATAAAGAGTTGTATTTTATTAATAATAATTTATATTATAACACATCTTTGGTATATGAGAGAGTGACAAAAGTGTCAATAAAGTAATGGATCCCAATGCCATTACACTATACTTTAGTCATAGGTAATCATTTAAAATTAATAAATCATAATCGTGTACTTCTGTAAATAATATTAAAGATTTTTGATTTATCGATTTTTTTGACATATACCTATTATAGCTATAGACGTGTATTTCAGTGATCGCGAGATTATCTTATAATGTTGTTGATATAATATCAATAATGTGTACATCTGATGGTAAGAATAATAGTGACGGTTAGAAATATGATATACCCTCGGCCTCTTCTGCATAGTTACTGGAATAGAATTTATAAGTATCATATCGTGAATACATCTTAAATTGTCTATTACTACCCTACCGATAATGTCTACACACACTTGTAGCACACGCATTATAGGCAGTTTAACAGGTAACCTGTACCTGTTTAATATATTATACATATTATGGTATGAAGTCTTGTATATTTAAAAGCCCCGGACACGTCTGAAGATGGTAATGATATATACATAAACATGTGTTTAGCATAATAAAATATAAGACGCACGTCGTCCGCGACTAAGTGATTATCGCAATGTAGTCGGTAGAACCAACACTATTAGATGTATAGTTCATTACAAACAGCTTACATTTCGATAATGTATGAAAAATCGTACCCAATGTACTGCAATTGATACTTATTATACCTACAGTCTTGGTATTGCAAAATTGGCAGAAAATTTCAACCAAGTTGTAATGAATGTAATGTCAGTTTGTTGTATTGTAATGGCGTAATGCCGTTTTATTATTATATTATTAATAATGCAATATAAATGAAAAGTAATTTATTTTACCATTTAATAATAATTTTATCATATAATAATCTCTGTACTAAAAATTAAGTATTATACATGGCTCCGAAACTGCGGGTAACGAATAAGGATACAAATATATCAATATATAAAATCTTAATATTCCTGACTTCAATATATATATATATATATATTATGTAGGTATAGGTACCAATTTTATATACCCAAAGGTATTAATCCAATTTCATATGATAAATTGATAATATAAAAATCTATAGTAAACTTCTTAAATAAATAATATTTTACTTACAAAGAACAATTAAATAATTTAATGTTCCATTGAAAATAAAAATATTAACTTTGTGTAAGTGAAAATGTAATTACTGTCAAGTTAAGAATAAAATAATTAATTAATATAATAAATCATTCATCATAAAAAAAAATTACATATTAGTATAACTAATAACAACATGTCATGAATTAATTATTTTTACACTAATTTAGTGATTTTTAACTTTTAAAGTAATGCATTTATATGTGATTAAACGGATAATATTTTAATCAAACTTCAGTTTTAGGTAACCAGACTACCATATGTTAGAATTTCATTCCCATTATTATTTCCCATAAAATTATAAGTAAGTGATGCTATTTATAAAAAATTACAAATTATCATAGAAAAAACTAAAACATAATTCAAAATATATTAATATTATACGTAAAAATCATAGAATTATATTTTAATGTCACGATATTCTGCCAAAAATACAAAAAATAACGCAAGTAATGTCAAAAAATTCAAACGTCTTAAGAGTTACGATTTTACGAACAATGATATTAGATATTTTCCATTTTAGGGAAAATCATTTAACAAGACATAATATATTATATTGTTCAATTTGTCATTGACGTATAATTTTATTTTTACTCATATCAAAGTTACTATAGTCCTAGGACTATAGCTATAACATTTGTTTGAATATAATTTTCAAACTTGCCTATGTGGAAGTTATCTATGATATTAATATATATATATATATTCAAAACTATGTCAATTGATTCCGGTGATACATATAGATTGTGTATGGAAATAATCATTTTGCAAGTTGATGTTATAATTTTTTTTTATATATTATACCCATACTATAATGCGCTGATGGTGATGCGGAGGAGCGGAAAACACGACCATTATTATACAGAGGTATACACATTCGCGTCGTCTCCGCCGCCGCCGCAGTGCCGTGAAATCATATTATTTTTCAATTGCACGAATGTCTCTCCCACGTGCCCTCGGGGAAGCGTTATTACAGTACACCTTTGTGTAAATGGCGGCGGCGGCGGCGGTATAAAAAACGCTCGCGCTATGTATATATATATATATTAATGTATCTGTCTCATTGCGTTCGCGTCGTAAAAAATCACAACGTAATTACCACCAACGCCGCCGCGTATAAGGCCACAAACCGTTTAAGCGAGCATAATATGAATTATAGTTGTACATGAGTACATTTAATATACTTTTTTTTCGTATATTATTATTAATATATATAAATATATATAGATATATATGATGCGCTTCGTGCAGTGTAATATCTCTCGTCCGTCTGTCATTCGGTCTTAATGGGTCTGTGCTCCCGTCCGTCGTCGTTGCGCGCGTATATTATATTATACTATATACAGAGTAGTGTGCGCAGACTTAGCCTACTGCAGGCTATATATATACATGCAATTATTACGTATGTAAGTATAAAACCAAACGTAATAATAAATCGGACAACCCCGTGTAATTACACTGAGAATGGACGCGAGCGGTCGCGCGCGCGCGCGCTCCTATACACATCACGAACGGACATTGAACACGATGTACGCCGCCACACCACAATAATAGTGCAGTGCCTATACATAATATATAATATGACGTAGGGATTGCCGCCGCGACGATAATTGTTTTTTTTGTGCTCAATGACAAGTACAAATAGGCTAGGTAATAATAATAAAAACGCAATAATTGTTTTTTTTTTTTATTTGGTCGATTTTTTTTTCTTTTCCAGTCCGCCGCCGCGGGAGCCGACAGATTATATATATTATGTACATTATATTATATGTTGATGTGGGTAAAATACGCGTTTTTCGCCTTAAAAACGATTTTTCCCTCTTCTTGTTTGAGAAATAGCATAAAACGATTAGACGGCGATATTACGTATACTACACTTATTACTTACACTATTTCTTATGGTAATGTCTAATTATGTGTAATATACATATACTCATATACATATAATCAGGAATTCGTATTGGGTACATATTATGGTATATGTGTGCATATAGATACATACGATATAGGTGCAATCGCTAACATGTGTAGTTAACAAGTTCAGAATTAATAAAATGTAACGCTTGAAACTTGAATTTTGTCATTAATAATTTTTTTTTAATTATATTGCTGAGTAAAAGAGTTGAAATTATGCAGTTATATTATATCTATATAATATATATATATTTAAGGACTAATTTTAGTATTAAATTAAATTTTATATGAAAAAAATATTTAAAAAAAAACATAACATCGTAATATAAAAATAAAATTTAAGTATAATAAAAAATGTAGTTATAAAATACAATATATTAATTATAATAGGTAGTTATTTAAATTAAATACTACTACCTAAGTACCTAATAATAAAATATAAAATTATTAAATAAAAAAATATAGATTTATTATTTAAACTGTTGATTAATTTTAAGACTATTTATTTATTTCAAAATTGAAATAGATTGATGTTTTTGGACAAATATTCTAAATTATACTAAGTGTTGTAAGATAATATTACCTATTATAATTCAAAGAAATATGGGTTTCGTCAGATCGCGTGAATATCAAGATTGATGATAGAAACTAGAAAGTTGTACAATAATCATATTTTTTTTATTCTTCACGGTTAATTCGATATTATTGAGTTATAATAATAATATATTTCTCGAAATTAAATACTTTTGATACCAGTGGGGAAGAGCAATTTTCAGAAATACATTTTGATTAAAGAATAACTCTTTAATCCTTCCACTTATGTGTGCCACTGTTAGCTAGAAATAAGTTTTACTATCTTTTAAGTACAAAATATTAGTTAATCAATTAAATTTATCACGATAGTTAGTATTAGAGATTATACTTACGATGATATACTATGTGATTTGACTAAATTGAGAAATTGTGGCTTTATACACCTAGGCAGTAAATGTTTCAGGGTAAACAAAACGTACAATCTCAGGTTGGGCTTGTTTTTATATTTCTTGGAGGTATTTAGACTTCAAATCCCAAATAAAGCAAAATTCGATCAACAGATCGAGTCATTTCTATATCGTTCTTAGTATGAGAGCATGTTATAAACTCTGTTAAGGTAACGATCAATTAACATTTGTTTTATTTTTTAATTATTTTCATTAATGTTATGTCTTATGTACACCTTCTATAGATACGCGTATACAAGTCTTATATTACATTCTCGAGAGTCGAAATATCCGCATCACGTGATCTGTAATGGGTACAATACGTGATAAGTAATAACTAATAACCAATAACAATAACATACCTATAATAATAATAATAATAATAATAATAATGTTACTGTTGCAAATTCAAATATTTGCTCGCGTTCGCCGAAAGCCGAATGAGCGCGCGTCGATTGATGTGTATTAAACGCCGCCGAGACGACACTAGGCATAAAAAAATAATCGAATTTTTCACCGTTATTATCATTAGCAGGTATATCTATAAGATTCGCACGTGATTCGCTCGTTCTATTATATCTTATATTATGCGATAGAGTAATATTTTTCTGTAATAAGTTTAAACAATTATATCTGCGGCTATGTATATAGGTACACTGTATATATTATATACATCACGAATACATATACTGTATAAACTATAAATATGTATAATAATGTATATCTATACGTATTATATAGGTACGTATGTTAACCTACGTATCCGAATCGGCTATTGTGTACAAACTCACAATTATTATATTGTACGATCAAACCTTACGCGTTGGTTCAGCGAATAATAGTAATCGAAAAAATAAAATTAATAATAACAATAATTTGTTTTCGTTCATTATACAGCCAAAATATAATAGTAATAACAATAATATAAACCCAATCACCGTCACCGCCGACCGATAGATATAACGTTATATACCTACCTACCTACATACATGTACATAAGTATTATAATGCGTATTATATGGGTGTGCATATAATATACACTCGCGGGAACTCTCTGTCGGTGTCCGCGTTCGTTTGATCTCATTGTATATGAATAATTGTAATTTGTTTACCATTGATTATTGTTATTATTGTTCTATGCGTGCCGCGTATCTGCGAGCGCGCGCGCGCGTGTTTGTCTGTTGATCTGTATGTGACCGAACAGTGCGAAAAACGATACTTCGATTGGTTAAAACGTACATTTTATTTGCCACAGTGAGTCGCATATGATATGGCGAGTAGGAAGTTTTCCAATACGTCTAGAATCTAGATCCGTCTAGCCGTCTAGGAGAAGGTGATGGCCAGTAATACAACTGTAGACAAGTTTCATATTTGTCAACAATTAGGAGTTAATCAACCAAGATGGAGCATCAAAGAAGCGGAAATAAATTAACAGGGGAAACAGTAGACAATATAATATAATATTTTGCAAGGATGACACTGACGGTGAAAATAGTATGGACTTACACTACTTACAGAGTGGTGCCAATTTAATACATATTAAATGTTAATGGCGCATTAAAAAACGGTGATTTACCATATGGTATATAATAGGATATACAAATCAATTTCACTTCCACTTTGCATGAAAGCAATTGACGGAGACCTGATAAGCACTCACATCAACCTTTTATATTGTTTAATATTTCATCAATATTTTTAAAATAAATAAATATTTAATTAAGTTACATAATTAATGTATCTTAAGTATTTTTAATTTTTAAAATGAATTTGTTTTTGGACTGAATACGACTTTTTTTCATAATCGTGAAACAGTATAGGTTGCTACTAGAAACCTGTGAATAATATAATTACGTTACCATAACAACCAAATTAATAAAAAATTATAAAATCACAAAATCTGTAGGATACAACCTATGCATATTATGAAATTTTTACGCGAAACCACTTTCTGATAACATTGTTTTTCTTCTTATTTAAACTTATAATCATTAACCATTGGTACAAAATATTTTTCACTGAATATTTATATCAGGCACTTATTATTACCTTATCATTTTTATTCATTTTATGATTTTAATTTTGATATTTTTGAACTATTTATAATTTATAGACTGAAATTTTTTAAATTATTCTCTATAAACATCAATAAAAAATTTGTTGTACCAATAGTAAATATAAGTTTGAACATTTTATAAAAAGCTTCTCATAAGTTAAAATTGAAATTTAAAAAAACAAAATGGTCAAGTAGATTGCTAGATACTATTCAATATTGAAATGTATTGTATATTAGCCATTAGGCCTTAACTATATATTTTGCTAATGAAAAAGCCACAGTAAATTTGAATCCAATGTGTTACAATTTGAACTTAATTTGCTTATAAAAATATTGTGACTATATTTTTAATAGTCCATATTCTATTTATTTAGAAGCAATTTATGAGAGACCTTAGACCGGGAACATCATTTTTAAGCTTTTTTTACCCAAAAAATTCTCATAGTGTGAAAAAAAACTTGAAAAACTTGAAAATTTAAAATACATACCAATAAATAATTCAAAAAAAAAAAAAACAAATTTATTTTAATAATTATTTCATATGTATTAAATGCTAATAATATATATAAAAATATCAAGTTTCTACAGTTATTCATTATATTGAGTGGCAAAAAATAAACCAAAAAGGTTTTGTTAAAAACTGGTTTTGTGTAAATATTCCTGTTATTTCATAGTTTATTGCCCCGATTATTCAGAAATAAAGATTTTAATTGATATTAATTGTAATAATGTAAAAATAATAGAATAAAAAATGAACAATCATGAAAGCTAAAAATGAAGAATTGTACCGATTATTCTTAGGAGATTTTTCTCTACAAGTGCTAGAGAATGCTATAACCTGACACTTACTACAAACAAATATTAAAATTACGCTATTACATTCCTCTAAATCTCGAACACTTAAAAATTTGCATTTGATAGGTAAAAGTTATCAGAGATAAAATTGTTCGGCACATATATAAGTGTAGGGAAGAATCCTCCATGACTAAATGACACATTTGCTTCATTGACGTTCATATTTCTCTTTTATTTTACGTTATTACAATATACAAATTTGTACCAATTTTCATTGAACACATTTTCTACGGTATGACGTAAGTACGGCCGTCAAGGATGTTTGGTAGTAAAATTATTTTTCGGGAGGACAGAAAAATATTATACAAGTGTGTGTAATATGTATACGCTGCGGTATTAATTTTCAGAAACGTTCTCTATGATATTTATTACCGTTAACGAGAATATGCATAGATTACCGCCGTGTAGAATTAATAGCTGGGTTTATGATATAATGGATGGTGTGTGTGAGGTGCGCGATGGGGTAAAATAGTTAAATGATTTAACACTATGACTCGTACCTATATAATATAATACTATATACACTGTACGAGTACGTTCAACTGGCGCGTAATGTATGTATATATATACTCACCTATATGCACCTATATAATATCTATGACGGAGATATGTTTTTCTACGAAGAAACGTATGAGAAACGATACGATTATAATAATACATAACGTAATATATACTCAACCCCATACATTATAATATGTACGCGTTGTCTAAACAGCGTATATATAATATATAGTCGTAGGTATGCAGCTATAGTGCAGGCGACCTCTGCGGTGAATTATGTGCGTTTGAGTGATATTCGCTTTACCGTAACCATTATTGTGTATTATTATAATACCTAGTAATAATAATTGTCGCGCTCTTCTGTTGTACCTCGTGTTGTACGATAATATTTTGTCATTTGGGACCATACGCATAGTTAACGTCGTCGTACTTCACCGTGATCCGTACGTATAGGTGTATACGCACGCTTATCATTATTATTATTATTATTATTATTATATTAACAGTATACATAGTAATACTAATAAAACACCCCGCGCGGATAAACTATCCGTGTACCTACTCCGTCGCAGCCGGTCACGATAATATGTGTATGTGTGTTCTTTCCCGTGTTTTTCATATTTATGACGATTTTTCTTTGTGCGCCGTCCGCTCCGCGTTCGACTAAAGCGATTTAGTCCTATATATTACATAGGAATACTATTTCACATAATACGGTATAACGTTTTTTTTTTTTTTTTTTAAGTGATAAAACCCATTCCCCGGCGCCGTAATAATTGAAAAGGAATCGGAGAGAAAACAAGAAAAATAAACGACTCTAGATTCACCCGGGCCATAGCACATATATAATATTGTATATATAGTACACATCATAACGCGTATTTAATATATTATATTATATTATGCTCGTTTCGAAAATTATTATTGCCGCTACCAGACGTATTCGCTTTGTATTAATCGGTTATTTACAATGCAGTTGTTGCCCTATAAAATACATATTATTTCGTATGGACATCGCCGACGATCGGTTGGGAAAGAGAAACCACACCGGCACAACAGAGCCGCAGATGCTGAGGGGCGAGGACCGTTTTTAGTGTGCCTGGACGGAGAGTAATATTATGCACGGCGAGCACCTATACGTATAGAGCGGGTAATATATATATAGAAGAAGAAGAGTAAGAAAACGACGGCAACGACGACGAAACGGTGGTAAACAACACACGAGTTTTCTTTTCGAATGCAAATGACGTCTGAATAAATTATACTGTATATATATATATTAATATTATGCATATACGTGTATAGGTATATTACATATTATACTATAATATAATATGATGGCGAGGCTATCAAAACCGTATTTCTCGACGAATTACTCGCTTGTAAATTAGAATATATACCGTGCAGTATAATATATTGTAATTATTATATTATAAATTTCGGTAATACGAATGTTTTTCACCGTTCAACAAAATAATATTCAATTTATCGCGGCTATTTGCAGGCAATAAAAAATATTTATCGACGCAAAAAATGTAGAACTGATATGATTATATACATATATACAGGTATAATATACATACGTTTTATCTTCAAATTATATAGATATAGGTACATATTATTTTAACCTTCATATTATTATACGTTATAATATGTTATACGAACGGTCACACGAAAATACTAAATGTTTATGTCAAAAACTTAGCATCTTACTAACTATAAACATTAAATAATAATAATAATGAGCATTCTATACAGTATAAGTGGTATTATAGAAATAGAATAAATATAAATATTTTGATTTTGTTCGATACAACGAAGGCTACTGCAGTTATATGAAGATATCATAACATTTGACCGTTATTATTATAGTTATCAGAGCAAAGTTGTATATGACTTCGGAGTAAAACTTATCATAGGTACTCGATACTTCTCAGTTCTCATTTCTAAAAATCTATCATTACAGTTTTAACATCATATACGTATATTTCAGTAGGCATCTTATTTATAATTTTTATGTTATGGTAGAATAACGTCACTGTGTAACAATTATTATTTTTAATTATGATGGTACTAACAAATTATATACTTTATTATTTCATTGTGAATGAGTTATATTTATTCACCGTGGTTTCTTTTAAACATTACACATGACGTAAATCCTTACAACAAAATGTTAACATTTACTTATCTAATTAATATTTATTTAGTGCATTTACACAAAATATGCGATGTTATACAATTTTTTAAGTATTATTATCATAATTAGGAGTTGTCGCATTGAATAACAAAAAACTGTATTACTTGTTGAATATAAAAGCAAATATTTACGATGACTTAATACAGGTACGTGTGTTTATTTTGTTTGAAAAACTATATTTTGATGCAATTGTATTGTTCATTTATAGCGTATCAACAATTAAACTAAATTAGAAACCCTGAAGTGAATTACCTACATATAGGTAGTTATCAAATCACAGTGACCGTGAGTACACATACTTATTTTTATAGGTAGTACACAATACACATTATAAGTGGCTAAGTATAAGTGTGTTCATCGAGTTAAAAAAATAATATGATTGTTTTATTAATTATTATATTTACGTATAGTCGTATAGATCTATGTCGTATAAATTTCACAAATCGCATAATATAACAATTGTGTATAACTTTATAATGCACTAAGTATAGATATTCATTTTGATTATTGAGATATTTTGTCATATTATAAAATTGTTTAAGGAATTGTAACGCAATAATAGAGGTTAAAATAAAAACTTTGATTAAATTATGTATCCATCAACTGCAGACCGATGTTCGCTTATCATTTCCTTAATTGTACTTAAATTCATACTAGCCTACATTATAAAATACAATCTGATATTTTAAAATGTTTAAAAACGTCCTTTTACAAAAAATAAATACTAAATTAATTTATGTTTCTTCATTATGAGTGTATAATAAATAACCAAGTCTTGGTAAAATTTTAATTGAAATTATATATAGCTTATTGTATAAAATAAACGACAGAAACCAAGTATTTCGCATGCTCGCGCACAAAGTGGGCTTTCCTAACTTTTAAACTCCATTACAAATGTTTACCAAAAATATTTTTCGTGGATTTATAGTAATATACATACCTATCAATTTTTAAATAGTTTATTTTTATTTTATTGTTTTAAACTTTCATGTATGGTAAAAGAACACAAACTTAAAAGTTAAAACATTTCTCATTTTTAGTCCATTACTACAACTAAAAATTTGGTTATCATAAATTCAAACGCTAATTCAGTCAATTGAAAATATATACATTCTTTTTTTTTTCAATTGAAAGTATATATTATTGTGTATAACAAATATTCAATATCATTTAAATAAAAAATAGATAGATAAACATTTATAGGTAGGTACTATTGAATAGATCTATATGCCATTTACATTATTAACAAATAACATTCAATACAATAATTACAAAAATAATTAGATTTACATTATAATACACGACAAATATTATCTAGATTTTAGACTATAATCGAATTCAATAAAGAATTGAAATTTTCAAAACATAGATAATGATATTAGTTACGGAATATTTTCATTGTTTTGTGAAAGATATCATGCAAGATACCAAGAATCTAATAACATTCATCTTTTGAGATTTTTTGCTATTATGATGATGTTTTGATAAGCACATTTAAAATAAATACACACATATTAAAAACGTATGTGATATTATCTGAACATACAAAATGGTGTTTTGTATGTTCTTTCCGGCTTAGAAAGTTTTTAAAAACATTTATAATTTAAATCATAATTAGTGCGTTATTATTTCATATCATGCCTACATAGATGTATATTATTATGTACACTAGTACAGCACTGTAAACAGTTAATGTTTATACAATATAATATTTGATAATGTTTATATAATATAATATTTGATGTGTTTATTATAATAAATATTATTTATAAAATATATTAAGTGCTATAATATACATATATATTTATCTAAACATAATTTAATGAATAGACAAATAATATAATTAAATAAATCATTATAGACTTTTAAATGTAAATCCTATAGTTCCTGCTTCCTTTATACAAGGTCACAAATTATAAATTTTTGTTTAAGTTTGAAATCAGAGAACAAATATTGACATAAATAGAAACAAATTTTACAAATAAAAAAATTTGTTATATTCATATACCTAATAGTTGAATAGAACCAATTGGATATATGTATACACTAAATCAAACTAAATAATCAGGAAAACTCTGTTTTTGTGTAGATACCCATATCGTGTACATATAACACAAAATAACAAATATTAACAAATTAACAACAATTGTTATATAATGAAACAATAATTTGCTAAGCTATAAGCACAAATACAGAATAGTATAGGCTATCAAATGGCGTCGATATATATATATATATATAATAGTGAGCCGCTAATTATCCGAGAAAAAAACATTAATTTAAAACGATCACGAATTTGACATTATAGCATCAAAAAAAAATAATAATAATAATCATCAAAATCGAATGTATATTGCGTGTTCGTAAATCATAAAAACTCTTGTACAATACACGTACAAATAATATAACATAAATCGCGTATATTATATACATGCGCAAAATGTAACGATATACAGTGAGATCTACGTAGTACGTACACTATAATATATAGAGTCGTATAGTGAAATTGAGCGCGTCGGACATTTACAGCGAGCACGTGACAGACGTTTGCCCGCACGCGAACATTGCGATGAATACTATAATTGTGGCTGCGACGTTGCGGCGGTGTGCTTTTACTGCGGTTGATTATAAGAACTGCGATATCCGACAGAAAAGCTTTTCCGATTGCGTAGGTACTTATTACAATATTATACCTATAGGTATTCAGGAGGTGAAAAACTGAAATTTACTTTGTTGCGGTATTAATAATGAATCGCTGTACAGCTATGCCGCATGCATTGCAAAATATTATACTATAACTATGCAAGGATAATCGAACTGGAGATTGCCGGAACATTGGAAATTCCAAAATCTTCTTCAATATCCTTACATTACAAGAAACATTTCAGTCAGGAGATTAAAATGAACAGGGCATTTATTCGCATGATGGAGAAATCGCAAGGACCAATAATAATAGATTAATCGTAATAAAATAAACAACAACACGATGGGAAAGCGACGGGAAAGCGACCTTTAGGAAGACCTGGCTTAAAATGGGATGATTTCAATGTTATTATAGAAACGTAGGAGCGGCGAAATCTAGAATATAATGGCGATGAGGGAAGCATTGGAGGGTAGAAATAAATGGAGAAAAATATGCTTGGAAAGCTAATGTCTTAAAGACCATTACTTAATTTAAAAAAAATAATAATCAATTACCCATATAAATATTCAAGTAATAAATAAGCTGCAGTCACTTAATATGTCGGTTGATAATAAAATAGTATAGTATTTATACAAATATTTGTTTTACATAGTTAGTCATATATATTTATGTATAACATAATTAATATACATTTACATTGCGCTTTGCACAAAATCCACACTCCATAAAGTACATAATATGTAGCACATACCTATATAAAATTAATGGTCCAAGTATACGATTACAGCTTACAACATAACAATATTTTTATTTTATGATAATACATTTCACTAAATATTTTATGAAACTATATAATAAAAATTAACATTTATCATAAAATCATTAAATTTATAATAAACCTTATTATTTATGGAGTAAAATTGAAGAATTTCCATTCGCTTAAAGTAAATGTAATACTACTAATACTAAAATAATTACTTAATTTAACTCAGTAAATTAATAAAAACATATACTAATATCTTAATCATATATTGTTATTATAATGTGAACATATAATAATAAAATTCATACAATTTATCTGGTCACACCTATAGTTTTCATTTAAGATATGTATAATATAACTGATATAGTTATATGTGCACTGTATAAGATAAGACATAAAATAAGTTAATCAAAAAATTTATATAAATTATAAATGTAGATAAAATAATTTAATAATTTTATGCAGTTGTTAATTATTTTATATTTTATGTATAACGCATCATAGCATAAATTAAAAAACTATCATAAATTTAAATGTATACATCTAAATTTATTTACTTAAAGAAGAATTTTTAAATAAAATATGTATGATTAATTGTTTTTGTTTACGAGCATTTAATACATTTTTATTAATAAATTATATTCTTTAAAAAACTGGAAATAACTGTTTAAATAAATTTCATTTATATACTATCAATGTTTTCAATTTAATTTTTTAAAGCAAGTTTCGCTTCTTCACTTGTTATGATGAGTTGTATTTGTGCCTTGTGGGTCTTTAACTTTTTCATTATCATTATATTACAGGTATTAGGTATATATAAATTTAGTTTAGATACGTAGGTTAAAATATATTTATAATGAAATAACTTTGAGGTATTAAAAACTTTCACAACTCATTTTTTAGTTAACATAATTATTTAAACATTAAGTGTTGTACGGCAATTTAAAAGTGAATTTTAATTATTCGAAATATCGAGTTAGCGAGAGTCACTATATTTTGTTAAATTATTATAATAGTTTTAATCAACATTATTTATTTAACTGGTTGTTTATGTTTTAGTAAGCAGGTTCAACCAAATATCTAAAATAAGACAGCAATATTATACAAACATTTTCAAAACAATGTATATATTTTTAAATTTTTAATTAAGAATAATATATCTATAGTAATGTTGTAGGTTTATAATAAACAACTATAGTCATTATATCAAGATATGTTACTATAAAATACATTATTTATAAGATTATCAACTCCTATGGTTAAAATTATATCACAGATATTAATTGTAAAACTTTTTTTTAATTAACCCGGAAAAACAAAAACAAGAATAATAAAAATAAAAATAAAAATAATAAAGAAAAAAACTGTGAATAAGGTTCCTCGGCGATGCTCAAATATGTTACAATGGGTTGTAGAACAATGTGCTCACCCCTTTATAGAGTCATTAATGATTTTTAAACTATCGGAAGTCGTTACATCATAAGTCAAGGCTAATATTAGGTAAAGTGTGCTGATCAAATTGTGATTGATTACATACATTTGGAGGGCGAGAACGAAGGTAATAAAAAAATGTGTTTCTAAGAGTCTAAGTTTTTATAACATTAATTTTTCGTCCCCTTTCGTAATTTCCGTAATCATTATTTTAATTCGACTTAGGCCGAGTCGGGCGTTCAAAGATTGTCTGATGATAAATCGTTCCAAGCTCGGTCATATTCGTTTACTGTAAAATTAAGTAAAAGGCAGCTGAAAAAAATTGTACACTATAATAACAATCGATTATAAGAAGTAATTTTTATTACAGAATATATTAAAATATTACCCCTTATCCACCAGATCTGCGCAAACAAATTCAAACACAATATTCTCGATAACTATTATAACTGAATATAGAATAATAATGCGATAATATAATATATTTTTTAATTTATAATATTGTTTCTTTAGGTACCTACTCATATATGGTAAAATATTAGCTACAAAGTTCGATGGCACTGAAAATGCGTGGCTTAAACATATTATACTAATATTTGTATTATATAATTTTTGTAGTAAACTTTCAAAAGCCGTAATTCGGTATAAGATAGCTATAGGTCATTTGATTGTATATTCCATATGCAATTTCCCAATGCCCCAATGGATATAGGTGTATATATATTTTACGTATTATCTGATAATACGAAACTATTTATAGTATGAAAGTGCAATGTATATTTATACAATATAATACTTATTATATGATATTATGTTCACAATATTTTATAACCAGACGGTCGGAAGCAAGAAATTGTTAATATGTTTACTTTTTATACGCAATATATTACACCTGCAAAAAAAAATATATCGTTTACTGAACTTATAATATATAATGGTAGTTCTACGCGTTTAATTCCTTATACCACGGTGGTAATTGGTTAAATAATTTCATCTGAAATACAATTTACATACAAACACACATATACAGCATATATATGATATTATATAGACAACAATGTAAAGTGTACGAAATCGAAATGAATAGATTTTATACACTAACACGTATTCAGTATATATACGTATAATGCAAAATATAAAGTATAAACACCATGTATATTGATATTATGGGACGTCGTATGTATATATATATAAAGGTTACATGGATAACTAAACCACAAACGTGGTAACTCCGCTGCAGGACTATAGAATATTGAGAATATATATAAAATAAATAATATAAAATTGTATATAAAAACGATTAGGTTCGGATGCTCGAAGCCTCGAAACGTATGTTATAATATATTATTATGTGGATAATGTTATTATAATTAATGCGCGCGAGTAAAAGGCGCGACAACCACCGATAGTCGGCGGCGGCGGCTTTGCGAATCAAAGTCCCGGTGGCTTGTGTGTGTCCTTTACAGCAGCCGCCGAGTATTAGCCGCCCGATGTCGTACACAATGGACCCGCGAGACTATACAAGAGAGACGCTTTAACGCGCCCTGCTGAGCTAAACACACAAAATCCCTTTGGTCGACACCGACTCGATTGACTACCATATGAACGTATACGCACACACACACACACACACACACACACACACACACACACACACACACACACACACACACACACACACACACACACACACACACACACACACACGATTATATTATACGTCACTGCACAATAATCGTATCATTTGTATTTTTATTATTAATATTATTATGTACACGCACGCGGCGGACCCCACTCGCCGCCCACTATATTATATATGAATATATTTTATAATGTACATATAGTATCGTGTATGTGTATATATACTGATATAATACCTACCCGAAACACTATTAATACATGTATATATTATATGTTTTTTTTTAATTGTATTTCTTTTCTTAGCGCAGTATTTGTGTAAACTATATAATTCCTGTGTTGCTGGTCGGTTGTATATATATATGCCATATGCGTGTACGCAACAATCGACAACTTTTCATATAGGTACGTAACATAAAAAAATATGAAAAATCAGTATGTATACGATAAAACCGTGTTGATTGCAGCTATTGATTCCGCATATAGAAATCATCGGAAACGTCAGTTCTTCTCGTACAACGTTGGTTTATGTTTTACCTTGTATTTACCTAATTTTCTATAATAACCTATTATGCCAATATTATCACTATCGAATCAATTTTGGTTTTCTACGACCGAGTATACATATAATATATAAGCATTTACAACGGTTTTTCGTGAGCAGACAAAAAAAATTCGAATATTTACGTATTACAATATATATAGGTATTGATAGAACGTATTGACTGCGATGTATTATATGTTTTAAATACCTAAGTATTGGTGAGACGAAGGTAATGGCACAATTGTTATCGATTACAATCCAAACGGTATAAAATAAAATAGTATAAACTTTTAGTGTTGTATATTATTATAGACAGAAATTGTGTTTTTTTTTTTTGAGAATTAAAAAATATCATTATATTCATACGTCTTATAACTTATGACTGAATGCACCGTAAACAATAATAATGTAATTGCAGAATAAATTCACATTCGACGCGATACAATAACAAAACGCGTTTCGGACACGTCGATGACTTGAAACGAAAACTCTTTCGCCGCCAATACAATTCGGAAACTTTTTGTAAGCCGATGACGTTTTTCGTTTTAGGTGAACACATACAATATAATAAAATACAATCTCGACAGGTTGATCAAATCAAATTCACTTAATATAATATAATATAGTACCTATATATTATAATACATAGTATATAATATGTTATATGTATATACTAAAATCGAATCACAACGTCTGAATGCACCTTTTTAAAGTCTGTAAAACGATGTCCAACGTCGTCGTACATAATTATAATACATTATATACATTATATTTATGACGACAATACGTATTATTATATCGTAATAAAGAGTCGGTGTATATATATTATAATGATAAAACGTCGTATAGCTAGTGATGGTCGCGGCCGTTATGTCAGGCGCAAATTTTGATTCCGTCATATTAAGGTATACCGGCGCAATACATATACATAATATACATATATATTATATTAAGGTATACGGCTGCAGCGTGGACCTACATGTATATTATTATATTATATGAGCATTATACGCACGGGTTAACCTAATCTCACACATGGTTTGACAGATAATTGACAACCGTGTGTCCAGGTGATCCGAGACGTGTTTTCTTTTCAGACGTCGGTGTATCTCGACCCCTCACGGTTGTGACTTGTGCACCTTTATACATACCTATATATGTGTGTGTATGTATGAGTGTATGACACGGATCCGAATCACTGCAGCGGAGAGCGATGCGCGTAATTTATACCGGTATATTATGTAGTATTGTGTATACTGTATATAGCTATATATATACTTAGAAGTTATGTTATTATATCGAATGCGTTCGACCGCGATTAAAATTTTTATGAGGACGTCGTGTCATATGCAGTGTGTTTTCCTTTTTATATTATATATATATATATATATATATATATACTAAAGACATGTATAGGCAGTAGGCACGTAGTACATATATATATACAGAAAACGTCAAATGTTGGACACTGCCATATAATAGCTCTTTGAAAGTATATATTTGGTACTACATATTATTATTAATGCGTATTCAAGTATATATACCATGTAGTCTACAATATGCTGCGTGCTCACTGGAATCATCCAAAATCGATAACAATGAAAACGCCATGTCCTGCTAACGAAATAATTTGTTGTACGAATAGAAACTCGTTGTAAGTACAAATAACATAATAATATAAAAAAAGTGTACCGAATAATCAAATACAATATATATTATATATACCCGATTTAATTTGTATTCGGAATAATAAAAATATAATATACAATATAGCACATTATTATAATAATAAAATAACAAAATAACGTGGCGGGAATATTAATAACTGTTGCAAGATATAAATAGTATATTTTAACAATCGAATTTAATTGAAATATATTAAAAAGTTATATGACAATGAAATTAGAAATCGGAACAAAAAATATAAAATCCGAATTATTAAATCTTTTAATTTTGAATTCTCGTGCCGTATAGTTTTATCTCAATAAACTCGATAAAGTATTCCGTTTATTTTTATAGTAAAAATTAGAATATTAAATAATTTATATCATACTGGAACAATTTTAAATAGAATATTATTTTAATACGACGTTTTAACGACTTATATATTTAACTAACCATAACATAGTTACGCATACATTTTTATAGCATTAGTGTTAGCGTTATCAGTTGAAAACTTCTTGCATAACTTTGTAAAAACATACAATATCCACGTACGTCCATTATTATTGTAATACATTATAACCAATATAATATAAACCGGAACATTATATCACAGGAACAGAACGATCCAAAAACCCGACGGACGTTAAAAGGGTAGTCGCATAGCAGTATAAATATATATATACAGTACATACATCAAATATCGTGTTTTATATAGGTATTGTATAATAGTCGTAGCGGCGAGTAGTACGGCGGAGGTCGTAATTATTGTTCGTTTCCATCGCGGAACCGTGGCTAACGCGTTATACACGCGCATAGGGTGAACGATAAAAATTGTTATTTAATTAGAATATTATTGTATCTGTCGAGGGCGGTTTGTCGCGCGACGGCGGCCGCGGGGGCCCTTCGACCGGAACTTGATTCGTCGTACTTTATCGAGGTCATTATTGTCGTTATTATTGCCGCGTGTATATATATACGCATCTTCCACACAGCTGTGTTATATATACCGCATATAACCACCACGAGATATATTTATATATATATATAGTTCTGATGAACGTTATGGATGGCCGATGGGGTTGGTGTTTGGTGGTGGCGGTGTTCGTTTTTTTTTCGCAAAATAAATCGGGTACACGCTCTGTGAAAAGTAAAATTATATTTCAAGCTCGATTTAAAAATAAAAGCCATGCCGTGTACGCGCAGCCTTTTCATCGTGCACGCGCGTCGTGCACCCTCATCATCCTATGTTTAGATATAAATATATATATTGTATAATAACGTTGCAAAAATAATAATGAAAAGCCACTTTATGTTCACGGCGTGTTGAACACCGCCGCTCCGTGGAAATGAACTACCAAAGTCGTAGTCGTCGTCGTCGTCGCCACCGCCGCCGTAAAGGCGGGAACTATATTATTATTGTTATATATATGTGTATGAAATAAATCCGGAAAATATTATTCCGATTGCATTTAAAAGGGAAATTACTTTTTAGCGATCGCGCGTGGTTTTTTCTTTTGTCCAATCGGTTCTACGTGACTTTTTGAATATAATAACATTAATGTTATTGTATCTATACATATATATATATATATATATGCATATATATATATAATATAAAAGAGTATTCTCATCCGAGAACGAAAACTATGACGTTCCCTTTTTTCTGCCTCTTGCGAACAACCCAACCTACAGCATTGAGGCGTATAATATCATAAAACATTTCTCATATATACAACAAAAATGATTTATAAAAATATGAAAATAACTCATAAGGTCTAAACCTGCAGGGTTAATATTCTTCTAGGGAGAAAATTTAGTTATTTTTTAACTATTCTGCTGTACCTATGCATAATAATATATCATGATTCCCATATATGTGTATCCATGTTTAACCTGCAACTCTTATTTATTTGACTTATTTTTTAGTGCCAATTTCTACTTAAGGACAACGGATATTCAAGCGCGATCTTGGTATACCATGACTGTATTAGTGTCACCTCTGGACCACCAATGCATTGGACAAGAAATTGTTTTCCCTGTACCAGTTGAATACCAGCTGAACTCGAGTATTGCACTTCTAATAAGATCACGAGGCCTATCCAACCACTTCCTGTTTTTGGCTACAAACAACCATAAACTATGTGGCTTTTTTTTATCAATACGTGTATCATCGGTTCACGGTTGAATATAGTTAAAACATTTTAGCTGTGATCTCCCAGAATTTGGGATATGTAGGTATACCAGAGCTTTTGGTCAGTTCGTCATTGAGAACTTACCATATGATAACCGATAACCACAATATTTTAGAATTGGGTTATCATATTGTTATCCTTTTATTCATCTCTTACGGTCAAGAAGGATTTATAATGTTGCTAAAATTCCAGTAACTCGATAACAGGGGTCTGTACATGTACAAACATCAACCCGCACAATAAATTCATATGAAGATAAAAAAATTTTGTCATTTCATAAAAACCACTTCATCAACTCGTATATTATCTTCTGAGTAACAATCTCACTTGTATCGTATAACGCACTGTGTATACATTTCACGTTTTTTCACACGTGCCAATACTTAACAATACCGAATAGAATATATAAGTGTACCATGTACTGTACATATAGTTGGTGTTATAGATACTATACAATATATTATTACACCTACAATCGAAACATTCAAAACTTAATTATTGTGTAACTAAATAATAAATGTTATATATAATAGGTATTGGAATTAAATTAGTAATATTTCATTAAATTTCACAATCGCACAACAAGTGTATTTACAATTGTACGATTAGTTACGTTCTAACTTCTATCATGCAATTCCAATATCATAAACTATAAACTCTAAAATAATAACGTTAAAAATTTATATAAAATCGATATAATATAATTATGATGAATAATGAGTTTTATACATCATTTACTGCTTCACAATAATTAGTTGTGCATAAATAGTAGCGAAACATGTACATTTCACACATAACCAACGAATCCGTTAACAGAATTCTAATGTTTATATATATATATATATATATATATATTGAAATCATATTAATTACAATAAAGACCACCAAGTAGAATTAAATGTTCATTATCTTGTATATTAAAAAAATTAGCCATCACAAAATGTATTTTAACGTTAATATGTATTTAAAGTTATAAATATAGTTTATTGGAAAACATATATAGGTACGTACGTACTAATATTATAATAGATTAACAGAGATGCGGTCAGACGATGTACATCATTTGGGAAGCGCAACACCGTTACACGTGCGCGGTCCGCTCCGGGCTCAGTCATCGGCGGCGAGCAAAAGAGAACCGTTTTGTACTCGCGGGTGTATAGGTACATATTATATTCATCATATTATTATACGTTTAGTTTTACCAGCGTGAAGCTGCTCCTCGAGCGCCCGAACACTTAAAATCATATATTACACGTAGATACATATATATATATTATATATACACGATTATTATTATTATTTTTTTCAATAGGTACACGATACAAGCTGTGGCAGCGTTGAATTTCTGGACGACAGAGTTCCGTGGTCGTGAGGCATATTATAATATATAGATATGTTCGGGGGTTGTGGTTGGAGGGGTGTTCTGGAACCGATTACAAATGAAATTTCCCATTGTTGTGTTTGCTTTGATTTCGTTACGTTTGAAGAGACGAAATGTTTGTTGTTTTGTTGTACGTATAAATATACATGTATATTGTGTCGTCTACGATTTCAATGCCACCGCTGTATATATATATATATAAGTAAACCATTTGTACAAACGTGTATATATGTACCTACGTGGCTAGGTACATAGAGACTGTGAGAGAAACACACATCGCGGGAACAAAATATTATATTATATATACATATAAACAGAAAGAGATGGATAAGATGAAGAAAAAAAAAAAATTAAAGAATAAAATAAAATATAATCTTCGATTGTTATTACCAGGCGGCGACGACTATTATACGGAGTCGAGTAGGTATACGCAGTCGACGAATTCGACGACGACTACGATTGTTATTATTATTATTATTATATTGTATAGTCAGTCGTTATTGTTATTATTATTATTATTGTTGTTATTGTATAACTCTTTGTTGTGTGATTCTGTAACACCTCACACCTCATTACCTGTCCTAACACGGCGGGCTATCATTGTCCGTGTACAGTCTTCTGCGCAGGTGTCTTTATAAGCGTTGTTGTTTTATATATATTTATTATTATTATTATTATTTTTTTTTTGTTTCTCGTCAAAAAAATATACAGACGTAACGTATTTGTCTTTGCCCCGGCCGACTTGGTAAAATATTTGTCGACACGCTGCCGTCGTCGGATATCCGCCATGCCGCACACCACGGTTTGAGCAGGATACATACATTTCTGGGATACCCCGGCGCTCGGACATGACTACTCCGCTGTCAACGCCTCTACCCTACCGCTCGCCGTCGTCTTATGACCGCCGTTCCTATAATTCTTCCTCCAATATACCCACTGCTGTGAACGAGTCAACTGTATATACTGTATACACACGCCTAGATAACTGTATTATCGACTTCACTCAGTTGGGGAAAATTGGTTCTTTAAAAAAAAAAAAAAATTGTTAAAAAAAATTTCACGATAAAATAGAACATTTAACGCCACAGGGGTATACGGTAACCCATTTCATTGCTCAGGTTTTTTTAGCACAATGGTTAAAATATATAGCCCATGTCGTTCTTTGAAGAAATTACATCCGTATTATGTACAAAAACCTGCATGCAAATTTAGTTGGAAATGCTATACCTATGCTATACCTATAACCTCTAACTTGTATTACAAAAATATTCATTGAAGTTTTATATACATACATTAATAAAAGACAATATGTGTGTTTATAAAAAATAAATTGCTCACACGGGTTTTTTTAGTTAGTTAGTTTTAGTTATTAATGTTATTATGGTTAAATTTTAGACATGTTTTTAATATATTTGGTCAAAATCATCAAAATAAATGTGATAAAATGATGTAGTTTAAATTTGACGGAATTTAAGACAGAGGGTAAAATTCACTGGCATTATTTAACGTTTAACGTGTTATGGGTGGCTCTGTATTTAGAATCAGCTTGCAATGTAAAAATAATATATATATATTGTATGTTTTATCTTTATATCTGTATACTAACGAAATTACGAAGTCATCTTGCGTATACTTTAAGTGTCGTTGTAATATTAATGTTAAATCAATTTATACATACATCATGCTGCAATTCAACAGTTGTCAACCAAAATCAATATTTATAAATTATGTGAAATATTTTGAAAGAGTGTCAAAAAATTACCTTTTTTTACCCTAATACAGTTTAAATATAATATAATCTTTTTTGAAACCTGGTTAAATTTAAATATTGTGGTTCTAGCGTACAGTTTGTCAATTTTCTATGTTATTATGTATAATATAATATAATATAATATAATATATACATAAACTAGATTTTCATTACAAATGTTTACCTGGCGTTTATATATATTATTCAATTTTTAAGCTCAAATCTTCGAGTTAGTAACGATACGGTCGCAACGGTTAATTATGTTACTACGGTAGTACGGTACACAATATAATGTCCAGACATTATTTAATGAAATAGTTATAGTTGCATAACATCATAACACTCATAACGGTCATTATATACCACTCGTGCGTTTTGTAATTGTTTTCGTCCGAGTTCAATTTTACGCAATTGTGTTAAATTGAATGCTTTGTATAAATATGGAGAAATTAGATATGGAAATTATAAGCAATTTGAGTAATAAAATAAAAATAAAAAACTTAATCACAAAACGAAAAAAAAAATTTATAAACCAATGAAAATAGTTCTATTATAATAAAATAACGAATATAACAAACTTATGTAATAGAAAATAATGAAGGTAATATTATTATTTGTTATACAATTTATTATTATAATAATGTCCTTATAATATGTTTACTCGGCCAGCGATTTATATTTAAATATAACAGAATATGTTGTACAACATATTGTTGTTTATTTCATTAATTACTTAGAATATGTTATGGCAGTAAGTTCATAGTAAATTGAATAAAATATCCAAGTTACACGTAAGGCACTGATTTTAAACTTATTCAGGCGAGCTATAATAAATTATTAAAATAAATTTCATATGTTAAACCACAGATTGAAAATTCTCTTTAAATTGTGCTAATAATAGTATAGGTATAAATGAAAAATGAAGTTAAAATTAAATTATGATTTCCATCAGTCATCATGTACGATATTGAATATATTATACGTAGTAACTAGAAAACGACATAAGAAAAATTAATTCTAATCATCAAAAGATAATAATACTGCAGCTTGTATTTTCTTCTTTGATTTGATATAAATCTCAAGTAGTGGAAGAGGATCATACTGGAAGAATCAAGCAATAATATACTATATAACACAGAAACCCTGCTCTCACGCTTATAATAAATTAACACTATACAATCTACTTAGATTGAGTTCGTTGCGACAGTAAAACTACATCGAATTAAATATAATATTATATCTTTTATGCAAAAATCGATTGAATTGTAACAATATATACATACTGTTTGACAATTGAGTTTGCATGTAGTAACAATAATACTTAACTCTAGAACTAATATAAGGTGTATATATTGCTTTTTCTATTGTCATATTTTTATTTGAATTATAGTATTTGCAATATAATCTCCCGTAAAAAAAAATAACATTACAAGGATTTTTTTAATATGATATTTCATTGTACATTTTATAATAAAAGTAATATATACATATATTATTCAACTATAATACTACTTTTATTTCTCCGACAATAATGTCCCTTAAAAAAACAAAATTTATATACAAAATAATATATATACGATATCTAGTCATAAGTAATAATAAGACTACGAACCAATTTAAATTGTAGATATTGTCATACAGGCATTTATGTATAAACATATAGAATATAGATATGTCGTATATAGGTAAATATGTATACTGTATGCATAAATAATAGATAAAAACATAGAGATATGTATAATGAAAAATTGTAACATTTTTTTTTTTGTTTACTTAATATAGTCTTACTTAATAGATTTTGCAATAAGTGACGGTTATTAAATTTGAATTCTTGACCTGCAATTATAAAATTACATGCTATATTAAGGTATGTTTTAAATCAGATAACTCGCTTAGTCTCGTCGTATTAAAGTAAAGCGATGGCAGTTTTAACCAAAAACACGAAACTTTTTGCTTTTCTTTAAATACAAATTCAAAGATCAATCTTACAATACATTTATCTAGTATAAAATATTGCTATTGTCTATAATAATATTTTGGTCCTATTTTTATGGAATTCAAATGTAGTCAGCCATCAAACCTTCAAATCTACAAAAAAATAATAATAATAATTCCATATACTTTAATAACAGATGTATACAAAGTCTCTAAGGATTTTATACTCAGACCTGAATTTAAATATCATATCCAAAATTCTGTATCCTCCTTCTATAAACGTTTTCTAGTCTATACTTTTACCTACAGCTTCTAACCAAAACTTATAAACACAGATAATATTAGCTGACATCCATCCAAAGCTAATAGCTTGTTGATGATGCAGACACCTTTTATAAATGAATACACACATCAAATATTAATTACCTTTGTCAAATATACATTTGTATTTTTATTAGGTATGTTACAGCAAAATGGCTTTATTATTTTATTCTGTTATGAATCAAGTGAAACCTGTACTACCTTACTGTTGCACATACGCTTATTGTAATAATTAAATATTTAAAAATTGTATAAAAATAAAACTAATAAAAATTTAAATAAATAACACACACATATATATTTATTTATACTTGGACAGTTGTAATACATAGTTACACTCTTGAACTTTCATACATACATACATACATATACGACATATACCTCGTATTTATCATATTATATATTATGCTCATTGCTCAGTAAGTCAATATAAGTGTTATAATATTGATTAATGGCTCCCTGCACTCTTTTCTATTTATTTTAAAATGTATTATATAGGTATCAGTATATGTATATTAGTACCAATTGCACTAACCTATAGCCTATCTCTTAAAATAATTAAAACTTTACCGACCAAAAAAAAAATCAGTCACACGTCATTAGTATGTCTTAAA
Source organism: Schizaphis graminum (assembly GCA_020882235.1). Taxonomy (NCBI): domain Eukaryota; kingdom Metazoa; phylum Arthropoda; class Insecta; order Hemiptera; family Aphididae; genus Schizaphis; species Schizaphis graminum. The sequence continues at coordinate 42,801,918 of CM037034.1, forward strand.
AATATAATTTAAAAAATAGCATACATCTGGGAATGGTTAGTAGTTACCGACACAGTAATTAGGATAATTAGGTAGATAATCATTAAAACTTCTAAATTTTTAGTTAGCCATATTTAAAATAACTGAGAATAATGATTTAGTTGAAAAGGACATACAACTTTTGAATACTATTTGCACTGGTGATAAAAACCGGTATGGTTTCAAGTTACAACAACAATGCTGTGAAATTAATTTAATGGTAAGAAAAATAAAGTTAAAATTTACAACATATTATATATAATTATATTTATATATACCTGCACATGTTTAAAATATACATATCATTAAACCATATAGGTACCTACACACATAATAATATGTAAAAAAAAAAAACCAATCGTAGCGTTACTGTCAAATGATAAGTAGCAGTTATGAATACGATTAGTATAAATTGAATTAAAAAAATAATAATAATAAAGTGTACCTATACCTATACTACTCGTATATATATATATGTTTATAGGCGGAGCATTCAACGCGTTTATATGAGAATATATATATTTTATATTCTATGATTTACGAATATTATATATTACATAATATGGGTACACGTTGTAATAAGTGGACGAAAAAAAAAAACCGGACCAATAATGTATACATAGTATATTTTATTATTATATTATATACACGTTCAAAAGATACATATCATTATGAACGAATAAATTTAACGAACGAAAGTATTATAATGATAATGATACGCAGTTTACGCGGCGCGCACGTATACATATGGAAGACTGGCATAAACAAACGGGCGGGCACGGTATTATTGCATCGTGAAAATTAAAAATTCATTGCAAACCGTGAAATAATTTCCCGAGAAACGCGCGCGCGTAAACCTATTATAGCGGGTACCTACATATACATATTATTATATTATAATGGCCAACACACTGCTAATAACAATAATAATAATGGGTAAGTATAATAATAATAATAATAGGCACTCACCACCACTATAATACACGGCGTATAATACGCGCTCATTGCGCACAGTTAATCATGATCCGCGAGTGGTGTGCAGTGTGCATCGTCTATACAGCAGCCCCGCGCTGTGTATAGGTACAACACGCGAGTCACACGGAAAACCTTATAACATACAACAATAACGATATGATATATAGGTACCTAGATAGCTGGTAGGTACTCTCTGTACAGTTCCGATGTAGGTATGTATATACACTACACTGCGGCGGCCGCACGTATACATATCCATATATTATATGCGTGCGGCATAACATTTTTATACGCCCGAGCTGAGGTGCACGAATCCTCGTCTCGTGTACACAGCGCATGCACTGGGTTGTTTCCACGAAAAACTAATTACCAAATGTGGCGTAAATTATTTTTTTAGTAGTGATGATCATAATTATTATTATTACTGCAATATGATCATGATTCCGTTTTTTTTTTCCGGCTCGAAATCGGCGTGTACTGCACAAGCACGCACACACGCGCGCGCGCACACAATAACAATAAGACATTACACGGATGGACACCTTTATAGCGAAAACCGCTGCTGCGGCAGTATACGGCGACCGCGGCCGATAGCGATTTTCGCACGCTGTGTGTGTGTGTGTGTGTGTGTGTGTGTGTGTACACTGTTGCAGTCCCATACAGGTGTTATAGGTGGGTACGTCGCATTATTTTATCAGACTAAAAATATTAATAAAAAAAAAAAAAAGGTGGCGGACACCGCTGCAGTATATACTTAATCATGTCACGCTTATTTATAATAATATGTACGCGTATATAGGTATATTATAATATCATGTGTGTTCGGTCGCCAGAACGCGGCGACTTCAAGCGCCTCTTTCTAAATAATATCCGCGTATATGAAAAATAAATTGGTTAAAATGAATAATGAATCGCCGTGGTAAAATATAAATAATATTATATAATAATATAGGTATGCATGCATTTATATTTTAATATTTATTTATAAATTACAACATCGCAGTTTGAAAAATATCGCGTTTGTCGGTTTTTATACCGCGACTGCCGATGACTGCATTGGACTGCTGCAATTCGGAGGAGAAAATCTATGGGTTGGTTGGAATACATTTTTACTTTGCCAAGACGAGTTTGGATAAAATGGATTTTTGTGTGCTTGAAAAAATATTATATGTATTACTTATAATACTATTAATATTGAACGTTGCCGTTTTAGTCAGTATAATATCTGCGGTAGTTGTTATCCTGTACGACAAATTGGCTCGGTATATTATATTTGCAGAGCTAGTGACATTTTTTAAAATCAAAATTATTTACCTATAATATTATACGAACAGTTAAATACATTTTTTATAAACGCACACATACACACCAGTATGTATCGTATTTTTCTATTATTCATCAACAAAACAATAGTATTATAGTACACAATATATAGTATCGAATATACCGGTGGACACAAATCTATTTGAATATACACATATTAAAATATAGTTCATCAATATTTTACAAAGCATCTATAATAAACGATTTTAATATTAACGCTTTCTATCAAAAAATACTCTTTACTTAACTGGCAATAGGCATAGGCGCAACTTGGGGAGGGGGCTTGGGTGGACCGCCTAGCCCACCCAGTTTTTTATGTTAGTGTTAATAATCAATATTAGTGGTGTAGTTGCATAGCCCTCACGAGTCACTGATATCAATTTAGCCTACCCAGGAATGGAACATAAGATCATATACGCGTACTGCATGTCTATACTCTATATAAAACCTATATAATAAAACTAGTGAGCAAATATGCTTATACCAGGTCATTTCAGTCAAGAGAGGGCCATCACTTAAGTCTTTAACCATACTAAACACAATCAGTATTCAGTGCGGAACGGTTTCCAAATACCTTAGTATCCATTTATCAAATTAATGTGATTTTTATTTTTTAGAAATTTTAACAAAAAACACGAGTGGCAAATAAGATGACTGTCATTATACGCGTCAAGTACGAATAATTAGGTATGATTAGCTAAAAACCAATTTCCGGCTATATCGAATAAAACAACTAAATACGACTGATGAATTTTTCGACAACGTCAACAACAAAAATAAAATACTAATATAACTATATTAAGGTTAAAATCCAAATTCTAATCAATATTTTCCCATAATGAATAACAGTATTTTGCAGATATATAAGTAAATATAACAAAATTAAATGTAGAATAAGTGAGTATATAAATATTAGGTATAATCTAATATGTCACTATAGTGATTATTAAAATCGTATAATAAGTACCTACGTAAATACATAATTTATAGGTACAATACTACAATATGATGTAACATAATATAGTTTTGATACTCTATAATGAAAATAACATTAATTTAATATAGTACATAGTAAATACATTATGATACAGTTGTTAAAGTTTATGCTCAAAAAAATACATTCAAAAACAGCAGTGTTGGTCTTCATTATCATTTAGCCAAACTAATCTCGAAACAGAAAAAAAAACAAAGATTATTTTATTTTGAGTTTCATACAAATTTGAGATAGTCAATTCATATAGTGACCATGAAAATGCTAAATGCTGTATAAATTAAATTACTTACTCTAATTTTCATTTATTTATGTACGTTCAACTGACTACAGTCACCTAACCCACGAGCAATAGTCATGTACTTATGTGTACCTATTTTAAAATTTATGAATAGTTAAAATGGAGGCGGGTGCATACTATTATTATAGCCACTGCCGCGAGGACAAACGCGATTATTCATTATACTAAGTATAAGCATTGTCGTGTATAGTATTATGACTACTGTGACTTGCATTTCTATATCATTTACACAGTCGTACATTGATACAAAACATGATATTTAAAATATATTGTACATTTTACCTGCACTTTTTTATATTAGTACTTTTAATGTTCAAATACATTACAAATTGTAGCATGAAAAATAATTATTTTGTCGAATAATTGATAGTTTTATATCCGGTAGTTGATAAAAATGAAAATATAAAACCACGTATTATGTACGCTTTATTACGGCACTGAGGTAAATTTCGAATATATTTCAAATATTTACACATATTCACAAAACCCGTACCCCTTCATTTCGTATGACATTTACAAATTTAGTGAAATACCGTTATTTTCCGTGTGTGATTTTTATTGCCCGTTGACATGAATGCGTACACATATTATTACACATATAATCCAGATTTTGATCTGATACAATGTTTTTATTATTATTATAACCGCTACCCTTGCCACTCAGCTTTCTGAAAAGAAATCTCGCAACGCAATAAATTATACGCTTTTGTCATTATTATATACTAATAAGTATAATAATAACACGCGGCGCTGCTGTAATTTCACTGTTATTATTTATTTTACTGTCGGTTTAAGGCATAAAGTATTTGATTTAAATTGCTTTGGCCCATGTTCGTATTTATTTTAAAGGTAATTTTTTTTTTTTTTTTTTGATTTTCCACACGTGAATAATATATATTATATATTATAGCTATAAACATAGCAGTTATATATTTATTCAATACGTTTTCACATTCACATGATATATTTTGTATTTAATTAAAATTTATAAAACCGCAAACTTGAAAAATGTATACCTAATAATATTTCATATGATACAAGTAATGTTATTATTTATTATTGTTGAATTCCATAGTTTTTACTTAATTTCTATATAGAATACAATCATACAAGATTAAATAATTTATTTAAACAAGTTATAGTTTATAAACAAGTTTACAATTTAAGCTATTTGCTAGCTCTAGCATGTTTTGGGTGGAATAAAATAATTTCCAATAACTACCTCACGGATTCATTATATTACAGTTATTTACAATAAGATCATTTTATTGAGTTTTACTGCGTCGTTCTTACCCTTCTTGTTAATAATTATGCCGTTTTGTTTGTTGTGATATGACACGTACTTTTAGTATATAAATTATCATAAAGCCATATAATATGTATACCATATAGAATTGTTTCCAACGTTCGTGGTTAGCGTCAATAAATATTTTGTTAACTTAAAGATTTTAATAGTTAAAACATTTTTACGATACTATTAAATTAAACACATTATACAGTATACACCTGCTGTAAATACGCTCACAGTATAGATATTATAATAGTATAAGATGAAACAAAATGTACATAAAATAGATACCAGTAGTTTAGTATAATAACTAGTACCTATTTATATCCATGTACCTAATATAATATATATATATTTGTTTTTAATGGTTTGCATTACTCAGACCCACACATAAATACCAAATAATAAACTTTAAACATGACGTACAAAATTATATAGCTACATAGCTGGTTTATGTGATTTTACAGTAGGTACATATTTTATTTATATTAAATATCTAATATTATGGATGATTATATAAAACAAGTAAGTATAACGAGAAGAAAACCCCAAACGAGAACACGATACATCACATATACAATGTACATGTGTTGGATGAAGTACCTACATAGTTATACTGTTTAATAACATTTTTTAAAGTATACATTTTTACATAGATATAATCAAATTATAATACAAGACATGATAGTTAAATACACAATGTGGTAAAGAAGAAATAAATTAAAATACAAATCATAGAATTTTTTGCATACCTATTTTGTGGTTAGGTAACCTGGTTATTTTTTTATGGAATTGAACTAGATAGTAGATAGGACCCTATTTAGTCCAAAAATCTTTGACTAAATTAAGTTTTAATCTATATAGTGCATAAAAAATAAAATATTTATTTTCCTACATATACGTTAATACATTCGTAATAAATAATTAACCAATACAAACTATTTTGAATAACAAATGTTTAGCAAAAAAAATTTGAAAGAAGTAAAATGATCATTGAGGCTTATCAAATATTAACATTTTTAATCGAAGCCTATAATTAAGCGATTCAGTCAGTGATTTTATGAGTTAAGGTCATTTTATTTGATAATAATAAAATTATTTATATATACAATGTTAACATATAGCAATATAATAATCAATAGCTCTCTTTTCTTCTCTTTCTATTTTTAGATGATATATTTGCAAACCAATAGTGCACTGTGCCAAAAAAATTGTTTGTATAAATCCATTAATATTTCATCATATCGAATAAAAAATAGAAAGGTTATTCTAGTATTCACAACTATATAATGCAGTATATAAGGGTTCGGATGTATTGTAAGTTATAAGTTATAATTTATAACATTTAGTAAAAATATAAACTTACGATTTGAAATAGGTCATTTAGGAAGTTACTATAATAATTAGTGGGTTTTTCATAATAATATAATACCGATGTAAATACATAATAATAATAAATATTAATATATTACAAACATTTGGTGATAGTATTTTAATAATAGTAAATAAAAATTATTTTAAAACACATGTAAAACTGTATGAACACAACTATTTTTGATGAACTAGATACTATAGTATAGTCGACCGTATGTCAAATATTCATATTCATCATTCAATCATTGCTCTAAACAGTCTAACAGTCTAAACAATACGTTTTTTTTTTGGTTTTCTTTCATACGTACTATGCTAGTGAGTATAATAATAGATTTTCTATACAGTACAATTAATATACATTATACACGTACTATATATTATAATATATAGGTATATAAATATATATAGGATATATATATAGGTATATATATTGTAAGTGTGCACAGTTATTGCACACATTTACACACGAATGATTTAAAACTATACACTGCATTCAAACACATAGTGGTGTGCCCAATGATGATGTTACTGAAGTCATCAAAGTATAATGGATATAATATAGGATACTTACATAATTATTTATAGGTACATATATATTTTATTTTTTTTTTACATTCTGACCACGTAAATCGCTACCCTCTGCTGTTTAATCCAAAAAAAAAAACCTAAACAATGAAAAGCCCCATTGGGAGTTATATAAAATTCCATTGTCGATTCGGTTAGCCAAATTGAAAACCATAGTATAGGATTGTTTTTTTTTTTTTTTAACGTGAATTGACTGATCGGAGACTGGGGTAAATACTTTTTATTATTACGTATTTTTTTTTCATTTTGGGTTTTTTTTATTTTTTTGTTTCAATGCACGTATAAAAACCTTACAGTATATAGGGTGGATGCGTGATTTATTCTAGGGTCGTGTGCGACAGACAAATTGCACGCATTGGTATACATAGTATATAATGCGTATATCCCATATAAATACATATATATGTATGGGGTGCGAAAAAAAATCAACCCAAAACATTTGGCCATCGTAAAAAGACCACTGAAAATTGTATAGATAGGTATTATAATGAAAATAAAAAAAGGTCACATTGTTAAAATACCCCTTGCAAATTGATTTAAAATGTACATTTGCAATGCATTATTGATTATATGATAAGTTCTTAAAAATTAATATCATATACCACACCGTCCACACCACTATACCAACCTTACTGATTACTAACATTAATACATTTTAACCTTGATGGATATAGTAATAATTTGATTTAAACGTTATACAATTTCTCATTAATCATTTGTATCAACATGATTTACCCATATATTAGCATTTGCCCGAATTTCATATCTTCAGGGGACAATTATTTTTAAATAGTTTTTAAAACAAAATATTTATATAATAATATAATCAAGTATAATTATCAATTTCACACACGACTCTTTGTTCTAGTTATGTTTCTATAAAATATATATTTTGTACTTGAATATTATATGTAATTTCAAGAACAACTACATTGAAAACATTTTATATAATTATGTTTAATCCAATTTAAATTACGAAATAACTCAATAAAAATTAAAACATAATAATATCATATATCTATATATAAGTGGTACCCATATGGTTATATAACACTTATCCCTACAAAATACAAACACTTTTTACATCATTGTAATCAAACATCAAACTATACCAACTCATAGTGACCACATCATTATACAATGAATATTTTATTAGATTATATTTTAAAGATCAAATCGCAGTATGATGTATTATTTTAAGACTAACTCTTTAACAGTTTATATAACAAATTTCAATAATTTATTATTATTTTATATTTATATTTATGTATATCTAAAATATTACATAGATACATAGTTCAATTATAGAATTGAATATAGAATATAGAATTGTATAATGGTATTGATACTATTATTAAATATTCTATAATATCTTCTTTAGTCTATAATATTTTCTAATCTAAAGTTTATTGACTCCTCATTCTCCGTTATTGTACTATTATCTTTTAGATGAAAGGATTTAATTTATAATAATATGTAGTATTCTCGTCAACATATTTTTAAAAATAAAATTCAATATTTACATAATATACGTAAATATTATTATATTTCAAAAGTAACTTTATATTAAATGAAATACAATTAAGTGTATTTGCTGTATTATTTATGTATACTTGTATATACATATATAGGTATAATAGATAATAACGTACCTAAGGGAGAGTCCAAGGGGCCTTTTGCTTTCTCTCCTATTAATCGTGTTAAGATATCATGTAAAATTATGTATTCATATATACCTTAGGACTTAATGCTTAGACGTTATAGGTACATTTTACTAATATACAATGAGGTTTAATCGGTGATAATTGATAACTTATATAGTTATATATTACTATTTGTAACCATAAATATATAAAGATATTTTTGTATAATGCATAAATTTACAATATGTACGCAGAAACATAACTGCATGAATATATTTTATGAAATAATAAAAAAAAAAATGAATTATTCATATATATATAATATATATATAGTGATTATTTTCAAATAAACATTCAAAATTTCAAAATTTCAAAAACTAAACGTTTTAAAGGAAACGGTTTTTAAAATTGACATTAAATTTGATGACACTACAAAACAACATTTTTGGCAAGATTAAATTTTTTATAACTTTTTACCGTTATTATTATATTATTTATTAACTATTTATTTTTAGCCATCCCTCCCTTCATCGTATTGAAAAATCCCGGGTATCCCACTGCTTTTTATCATTAGGTATACGTTTTAGATGAATAAAATATAAAAACAACATCAGCTTTTTAAATACTATAGTACCAATCGTAATTTTTTAATTGCAGTCAACACTCAACACTATGAATAAATAAAAAAATAAAAAGGCTAAAAAACTAAATTTTTTTCAGAAATAAGCACCTACGCCTATGGCCCAAACAGAGTTTTTTGCGAATTAACTGTGTAGCATGTGTTCACGACTAATCGTTATCAATTACGTGTCTATTTCCAACTATTTTCTCTACGAAAACCTCGACAAAATAAAAGTAACTCAAAGGTGCTAAATGTCAAGAAAACAATTGCATTATAACTGCCTTGATTTGTATCCCGCGGTGAGATTTTGCGGTGTAAAATATACGTAGTGGCCGCTTATTAATAAATAATAACATACATTGACGAAAAATCGGTCAATTGACTGGACAGTGGATCCGCCAAAAAAAAAAAAAATGTTGGACCACCCTATTCAGTCACACACACACACATACACGAACGCACTAATTTACGGTTTTCGGACGTCATCCCCGAGAATGTTAACAAATTGCTTATATATTCTTCGGTTTGCGCCAGCCCCGTCGGCGTCGTATGTGAAACGAACCGAGAAAAATTTTTCCCCGCGCGCGTATATATGTATATATATATTTTGTTTCGATTCACACGCAGATCCCCATTGTGCAGCATCCGCGGCATCGGGCGTGGAAGAGGTGGTCGTGGTGGATATATACCGGGCGATTAATATTCGTCGTAGGTGTGTGTGCGTGTGTTTGTGTAACACATAATATATATGAACGGCGCGGCGGCGTATATCAGTGAGAATATTATTGTGCACGCAAAGAAATAATAAGAGAGTGGGAGAGTGTGAAAGAGAATCCCATCTTCAAAAATCATCAACACTATCATTGTCGTCGGCTCGGTGTGTGTGTGTGTTTTTTGTATTAAATTTATAACAAACACCAAAGCGGCGCGCACCGACAAAAAGCCGATCGTACACACACACACACACACACACACATCTAAAGGCACGCAATAATAATAATAATGATAATAATGTAATGTATTATTTGTTATTATACGGTGCGAATCGTGTGCGGAGTGTTACTATAATATAACCCAAAGGATGCCGCGCGCGTGAGGTGTTTGTGTGTTTGTCGGCTATATTGCGCGTGGTGGTAGACATATATTCACCAGCCGATGTTTACCGCTCACCCCGGGGGGTTTCGTCGGGATTTTTATTTATTTCGTTTTATTTTCAACTCCTAATTTCTCGACGAAACGGCGCATACCTTCACGCGTATATTAAACATATACGCGCGTATATAATGTGTATAATACATACAATTATATATATATAGAGAGAGAGAGAGGTGCAATGCACACGTTGTTATAGGTATAACGCGTTATATTATATACGTATATAGGTGTCAATGGGACGGGGAAATTGGCTGCTGAATATAATTATACGCATATATATATTATATATATTGTGAGTGTGCTATGTGCGTTTCCACCCCTTTTGCGCGCGCCATAAGGTCAAAATCATCGTCGTCCTGCTGCTGCTGCTGCTGCTTCTTTTATGATATATAATAAGTTTACGTATAGTACTGCTACGTCTCCTCCGATGGGTTTACATTACGATATATCTACCTACGGCTGAACCTAACTCGTTGGTCACGCGCATGTTAATATTAATACCTATGTCTGATGTCGACGATTGGTCTATTGGTTTCCAGTCTATATGTAGTTCCAAAGTAGACATAGGTTGTACAGGCAGTAAAAAACAGCAGTAAATAGTATATTTGTACCCGTTTGTAAATATACGTATACTTCAATTTTCAAAAATATCGCAATTTTGTATTTTACATATTGGCCATGCAGTGTTATATTATTTATTTTTTCATGCATATTATGGTAAATACCTCTAAACATTATTATTGACATACCAGCTGATGGATACGAGCAGAATTATACTAAAAACTCATTTCTTCAAGAACAGTGATGTTTTAATCAGATGGTGAAATATCCATTCGATCTGTAAAACCAAGTAAAAAATAAACACTAATAGTATACAGGGTGTTTTACAATGAACTGACAATTGCACACATAAGTTAAGTTCAAAAGTGTCAGTTCATCGTGAAACACCCCGTGTATATATATATATATATATATATATATATATAAAATATGTATTAGCAAATCAAAAATTACCCGTAGAAAAATGTGTAATAATTGTGATAATTATATCAACCCGCTAAGAACGCAATTCTTATAATTTCATGGACAATACGTTAATTATTGTATAGTTATAGTGTACTTAACTATTTTAAATAATTATACGTACAATGAAAATATCGTATATTATATACATTTTCTTCACTCGAACGTCAATATAATCAACAATAAAACGCATGGAAATGTATTATTCATGAAATGTACAAATTTAATAGAGATTTTTGACGGTGAATTATATTTACTTACGTGTAATAATAATGTATTATTTATTAGGTTTCGGTGTATTATTTTAACGCAATGGCTGATGCATCGTGGATAGTTTCTATAGCCAACCAACCAAGTTAAATGAAACATTTCTCTTTTCTTGTAGATTTACTCACTCGTGGCTACAGTTTTTCTAGTATCGATAGATACTTTTCATAGGTGCCTGCAGTAACGTTTCTACAATATATTTAGGTGCACTTTTCTCGACCAATTCGACTTTTCTAATATTTCATTATTTGTCTGTTACATATAATTATCTATATCTTTTCGATAGCACCTACAATTTTATCTGCAGGTTGCAATAATATTATTTTTTTCTTTATAGTTTACTTGAAATAATTGTGTTTTTTTTTCTTCATATCTATACCATTCGTAATTCGTATAATATAATAATAATATTATGAAATCGGAGAAGTGTTGTCGAACTGCACGGACGATTCTACATTAAAAGAAAGAAAGAGTGAGACAGAAACCATACAATATAGGTTGCGTATTATTATGTGGTCGATATTAGTGCACGCGATGATGCGTCTATCATCCTGTATGGCTGTATGTTATATATTTATATGTACACAAGCAAGTGGCTTCGGTGTATTTAAAATGCATGTACAAGTACGAATTAAATCCGACACGCGAATCAAATATATACATAATATACTATATTATACACCTCTGTGTCTATATGTATGTAAATATAGTCGGACATCGCTCGCGTACGCCTGTGGAGTGTACCTATATATACACGCATCGCCATGGCTGTTTTTTCTGCACTGTCTGATGCATATAATAATATAACATTCGTTTAGACGTTTAACAAACACCAACTCATTATAACAATAATAATACGAAGTAATGTAGTATATTACGTTTTATTTTAATCAGTCTGCGGGGCTATAATATTACGTCGAAAATACATTCAGCGTATACAAGACTTCCAGCAATTTATGCGTATTATGATACAATTCCTATTACCTGTATTCAATATTTTTATAATAATGTGTGTGTTTAGTGTATAGGTACCTACTGCAGTAATGCGCCAATGCAGCTGGATGGATCACGAGTAGACGTCAGTTGCAGACACTTGCGCTATATTTAGTTTCGTTTAATAATATAGTAGGTTATAACTAGGGCTCGGAAGTTGATGCATTTTGCATTTTTTTTTGGAACTTTTTAGACGATGCTCTCCTGGCCACAAATCTGTTTCATAAGCATGTGAATCTAAATAACTAATTTTTATTTTGCATTTTTTGGTGTTTATTACTTTTTAAGTCATTTTTTGAGATTTATAGGTCATTTTCCAACATTTTTAGTTATTTTTACTGATTTTACACTAGTTCATTTCTTATCGTTTCTTGTCATTTACTTTCGATAACATAAAATACGCTCTAATTGTACAATGCAATGATTTTGATTTTTTAATAATTTGTAAGCATTGATAAATTTATAAAACAAATATTTTTAATTTTTTTATTTTCCTATTTTAAGGACATTTTTGTCATTTTTATGCCATATTTTGAAATTTATAGTAAAATAGAGTAAAATATTTTAAAAAAATGTATTTTTATTAATATAAAACTAATATTTGTAATTTTTTTAGGTCATTTTTTTAGGACATTTTTTGCCATTTTTATGGTCATTTTTATGACCATTTTTTATTGTTTTTAAGGTCATCAACTTCCGAGCCCTAGTTATAACAAATAATATATATTATAATATGACTTATAATATACAAATATACATGTATTATATACAAATAAAGAACTGTAATACAACTACTAAACTTAATTATAAATTATAATACGTTTACATTAATTTAATGGCTTCTTCTTATAACCATGTCTTGTCATTGATATTCTGATCTTATAATTTATTATTATTTCCAATTTTACACAATACAATATTTTTTCCTTTTCAATAGTTAGTATAGATATATCGTATATATAGCCATATGGGCAATAATAGATTCCTATATAGTTCTTCCATGATCAATTTTTCAAACAATAACTCAATAAACCAATAAGCTTGAAGATTTAATTCCTACTATGGATGCCACTTCAAATAAAAAAAGCTATATTATGATAACTAAACATTGTATTACAATGTATAATATAACCCTCAAAGTAGGTTCGATAAGGTAATTAGATAGATATTAATATATAATGTTTCGTTTACTCAATTATTATCTAGATTCTAAATATTATAATCATAACATTATATTATGAGTAATGCTTTTTATCATTATTAAGTATTTATAATTACGCGATTTGAAAAACATTTATTTCCATTTCGTTAATCGTATAGTAATAACAACGAGCTGTATAGGCATATAGCCATATAAATTCACGTATGTAAAAAGTACCTCTTCCCCTCCCTATTAACATAAAATGTCGCTGTCGTGTAATATTTCTAAAGTTATATCGGATAAGAGCTGATGTGTAGGAGACTTCATGCATGGTTTAAATAAATGTCGAAGTAACGTATTTTGTAGTGTTTACTGTTTAATTAATTTAAAATTTTCGTGATCAGGTGACTATATTATACTTAAATTATTTAGTTTATAATTTATACTGTAAATATATATTGCATTACAATTTATAATCATTGTTTTTAATCACATTTTTTAAATCTATTTTAAAATATAATATGTTTTATTAATATATATTTATCGAGTCACTAAATCTATAAAAGTAGATAATTTTAATTATCATTAATATTTAATGTTAATATATTACAGATTATAATATTATATAATATTATATTCATCATCAAATATCAAATATGAACTGGGATATACATATATAATTATGTCAAATCATGAACTTTAATGTTTACAACATCCATTAATAGATTATAGCCGTTATAGGTACTTTACCTATAGGTACTCATCACCATACTATTAAACTTTGATAAATATTATCTTTTATTATTGCATTATTTGAACTGTGAAGAAAAAATTAAACCCGTATTATAAAAAAATATATTATATGAAATTGAAGACCTATACTGATATAGTGATATTGATATTATTTAATAAAAATCAAATATTATAAAAATTTACGAAATAATATTACACAATTCAAAAACATAATAAGTGAATGCGTTGAATTAATTTGAAAAGAATTGTACAATATATTAAAATGTATATAAAAATATGTATAATAATATTATTATATTATTGGTTTGAAAATTTAATAACATGTTATTAGAATGTCCTTGATTGGTAATAAATTGTCTTAACATTTAAATTTTAAATTCAACTAAAATATAACACACCATAATGATTTGTTTTGCTACAGATATAAACTCATTAATAGGTAACATTATTTAAGTCTTCAATTAATGAATCATGATACATGGTTATATCTAAATGAAAACAGGCTCATTCGTTATTATATTATGTTCGAATTTCTAGTTCCTTTTATCATGAATATACATAGTACAGTAGAATATTATTTGAATTGATTTGCAATGTTTCAATAATATTTATTGTTGTAAAAAAAAATAATTTAAAGCAAATTTTCAGGGTTGCTTTTTATCGTAAACTCTAAATTACATACATTGATCCTCGTCAAAATATAAAATATTCCAATTTGTAATTGTTTTCACATTTATTCATAACGCAAAATATATATACAATTACAAAATACCGTCCAGGTAGAAAAATTTGGGCAGAGCCAAGTCATCACCCATCCTCTCTAAAATTCAAAGCTACCTATATTACGTACATATATACATAATTCCATACTATTTAAAAAAAATATTTATTCTAATAATTTAGTTATCAAATAATTACACAAATTTAAAAAATAAAAGTAACCATAACTTAAGTAAAAATAATAAAATCTATATTTGTATCAAAATTTTAAAAATTCATAAAATAAAGAAAAATTCAACTTATGTACATATAACTATATTTAACAACTTCTTTCAATCTATTCTTACTTGGATCCAGTACATTTTTAATAAATAGTGTTCTTAGAAATAAGAGAAATTTAAAATCATGGCATTTTTTATATTTTAATTATTTTATATATAATACACTTAGTATTATACATTTATACCACCTGTAAATTATAATGTAATAATTAGATATAGTGATTAATTTTAAAAATAAACATTTTAAATATTTGTGTGGTATATATTCGAGTAAATGCTTCCCAGCTAAAAAAAAATCATTGCTCTAGATCCGTGTCGGACTGCAGTACCAATATAATATCGAGATATAAATTACAATGTATACATGCATGTCGTACAACGATAAAATGTATTGATATTTGATTGTATTTAGTATGGTTACTAAGCTATTCTTCAAGACATCATACAATAATTGTTTAGTCCATTAAAGAACTTTTAACCGACAACATACAAATTAACTATGTAAGAATACCACACGTGTTAAGATGATGATATATCACTCTTTTGATTCGAATTATTATTATTATTATTATTATTGTTATTATCATTATTATTGTAGTTGTTATTATAATACTGGTGTAATTTCAATAACGTTCCATAACAAACCATTAGTACGCGGACGCTGGACCGATTGAACCCTACAGGCGGTTTTAATAGACATATGGTAAAATTCATATTATATTCATTTATATATTATATATACACCAAGTTCAAAATCCATGCATCTTATATACGCATTTTACTCGCCTGCCTTATTATTGTATTTATCTTGTACATCAATAAATTATAATTGTATATATTTTTTTAAATTATTGACACTTGATATTTTTTGAGGACTTTTAAAGATAACAAAATTTAATAATCATAATGAAAGATTCTATTCAAATTAACTTCATTTCAATTTGAAAATGTGTAATACATCTTAAATCAAACTTGATGCAATGAAAACAATATCTTAATTTTTTTAGATACACGGAATTAAGTTAAGCCATAAATTCAATTATATTGAGTATATTTACTAATCTTATTTCTCTCGTCGTTATTAGAATAATATACACTATGTTTAAATCAAGACTTAACAATATAGAAATTGTATTCGTTACCTATTATAAAAATATTAATTAGTTATATGAAATGCAAAATTGTAGTAGTTCTTTAAATTAATGATTTTTAGTAATTATTTTTGAAATTATTAGATTACTTGAGGATTTACTATACTATTAGATATTTATATTTTATATAATCAATATAATGATACCTATTTAAACATTTTAGAATATACCAATTATATCTTGTTATTGAAATCTAAAATAACTATAATATTAAGAAAGAAAACGTTTTAACCGTTATAATATCATAAATCGCAGAACTTCAACACCTCCAAAAAAATTACAACAGGAACAGATTCGGTGATAAAATGTAAGCATAATTATAAATTTCCCTCTGAAAACTGATTGGCACTTTCATATTTAATCGCTAATATTTAACTAAAGCAACGTTTATCTGTAAATTAATAGTGTCTATTAATACTTAATAGATATAAAATTACACAGTCTCTATATAGGAATATAATTTAACTAAATAAGTGAAAGTATTAATATTTTACGTTTTAAAAACTCTATTGAAATTTTTAAATAAAAATTGGTGAGCATTTTCCTACATTTTCTATTTATATCCTATTCATAAATTATAATTATATATGTATATATGTATACGTTTTTATTTATTTTAGCACATTAACTATAATCTGTTTTTATACCAATTTTAACTATTTATCGTTTAATATAAATTGATCATTATTAGTATTTTTCTTGTTTGTTTATATATGAAATTGTATAATAGAATTATTCAATCATAGAATATTTTAGGTTTCTTAAAATTATAGGTACATCTATTAAACATAAATAATTTTCTTTTAGTTGATCAATATAATAAATGTATAAAATATTTAAAAAAAATATTAAACTCTGTACATACTAGGACACTAGCCACTAGGTGATTAATCCTTATCGATAAATATTAAATTATTAAATATAAATATAACGATCCGTCTACTTAACGTGACCGATATGTTATATAGGATTTTTATCAAGAATTTGTGTTTGCGGTGATGTTTATATCATTACTGCAGTTATAAGGTTATATAGAATTATAAGATAATAATGAGTGTACATGCGACTTCTGCAAGAAAAACATATCTTATTGGCGAACGTGAAAGTCACGAAAAATAAATTATACATACATTGCATACCCATATATATATATAGATATATTATAACTTATATAAATCGGTTAGCCTATCATAATATATATCTTATTTTACACTCATTATTTAATATTGTGTTTATTATATTAAATAGCCATTTACTTCTTAGGACTTTAGGTAAATTCATTTTGTTATGTTAATTTTCTACGTTTAAAATAAAATATAAGATACATTTATTATAATGCTTCCTATTTCTAAAACATTTTTACCCTTAAACACACAAGGAGGAAATAGCAAACTGCCCATAATCGGATGCGTAAGTCATAAACAAATACCTATAATGTTCATTTATTCATTAGGGATGAGTCTTGAATATTAATAAAATTGTAATACATTTTTACTGACTTTTAGTTGGCACATACACAATTTCTGATAGAAAACAATATTGAATGTCTTGGATGTAGCACTTGGCGCTGGTTATCGTCTAATTGGTAAATTAATAGAATATTACTGTATTAGTATATAAAACTAATTGTGTATGATCATTTAATTTACAAATGTATATATTATAAACTAATATAAATGTATTAATATTCAAATTCATCTTAGTCATATAATAATTAAATAGTAGATAGTAGCATTTAATAGTATTTTTATAACTATCTTTATGTAATATCGTTGTCATTAAAATATTTCTTTTGCAATCAGTATTTCATTATATGATATTGTTTTTCAGATCGGCAGAAGTAGGTATATAACAATGAGCAGTACATCAATGAAGCTCTTCAAATGTTATTATGCCAAAGTATAATCTGAAACGTGAAGATTTGTTTATTATTATAATAATATTGTATAACCAAAAAAATGTTAAAAAAATTTTGTCATTAGGCGAGTATCGAACCTATAAGACATTTAGTTACTTGCAGTTAATTAAAATTGATTAATTTAACATAATACAGTTTAAAATAACCATTTTTTTCTAAAACATGAACACAAAATGTGAAAAAGAGATTTCTTGGGTCCTATACTAGTTCTGTCGGCGCACTGAACCCTCTTTTTACAGAGGGCTAGGCAGGAACATAGTAATGTTATGCGCTAAATCTCTATATCACCGACGCCACAAGAACGTACAAGTGGTTAGCTATTTGTATAGGTATTTAAATTAAAAACACGATTTGTTTGTTCTCGTGGTGATGAATTAAATAAAAGATTTATGTAAAACATATATTCATATATAAATTATATATAGACGAATAATAAGAAATTATTGATTTAAATAATGTATTTTTTTAAACAGATACCTACGTAGAATACGTCTAAGGATATATATATATATATATATATATATATATATATATTTGTGATTTATTTTTATTTTACGTGTGATAGACGGTAGGTAAAAGCTATAATCATGTTAAATAATAGTTAATATTACATTATTGTTTTATAATATAATATTTTTATATTTAAAAGTTAATACCATGATACAGGTACGATGAACAAGTCGTATTAATAAGTTTGTCACATACATATAGCTTAAACTATAATATAAATATGTTGCGAATTGTATTGTAAATAAAACTAGTAAGAAACTTATTGGTATAAAGTATCAAGTCCCTTTCAATAATATTTTTTGAATTGCAACAAAATCTAAAATATGTCAAAATTAAAATCGTTATGTCTTGTATTAAATTAATTAATTATTCATCCACACTTCAACTTATAATACAGCTTTTAAAATTGAGCATTATATTAAATTGTCAGATATAAGAATAACTTATGTGGTATCTTGTATTCAATTTGCAAGTTGCTTTGACCAAGCCTAAAGTCAATTTAATCTACCGCATTAGTATAAAATTAAAAATATACAATATAAAAATTACCTTTTATTTTTAAATAAGTTATTTTTATTAGATAAAATGAAAATTTTCAATCTGCATTATACATATAATAAATTCGTTATCAATGTATAATAGGCTTGTTAATGTGAAAAATCTATAGGTTAGGTAGTTTATTTTCTGGTCGGTAATTGTTACTATATAATAATATACATATGTTTTATTATCTTATATTATTATTATATTTGTTTTTGAGGGAGTCAAATGTCAATAGTCCTCATTTCCCCATTTTCCCATTTCTTAATCGATATTTGGTCTTACCCGACATTAGATGACCCCAAAGATTAAATTTTCCATGAAAAAAATTTCTGTTGTCACCATTTTTGAGGACCAATATGCCAGATCATTGTGCATGCAATATGCGTATTATATTTTATATCTATATAATATCGATAACTTACTGAGTTTTACTGATCTACAGTTTATTTTTTGTATACTAGGATTTTGTAATGAAGTGAAGAAACGAATGGTAAATAACGAGCCGTTTGTAGATGGCATTTATGACCTTCATTATTTACCTTTGTTAGTACAGCATTTCTGAAATTTTCCCGATTTCGATTTTTGGTGATATCAAGTATACGGCTATACTTATCAATAATAAGTATACCCATACCTGATAATCAATTATTAGGAATAGTTTAAATTATATTTTAATCAATAGTATTCAACCTTGTATGAATCCTATATGGCTGTATTAGAATGTTTGCACTTTTTTTTGTATCATATCGAATAGATACGAATCAGCAAAAAGCAAGTTTATCCAGTTTGTTAAACAACCAAACAGATATTATTGATTTCGCCAATTTAGGTGTGATACAAATTTTATTTTTTAATTCATTATTCATGGAATTGCAACAAGTAGGACCTAGATAATCCAGAAATCTTTGACCAAACGAGGTATTTGTGTTGGCTACGGGGGCATTATATGCTCTGTTTCTTTCTCCTATTTTCTATTTTGTTTATATTGTACCAATAGTTAATATTTTTTACTACCCATTGAATCGCAAATTTTTGGAAAATTAATTTAAAGGCTCATTATAGTTGAGTATTGTTGACCCGATTAAAATTTTTACCCAGATAAATTCTGATTATTTTATTTTGCTGCAGTTGTAGTGGTTTGATTACATTTCCAGTTGCACCACCCCAAATCTTAATACCATATTGGAGAACTGCTTGATAAAAAGATATATATACTCTTCTGATTAGGTTATATAATATAATAGTACGTCTAATTACAATACGGGTGCATATAACACCACAAACAGGTATATTAAACCAATAAAAAATATAAAATAATTAAATTGAGACCTAATATAGGGCGCCCTGGGAATAATAATAAACTTAATACTATAATAATACTCCGCACACCTTTATATGGGTGTCCAGTTACAGCTTGCGATGGCAATAGTTATAATGCAATAAATCTGATACAAAACAATATACATAAATAACAAAAAAATAGACGACCTGGTTGGCAGTAGTTGTTTGGTAGACGGCAAGTCGGCGACACTGACGGCGACACGTATAAATCCCTCACAATAATTGGGACTCGCACACGGGAAGGCGCAGCACAATAATATTTATATATAATTTAGCAACCGTTGTAGTCAACTTGCGATGATATTATAAAACCACGGTATTAACGCAGTCATTCCTTCCATTTTTACTCTCTTGCAACACTTCAAATATAACATTGTCTCTTCCCATATGGCACAAACAAAATAATAGAACAGGTATTAAATCTTCTTGGTAATAATTTTCCATATAGCCTAAAAATAACCATAACAATCGTATAAAAGTTGTCTCTACTCAACTTGTTGATTGGTTTCTGATGGAAATGTGGTTCAGATTTGCGCCGTGTGATGTAGATTTCACCGTCCACTATAGCGGACTGTGCTGCAGTACCTATACCATCATGAAGTGAAAATCACAATAATTAACATCTCTTCTATACTTATTTGTTATTACTTACATTGAGTCACTCAATATGACGCTTGTTTACAAAAAACTTACTAGTGTATATCAAATACACACAAAATATAAACACATAACTAATTCAACAAAATTTCAAATATCTATCTTAACATGTGTTTTTGTGTTATAATCATTAATGTAATTTAATTCTTTAGACATATGTTAGATGTTAGATGATATAGGCAAATAGCTGACCACGCAGTAGTTGTCGCCGTCTTTAATTTTTTTCTGAGTACCTACATAAAGTCCGTAAGAACGAGATAAAACGCGGGAACTGAGAATGTGACTTTGGAGTGGGAAATGAAAAATCGATTTAGTCAAACCACGGTTCTACTGCAGTATATTGGTATACTACCTTCTACCCGCCTGCGCCGTCACCACCGCGGCTCTCGTCGCCGACATCACCTGCAGCGATGTTAGCCGCTTGTCCGGCCGCGTGGCGTATTTTTTTCCACTTTTTATATTCCGCCCGTTTGCGCCGACCGGTCGGGAAAAAATACCAATCCAGGGGATATACGCACACACGCGCGAGTTCGTTTACACGATCACAGAGATGTGCCGCCATAAAAAGCGGTTAGGTGCTATTAAAAAAAAAAAAAAAAAAACAGACAGAGAAAATAATATGTGTGTAGGTGCCAAACCGAGTGTACATTGTTATAGATATATGTATGTACTCCGAATGCAGTGAGTGTGTGTGTGTGTAAAAAGATGATAGGTTATAATATTATGTGTGTGCGTGCGATGGGATGGGTAATGAAACAATCAATTCTGGACGATGAAGAATCGTGTCGGGCGGAGGGTGCCACGCTGTCTAGTGCCGGGTTCTCGGGAACGGCCGCGCCGCCGCAGCTGACGCGGTTGCGGTGTATATAATAATAATAATAATATAACAACAATAATAATAATATTACGTATATTATATTATGTGGGTGCTCGTGTGATATTATATATTATACGAGTATATGTATAGTCATAGCGTCTCTCCGCGGGATTATACCGTTTACGCCGACGCGTACGTATTAGGTATATATAAATATATATACCTATATATGCACATACACACATATATATATTATATTATAGCAATATGCCTATAACGTTGTACAGTATGTACATATTATTATCATACCTTTGTAAAAACCGCGGTCTGTGAGAAAAATATATACAAGTACCGCAGTGCACGAATTCGTGGGCGGAGCCGGTATGTACACGGTTGTTATTATATATTATATTGTATATTATAATATTGTACTGTGTGCGTGTAGATAGGTATGTGCACGAAATTCAATGGGCCATGAGTATGTGTAATGTGTATATTTATAAAATTTGTGTCGGAGCCGATATGGCTTGAAAACGATTTTTATCCGTAGTACCTACAGTTCGTGAATTTATATTAAATTTGAAGTTTTCTAATATTTTGTGAACGCCTTGTCTTTCGTGTATATAGACGGATAGATACCTATAATATAATAAATACGAGGGCCAATTATTATTACGCTGGTCGCTGCACGGCCGTATAGACTGCAGTAGTATACATAGACACGGGAGTACAAGACCGACTATACTACACGTCTTCAATTTAATTAATCAATCATATTTAATTATATGAGCATTATAACACGCATGTGTATATATAGGTATACATTATAATGATACCTCTTGAGGTCGATTTCTTTTTCTGTATATCGTGTTCGTGTGCTATGGTAATTCGATTAAAATTATGTGAGTTTTTCGGGGTAAAACTTAATATTGGTTTTTTCAAATATACAGTACAATATTATATATACCTACCACTGTACAATTTTATTATAATACATAATATTACAACGCGAGAGTTCATGACATTACTACGATTGTACGTATTGTTTTGTTTTGTTTTTTTTTTACTTAAAATTCCATGAGATGGTTTATCATTATTCATTATTACCCTTTTTTAAAACGAAATCGAGACCGACTCCGTTCAATTTCGGTATAATCGTTTTGATAATAAACGTAATGTATTATGTACGAGCCGTAAAACGTGTCGGAACGAAACACTATTTTAATGTATATTTACCGTCGACGAACACGAGCGTTATATTACATACACAGTTCTATAGTCAAAATACTGGAATGCATTTTGCCGCCGTTGCACTTTTCACGATAATGATTTATCATTATTATGCCACACACATGACAGTACATTTGCGTGTCAATTACAATTAAGTTTGTAAACACATGCATGATGTGTATATAATTCCTATGTGGCTATGTGTATAGGGATTACAATAATAAATTATATATTATTATACACCCGTTTGAATTTAGATCAAAAATTATAAATTTAAAAAACAAACCTATGCATACACGATATAACAATATATATTATACTATTGTGTGTTTTTGTAGGAGGCGATTTGAAGTTCGCCTTTAAAATAATGCAAAAATAAATGTGCCCCTATCGGCCCTATCTAAGTACGCATGGGTTAAAATGTTTAATATAATAGATAAGTACGCTGTAAATAATACTTCGATAGTACTAAATACTTATAATACCTATTAAAATATATATATAATTTGAGCTTCCAAAAATATATAGAGACGACGATTGTTGTTATTATTGTATCAATGACGAGGACGAGAATTAAAAACTCATATTGGCTATTACTTATTATATTGTTAATTATAATGTTAAATAAATGGTAGTGTAATTGTATTGTTATATAGATATAGGCATATATAGTTACAGATATTTGACATGTTACCTTTAAACTACCTATTTTTATAAATTACAAATATATATTTATAAATTAGAGTACCTACATAATTATTAATTATATTATTATATCCATATATGTATATCGATGATCATGTTCGAATATAACATTAATCCATTGTTATATTCGCATTCGCCACAAAGAATAACGGTAAAATGGATAAAAATAAATGTTTGCAAAACATCGAAGTAAAATACTGCAGATGAGCGTTATTCGTGAGAGCTCTAGAGAGATCAACACGCGACGGCGTGTCCGCGGTACGCGGTATATTATATATTGTATTTCCTTTTGTTGATGCCGCATCTTTGATCGTGTCGCGTTAAAATGTGGATAAAAAGGAAAATAACAAGGGTAATTATAACGTACAAACGTGTTTTATAGATGTTCGATAACAGAGCAGGTAAGAAAAAAAAATAAAAACCTAATCTAAACCGATATTGGTATTTTACCACCCACTCTAAATCATAACTTGCTAGACTTTATGGCGTCTCCCTGTGACCCCGACCGCACGTGCGTCCGTATGAAATTTTTCGAACTCGAAGAGTACCTATCATAATAATAATTCATTGGATTATGTTAAAGCAGTCGAAGAACCTTCACCAGAATCGATTAGAATATCTGTAAAAATACCAAAACAAATTCTGATATTATGTGCTCTGTATAATAAGTATAATTTATATACATATATTACATATTGTATAATTTATTTATGGTTTTACGATGTATTTCTTTTTTTCGACAAAAGCAGCAACTAAACTATTCAATACATAATACCTTTATAAATTGCCCAGAATTAAATGATTTCATGTTATTTGTTAACGATTAATATTACATAGTTATTAGTTACCTACAACTAATGTTGTATTTAAATAACAAAATATTATGATAAAATATTAATATTATTACATAATTTTAGGTTATATCTATTTAATTTATTCAAAATAACATGGCACAATTCCAATTTGAAATCAACCAGCTAATCGAAAAGTGTCTCGAGACCATTAAACACCTCCGAAGATGCACGGCTAAATATCAGTACAATATGTACATAAATGTATTATTGCGCACTATATTATACATATTTAATACACCTATGTGGCTATGTGGCTATATATACAATATTAATGTATACCTATTTGCTACATTATTATACCTTTATCATTACATACAATTAATTATAACGAAATACCAGTTATGAAATTATCGGAGATCACAATTAGGCAACACATTTGTATAAACTATACTGGTTAGACATCTTGTATAGCTCTGGATAACTTTATAAATACAGTAAGCCTACGTGATTTAATATGAAATTATAAACTATAAAGCATCGCTAATGGTGAATAAATCTATAATATTATATTTAAAAATGTGGAAATTCAAAAAAATCAATTCAGCAACTAAAGCTTCTGGTTCTGAGCCCGCTGAATTGTGAGCAATCGGATTAAAATAATATAAAACTAATAAGTAATAACATTAAACGATTATTCTACAAATGCTGTTAGTTATTATGTGTTGTAATTTATTACTTAAGACATTAATACATTTTCTATTCAAAATTAAATTTTTTAAATATTTTGATTATAAATTACTGATATTTATATTCAAATGCCTAAATTCACACCACGCGGCACTGATTTTTATATTTTTTTATTGTAAACAGCTTCTAATTTAAGAATATTTTATAGTTTATTTGTATATTACTAAGCATATTGGTAAATTATTTTTTTATTAGAAATTTTGTACTTCGAACTAATTTTTGATAATAATATCGCATATATTATTATGAGATGATTATAATATTATTATTATTATTGACTTATAAATCAATACCATTGTACTGAATAGAATAAAGTGAATAGGTTTGTGCTATAAATAAACTTAGCTTTAAAAAAAACTCATCATAACTAACTGTATTAACTATTATAACTATTAAGTATTTAAATCGATACAGACATAAAACATACCACATACTTCAGTTAAATAATATTGAATTATGAATAGGGTTAGGTTTATTTATATACATCACTTAACATAAATTTAATAGTTTGAAAATATCATTGTGTACCTAAAGTTAATAATAATATACGACAAATAAATATTAACGGTTTCAAGTCCTTAAGTTGGGGAAATCTTTATTAAAATAATTATTTGAATTATATTTTTATAGTTATTTGAATAATTTTTAAATACGATTAACAAATACAAAATGTATTCGAAAAATCTTAGAGCGATCGTTTTTAAGGAACAAAATCCGAATAACATTTTATTTCAATAATAAAATTACAAAAAAATGTACTTGAATAAAAAATACTAATACTAACTTTTGTATTTTCTATGTTCTGAATATAGCAAGAAAAATTATGAGAAATCTTGAATCATAATTTTAAGCATGAATAACTATCAAAATTGTATATACATTTTTAACAATAATATAATTTGAAAATTTTCATGATCTAGATAAATTTTGTTAAAATTTGGTTTTCAAATGTTAAATTTTTACAAAATTTGGTTTTCAAATGTTACATTTTTACAAAATTTCCATTAATTTATGAAATTTCAACTTTTATATGATCTTGTATTGAATTTTCAAACTTCTTGACCAAATATTTAAATCGAAAAGAGGTTCACTTGAAAGTAAATCGTCTATGCAATATAATAGTTATGTATAGGTATTATATAATATAAATAATAAAATTCTATAAACAACCAAAATATTCATTGTTTCTTTGCAGAACGGCCGCGGCGTGCGTATGTTTGATTTACAATAAGAGTAATAATGAGTTATGAAACCCACGATGAATGGACACGTTCAACATTAGTTTATGATTACGTTCAATAAATATATATAAAGTGATTGTGTTATTTCCAAAGGTTAGTAACCGGCAAAAACATAATCAGCTGGCAGTTCCCCGACCATTGTTTGAACGGTTCTTGTGTACCTAATTATTATCTTCGACAACCATTTGAAACATAATATATAGTATTATATTAAATATATAGATATATTGTAATATGAATAATATATGAAAAGAGAAGTATATCATAATAGTATTAATAGTACCTATTACTATTGTAATTGCGTTTGTTATTATTATCTTTATCGACGACAAATCGCATACTAGGGGATACACATTATTATCATTGTATTATATACTTACGACCGCTGTAAGTTATTATTGTCTGGCGTGCGATCGGGTCCGAGTGTTTTTAAAATCGTTTTGTTTCTAAACCAGCGGCGACGGGGTGCACAGCGTGAATGGATCGCGGAAACTTACAAACCGATACCGACACATAGAGGTACACATGGACGTCATGATGCAAACAGATTACACACACACGTGCGTAGTCCACCGAAAAAAAAGAATGAAGCAATATATTATAATATAAGCTACGATTATATGTGTACACACATATATATATAAATAATGTCATATTGGAAACTAGTAGACCGAGTATCAGAGTGTAAATAATCATGTAGGTACATAAAGTAGGTATATTATAGCATGTTTTGAAAAATGTCAATTAGGTACATAATAATATGTGTCGTCGTGTAGGCACATAATTATTATGTATTTAGAGCTACTACGCTTTTATATTCCAACGGTTAAACAATTTCAAACTGGAACGCATTCAACTTTAATGCAACCCAATTATTTATACATTGCATTTTTATTTTTCAGTTAAACAACCGAATTAAATATACATCATTTATAAAATGTGTAAGGAATTCAAATTCACAATTTTATTTTGCGTAGTTTAGGGCTTTTGCTTATTAAAACGTTATTATATATTCTCTAGTTTTTTTTTAATTATTCTGCAAAAAAATAAAAATATTATTCATTAAAATGTAACTAAAAATTAAAAATGTTTTTATTATGCTAACATTGTATAAATAGGTATTTTGTGTTTTTCGTACTCGATATTTGATAAGCTTTGTGCTACTCGATGCTGATGAAATCTTTTGACCTCAATAATATATTGACTTAAGATTTTATTTTATAATGATCTTGATATAAAAACAGTATGCAAGGAGAGAAAAATTTATATTAAAAATAAATAATAAATATATAATCGAGTCAAACATTTTTTGTTATAGTAGATTTTTGGTATTTTTTTTAGGGCGTATTTGATTATTTTTTGGTGAATATTTCTACATGCGTATAGTTTGATCTTTGTGTTTTTTTTTAAGCAATAAGTTCCTAAGTCTATATTATATTTATTCATTGACGTAAATTACACCCATAGGTTATCTGTTCATAAAATCTTCAGAAAGGACACGTAGTATTTTTATATAAGTTTGATCTTTGATACGAGATGATATCAATGTCATTATTCGTTTATTTGTTCAATCATATATTAGGTATGTAAATAATAATTAAAATTTAAAATATAACTTTATTTCAAAGGTTAATATTTTGTTTACTCCACATAAATACATAATAAGTTACTGATTAGTAAAATTTAAGATGATGTATGTCTACAATATGTTCTTAACAATAAAGATATTCCAAAATATTTGTTAATTGATTTATATTTTGGTTTAATTATTTAAATAGAAAGAAGGAAACACCGATATCTAAAAAAGTCCAATAAAATATTTCCTCAATTATCATGAAGTTTGATTTTCTATTATTATTTTGATTTTATAATAGATGCGCTGAAACTGTAGAATATAAACAAATATACAATATAATATGTATTTATTATAATATAAAATATTATATAGGTAAATATTTTTATTTCAAAATTCATGTTCAGGTACTGCAGTTTTAAAGATGATGAGAAAAAATTAAAGTTTTATATTAAATTTGCTAATAAAACTGTATTATTTAACTATTTTAACTAATTTAACATGTACTATAATAAAAACGTATTAAACTTTTTTTTATAAATGTGTGCTTTTAATTTTTAATGCCCATACCTAATAAAGTAATATATTCAACAATCAAATTAAAATTCATTAGTTTTAATTACTTTGTCTTACCTTTACGGCTTTATCGATAAACATTATTGTTTCTAAATTAATAAAAGCAATTATAGGTACTATTTTAAAGGTTATTATGAGGTTTACATTTGTATTACTATTGTACAATATTGTACACATAAACCGTTGTTTTAAACTTTTAAATGATAATAATTATTGACTCTCGTGATAATAATTGTTCTTACCTATTTCAAATAATAATCAAAACTAATGAATGTGATTTAGTGAATTTTCTTAATGGAGGCTCCAGCAGGCTACTGGTGTCTATTCGGTGTCTATTTAATGAGGGACAAAATTCATAAAAGTATAAATTGTATAATAATTACGTCGACGCCGGGAATTTGTGTTAGTACCTACATAGTCGTAAATAATTATTAGTATACGAATATAATATGGTTAGATATGAATTGCGGTGCTATGCACGCGTCTGAGTAATTATAGCCAACGGCACCGTAAAATGCTTATGATTTTTTACTCAAAACGCTCTTAACAAGAAAAACTCATATTTCAAAGATCGGTCTGATGTCAATAACTGTTTAATTATTAGAAACATTAAAAATACAGGGACCATAGTGGACTAAGATTCTTGGTTAGGTCGCTAAAAACAAAAATGAATAATCTGGTCACATTCAAACACTTATTATAGAATTTAGAAAAATAATTTTTAAAATCGAAGTCATTTTTGAAATCGCTTTACATTAACTATATTAACTATAATTTATAATCGTGTCGTCTTGCATAAAAAATCCTTTATGACTGCCGGTTATTTTCCAAAAACTCACAGAACTCATTATCCGCCGTATTTGATCTGTTGCACATTTATAGACCTCCTTAATAACAATTATTTTAGAAGTTAATTATGCGCTGCAAACCCAACCGTACTTATTCATCTGTCCCCCCTACCCCCTTTAAATATATAATACTAAGTATATGCCTATCTGTGTAAAATATCAATTTCGTAATGTTCCATTTGTATCCACTTTATAGTCTCATGCTCTTTTTCGGTTAACCCTAACTAAATTCTTTCCTTTGATCATTACCTACCTCCATAATGATCTTTAATAATTCTATTCGTCCTACATAATATGATACATCCAATTAGTCTTCATAACGTTTGTTGTGTTGTTACTATAAAATATCGTTGGCCATTTTTTTTCATTTCCAAACCCAACATTAATTTGTAATCTTTATTTTAACCTTTGGCCAGCGTTTAATATTACAGACTAACGAATTAAAACACTTCGGATGGATTGTCAGAATTCTTTTATTGACGGTTTTATTTCGGCATTTCGTATGACGAAGATAAATTGTATATTTAATAGATTTAAATACAACAACTTTTGACGCATTATTATCTACCTCGCTATACTGCCCTTGAGGGAAACACATTTCAATGACTTTTTTTTACAATCAATCACCACGCGTATACTTACCGAATGTTTAGGAGTTTTGAATCGGTGACTATACAGAAAACCTAACAATTGAACGTTTGGAAAAAAATAACTATACAGCATATTTGCACTATAGCATACCTATAGGTTGGGTTATATATAGTATATATAATATATAAATAATAATATAATATGGTGACGCAAATATAGAGATTCGACAGAGAATTTATTTGCCCAACCGTTGTGTAACTCATTTTCGGATGAATAGACGGTTTAAAATTCGTATGGTAATACGTAATGATTATTAACAATATAATATTATTGAGCTGTGATCGCCGACTAGTGTGTACAGTGGTGGCGGCGGTGGTGTAATCGATGTGAGAGACGATCGATTAGGCGGTGCAGTGCGCGAGGCTGCGGGTGCATGGATGCGTGTAATGCGCTGCCCCCGTACACTTAACACCTGCTGACGCCGCCAATGGACTATTAATCGTCCACAGACACTGTCGTACTTATTCCGTTTCTGATACTCGGGCAATTTCATCGGGGGTTTATTTTTTTTATTATTACTATTTTGATCATTTCGTTTGAGCTAGGGATTAAAAGGTATACGAGATACGTATAGTACGTACACACAATGATAATACTATACACATTTTATATATGCAGCGAGAAAAGGGAAGAAAATAAAAGGAACACACCGCTTACACACATACACACACAAAGAAACAATCCATTCTCCTACATAATAATAAGAGAATAAGAATTCTGAAGCCGACACGGTGTGTTGGCCGTTGACAATGCAAAACGGATTGGACTACTTGTGCGTGTCAAGTGTGAGAAAACCCACGACGGCGCCTATAAGTCATATATATTTATTAAGCGACCAAACACTGGTAGACGGTAGTAAATGATACTTTATATACGCATACACGTTGTGAACAAGTATAAAAAATAATTACATAGGGACAGTTTACTGAAATTTGAATACCCTTTTATTAATCTAACATTAATAATTTTATAGTTTATAAGAAATAGGTAAAGAAAACATGCATTTTAATTACAGTTAATTTGTCGTTATCATACAATATACAATATCAGTATTATAATCAAATGAATGTAAAATTATTATAAATATCATTTAAATATATAACACGCATAAAAATATTTTATATAGTTCAGGGTAGACTAAATAATTGACTCCACATAATTTAAAAATTTTAGTTCATTTTGGGAGGGGCATTTTTTAGCACTTTTAGGTCTTAAATGAATTTTTTGAAAGATCATTTTTTTGATATCCAAGCTTAGACACCTTTCCCGGGTAAGATATATATAATCTGGGACATAAGTTATACTGTTCAAATGTATTGCCTATACCTGTAAAACGTATTTTTTAAAACTAAATAATAGCAGGCTTTGAAATACTTGAAAAAATGTATGCGCAGTAAGTATGGTATACTTATTGACTTAATACGTACTTATACACTTTTCAGGAGTGGAATTCTAATATTATGCATATATAACGTTTTTACTTTTTACACATAATTTTATGTAATGTATATTATATACGAGTTAATTATTTTAAAAACTTTGGAGATTATAATATAGGATAAGAAACTAATGTGTTTTATTCATAAATTTAGCACTAAAGGTCAATTAAACAGAGTCAATTATGCCACACGTCGTACGTTCAAATTAAATAGGTAACCATTATTATATGTGTTATATTATAATATTATGTAATATTAATAACGCATTTATAATAACGGTTATTCCTGGCTCTATTTGTTATCATAGATTATCATTTAAATTACAGGTCATATAAGTTTAGACGGCAGTCACATACCTAATATACTAGTTCTATATAATACTATAGTAAACGAACAACAGGTGTACATTGTCATATACCTACTACTATTATATATTTTATATGTATTTGTGATGTAGGTAATTCCATTTTGAAATATATTATTATTGCAATAATAATAGATAACAAAAGTGGTGTATTTAGAAAAATCGATTGTGATGAAGTTTTTATTACGCATGCTGGATATATAGTCGTTTTTCAATTGATAAATCTTTCTATCTTTATTTATAATATTATACTTCAGATTCTTTTAAAATAAAAGCCTACTAAAACGGAAGTGTAAAAAGACTGAACTGTCTTGAATACCTATTTTGTAATTCAATAGATGCTAAATATTATAATTTATTGGTAGTTACATATTAATAATTTATCATTATGAAATGTAATACGTCCACATGACGAATATAGGGGTGGTAAACTGGTGAACTCCATAAATACATTCTTCAGCCATTGGACACTCACCTGTGCATATTATCATATAATTAGAGACTACGAAAAAATTGCATAATAAGTAAACTGCTTTGTATATAACATTGCACAATTATTATAATGGAATAAATTTGAATATTATATAGGTATTATCTCACGCCTCATCATAAAGTTTTCAATTTTAGAATGCCATTTTTGATGTTTCATATTAATATATAATATATAATATTTATATAATATAATTTTTCTCCGTTGTACTTTCTTTCAGACTTTCTAGCCATCCTCGCAGACCACTGTAAACTCGTTGTCGTGTTAACCAAAATAATGATAAATCTATTAATAAATATTCATTTCTTTTCCATATTTATTGCTTGTTGATTAAACGATGTTTTTGTAAAAGATATTTTATTTTTACGAATAATTCGTAAACCACTAGGAGTATACGGTATGAATTTCTACAACTTTAACTAAGACATGTGGAAATTAAAATCATCTTAATATGGTTTTGTTAAATAAAACGGGATTAATATTTCAGATTTTCAGCTAATTTTATACTTTCATAATATTTTGTATTTATTAGAAACATAGAAATCCAACAATCTAGTTCATATTATACATGGGTATAAAGTGAATAGCCACTGCAAACGTCAAAGATGACATTGCTACGATTTATTAAATAATATAAGACTATATAATATATGTTAAAAATTGTAGTTTTATAATTAATTTTAAATTGTACACACAATTAGTCGGGTCGTGCACAAGTCTATTCTGTCACTTTTATATTTCTGTTCTCAAGCCGTTCACCAAGTATTTAGAATTGTTCCGCATTGAAGTCGTCGTGCTTA
Organism: Schizaphis graminum; assembly: GCA_020882235.1. Lineage (NCBI taxonomy): Eukaryota > Metazoa > Arthropoda > Insecta > Hemiptera > Aphididae > Schizaphis > Schizaphis graminum. The sequence goes on from CM037034.1 coordinate 42,835,766, forward strand.
TACCATAACCGCGTTAACAGCCAGTTATAATAGTGCCACAAATTGGAGTATTCCCGCGGTACTGGTTATAATGTATTATATATATAGTTTTCCGTCAGAAAGGTTTAGCAGGAATTCTGTCCAGCGATTTTATGTTCGTAAACTTATTACCGTATTGTTTGGGGATTCTGGTCGTTTCATAGATTCTATTCGGCGCAAAGATGACTGTGAAAGACTCCTCGAAGTTTTCGGGAATGATTCATATATAGTTCTATAGTACTATCGCTCACGGATACTGTTCGTCGAAAACCCATCAAATAATTGGATAATGTCAAAGGGCCGAGTTCTCGGCCGGTACGATCAACTGAACCGAATCTTTGACCAAATACCGCCGAACGTCTTCGACATTCTTTATGATAAGATATCGACTTGACTCTGTGAATTTCTATAACGCATAAACCTACAAAATTGAATATAAAATGAATCGTTTCCTGGACGACGCTGTCGGTCGTCCAGACACTGCTCGTGTGTGCTGCGTACTAGCGTACCCATATGCTCCTGGTATCTAAGGGAAACAAATTTAATGTTCGCATACGACAAAAATATATACTAGAAATTTAAAAATTGCAGTCTTAATAAAAATTATTTTTTTAAAAATATAAGATTAAAAAAATTAATTAATTTTCTTCTTTTAATTCATTTTAGTAGGGGGTGCGATCGTCCCGTCGTCCAAGCCACGAGCCGCCACTGATTATATAGTCCGTGGGAATATCCGACGTAAGATTAATATACCTATTAAACTCACTGACTTTACATAACTGCTTAAGTTAAAGTTCGTTAAGTTAATTTAGGTATTATTAGTGTTATTTAAAATGTTTCCATGTATATATAATTCAATCGAGAGAAATAAAATATTACTATAATTAAAGATTAACACACCTAAAAGTAAATTATAAATTAAAATCGTCGTTTTAAAGTAGTATACCTATACTGGCCGATTAGATACTCGCTGGCTATTAATAAAAACATCGCAATACCCGTCGTCAGGGAAATGATCGAAATTCCGGCGCCGGTAATGGACGAAATATGTTTCGAGTTCACTTGCATTTCATCAGTCCTACCTACACATCGTAACAAATATATAGTCTCATTTCGTCATAATAATTTTCAACACGTCTTATACTCTCATAATGGCACTGTCCACGTCAGCTTTTTTTATTGAATTTGATTTTGTCAACTGTGGATTTGGCGTCATTAACGAGAAAGAATTAGCAATTCACATGATAATGGAATTAGACGAAATTCAAAAAATGATCATTCGAAGAATGCTGGACTGTGATAGATCTGACAACAACAACAGCTACGAGTCGGAGAACTTAGTCGTGAATATTTTAAAAATCGGTACGGACGACGAAGAAATAATACCCGATTCAGATAGCGAAGATGATGACGTTCAACTGCCGCCACCAGACGTCATAGAGAGCGGTTCTGTAGACTGCCCGGTGGTGATTCGGGAGTTAGACGAGGAAGTGAGCGTCCTGGCAGGTTTGCCTGATCCGCACGCGGCGGTCACGGACGGAAGCGTCAGCGTTGATCCGTTGCCTCGCAGAAGGCGTTATTTCGCGTCTGCGTGGCGGCAGATCAAACGCTCCGCTCAACGTTTGTGCTGCTGCGGCGTGCGTTGAGACGGCGTCCGCAGGCACCACCCCTCCCCCCGCCACCGAAGACGTCGGCAGGACGACGGTTTCGAAATCAGGTAAGGCAAGGGGGGGGGGGGATACGAGACAGAGCACGGACGGTGCGCGGCGGTATGTCGCCCGAGCACGTTTTCCGGCCACTCGCGGACGGGCGGGCGTCGCGAGTTCGGCCGTCGATGCGGTCGATCACTACGGCGGTTTGGCGGGCGCCCGACAGCTTTCGGTTCGTGTGCGGAACGATGGTGGACGTTGACGACGGCGAACGGCTAGCGGTACCGACGTGGGCAACGATCCCGCCCCGGCGGTACATCATCTCGTCAGACGGCGGCACTGCAGGCGACGACTCGTCACGGCAGAGAATTGTTGGCACCGAGTGAGTGCAGACGATTGTATTGCAGAGCTAGGAACACGGGACGTCAGCGGCGCCGGACCCGTGGAGGCTGTGCGTTTCACAGGATCCGGCGGCGCGCTACTCCGCGGCTGCTACCGCGGTGGACGCAGACGCGGCCGATAGCGGGACACGCCAGTGGCGAGAGGGAGAGCATCACTCTCTTTTTCGTCGCGAGACGAACCGCCGCCGGCCGGGTCGCGTCCGTCCGGTGGCCGCCGATTCCGCAGACTCAAAATATCTTCTTCGCTCGCCCCGTGCCGTTTTGGTCTCCGTCGCTCGTCCAAGAGTCGCCGTCTGCACCGCCGCCTGACGCGCGCACGACATCGCGCACTAGCCGCTCGCCGTCAACCATCGCTCCCGCGGCCGAAGCCTGTCGGGCCTCGCCTCGCCGTCTAGTGGTCGTCGTATCGTGCGGCCGAGCGAAACGATCTCGTGACACTTGTCTGTTCGTGGGCCGGTCGGATAACGTTGCGGAGGCGACCAGTGGCCTATAGCACGCATTGCTCTTTTGCACCGAATCGCCATCTCGTATCCCCCCCCCCTTGCCTGATTTCGTGTCGTCCTGTCGACGTTTTTTTTTTGTTTTCATCCTTACTATCATTGTTTTTTTATCATCATGTTATCGTTGTTTCTTGTTCAAAATTTAACTCTTTTTCCTTCACGTACATTGTTAGCCCATATGGCCATTTTTTTCCGGATTTTTTTTTTCTCATCCACTTAACTTTTCCACTTATCAACATTTTTTATACCATTTTGTACACTATTTTATTTATCAAAATGTGTTATATCTACTGTTAGCCCATATGGCAATTTTTTTCTTATCAAAATGTATTACATTTTTGACAACTCATATGGCAATTTTCTTCTTATCAAAATGTATTACATTTTTGACAACTCATATGGCAATTTTTTTCTTATCAAAATGTATTACATTTTTGACAACTCATATGGCATATTTTTTTCTGAAATTAATTTGTGTATAGTTTTTTTACACTTTTTTTATAATCAACATTTTAATGTTGATTGCCTTTTAGGCAAGCTTTTTTGTTATTAAAATATGAATAAATTAAAAATCATATTTACACAATGAATTACTGTTTTATTTTTATTTATATATCAATTATTAAAAATTAACGACTTATAAAATCGTTAAAAAATGTTCAAAACTTATTGCAAGATATATTTAAAAGAAGAGGCAGCAAAATAGGTTCAACAAATAATATATAGTTAGAACCATCGAGAAAAACACTACTTGTAAGAATACACCGGGAAGACTGAGAAAAATAAGCAACTATATAGATATAGGTACTAAAGAGTGTTGTAGCACCCCACGTTTTAGAAGTCTATAGTTGCGCCTATGATAATATATGCTATTTCTACGTCATATATTATATTACACGATATATTAATAAAAATACGTCAACTTGAACTGTGTACGTTTGATACATATTACATATAAATCGAATAATCGATTTGGTAAAACTTGAACAACTTAAAAAGTTAATGTATAGTTATAACGGGCAATGGAGAATATAGATTCGAACGCAATTGTTTTTTAAGACAATTAAACTTCACACTAATTTCCAACCCTCAAATGACATTTTATAGTTTGGTAGACGGTAGTAAAGTAGTTTATAATTTGTACTAATTTATAGTCCCTACAGGTATAATTATAGTAACATTAAACTCTAACTAATAGGATTTTGTATGCGTTACATTTTTTTTTTACCTAGTTAAATTTCAACACCAATAACATTGGTATAATTAAAATTTTAAGTTCAAAATTGAAACTATACACATTTTCAGTTGATCACAATTCACTGTTTGATTGAACGTATAGGGTTGAGGGGTCACATTTTATATTAGTGAACACTGAACGCCCATTATTATATTTTTTTACATTATATATCATTAAGTAAAACTACATTTCGAGTGTTAGTTAAAATTCACTTATCTCGATGCACGTAAAATATACATATAGAAATAAAAAATAATACATAGAAATAGTGTTATATAAAAGAAACGCCGACAAGGTTAGAATAAAGATTAGATGTTGGTAATTTATATTATATTATAGTCCTGCTGCTTTGTTTATATCTACGTAAAACAATGCAGTTGTGTATTATTATATTATAAATACATTTAAAACCAATCATTGCATTCAACAAACGATTTTCGGTGCATAAACCTCGTCATTATATTTACCTTGAATATCTTACGTCATAATGATAAACTTATACAAAGAATATTTTCAAATTTTAAACGCTCATCATAATTTGAAAAAAAGTTTTTATTAACGGCCTTTTCAACGTATAAATAGAATAGTTTCAATATTTTAATAAAGGCTAAATAATAAAATGGTGTTCAATTTATAACTAAATATAATGTCATTATTATAGTCATATTTGAGTATACATTTCCAGCTGGACTAAAATTGGTGTTAAAAAACTAATATAAAAAAGTTGAATATAGGTATAGTTTACTTTTTACTATATACTCAACACTTATAAAGGATAAAATCATCATTTAAATTTTACTTATTACTTGATTTGAGATGAGAATCAAATAATTATGGTGTACAAAAATATAAATATATAGTTCATATTATTATTATAGCTAATTTTTAAAATACTTAATACATATAAAGATTATTTTTAAATGTACCCAATAATTTGATGTTGCCTTAGCACCAGTTAAGTACCTATACCTACTAAAAAATTGAAATCTTGAAAAAATAAATATCGGAAATAAACGTTCAATTCTTAATATTTTCCGAATTAAAAATAATTTATTTATTTATATATTATATTCGTTTTGTATAGACTATACCTGTATTGTATTAAATAATTACTAACGAAAATTTCAACTCCGTAAAATTATAGTCACTAGTCTGCACTACTGTTAAATATAGTAGGTATTAGATTATAATTTATAATATATATGTTTATTTATTATGACTTTTGGACAAATGTAAGTATTATCGGCTATTGTAGTTGAGCAGCAAACCTATATAATATAATAGAACTCGGTATTTTGGAAACTATTTAAGGTGGTGAGGAGCCGGAGACAGAAGGGGAGCCCGATCTGCAGTGCGTTCGTTTCCCATGACCTACAGGTTTTTATGGGTTGTATATGTACGTCTGTCCGTCTGTCCGTCTGTCCGTCTGTTATACACGCGTTATTTCGTCGTCGAAATCGTCCTCACACACATCGCACACACAAATGAGACAGCCATTTTGTTTTTCTCATTTTTCCGTGTGCATATGCCCATAGCGGCGGCGGTAGCGTAGCACGCGCTCGGAACAAATCGAAATCGTCGGACGTGCCACCGCAGACCGTTTTTTTCATATACGTATAGCTATATAATATATATGCCCAGTCACGTCGGAACCACCATAGGTACCCACAATATATGTATACGTGCCCACGTCATCGTCTTGTTTTATATCTCGTCGCACGCCGGTCGATAAATTTGTTATTGCTTTTTTTTAACCATCCCATTTTCTTCTTCGCCGCCGCTCGTTCTCGTGATCTAATGATATGCACCATTTCACTGTTGGGTCCGTTGCGCTCAAGCGCGGCCCATCATTCCGCCGCCGCTGACGATGCTGCCGCCGCGGCGTACGGCAGTCGGCGGCAGCGGTCGGATCCGACGGGGTTGAAATAACATATTATAATGGTAATGTAATATACAATATATATTGTTGTGAGGAAGAAAAAAAAAACGATCGCTGTTGGAAATTAAACGGTTAATCGCTATTGTTGTGCACGGAAACTGTGGTGCGTATATATACATATATATATAGGTAATGTTACATTATTACATATAGGCGTACTCGAGATAGAGGGAAAGGATGTGAAATGGGTAAAAAAAAATACCACCGACTCCGAGAGCCATATAGTAGACCGCGGTGTCGGCGCTTGGTCGCGGGGCGTGCTCTGCCGCGCGGCGTGTTCGATTGAAACATACGCGCGCGCGTACCCGACCGGCCGAACTATATTATTATTATATAGCCGCATCACTGACCGGATAATTATTTCCGTAATATTCGTAGGGGTTTGAACGTGTCCGAAAACGGATGTGTACAAAATGTGTGTTAAACGTATTATTCTGTGTTTTTAACTATAGGTATACATAGACACAACTCGTATATTATTATGTGTACCTATACTATTATTTTAAAATCGAATTTAACCGGGTGATGACCCGTCAAGACAAATTAAACTATTTGATTATTTGATATATGTTGGCAGTTTAGGATGATAATACAATATATGCACGTCGGTTCTCTGCAGCAGATAGTATAATTGTTAGGTATATTTATAATATATTTTGTTTTCAAGCTTTTTATAGTACCTACGCGCGTAAAGAACTATATTGGTATATAGGTAAAAGTGTCCCATTGACGAGAATTGGAAGGGGAGGAATTCTGGAAGATTTCCCCATCAAATTCTTCGCCCTCAAATCAAGTTCTCGTAAATTATAGGTACTTTATACTTATTATTAAATTTATGTCAAATAAATAAAGCTATTATATTATAATATAAAACATGCCAACTTAAATAAACTAACAAAAGTTATGTTCTTATAGTTATAACATACGTCTTAAATTCAGTCAAATCGACTGACTGATCAAGTGATAACGGTTATAATTTTATAAATTAATCTCTAAACCATAGACTTACCAGTCTATGCTCTAAACTAATATTATAGAATTTCTATTATACTGATGTACCTACCTATACGTTATTTTTAATTTTAATTATATTGTTTAAGAGTTAATATAATTGTCTACCTTTCTCAAAAGAATTTCAAAATTTGACATGGTGTGCCGTGCTATAATAATTATCGATTCGATTATTATTAATTATTATATTCGTATTTTATACAACGTTTTAATAAGTCATTATAATTTTTATTCTTGGCATGCATATATGAATAGCGATAAGGGTATTGATATATTATTTTACAAGAAATAAAATACACTATACCGGTATTGGCGGTATTTATTGTGTTGTGCAGTTCGCTGTGCGTAAACGGTATTTCCTCGCAGGAATCGATTAATTTGATCGCAAAAATCGTCGTCATCGTGTCTTTTTCATTAAACGTGATGCGCGGTCGATCTATAAAAAATAAAATAAAAAAGCACCCGCGGTGGTGATATGGTCGTTATGGTATTAATTGTTTTTATCGTCATTATTATTTATCATTCGTTTCAATTACGGGAATCCGTTTTCACGGAAAAATCCATTCATTCGCCAAATTTTACCACATCGAATAAATTATATACGCGCGGCATATCGCACGTACCTCCCCGTGGGATCACGCGGGCGCGCGGTGACGATCTCCCGGACCAGCCGCGCACGTCCGCGGGAGGTAATAGATCTGTCACCGTGTCGGCGGCTGTAGGTGCGCGTATAATTATGCATCACATTATTGTACCGTAATACGATGTTAATAAAAACGAACGGGGCCCGACGTCGGTGAAACCGGCTGATGGTCTCTGTGCGTGCACGTAAACCTATATATACAATAATATACGCGTATAATAAGAATAACACTATATTATAATATTATAATATTTATACAGTTTTTGACGATGCACGTGTTCTCTGTACGCGCACACTATGACATGGTATAGTATAATATAATAATAAGAGACGCGATGCCGTTAATAGTTTCAATATCATAGTAATACGCACTAATATCTTAACAAATAGGTGAATAATGTAATAATACCGCGGAGGGTAGTAGTGGTGCCCCGTGGAGGATGTGACCGGTTCCCATGACGCGCATAGGTACCTATACATAGAAGCCAAACTGGCGATAGCTGCAACCTAGGTACGTCGTAGGATTTCCGGGCCATTGGATTCATAAGAATAAAATATATTATAAGGTGAACGAGACGACGTCGTCCGCGGTGACGACTGCAGTGTACGCGTCGATAAGATATATATATATATATATATATATATATATATATACGTCTGTGTACTAAAGGTGTTATGTACGTTTAATGTATATAATATGTTTATAGGTAATATATATAGTACATAAATATGTACATGAACGGTGTGCGGTTGCAAGGTATAAGTGCTCGGGTAGAATAGGTATGGAGATAGAAGAGTGAGAAAGAACAAATTAGACCGTTCAACACGCCAATTAGCCTCCATGCTCCCGTGGTCTATTTCGCTTTGACGGGACCCACCAGGACAGCTGTCGATATCTTATGTTACTATATGTGTGTGTATATAATATATATATATATATATATAAGTACGACCCACGACCAAGTCAAAACCCAAGACAACTGTGTATTGCATTGCAGTGTATTAGAAGAAGTGAGATAAAACAACTAAAAATAAAACGCCGTCCGACCTGGTGAGCTCGTCGTTTCCGCCGCTCAAATGATCCGTTTCCTGTACTTATTGAATTATCAACACGTCACGTCAATTATTCCATCGTTCGTCTAAATAATATGATATTATACATCGCTAAGTGTATATATATAATATATAAGTAGATATAGCTAATATAAACCAACGATGCGACATATTTTTAAACCGTTTCCCAGGCTGTCGTCATCACAATAAATTTCGAATGGGATTCCCCGACGTCTATCCATTAAGACACAAAATCACCCCCAGAACTGCGGCTGCGGTGTTGCACCTTCAATACGCCTACGTAAAACAAATTGCACGAAATATTGTATTTTAAAATAAGCTTAAAATATATAATATTGTTGTTCGTATTCAAAAAAAATAATAATATGCAGTTAAAAGTTTTATGACGCGTATACACATATAATATATTTATTTATTTATTTATTTATTTATTTATTTATTATAACAATACGGGCTGAGCCCAATTAACATAATATAATATGATAGCATTAATTATTAGCAATTAATTAAATTTAACTATGATAACAACAATAACAGTAGTAACAATTACTAATTTACTAAATTAGGAACATGAATAACATAATAAAAGAAAAAAATACAATAAATTCTATAGAAATGATGGATCACTATTTGATTTATACCTATACACAGTGAAAAAAGTTTCAGTGATATTTCTTTCCTTCTTTCTTTCTTATTAAACTATTCAGGAAGTGCAGGGTATTTTTTAAGCGACATACCCTATATATGTATTGATTATTACCCTGATATATTATGTAATGTATATAATTCGGGGTTGGTGTAGAAATATAAGTTGTATAAATGTTTTTTTTCATTGTAATTTTGTTTAATTTGTAAGTATATATATGTGTGTATTATCACTATTATCCACAACTCTCATCTGTATCCTGTGCGATAAATTTTGTACGTTCATATATATATATATATATATTAGTTAAATTTAACTACCGAGGTCTGTCAATAATACAATTATTTGTACATAACTCTGTGTAGTATAATATATAGTAATATAATATAGCCGTTTAAACAATATTTTCTATGGGAAGATTAAATATATTAACGGTACCTGATACTACACATTATATATAGTACATATACATAGTAAATATAATATAAACTAGCATAGGCACTTGCGTAAAATGTTTAAACGTCTGAGCAGTTCATATACATATTGCTATACAACGTTTATATACATATATAGGAGTTATTAGGCCATCGGGCAAGCGAGCGGCTGGTGTATCATATTATATTTTATTGCGCCCGTGGACCTAAGCTAATAAGGAATTACAACGTCGTGGCGCGCAAGTGAAACCTTTACTACAAGAAATCCTCAGGCGTACATTATATATACCATAAATATGTTATGATGAAATATATTTTAACGGAATAGACCACAAAACGATTACCATTATTATTATTATTATTATTAATAATACCGTCTTTAAAAGTCTCAAAAACACAGAATTTTGAAACTCGTGATGTCATTATGCATTTAAGTATACCTCAGCAATGTACCGACCGAATAAATGGTATACATGCATATACTTAGGTACAATAATAATACATGTAATTAATAATTACTTGCTATCACACACATAATATATTATTTGTGTAACAATTCAGTTGAGCAGCTAGCTGTATTGCAGACTATATGCGGGGCTTCAAAGGAAACGTAGTTTTGCTGCAGTAAGACATTGTGGAGTATTCTGCGCAAACTTTTTTCGTCATTACGCATAAATACTGACATAGTGACTACCACAACAGTTGGCACAAATAATAGAAGGGCTTATAGACCGGCCCCTATAAAAATATCTCTGAAGTTTTCTTCAAGTATCTATAGATTCTTTATTTATCATGTTTGTCTACAATTTAGAAAATAAAGCAAATAATCATTATTAAAATATATATAAAATATATCTATACTAAAAAAAAAATTTTAATTAGTTTACATTTTTTATAAGTAATATCAAATTATGCGCTTTTATCGATCTGTCTTTTATATAACAAAAAATAAAACATTAATTCAAAAATTATAATTAATATTACACAATATAGCCTAGAAAAACTTTTAAAAAATAAGCCAATAAGCTCTAGTAATAAGAAATACAACATCAATATTGATGATAGAATATAATTACAATTCGATTTTCATTCTATGCGCCTACACGTTTTTCAGTCTTTTAAATCTTAATTAGTTTCTCAAAAAGACAAATTATTTTATTATATTGAATTCAATAACATCTACCTATATATATATTTATATATAGATAGATAGATAATAGTGCCTTACTGTAGACACACATCACAATACTATATTATCATTTGCAAAATTCACCCGACAACAGTATACACGACCACACGCACAACTGCACAAGGTCAATAATTGTCTTCTAAATATTCATTAGAAAAGGCACGCTTTTCCTGTGACTTTCTTATAGCAATATAATTCATTTTGACTATTAACATAAAATAATTGTTGTTTATAAATTTCATAAATATGTGTGTATATACACCCATGTTATTATTTTTGGTCAATTTAATGGGGGATTAGTTTCCAAAAAAAGTCAATGTTATTATTTGCGCTTATTGTGAAATGAGTATTGAGTAAAGTGTTAAAATTCAACGAGAATGATTCTTTGAAAATATTAGGAAACTATTGTTACACGATGACATGTGCAACCGATACGTAATAGTGGCCAGTATAGGCTAGATATCTATGTGTATCTATTATGTACATAGAAATTAAGGAAAATTTATTTAAATATATTATAAGCTTTATAACTTATTATTATATTATATAAACAAACTAATAATATTTGTATTTAACTATAATAATATAAGTACGTCATAATGAATTTTCAGATTAACCGACTTGAATTCGTTTTAAATGTTGATTAGTATGATTACACACAAAACATTTATAATTACAGATTTCTGTATAACAATACGTATTTGTAGACTTCTGTTATTTAACAACGTAAAAAAACTAATCTTCGTGACCGTGTATATTATATTTAACACTTTACAATTTTACAATCCTTTCGTGATAGATCTACCCATTCATTGGATTAATAATATATTATATAGATTATTCTTATTAACTTTAATATTAAAAACAATTTAAATATTATACTTATGTGTGTAATGTGTATAGTGTATACTGTATACATTATATGTATATTTTACCTATACCTATATATTATACTGTTTTAACGAGCTATTTTAATATAATAATGAATTAATAACAACATGCAGGTAGATTACAATAACATAAATCCAAGAAAAAAACATTACGATTTCTAATCACATTAATCTTATTTAATGACTGCGTTATGGTAAAACTTATAGGTACATTTTATAAATAAGTATTCGATATTGTTTTGGGTGTGATACATTATAGGTAGGTAGTAGTACATGCGAAACGGATTGTCGTCCGCATAAAAGTACTTATAGGTACATAATTGGCAGTACCGATACATAGTAAATTACGATCTTATGAATTATTCGTGGATGAGAATAAGAGAAATAATAATTAAATAAAAAGTATCCACGCATATTTTCTGGGCCAAGTTAATTGATTCTTTCGTGTATAATCATATAAATAGTGTTTATTATATAAATATCTATTAAACTTTAAGATTAAACGCGTCTATATTTGACCATTTTAGATTGGATTATTTTATTACATAACATTTAATAGATGTGTTTATTTCAGTACTTGTGTCCAATCTAATAACTATGGAAAGTGTCAGGAGACGATGATCTTCAAAGCTTTTTTTTTTATCGTAACTTATAAATGAGAAAATCAAAAAATTACGCAGCCTTAAAATTCTATATACCTATAAGTACAATATTATATACTTAGAACACAATGTAATAAAGTAGATTAATATGTTTAATAGAATCATAGGTATGTAAAGTTCAGTGTCATAATATATAATATATTTAATCAAAAACATTATTACTATGTGTTATTACTGATAGCATAATGTGTAACATTAAACCTTATTTACATAATAATTTTCAAAAATTCAAAAGATATATTTCAGGAAAAATCAAAATAAACACTGATAATTGAGTACCTGAGAACTAAGAGATAATGCAAGATTTTATTTATTTATTTATTTATTTTAATTCAGATAGGTAATGTAATCAATACAGGCTGTACTTTATTTTAATACTATATATTGTGTTTCTGATTTATAGATATACCTTCAAATGCATTTATTGACAAAACATTAATCCCAGTTTTATAAATAAAAATCATCTCTGATAAAACATCCAACGCTGTGAAAAGAAAATCGCTAAAAAAAAATCTCTGATCAGAAAATTAAATCTAAACGGCCTGTTATATATATTATAATTCCTATATATGTTATAGGTACACGTATAATATGCGTATATCATACCTAGATACTTAAGAATAATTACGCTCAAGGGCTGAGAGTCTATATGAGGTAAATAGTCTACATTTTTATCGAAACACACGCATGATGTACCTATAATATATTATATATTATAGTATATTAGTAAATATATAAATGATAAACTATTATACATATATACCAAAATACCACAATTAAATATATACCTATATTATAATATACCACGTATATGATATATTATGCATGTGTATTGTGTATGTACACGTTTACGTGCACACGAGTTGGTACACACAACATCACTTTGTGTATAATGACATGACGTAAAAAATTCATTATGTAGTTAGGTATATATATATATATATATCATCATAATAGATATATACCAAACGCATTTGCTCATTTAGCAATGCACGTTATAATTTTGTATTACTTTTATTTTTTTAACCGGGTTTTAAGGTTTGGCCACCCTTGGTATCTATATATACTATAGCTGCAGACTGCGCAGTATAAACTTTCCCAATGTCTAGAAAATCTCTGAAATCAATAAAAAACTGTGGAGTAATTTATGAGTTTATAAAAGCAAAATAATAATATATATACTGACATTGCCTTGGACCGCACTTGAAAAATTCTTTTTCGATTTTTTTTCAAACGCTATCTACGACGCTCTTCGTCAGTCTGGTTGACCCGATAACCATGTATAGTTGACTTTATTGCGTTGCGCGTACGCTGACCGATATTTCGACGCATTGTTTCCAACGAAATAAACCACGAATTGACAAATAACACGCTGAAAAATCGCTAAATAATGAGTAATGACTATATTAGCTGCAGCCGTGGTTAACCAGCGATCTCTAAACGTGATTTCACTGAATAAACTCGGGTAATTCATCAGCTTATATTTATTTATTTATTTATTTTTTTTTTTGATTTGTATATTACTTTGATAACACGAATGAAATAAATAAATTATTATATTTTACATGACAATAAAACTGTTTTTTATTTTTAACATTTATTTTTGAAATATAAAATCTGTAATTATAGTTAGGTACTATGAACATGTGAGACAAAAATAATATAGATACATTAAACAAGACGTGAAAGTTTTAAAAGAATAACTACTCAGCAGTAACAAATTACTGACTTTTTTATTAGATTTTCCAAAAATTTTCTTTCACAAAGACCTTGTCCTGACAATAATATTATGAACAAAAAAAGAAAATCAGCCGGCCAAACAAATTTGTTAAAAAAACATTAAATATAACCGTATGTACCTATACCAAAATATTAATTCATACAAAATATCATGAACCTAACTGTAACTAGTGTACATTATAATATTCATAATATTATGCAAATACCTATCATATCATTGGCAGGAAAATTAATTTTATTTGAGTACCAGTTAAGATTGATACGAATGGAAACGATTTGTAATAATGGACTATAACGCTCACATAATATAGAATATAACGTACGACTATAATACTTATACAAACACAGAACTGCAGGTACGGATGCAAATTTTTTTTTTTTTTTTTTATTGATTTTTGTAGGGGCGGATTACAGGGCCACACTTTACACAAATATATATGCTAAGAATAAGAACCTAACATATTGATTAAATCATATTTTATCACGAAAGTATTTAGGTATACCTATTATAGTGCCTATATTATACACAACGACTATTTAGTATGCGAGACACAGTTCGTTTTCACAAGACAATTCGCGTTCATCCTCTTATAGACATAAATCAAATTATTTTATAATACGGTCTATACCGCGCCTATTCTCTACTGCACGGTTATTCAAATTAATATATTATATATATATATACGTTTCGCTAAACTATTCGACGTAAAATAAAAAAATAAATATTTGTAAGGTCGTTTCGGTGTGTAAATAATAGACGCAATATATATACATCCAATATATATTGTAAACACTGTGACACGAGATTTTTCTTATTTTTTTTTTTTTTTTTTTTTACTATACGGAAAAAAATGTAAAAACAAATAATTGCATTTTGACCTTCACGGTGTGCAACTATAATACTATATACCTAGCTACTATAACCATCCATAACGAGTCATTTGTTTGAAAAAGATATTTTTCCCATCTTGATGGGATTCCACATCACATATTTCGTATTTTATATAGGTACAATACGATGACTATAGAAGATTTTCGCCATATACCTATAATATTATATGTTATTAAAACATACACACACAGCGTGTTCATTATTCAATGTGTATAAGTCTATGCAAACCGAGGAAAACACGTTTTTTTCTATATTATCGACAATGACGAGTAGCATAACATATATAGTTATTTATTTTGTTTTATTTTATTTCTATTTATTTATTTTTTATGGTTTATTTATAATAAAGACATTTTATACACGAATGTATATATCAAACGACGTCCTTTTCCATTCGATTACAGATAATATAGCATGCAGTGTGGCTGCGGTGCAAATATGACACAGATAATCACAGTATTATCAGTGATTATATATATTATATATATATACATAATATTAAATTATATTATATATATATAGACTATATAGAAGCACACAATTGTGAAAAAATGAAACGACACCGTCGCAATAATAAAATTAATATTGATTATACTCAATATAATATGTATAATATGATTTAATATATATTATTTTATGTACGTTCGTTGTACGTGTTTAATATATACCTGATGAGTGTTCGAATGACAAACGGCAGGACCATTTTCGTTTGATTCTGTGTATTGAACATTATTAATTGCAGTAGATTATTTTAGTATATTATGTCGTTTTTAAATGTTCGCCATATGATAAAAGACTAAATGTCGGAAATAGCCACATAAAGTAATTGTTTCGACGATTAAATTTCTGTATAGTTTCTTCCTCTGTTTGTTAATTAAATTATCTGTGTCAACACACTCAATGTTTTTACGATGTCGAATTTCTGAACGTTAACACGACTTCTGCAGCTGCATCATTTATATATTATAATATATGATACGAGCTGCTAACATTTTGCCTGCTGTGCTGATGACGCACACAACTGCTGCAGTAAGTTTATAGAGCTGTAGGTTAAGTATATGTATAATATTATAATGCATACGCGAATACGTATAAGATAATTTAGCCAATTATATTTTCATGTGTAATATGCAAACATAAAATAGCGTAATTATAATATTTACAGAAAGGTATATTGTAAACAAAAAAAATATATATATTATATATTATACAATAAAACAACATAGTTTTTTTCTACGAAATTGCACATTTATTCGACAAACATTACACTGCACTTGAATATTATTATACATATAGGTTATATATAACACAAATTCTACGAATACGATTATTACAATCTCGAATGATAATAACTAATAATAATAATAATAAATAAATAATTATTCGTTTTTGTTTCTTCCAATTTTTACAACACGATAGGATTATCGGGGTAACAGAGTTATAACATATTATTGTATAAGTCACATACACGAATATATAAAATATAATATTATGAATAAAATAAAAACTAAAAACAAATCATAATAATAATGAGTGTTCGCAGTATATAATATATACCTATGTATTAACTATACCTATTATTAGGTAGGTATACTTATACATATTACACATGTATCAGAATAAGGTTAGGTTCCACGGGGTGGGCAGCAAACGATATCGCATCGATATACATACTACATGTATGTATTATAATGTATAAGATAACTAATATTTTTCATCGAAAATATACCTATGATAATATTATATTTTACTGCACATTAAAAACTACATCACAGAATAACAAATACTAAAAACTACGATTTAATTTTCTTACATATAATAAACACATCATATAATGTATATTTATACAGGTTCAGTACGTCATTATTTTATAACATTATATATCTAGTAGGCATCGTGTGTTATAAAGTCAACGCGATTAAAATAATATATAATATTTATATATATATATGTGTATATCGTATAATAATACACAACAGTATCCTGTTGTTTGTATATATTATATAATAATATGTATGTATATATAATAATGATGATGGCTGTATAATATATTTGCACAGAACTTACAGATAGGAAAAAAACCAAACAAACAAATAAATTATGTATATATAATTTAAGAACAACGGTTAAAATAATATATTTATATTTATACGGATAAACATTACGCAAGTGATATATTGCATATACACGTATATGCAGTGCCTACCTATGGGTGTAATATGTACATAGGAAAATCTATACGTATTACGACGGGTATACGTACGCATAGTATTATGATATATTATATACTATGTCATGTTATAATATTCGACAGATATACCTATTATTACTATGTACAGAATAATCGTCGCCGCGAAAGTGTGCGCGCTACACGAGATCAGATGATACCTATTATACCAATTATATTATATATATATATATATATATATTATCGTCGTCGCGAGCGTATAAACGCCGCGCTTATCCAACACATCATAACTCTATAATATAATAGTTTAATACATATATAACATATGTATATACATACGAATCCAAAGTGCGTCCGGTCAGAGGTCGGACGACGTAAACGACTTATTACCGAACACGTGACTGCAGTGCACATAATAATATTATCGTCATCATTATTATTATTATAATTACCTATACGCGGGCTAAAATAACATTAATATTGCGGTTGCGGAAACAGGAAACTCGTATATATATACCTCTTTATATTATATTATTATATATACATTAGTTGTGCAGCGGAAAATAAGACGCCGCGGCGTACCGTAAATATTGTTGTTGCTGCTGCTGATGGTGGTGGTGCAACTGTTGCAGCTGGTTGTGGTGCACGGCGTGCTGTTGGTCTTGGAACGCGATCGCCGCGGCCGCGGCTGCCGCGTGATGGAACTCGTACGGCACCATCAGCGGCGCCCGGTACGCGGCCGGCACGATGGACGGGAACCGCCGTAGGATATCGTCGTCCACGTGGTGGTCGTCGTCGTCGTCGTCGTCGTCGTCGTCCGTGTAATCCGCCGCGGTCAGCGGCTGCGGCGGCGCGGCCGGAGAAGTGACCGACGACGGGTCGGGTCCGATCAGGCTCTCGATGTCGAACGGTCTCTTGACCGCCGGCTTGGTGGTGCACGCGGTGACCGGGTCCGCGGCGATGACGGCGTGCCGGTGATGCGGGTCGTGGTGTCCCGGCGCGGCGTTGCGGCTGCGGCGGCGTCGGCGGCTGTCGGTGCCGGCGACGTCGTCGTAACAGTGCGGCTGGTTGTGGTGCAGACGGGGCCCGGTCGGCGCGCCGTGTTGCGAAGACGGCGGCGGCTGCAGCTGGTGCTGCGGCGGCGGACTGCCGGCCGACGACGAACACGGCGACGACGACGAAGCGGACGACGCGCCCGACGACGACGGGGCAGCCGACAGCGACAAAGACGATGCCGCCGACATGGCCGGATGGTTGCGCTGCATGTGTGCCAAATTGTTAGCCAGAGCGATCAGTTCGTTGTCCAATCTGTTGAATACAAACCAGACGATAACCGTTAAAGTCCATGTGCACGGAAAATATCACATTAATATATTATATAATCAGGCGTTAACATATAGGTTTATATACCTCGATCGCGACATTGGTTAATACTGTGTTAGGGGTTTAAGCTATAAGCAATCGGTTATATTATACGCACATACGCAGTATAATATTATACTGTTAATTTTATTTTATATGTGGAAATGTGTGTATAACTTTATTATATATTATCCATACAATATATATATACCTATATTCAGACAGCATATAGGACCGTTACGCATTTAATTAGAGTATAATATATAATATACTTGACGCACCTGTCTTTGTCGGACTTGACCAGCTTGAACCGTTTGCGGCGCCGCAACAGCGAACCGTTCTCGAACATGTCCAGGGCGGCCGGATGTAGCGCCCAGTACGCGCCTTTGCCCGGTCTGTCCGGCATCCGCGGGATTTTCACGAAACAGTCGTTGAACGACAGGTTGTGCCGGAGCGAGTTCTGCCAGCGTTGCGTGTTCCGTCTGTAGTACGGGAACTGGTCGCTGATGAACTTGTAGATGTCGGACAGCGGAAGCATTTTCTCCGGCGAACTCCATATGGCCATGGCCGTCAGCGATATGTAACTGTACGGTGGTTTCTGGTCGCCGTACGAGTCGCGACTGGGCCGCGGCATTTTTACAAGACTTTTATTCTCGGGTGGTATTTTTGATGTTATCGAATATTCCTGTATGGTTATATATAGGTATAACGGGAAAACACGTTTTAACGAAAAACACAGTACGCGCGATATATTCAAAAAATTTTACCGATAACTGCAACACCGCGAGCGATATAAAATCGGTCAACTGCGGTGCACAATGATATTATATACGGAAACGACAACGCACACAGTCTTCGAACGCAAATTATTACCGAAAACAAATATTGTTATTATTATTGTAACGATATTATCATAACGCGTGCGGCGTGACTAAACGACTGCGACGGCGTTCGAGTGCGGACTGAACGGTTGCGGTGCAGTCGCGGCGGCGTGGCCGACGGACGTCACGGTTAGGTCAGGTGGTCCGCCCAATGGGACGCCGGTGCGCGACTAATGGCTCAGGGGGCGGACGCTGTCGTAGCGCGCCGCCTTCAGTTCCCCCGCCGGACAATCGGTCAGAGATAAAGGTGACCTCGGCGGTGGGGACTGTTCATTTCCTCCTCCAACAGAAATACCTCATCAAAATCGTCTTCTCGTTTCTTTATCGACCACCACTACGAAACGGCGGCGCCGAGTATACGTCTATCTGCACTCTCGGCCGACCACTTTATAATAACAATAAACGTTTCGGACGATTATCGCGTTGGATGCTCTGCTCGCGCGCGTCTCAGTACCTAACGATAACGCTTTACCGTATACAAATAAATAATCACGATAAAAAAATATTGTATTATGTTTTACTATATTATTTAAGTTACGGACTGTATTTTTGTGTACATATAGGTATAATCATTGTAGGCGTGCCCAGTCATACTATAGACGTTTACAATAGGCAGGCCCGGATTGGACCGGCGAGCTACCGCGCTGAGCGCGGTGGGCCGCAAGATTATTATGATACATGGGCCGCTTGCTAAAATATTTAGCTATAAATTAACTGGGCCAGTAAAATTATTGTGCTCGGTAAGTTTCTGGGTTCCAATCCGGTACTGAGTCAATATAGGTAAGTGTCGCAAAAACCTGAAATGTTCCAAAAATAAGTTTTTAAAATATAATAATATATTTATTAAATCATAATAAAATGTTAATATTATAATTTATTATAGAAGGGCCCCGAAGAGGAGTATAATATATATAGGTATTTAAAATGTTCACTACATTTTTATATAATCATTTTCTATAGGTATATGATAAGAATTTCAAAATATTTCGACTGTTTTTGAGTTTCTTGTATTATAACTATATTAGGTATATGAATATGAATACAAAAAACAAAACTAATTTTTGTTTGATCAAAAATTTAAATATATTTTAAACAATAATAAGACTATATATAGGTCGGGTGATCAGACGTCCCGTTTAAAACGAGATTGCTCCTTTTTAATCATCATGTCCCGTTGTCCTGACAAACTTCGAATAACGGGACGCTTTTTTATCCCATATAATGTATATTTAGAATATTACGGTGTCCTGTTTTAATCCCGGTTTTACATATATATATTATTACATTGTATTTTTAAAAGAAATCGGTCTATAAAACTGTTTTGTAATCAAAGTTATTAAAAATAACAAATAACAGTTTTCGTAAAACAAGATTCAAGGGCTGATGTTAATGAACATTTAAATTAGCGCTAGTATTTAATTGTTTAATAATAAAAAGAAAATTTTCCTAATTGTTAAAAAAAATTGTATTAGTTTTCATATGCAACATTATTGTGTTGATTATAATGATAATGAAAAAATATAAATTCCTAATAATTAAGCATTTATTAATACTTTTATTATTTAGGTTATTATAAGTTAGTTAACTCAAAAAGGGTAAAGTGTAAAGTAATAATAATTTTTTAGATGGTGGTGGAGGATGTTATACCTACAATTATTTCATTTTTTTTATTTTCTAAAAATGGTCACCCTAAATAAGACCCTATTATGTATACATTATTATACAGATAGGAAAAAAATATTTAAATACGTATATACATATATATAGGCACAATTTATTCTTATATATAAGCGTTTGAAACTGAAAACTTGACAACACATGTGTTAAAATCACGAAAATTTGTGAATTACTAATTATTTAGCGATTTAAAATTAATAAAAATGCAATAAAATAGTTGAAACGTATTAGGTAAATTGAATACGAAATTTCTCATAAATATAGTTGCAGATACTACGAAGAGAAAACATTTATAAACAATATAAGCACGATTTTTTTTTATACAAGCAAAATTAAATTTAAGTATACCTATATACATATATATTCAAATTTGAATGACATTATATAATGGCATATTTAAAATATATGAATAATTACGATGATATTCATTATTATTAATTTTGTTGTAATAATTCAAAAAAAATATTCCCGAGGTTATTGAACTTTTATGTGTTATTAGTTACCTACTGTTATTATATTTTATATATACACAATGACATCTTCAAATCTAATGTTTTGGACAAAAATTAATTCAATCATAATAACTGTATTACGGAATAGTAAAATAAATATAATTTAATATCAATATAAAAAAGGTATATAGACCATAGACGTACAAGTTATTTAAATCATTTTTCCAAGGAAAGAAATATAAACGTCCTAGAGCAATTATATATGATAAGAATATTGCCTTATTTACTTCAGTATTATAAATGGACTGCAAATGGTAATTTTAAGATAAATTTACCGTCGGAGCCTCAGCGAACTGTTTTGATTAAAATACGACTACTGACTATATTAATAATAATAAGCCTCTTCCCTATAATTATTTATGTCATTAGATGTTTTTGAACACCAAAACTTAGACATTTTATTTTACAAATTATTTATTACAATTTGGCTCATTAATATAATATTTACATCATGCAATAAGCATCTCGATCGGTATTTGTACTTGAATGTGGTAAGTATATAATATATAATAGGACCAGCAACTATCTATATCCTTTGACTTGGTTTCTTACATAATCGATCCGTTATTATACTAGCAGATTTCATTTTTCCGGGACATGTTATTAAGTCATAAAATAATTCGTCGCATATACATATTATAGAGACGAATATAATATAACGTTGACACGTTGTATGACTTGAGCCGCTTCATCCGATAATGATGCGCGCAATGAATACGCAATGTATACGGATATACAACGTATAATATATACGTGCACTTTAAACTATAAACATACGCATATTATACGTAGGTACATATTTAGTTTAAGAATAGTTTAATATTGTGGTATATTTTTGGGTCAAAAGACAGATATTTCACGAATGTTACACGTTTTAATTATGTTTACCTTTATCAAGTTTATACGTTTATTTACGTATAGATTCAAACAAAACATCATGTACCTATATTTTTCATGTAAAACTATAGTATAATATAGATACAAATAATTTATACGTATATCTTTCGTATACGATTGGTATATAGAAACAAATATTTACAACGTATATTTTTCGTATAAAATTGGTATGGATCCAAATATTTTCTACGTATATTTTTCGTATAAGACTGGTATAGATATTATACTTATCAAGTTTATATTGTTTTTATAAATCCAGTGACTGGTGTAAGCTACTTGTGTATTAGTGCATTAAAATTATTACAACAAAATCCACTATACATCATACAACATATTGCAGTTCGTCACTATAATATAGTTGTACTACTGTACCAACCACGTTCCCTATATAGCTGTTTCATAGCTACCTATATACCTACTATCCATCATAATGTTGATAGTGTACTTTGATTTTGTATTTGCTAATTACTTTTTTCGTACATCATATATTATATTCGCACATTGAAACGACTTAAAAATAAACGTTTTTTTGAAATTCACACGGCCACAAATCATTACTTCTTCATTTCCTATTCTTCGTTCGATGTGTTCATATAGTAACAATTCGATTGAATTTTGGAACTATTCAAATTCTCGCCAACCTCTTTGATCTTTTCTAGACGGCACTTTTCAGTTCAGTTCGATTAATTTCTTTAATTTTTTCGACATTTTCAAGATAATTTACAAATCTTGTTAGCTGGGCTTTTAATCGGCCTCTAAAGAATTCAATATCATACACACGGTTTTAAATTAGGCACTACAGCCATACAGGAATATCGCAGATTCCTTTATATTTTGGTCGAAGGATCAGTGTTATTTTGTGAAATTTAAATAGTGGACTTTAGGTCATTGTATTTTTAATAATGACGTATTAAGATTTTATTTAATATATTATAATTATCTTTTATTTGTGTGGTGATTGGCAGTCGAACGCATATATTGACTATCGTTTCGATATGAGATATAAATAATATATAGGTAGATACCTAATAAAAAAATCTTTTCGCAAGAGATAATAAACGATAAAATGACTTATATATATAATTATAGTAAAATACACACATCAACATCTATAAATACCGCCCGTAAAAATAAGTTCATATTTAGTAGGTACTATCATTGATTATAGAATAGACTAGTCTATTCTATAATCAATGGTACTATACAGATAAAATCTTAAAATAAATTTAAAACTAAAATTATTTATATTATTATTATTATTATTATATTTTTAATACTTTTTAAATTTATTTCCTATAGGAAAATTCAAAATAATATAAAATACTCGTACGTAAAAAAGTCCCCACGAATAATGTTTTTGGCTTATTATTCGAAATAATCCATCATTATTCATCGTTAAAATACGTATATTATTTTACAAATGTCTATAATAAATAAATGTTTATATCTTTATTAGATCTTTATTTCCAATTTAAAATACTTAAAATATGAGAAATATTGTATTACATTTTTAAACCTATTACTTGTATAAAAATTAAAAATTCTATAACATTTTTATAAATTTTTACATACCTACATGTACTATTAAAACTTATAATTTTCATAAATTATGTGGGATCTTGTGTAACATTATAAAGAATTTGACTCCACGCATATACCTAAACATTTCATGAGATTTTCAAATATCATCTGCTACAGTTTTCGTTTTTGAACAACAACAAAAAACAAAAATCGTTTGACAAAAATAATATACCTATTAAATTATTATACGGATGAATGTTCGTTGTCGTAAAAATTTTTAATTTAAAGGGTTATAAAAAATTAATTTGACTTTCTAATAGTAATTATTTGTATTATTGGTCACAAAACGTATTAAGAACCTATTATTACCTAAATTCTAAATCTATAATTAAGTATAAACAGAACATTTTTTTTATAATTATCTAACTATACAAAATAATTTGTAATTTTCAAGATTTTGATGAATGCTATGGTCAAAATTGTAAATTTAAATGTTTTAAAAAAAATATTGTGTTATAAATTTCCGATATTTTTAACTTGGAAATGAACCACTTATTAGGAAACATGTATAACTACATTTTTAAGTATTATAACTTATAAGCATATAAGCATATTTATACTGATGACATTAATATATATAACATTCAGATAAAAGTTTTATGAAGTGTTTTTAAATATATAATATTATATATAATACATATATGATATTGATATATGTACCCATATAATATATAAATAAATATATGTAATGATACATAATTTGGTCAGACTGTCTCGGTCCGTTATTCAGAATCGTTTTTCGTATACAATTATATATCATTTAAATCAAATTTAATATGTCTGCTCTTACAATGACCCACTTAACATTTACCATACAGCAAAGCAGTCTATAGTAGCTATTATAGTAGTTCTATACCTGTCTATACCTTATTATATATCTACCTACATATCTTTATTTCAAATTAAATTGTAACTTTTACAAGTTAAAAAAATAACTTTTTAACTTAACTATAATAACTTTTTAACTTAACGAGTTAAAATTAACATAGTTATAACTTAGATAGTCTTGAGAATATTACACATAATTTGGCGATAAACCCGAAATAAGGTTACCTATACAAAAAACAAAATATCCAATGTGTATAAACTGATAAAGTCAAAGTTGAAAAAATTATATTTTCTAAACCATAATACGTAAATCTAGTAAAAAAAATGTCTCTGTTAATTACATAACATTATTACTAATATCATTTATTCGGGACATATAGATATAATATACGTATCACGTATGGATTGTTATCAATATAATTATAATTAATATGTTTACACGTAATATTGTACATATTAATCAATTATGCAAAGCTGTAGGCAATGTTATATAACACATAACATTGTAAAACGATGCCTTTACGATTAAATGCCCTACATAATATATAATGTTATGATAACCTTTTCTTAAATTCCTGCAATTCAATTCGTCTACATTTATGAGCCGATGATACTCATATGATAGGGAGAAAAAAATTACACTTATACGTCGCAACGACCGCAACTGCTATATGGTACTCAGTATAAATTACATTGCTAAACCAAAGTGTGCGTAACTCAATAATCGGCGGATCGCAGATGAATGGTTGACATACAATATATAATAACAAAGGTATGTACGCACGAAGAATCGTAGTTCGGAATTTTATGCTTAAATGATAAAAATAATCCATTTATTTGAATTCCGATTTTTAAATTGTTGAGTCCCTACTCAACGGCCAAATTTCCAAGTAGGTACTCACGTTTTTTAATTTTATATTATGACCATTAAACATATATTAAACGTTTATCACTAAGCATGATGCATTGCATGCACAATATTTAGAATTCATGAGGATTAATAAGGGTTTAGTTAGTAACAACGCTAAACAATGTATTACAATAATATTATATTACCTACCAACTATTCTTATTATTGAAGTCAATTTTCTATCACTGCATTTTTTCAATTTCTGATCATTGTATTTAACTATCGTGATTTTGGATATTATTAATTAAGAGTAAAAATCAAAAATATTTCATAAACACAGTATTATTTTGCAAAGCCCCTCGATAAATTTCTGAAAAAACCTTTAAAATTATATTTTATGAATAAGTTTTAAATCACCCTTGTCTATTTATTTATTTATAATCTACGATTTAATTCAAACCTACAATAGTGACTATTATTATCAGTGTACCTACAGATAATACCTACCGAAATACTCTGGATTATATTTTAGAACAATCTTTAAACCATTCGTTTAAATTTCTATTTAAATACATTAAACATTCAAATAGGGATCAGGGTATAATGTTATATCGTCACTGAACAGTCTTCAAACACACCGTTAAATAAAACATATAGTGATTATAATATTATGTTTGAAAACATTGTAGGTATAAAGTACTTAGTTCTATATGTATATTTTAAAATTCTAGAATTTCAAAATTTGTCCCGCAGTATATATTGCGGGAAGTATAACTGTTGCAGTATACATTTTTTTCATATACATTGTATAACCAGTAATTATGCCTACACAATTATAATTAAATCGACAACTGTAGTTTTCTATATAAGTGATGGGTACTCTATCTTTAATGTAGATACCAAGTACATTATACATATATATATAATTACCGATTAGTGAAATGGAATGTGCACGAATACGATTACCGTCGTTGTCGATGGTTTTGGTGATGATCACGATGACGGCTCTACTTCCGAACGGTACCACAGCCGCATTGATAGACCTGAGTCACAGTTACTGGTTCGGGATGACAATGTGCTGGAACCCAACACAACGGTTCAATATATTCGACGTGCACACGGGACCGGGGCCGAACGGAGTGTTCATTACGGAGAGCTTCTCAACGCCCGAACATTGCGGCACTCATCTGGACGCCCCGTTTCACTTTAATCCGGCCGGGTGGAAGCTGCAAGACATCCCGCTGCACCGAACGGTGGTTGAAGGTAACTGCTGTTTTCGCGAAAGCTAAAGAGGAAAAAAGGAAATCATATTAAATCTTACCTTTAAAAAATATGTAAATATACTTATACTATGTATAGTATACATTGTATACGCATCGCGATACATTTCAGGCACAGATACCGTTTATTGGTTAGATTAGGTTATATATTAAGCACCCGTAATATAGAGTGGTGCGATTTTCAACAATTTACGTGTGGCTCAAACATTTATTTTAGATTCTCAGCGTGAAACGATAAATATGTAGTTTTTAAAATAAAATGATTTCTATTTTTTTTTGGCGAATTGAAATTTGAGTGAAAAATTGGAATCTGCAAGTAAATGCGCAGTAATAATTTTTACTTGTTAAAAGAAAAACAACTCGGCCTCATTTGTTAATTATTTATAGGTTATTTACATAATAGTTAACTGAATACAAATTTGTCATAGGCGTATTATAAACGTCTAATATATTTTCCAGCTGACAAGGTATCGATGATATTGTTATAACTTATAACAATATCGTATTATCGTAATATAATTTATAATTAAACCACATAATAACGTTGTACCTATATGTGTATATATAATACAGGCGTACATGTGAACGTAAGTAGCGAGGTCAATGGAAACGACGACTTTTTACTGACCGTTAATCATTTGAAAGCGTGGGAACAAGCCAACGGTCCGCTGCCCAATCGATCAGTAATATTGGTAAACTTCGGTTGGGCTCACAGATATGGCGATCGTCAGTCGTACTACAATGGATTACAGGAACCTTACAAGTATATACCTATTGACTATTATATATATATGTGTGTAACTTACTATACCTATTTATATGGTCTCGAGGAAATGACACGTTTTTAAATTGTAATATTGAAAATAACCTACCAATGCGTGCGTGGTGCGACTAAAATATTACAGCATTTTCACAATAATTATACATCTATTTTTGGAAAACTTACCTTTAATGTGAATATATTCACGATTTTATAATACTTATATCGCTGCTCTTATATTTTTCCACCCCATACGCCTAAACACTCGTAGCGGTGAAACCTGCACGCTATTTTGTTATGTATAGGTATCATCATGTATCGCAAATTATATATATATATAATATAAAAATATTGAAACTAACCATTAACTGCAGTGACTAAGCCGCGATCTGCGAAATATTGGTACATTTTCCGGTGAGCTACGGCATCGGCAGTGATGGGTTGCAGTTCGTTACTGTTTATCATATATAATATGCACAAATAACATTTCGAAGAATTCCGCAGCTGCTTTTGAGTATGTCGAGACAAATATTATATCTAATCATATATTGACATTAAAGGATCTACTGACAATTTGTTAAAATTAAAAGTTATTTACCGTGTAACTGCGTTTTGTTTTTTTTTTCAATTTATTATATTCCGTTTTCATTGAGCACGAATTACATATGAATTATTTCTTATAGTAATTATATATTAATCCGAAAGCAACAATATAAAGTTCTAAAAAAAACCTATAAAATAGGAATACATTTATACCACCTAAAAATATACTAAATATTATATCCTGCAGCTAGGACGAAACGAATTTTAGTAAAATAGTTTTCCAACACTTTTATTACGTAGTAAAATGACTACCCAATAAGTATGTACCTAAACCTATATTAGAACATACTGCAGTGGATAGAAAAGCTAAAAAAAAATTGATAAATTAAAAACCCGTGTAACAACGCGTTTATCGCCCGCAGGTTTCCCGGACTGTCCAGGGAAGCGGCCCAGTGGATCGTCGATTCCGGAAAAGTGTACGGCGTCGGTGTGGATGGGCCGAGCGTGGACGCCGGCCGGTCGACGTCGTACGAGGCGCACGGCGTGCTGTCCAAGGCCAATCTGTACAACCTGGAAAACGTGGCGCTGAACGGGACGACGCTACCGCCGAGGGGGTTCAAGCTGGTCGTCCAACCGGTCAAGATCGTCGGCGCCACCGGCGGCCCGGTCAGGATATTGGCTTTTACGAAAGACGCGTTCGAATGACGATCGCGACCGGCAACGGAGGCTGGCGACGATGCGATTATCGCTTTTCCACGCTGCTCGCGCAACGGCTACTTATGCCCGCGATATCGCACACTGCGGCACACTGACACCACGTCGCGCGTGCCACTGACTCCACGTCGCACGTGTCGTCATAAGAAAAACTACCCTGTACGCGTACGCTGCAGTGATCAGATTTTCTTTAATCTTATACGTTACTAATATAAGTGATGCGTCATCACGCTCGCTCTAAATATAATATAATATTGCTCACCACGCTCGTGTCTATTATGTGTGTATACATTGTGTGCATCATCATTATACATTATTATAACTTACTGGTAGCATAGGCGTATCTAGGGGGGGCTTGGGTGGGTTACAGCCCCCCCTCCCCAAATTTTTTTTGGGTAAATGTATGTGTTTATAAAAATATTAGTATTAACTTTATTTTTGCCTGCAAAATAAAAAAATATAATGTTTCGCATAAACGAATATAATCATTCAAGTCAGTTATAAACATCAATAGAAACAGTAAATGATAATCTAATTAAAAAAAAAACATTTTTATGAATATATCCTCCCTTAACTTAAAGGACTAGTTACGCCTATATCTAATATATGCGGTATATGCTAATCATAATACAGAATAAAGATATACACGTGGTACTATAAATATTGAAAATAATATAATATTATAATAATATATAAAACAATACCTAATTGCATTATTATCGTTGACCAATGAGGACATCTCTACTTGTTGATATATTATACTCGTTTTTATTTGTTGGCGTGTATATCACATCAGTTGACATTCGTCTGCGAGAAGTGAATCCCAAAACAATAATAGTCCACGAACACCCGAATTCAATATGCTTATTGAGTAAAATTATTATTTGCAAAGGCGGTGATTTTATAAATTACGTGCCTATAAATGCGTCGTGTAAGACGTAAGTAAATTTATAAGGAACTACTAAGAATTATACTATAATTATATTGTCATACCTATACGTATGTTATATTAATACTTTTCGACTATATACTATGCCTTCCTTAATCGCGCAAGTCTGCCCGGGGTGGGTCTTGCTACGACGGAGGACAGACAGTGAATGTGAATGCTGATCGTTTCGCCGGGCCTTTTATACCCAGTGTTCTGTGACAGATAACAAGAAACCGCAGAAACCCCAATAGTGCAATCGCCGATAAACGCACAATTTAAATAAAAATTATTATAAGAATAAAATAATTATAATAATAATAATAATATAATTAGGAATAAGAATAATAAAAATAATAACAATAAAAAGGAAAAAAAGATTAATATAAGTACACAAAAAAGGTGATTTATTTTTTTCAATTTATAGGGGGGGAGGGGCGCAAAATTTTTGAAAATCTACAAAGAAGGCGTAGAATAGAAGAGGTTTGGAACCACTGCTATATAGTATATAGCTATTGGCCATTGCCAATTGCCATTTGCCATGACCACTTGTCTTCCTAATATGAAATGGCATTTTTCTGAATTTTCATTATAATTTTTGTTCCGTATCAATGTTAAAAATTGTGCTATCTAAAATAAGTAATAATAATTAGTATATTGTCTATTATTGTGTTTTATCATGTGTTAAAACATATTGCTAAGTATAATTTATATAATTATTTTCATATATATCATATATCTATTTTCCCAACTGTTTAAAGAATATTTTTATACTTCTCACGACATTACGACGATGTGCAATTAAATAATTATTAATATTAAACGATAAAACTAATTTTTATTTAATACAGTTTGTCTAATAGTTGAATAAATATGAATTTACTGTGATAATTTCAATGATATATTAAGAAAATCGAAAATAAAACAAAAAATTAAGCATTATGATAATTATTAATCAATGCGCCCAAACGAAATTGGTTCTTGCTACTATGTACCCACCTTGCTTTGGAATTTAATGCCAACATCTATCGACTACAGTTTAAGTTGATATTCGATATTGTAAAACAACGATAAAATATCAAATACAATTTCAAGTATATAAGTATATACGAAATTATTATACATAACAGTATAAAGTATAACACACAATAATAAATAGATTTTAAATAGAAACAATCCCTTTTACAATTAGGAAAAAAATTACGCTACTGCTACAAATCTCGGTTATTCAACTAGATAAATGATATAAATATATATTATGGATGAGATAATAACAGTGTATTGCTATTTGCTATTGAGAATATCTTTGTTCTGAAAAGTCAGTCAAAATATTATTGAAAAAATAAAAAATAATATGTATGTTGTATGTTAAAAAAATTTTCGTTTCTCTTTAAACCATTTCGATTATTGGTCCTGATACTGACGATTAATTGAGGTTCTATTGTATTAGGATTAAAATATATTTCGGACACAAAAACTATAAACATCTATTACTGACTGCTGCTGCTGCTGCTATTGACAACCATGTGTATAGTGTTTAAATACATAATATATGTTTCTGTTTTCTTCATTAGGTACTAAAGTCGTGTAATTGTTACAAAGTATACGTCTTCTAACACATTCCGTTCCTTCTTAAAGCATTCAGTATATTATATTTATCGTATAACTTTATCGACGAATATTCTACTGTATTATCATGGAAAATAATATAATTACATCCGACGGCGAGATGCGATCGCTGCCTGTTCCGGTCGAGCATCAGGTGTTGCTGCTGTTTCCATCTGATCCACCCGCTAAAGTTCGGACAGCAAAAGTATGCTGTGAGTTTTCTGGTCTGGTGAAAAGACCATATTTTTCGATGCCCAACATTGCAGTGATGTTTGGCGCATAAAACGGTCAATAAGAAAGAAAAAATAATCAAAGAATATGACGAATTCTCCGGTCTGACGAAAAGGAAATACTGCTCAATGCTTAACATCGCACTGATGTTCGCTGCAGACGATGCGGATAAGCTGAAATCGTCGCCATCGGTGTCGACGCTCCCGGTTTCTGTGGTTCCGGAAGAACGGGACGTGACGTGTAGCGGCGACTTGACGGGTCCGCCGAAAATTTGCGTGACATTTACCGCAAGCGAAGTCGAATGCATTCCCGTGCGAGCTTCAGCCGAAGACTTAAAAGGATTAAAAATACCGGCCGATGGGAAAATGTCTACGGATGCGGTAACTAACTGCGAAGTTGAAAATGAGTTTAAAGCGACTTCGACTCAACGTGGGCGCCGTACGTGGTGGAAACGGACCAAGAAATTCGTGCGTCGGTTGTTTTGCTGTGTGCCCCCAGTGGTGTATTGGGGGGTATACGGGGGTATACGGCGTATACTTACTCCTCTAGTTTTTTTTTTAGCGTATACTCTCTAAATAAACGACGATACGCGGGTATACGACCGTATAGCTCCGTATACCTTATACCTGTTAAGAATTTTCAAAAATGAATAAAAATACTAAAAATCACTAAAAATACTACAAAAATGACCTTAAAGAATAAAATTCCCTAAAAATGCAAAATAATAATTGCTGTACCATAAAGTTCTATATTTCATGAATTAAATTTCTATAAAAACGAGCCTCAAATGTAATCATTAGAAAAAAAGATGCAAATGCATCAAGTTCCGGGCCCTAGCAATCATGATTAGTATTTAGTGCACTAATCACTAAGTTATTAGCAGTTAGTAAAATTAAAATAGTAACCATTCTAATTTCTTAGACTGTACTAATTGTTTAAAGTTTTTCTCTGGTCAATACTGAAAATTAGAATAAATGTTGTTAGTGAATTCGAGCGAAGCGAGAAAAAATTTTTTTTTTATTCAATGTTATAGGTATATCGTATATCTTTCAATCTTTGACACCTAAGATCTAGAAGGCGTATACCCACGAATATTTTTAGCAATACACCATTGTGTGCCCCTAAAGGATTAGCCCATACAGTATGGCTATAAAAAATAGTACCTACCTCCATTATTTTTCAGTTTTTCTCAAATAAGTATGTTTTTGTTATATTATATTTAATTGGTATTTATATTTTATGGAACGATTCTTATAGTTTAGCATGCAACGTATCGATTTTTAAAATTTTTTTTTTCCAAAATGTGTGTTTTATGGTGCTTTATAAGAATGTAAAAAAAAAGACCCGTATTAGTGTATATACAATATACATGGGCGGATAGGCCTACCGGGAAACTGGGCATTTCCCGGTGGACCCCCCTTCGTATTTCGGCAATGGGGCCCTTTTTAGACTTTTTTTTTTCATCGTTTCAAGTATTATAGCACATTTTCTTTTTATAAAATTAATTTACAGGTTTTAAGTATATTATTTACTAATTAAAAATAAAAAGATATATATTTTATTTAGTCATTATTTATAGTTATTTAATCAAAATAAAATACAAATTATAAAAGTCAATATTTGTACATAATATGTTTATGTAGAAATAATAAAACCTGCATGTTACGTAATTATAAAATTAAATATTGATTTTTTTTACTGCATTTTTATTCTTGGACTTTTAAGTAGAATTTATATATTATTTTTAACCTCCTACATATATCCGTTAAATCTAATATATTCTTTTAGAAATCACTCTCAAAGTTAAAGGTCGAGCCTTTTTTTCTGCTATTATGATAATAATTCAGATATTTTAGCTTAAGTAACCTTACTTTTTTCGAATTAGAACAGAACAATACATTGAAAATGTTTTATTCTGTAAAATTACAAAATTTGTGTATAAAAATGTATAATGACCTATTAATTATTGATATACTAATACAATAGGTACACTGAGACATAATTTAATAGTAATGTCTATACTCTATAGTAACTGCAGCTTACTTTTACGCCCATATTTTTTTGGGAATAAACTATAAGATAATAAAATAATAAGTAACCACAGTTAAAGATAAATCTACATCTGCTAGCAGGTAACACCGAACTATAAAAAACAAGAAGATCGCTAATTATATTTTATTTTTCAACAATAATATATGTCTTAAAAGCTAAAAGGCAAGATCATATTGTTATAAATGAAAAAATGAAAATTTAAGGTTTATTAATTGAAGATTAATAAAAAATTTTTGTTTATAATGTTAATTTTATTGAAAGAACTCAAATGTGTCCAGTCCTTCATGGATTTTTATTTATAGTATTATAATTTTAATCTGATTTTAGCACATTTCAGACTTTTTAGAAACGATATATATGTGTATGTATATGACATTATGACGTATATAATTTAAATTATTAATATCAAAGTTAATTAAAATATCTAAAACTATATAAAAAATCAATACCAGTGTTACCTCAATTAACTGCCTAAGTCTTTTACGTCTATGGTTGAAACTTAATATGTATAATAAATTATATAATTTTTATTGGTTTATTAATTTGAAGGTAACTATAAGTATTTTAGAGGGGTATACCCTGCTACAATTAAATTTGGTATATTAGTAAAATAGAAGTGTATTATTTTAAATAACTCTTTTTTTCGAAGTGAATCACTGGTTCGTTGTTAAAAAACTATTAATACTTATATAAAAACTAAAATGAATATCGTATATTAATTCCACTCTTACAATAAGGAAGTTATTTAATATATTTTTAAGTCTTCCATCCTCGTCAATCGGAGATTAACTTACTTATATTGTATTAAGCGTCTGTCAATAAATAATTTTTTCTGCAGGAATACAACACAAATCAAGGTTTTAATATACATTGGCTTTGATGGTAGACAAATTTAACAGGAGAGATATCACTTTGCGTTAACTATAATAACACTTAATGAATTCATTTCACAAAAGTTCTTTTACCTCAAGTATAGACCATTAAAAAAACAAATAAATAGATAGAGATTAACAATGTAAAATAACAAGTAAAAATTAATTTTTAATAAATTAGTTATGTATATTTTTATACAATTACAGTAAAAAAAAATAAATAACAAGCTGAAACTAGACTTTCAAGTGTTTTAAAATGTACTTACAAACTAAGGAAATTCTTTGAACTTTGTACAATAAAAACTTGACGTACCCGTTCCTTTAACATACTTTTTGAATCATAACGTTTAAAAATTGATCTCAACAATCAACAAAAAAAAAAATAATAATAATTAAATAAATACAAATTGTTGTGATAGATAAAAAAATAAAAATAATGCATAGCATACACAACTAAAAAAAATACTGCTTGTGAACTAACATAACTTAAAAATAAGAATCGGCCTGTTACAAATGCACTTTTCTTTTAGTATAAAATAGACTTTTCATAGATTTTTTGTGTTAAAGTTTTCATCTTACTATAACAAACTGGTAACATTTTTTTCTTCTTCTTTTTCGTATGTTTATAAAAAAGTATATTATGTTATGATGGTAAATAACAAACTTTTAATCATAATAATTAATATAAAAAAAAAGTTGATAATACAAATAATAATAATAACAAGAGATTATCTGTGCATGGACCCGTTTAGAGGTTGTAAATACGAGCCGTTGTATGCTGAAGTTGGATACACACTATTTTGATGGTGTGGATCTTGTGTATGCGTCGTGTACTGTAGTTGTCCAGTTGTCTGGTTCATATAGCTTGCAGCAGAAGGTGGTGGAGTGGATTGCGACGCTACCCTGTAACCGTTAAAAGGAGGCGGCGGCGCACCATACTGCATTGTCATAAGACCAACGTT
Source organism: Schizaphis graminum (assembly GCA_020882235.1). Classification (NCBI taxonomy): domain Eukaryota; kingdom Metazoa; phylum Arthropoda; class Insecta; order Hemiptera; family Aphididae; genus Schizaphis; species Schizaphis graminum. Next base: position 42,871,414 of record CM037034.1, read on the forward strand.
TGGTGACGCCGGAGAACCGCGTGTTTGATGGCCATACTGCCTTGACTGATTGGTCTGACCAGCCTGTTGATACAATTTGTGATAGGCAACCGCAGACTGTTGCAGCAAGTGTGCAGCAGCTGCAGACGCAGCAGGTGGTGGTGGAGTCATGTTAGCAGGAGAAGAGGCGGGTGATGATGCAGGCGAAGAAATATGTCTGCGATGATGGTCCAATCCATTTGTCATTTGTTGAAGTTTGGAAAGGTTACATGATGCGATCTGTGCAGCTGCAGCTGCTGCATGTTGGTTAGTATGTGACAAATAAAAGTCAGCAGATGAACATGAACCTCCTTGTTGACCCATTCGGTGTTGAATCACAGAATGATGATAGGGACTAGATGGCGATGGCTGTGGCATCATGTATGTAGCTGTTTGATGGTGATGATGATATGATTGTGTATGGCTAGGTATTGGTGGTGGAGTGGGTTGTTGGGTTGACGGTACAACAGGTGTTTGATTTTGTTGAGCCAATCTTCTTTGTTCGCTTTTTTTATTTCGTGATTTTGTTTGATGGACAGGAGGTGGAACCTGAGCTGGTACAGGTGGACTGTGATGATACTGGGATGAATGGGCCAAATGGTGATGGAGCGATAAGTGCATCATAGACTGGTCAGTGTATGGTGATTGTTGCATAACAGATGAATACAAAAGACTGTTGTCCATAGTCTTAGGCATGTTCATTACTTCTTTGTCTTTTGGCAAGTTTATATTGACGGCATCAGTTTTTTTGTCTGCATACATATCTTTTGTTGTTTTAGGAATGTCTGGATGGGCCATAGCTATTGAATTATTAATCTTTTGATAATTGAGAAACCCCATAGGAGACAAGTAGTCGTGTAAACGTGATTTATCTACTTGTGGCACTTCAGCAGGCAAACGATATGGCACAGTTTTTGGTGAAGGAGTTGTCCTTTTAGACTGCTTCTCTTGTTTGACATTATCATATTTAGGCACAGTTATTGTGTGATCAGTCACAATTGAATTAGAATAATTTTTTTCAGAAACTTTAGATTTTGACTGCTCCACAACCTTAAACACTTCTTGTGAACTATTAATAGGAGCTGGAAGAACTTGAGAATTTTTCATGTACTCAACAGAATCTTCTTTATTGTACATTTGCTTGTTTATTTCTGGCTGAAGCATGTCCAATTTTCTATATTCATTCATCAAAGTCTCACCATATTGTTTTGGATTTGAAAGTACTGCAGTGCTTGTTTTACTGTATTCATTTGGCAATGATTCAGCACTGTACTGTTTGACATTTGACAACAGTGATGAATCTGACGATGACTTACAATAATCATTTGTAACCATCGAACAATTGCTGTACTGTTTATCAGCAACAGAAGACATTGGAGACTGTGCAGTAACATCTGTTTTGGAAAAATTATTGCATGGTACTGGATTATTAAATATTTGTAAATCAGTCTCAACAGAATCTCCTTTAAATTTACTCGATAAAACTACTTGGTCATTATATTGCTTTGTTTCGGTTTGAATAAGATTTGTCTTGTCATAATTATTTGGCACATTTTCATTTTGCTTCATATCCAAAGGTGCAATATTGCAAGGCTGTTCTTTAGGTTTTTGTAATACAACATCATCCACAATAGATTTTTGAGACTTTTCTAAGTTGCCTGTGAATTCTACAGCTTTGTCAGAAGATTCTTTTTCAGATTCTAATGGTTTAATTTTAGGAACATCATTACATATATCAACTACATTATAAGACTCTCTATCATTTGGACGTTTAAGAACATCATTGTTACTTGTTACTTCTACGTTAACTTTACTATCCAATTGATTTTTAATTTGTTCAAATTCTTCCCCCTTGGAATTAACAATATTTTCATCATTAGTACTAGAATAAATTATATTATCAACAGTAATCTTGTCAGCTTTAAAATCTGTATTCTTCTTTGAACATTCAGCAATAGCATTCTTTGACTTTCCAATTAATACATCACTATCAATTTGGTCTACCTTATCATCTATGAATTTTTCTTCTTCTACTTTAATATTTGTGTCTTCTTTTTCTTCAATTATATTTTCTGGACTCCTATCATTATTTTCATGTAGATTTTCTTTTTCACCTTCTTTATCAGATGTTTTAGATACTACTTTTTCTCCTTCATCATCGGATGTTTTGGATATTTCTTTTTCTTCTTTGTCCGATTTTTTTGATACTTCATTTTCTCCCTCAATTTTTTCTATATATTTACTGTCTGACCCATCAACATCATCTAGATTATCAGTGTTTTCATTTTTCACCTGATATCAATAAAAATAAACATTTAAATTTGATTTACATTAAAAAAACATTTATATAAAAAAATACTTGTACTACAATGTCTACTCACAGGCTGTAATTCTATTTTTTCATCAATAGTTTCAATTTCAAGAGACTCTGGTTCAATATTTCGAACCTTTTTGACTTTAGGTTCAGTGTTGTCATTTTGGATTCTAGATCTTTGTCTTTTACGCGATCTACCTCGAGGCAACTTTCTTTTTTTCTTTTGAGGAACAGTAACTTTTGTATCTGGATTTTCACGTTTAAGGAAATTTGAAATTAAGCTGAAACAAATTTTTCATAATTATAATATAAATTAAAAAGCACACTTACAAAAAAAAATATATAGTATGAATACTTTTATACCTTTGTTTAGTTTTTGCTTGGGATTTAGGATTTGATATTTCAACTTTGATATCTTCAATACTCTCCTCCTTAATTTTTTCAATAATTTTATTTTCAATTGATTTTTCAGTAGATTTTGATTTTAACTCAGTCTTTTCATCAGTTGAATGGTCTTCAATAATTTTTTCTTCTTTTTTTAAGTTTTTATGTCCATTTTTATTTTTTTTCACAGGTGGCTCTTCTTCTTCTACAAGACTTATGTTTTCAACAGGTTGAATAGAATTAGATTTCTTCTCTGCACCATATAAACACCTACGCTTCTTCTTATCCATCTTCCTACGTCTCTTAATCATTGGCATTCTTCTTGCTATACGTTTCTTTTTTATTGGACTTTTGATTATTTCTATTTTAATTGGAAGAGGTTCTTCAATATCTTGGTTATCCTAGAACAAAAAAAAAAATTTATAATGATTGTTTATTTTTGTTTCAAAAAAACAAACTTTGTCATCTGGAGAAACTAATAAATTAGATGCTGGCATTAGAGGTGTCCATCTTAAACATTCTGGTTCAATAGGAATTTGTTTTGATAAATTTTTCCTCTTTAAATGAGCATCTACAATGTTCCAGTCAATACAAATCGTCAATTTTTCACAAATTTCTACAACCATGTTGAGAGATTGTAATGTATACGTAATATCATGTCTCATTAAACCTGAATTAAAATTATTAGTGTTACAATTATCTCGAAAGTTAAAAGTTAAATTAAATATTTTTAAATTACCAGTTTTTCTACTAATATCATTAATACAGATAGAATCACTGTCTCTGTGTTTATCTAAATACTCCAGTATAACAGCTTTCCAATATGCATGATATGATACTTGACCTAAGTCAGAAAGAGGTTTTTCTGGAGTTCCTGGTTGCCCTTCAATTTTGGATAGAAGATAACCTAAAATAATAAATTAGACGTAATATTTGCTAAAACAACTGGATGCGTATAGTTAACTTACTAAATTCAATAAGAAATCGTCCGAACCCTTGTCTTTGATACTGAGGCATAGTCAAAATACATGACACATTATATTTTTGTTGACAATGTTTTTCTTTAGAAAAGTAACCAACTAAATGACAGCCCTTAAAATTTTGATTAAAAAATTATAATAGTAGACAACTATAAGAATACAATGTTTTTTTTTTTTTTTTGTGTTTTTATTAAGTTTAAATAGATTCAACAAATTTTTGTTTTACAATGATTTTAACAAAAAATTAAAATGCAAAATATAGTTAAAATAGATACTTACAAAACCATCATTTTTAGTAAGAACGTAAAATAGGAAAGGTTCTACATCATAATATAAAGTCTTATGATCCAAAAATAATTTTGCTAATAGACATAATGTTTGACAATAAATTTTGTTGGCATTTCCATCGACCTATGTATAACAGAAAAAAAATTGTAATAATCTACCTTTTATGAATTTTCAATATATAAATAATTTACTTCAAAAACACTCAGATTTCCACGCCGATAAATTTCAGTAGCTGGCGGGTGTCTCCAATTGCAGTTATGCATATGTCTTTCCAAAACTGATTTGCTCTTAGTATATTTTAAACAAAACTCACAAAGAAATAATTTTGGAAGTCTGGCATACTCTTGAGGAAAAGGAGATGAAAACCACGTCTCTACTTCATATTTACCAAATTGAATTGCAGCAGGACATCTTACAGGATGGTTAGATGTAATGAACTCTGGAGCTTGTATTGTACTCTATAAGGCAAATTATCAATTAAAAATTGAAAATATATTAAAATAAAATAAATTATTTAAATTTTCATTTAACTCACACTCATTGCCCGTGTTCTTGTTTCCTTATATATTTCAACATCTTCATGTAAAACGCCAGATGGTAAGTCTGATGCAACAAGGCGGCTCATATTTTCCAGCACTAAAAATAATATTTAACATTTATTAAGGCTGGTTAGTAAGCAAAAAAAGTTAACTGCAGCATTAAACTAATATAAACTGTTAAAGAGCATGGCAGAACACATATTAACTGTTTCAAAATATAGTAGGTATAATTCATTAATATGCTCATTTTCAAATATCTTGTAAACAATTTGTAAAAAAATACGGTGTTCAATTGATCTCATCTCTTAGACAGATTTAACTGTATTATTTTTAAAAAAAAATTTAACTTAAATAATAGTTAATTTGAATAATTATTAACAATTTGTATTAATATACAATTGAATATGTTCTTTTATATTTGTAAACCATTGTATTAATTATTATATAAATTAAAAATAGAATTTAATTTATTTATTGTTAATTTATTAAAAACTGTCTGATATGCTCTTAACAAATAAATGCATTATGTGGTAATATATTACTTGGCGTCTACATAATATGTTCGCATGATTAACTCAAAAGAACAGAAATAAAAACCTATAGCATGCAATGGATTAAAATTTATATAAGCCCTTATGTAATATGGTAGTATTATATGCAGCTGGCGAATACTAGCAGGATTTTGTAAGGAACTTGCTTACCGGAACGGGTGACTGGACGTATCGTCGGCACGGACAGATGGTCACGGAAGGCGGAAGGAGAATTGTCTAAGGATTTTTCATTATTTAATATTTTATCACCCCCAATTTCTGCTACTTCTCTAGTTTCCATTAATTTAGATGAAACAGCTGACTTAACCAAAAAACTAGGAGATTGTTGTTTCTCTGATATTTTAAACTTTTTATCAGCACAAGTGACTTTCGGATCAGTCTTGCTGGATGATTTTATATCTTTTTCATTTCTAGGTCGAGTACGAGATTGTAATGGTGTTGAATAGAAATGACTTAAACCATCAAATAACCCCTTCAATTGAATAAATCCAGCAATAGGTTTATCTTTTTTATTACAGACTTCAGGCTTTATAGGCTCAACAATGGGAGCTTTGGCAGCCAAAGCAGCAAACCCCCATGGCTTATCTGAATTATCTGTCAATAATTGTTTGAATAGAGAAATGGGTGTATCTGAATTGTCTGACTTAGAATTTGACAGTGGAAAAATTTTAGGCTGTGAACAATTAACTTTAGCAATTAGTTTTGGTGCTCTTAGTAAAACTTTAGGAGTTACTTTAGATTGATCATTTATTTTATCTACTTTTTTTATTTCATTAGAATCATTCTGCTTATCACTTAATTTTGAACGGTGATCATTTTTTTTTGAGGATTGAACAGATTCAGATATTGAATTACAACTTTTAGAGGACAAATTTGAAGGACTTTTGTTAAAATCGGCATTCCGTGCGGCGAGACATTTCGGGAGAGGAAATATGGGCCGGCTTGGACGCACAGAAAGAGAACAAGCATGCGCACTGCTGCTACTACTGCTGCTAGAGCTGTTACTACTATCACTAGAGCTACTGCTCGTGCTACTTGAACTGCTGCTGCGACTACGACTGCTCGAGCTTGAACTCGAACTACTAGAGCTATCGCTGCTACTAGAACTAAGGCGCATGTTTAAGGGGGCATTGACTTTCGGCACACCAGATCCTCTCCCGTTCACACCTCGCGCATTAAACGCAGCACTTTGCCTAAAGAATTTTGCTTTCTCCTTGGAGATAGCATTGTCCCGCCGCACACTGCCGCTAATCGGAACGGGAGAGGGGGGAGCCGAGGAGTCAGGAGAGGAGACATTACCGTCTTCCGTGACATCACGTTGACTCATTGAACTGGAAGTGGATGGTGTTCCAAGTTTAAGATCTTGCGCCTTTACATGTTGACTCCGACGACTTGACCTAAAAATGTAAAATCAATAATAAATAAAAGCAATAACTATTAAGTAGATTTTATAAATTAAATCATTGTTTTAATATTATTTTTAGTTTAAATGTTTTCAAAAGATTATTTAACATTTTATTTGTAAATGTTTACAAGATTTTAAAAACTATGCATAATTATCATATTGTAATAAAATATTTAAACTATTTAAGATTCTGAACAGTGAATAGAACAATATATTGGTTGATTTACAAAAATGCGGTTTTTTTTCTTTAGTGTGTCTTCCAACAATTTTATGGTCAATAAAATGATTTAAAACGTTTAACTTTAAAGGAATTTGGTAATTTTATATAATATACAATAGGGGAAAATTTTCAATATTAAAATAAGAGAATATTCAGGCAAAACCTATTTTTAAAATAATTTAAAACAAATACCCTGTAACAACTTGATGATGTTTTCACTAAATATTAATATTATGATTTTCTACACTATAAATTAATAATAATTAATAATAAGTATTAAGGTTTTTTTTTTAAATTTGTTATAGATATCTTAATTTTTTTTATTTTTTTAGTTTTCATTAGATTTATCTATGACACAATTTTTTTCATATTTTAACTTTAATATAGCTTGACAATTTTATACAAGATTCTACAACAATTTTTCTTACAGAAATTAAAATAAATCATGAATACCTATTTAAATTTTATAAGCATTTGATTTTCAAATTTGTTTTTTATTGCACACAATGTCAAGGTACACTTAATATCCTACTATACAGCAGAACAACTTCCTAGATTTTTTTTTTAAATAGTTTAAAAAATGACTGGGTTGAACTAGCATCATTCATAACAGAAGTATAATAAACAATAACTTTTTTTTATTATAGATGCAGATCATCTATATTTTGTCAACTAGTATCCAAATTAATGTATTGAATAATATTATGCAATGTCAACCAACATGAATATTTCAATCAATGATTTTATTAAATTACACTTGTTTAATTAAATAGAAAATAATATTAACATTAAGCATACTACAAAATTTAAACCCATATTCCTTTAAAAAAAAAATAGTATAAATATCAATATTTAATTTATTAACATACCTTTTGTTGTTTTTGAGACTAGACTTTTTTCTACCCCTGCGCTCTTCAAATGGTTCTACTTCCATATAAACATTAGTATCGTGATGGTCTAAGCAAAATGAACATCGCCATGCCGATTTTGGTTTTTCAACAACTGGAGGTTGTAGACATTGCATATGATAACCTCGATCGCATGTATCACAGTTTAATAAAAACATCTATAAATAAAACAAAGTTAGTACCTGCCTATGATTGTTATTTTCATTTGAATTTTACTTACATGTTCAGTAACTGTACACGATGGAATTGCTGAACATGTTCTACAATCCTGACAAAACCATCGAGAACCACGAGCTAACAAGGTAGTCAAAGGACCCTTACATTTACTAGCTAAGCAAGAAGGGTGCAATGAAACGCCACAACCACCTCGACATTGTTTTAACGGTTCTGCTTCGCCACATTGGTTTTTGGCCGATGTACCTAAGCAATCAGCACAAATATTTCCAGAAGCCTGTTAAAATTACAATATATTAATTAAGACTGAAAGAAATAATATTAGACTTTTAATACTTTATTTAATTCCTTTTCACTGGCCTCATTATCTGTAAGTGAACTAGTATCACAAACAGATACTTTTTTCCTTTTTCTCCCAGCTCTACGGAGTGAAAGAGGGGTTGTTTCAATTTCATTTGAATCTACTTTAAGTAATCGTGTTTTTCTTCCAGAACTATATTTTAAAACTGGAGTCCCGATCAATGATGTTGTGGAGTCTGGACTAACGGGTAACCTATATAATTTTCCATCCAACACCAATAAGCCCTTATCAACTGCTTTGGTTAATGTTGACTTGAGTAATGAAGTCAAGTCACATCCTTCATTTTTAAGTTCTATAGAATAGGCATGCTGAATATAACGATCAATATTTTTATATGATGAACCCTCTTCATCTAATTGGCCAACTACTTTCACTACAATTTTAGTTAAATCAGTGTCTGCATTAATAATCAATTTACGATTTGCAGTGCCACCGGGGTTCATATAAGTATTTTGGCCTTTGTTGAAGACTTTTAACACTGCGCCACTTTCCACACATCGTTCAATTTGTGTTTCAATATCCCCTACAGGATAACGGTGATGTTGACGTATTGCATTTACAATACGTTCCAAGGATGGCCGCTGCTTTTGGCCACGAATTTTATTTACAGCTTCCAAAACCCATGTCTGCCATTGGGAGAAGCTCACACTGGTATTCTCTTTTTCCTTCATTTTTTCTAAAAATAGAAAAAATCATTATAAGTTTAAAAAGCTAATCAATAATAAACAATTTATTACTAGGTTACTAAAGTATGTATTAATAACTTAAACCATAGTTACGTTATGTGTTAATCAATTTACTTAACAAATTTAGAAAAATTCTTATATAACAATAAAACTAAATCAAAATAATGATCTAATAATTAGTACTATATAGTAATTACTTATAGTTTTAGTAATAAAAAAACCTAAATGAAAAAAATTAAATAATAAAAAAATGTGCAATTTATGATTTAATTGATTATCTCTAGGTAATTTTTTGCAAGGACAATTTTATAAATTATAAATAAAAAATGTCAATTTGTTTGTCTTTAATCTTTTGAGGTTATGTATAAGTATAACCTTTGAGGTTAATAAGTGTTGGAGCGTAGGCTTCATTTGAATTAAATTGAAAGTACAAATTACAATTAGAAATGGACAACCAATATTAAGGATATTCACTTATAAATTACTAGATTAATCAGCAACTGATCCTATAACTAAGGAATAATATTATGTGATAAGGACATTTTATAATAATTTATGAATTATGCAATAACAAACGAGTGCCACTAGTAAGAATTGAAAAGTACTTGTTCAAACAACAACTGAATGGTTAGGGAGACTTACTGATAAAATTCTGGATAAAATAATAAACATAAAATTACGTTAAAAAACTAATAGCCATCAAAAATGAAATGTAATAATATTATGAACCTATTATCACTGTATTGATATATTGTGATGGTAGATAGGAAACTTTATTGTCTGGAAATAACTTATTGCAGATACATACTATGTGATATTTCTGAAGCAATTCCTATGTTGTGAACATTGTCATATTCTGAGGCGATACCTGTTGTAAAACCTACCTACATAAGCTATCTTAAACAGTTATGATTTTAGTACGAGGATAATGTAAAAAACGTAAATAAATGTAGAAAATAAAGATACAACTCACAAGCAAGACGTTTCGACGATGATGAGCAAATGTCCATTACAAAATAAACCGACGATATGATCTATAATTAATCGAAAAAGTTTGGTACAATAAGACCGAATTTGAAGTATATTTTTTGTGTAATATCGTGTATTGTAGTGTGTACAGTATATGAGACGAACGAAAAGAGAGAGACCGACAACACGACGGCGTATCACAAAGAAATCGTATTATTATTATTATTACTACTAAATATACAGAATCGTACGCTACTATCACGGTCGCAAAGTGATAATCGGATTCGTTGTTAATGGAAAGGAGGTGGTGACCGGGGGATATCGACGCGGGAGATTATTAGTATATTTTTTTGTCGTCTATCACACAAAAATTATTCAAAAACCAATACAACGATAACATTTATTTAATGCCATCGATAGTAGAGACTGAAGCGGAATTGAAAAACTAAAACGATGAGTGACTATAATGAAAAGTCAGCGACATGAACGACAGTCCGTCAAGTCAGAAGATACGGTTGCGGCCATTTTGCGATGATTGCGGGTGTGGTGGGGACGGGAAGAGGGAACAAAACAAAACACCCCTTCACCCCGCCATAACAACACAGACGAGGAGAATGAGAACCGCTCCCTCCAAATATTTGACCCATTTAATGCACACCGTACATGAATATTATTATTATTAAATAGTTAAATACGACAGTAAACACACCCGCGGTCATTGGTCATTGCTATCTAAAGACAAGCTAAAAACGTACGTCGTTGAGAGGCGGGGGGACTGAGTATGGTGGAAAAAACACCAACGACGATGACAAATTTGGTACGAACGACAACAACACAACACTCACCAATTATTCGACGACGGATACTGCGCAATAACGATAATCGGTTTTGTCCGCAACAACACCGCCGACCGTCCGCGTAGTTGAAGTCGCAGCGGCTTTATTGCACATAATATTAAATGTTATTACTATTATTGTTGTCGCTTGCACGCACGCACGCGCGTAATGTGGCGCCGGCACATTCGTTGGTCGTTCGAAACGCACACGCTCGGCGGCGCGACGAACCGGAAGGTCCGTTCACAGTCGTCGCGGTTTCCTTCGTCGTCGTCGTCGTCGACATCCGCCGCGGACAAACGGCGAAGGCGGCGGCGTCCGACGCACTATCGCCTGACGAAGACTTAAACCTTGACCCAAAGGTATACTTATCAAAACGCGCGCCCGAAAACCGTTACACGACGCAGCCCCGACGATTTTTCGCGCGCTCGACACAGAATGAGACAGCGGTGTATCGAAACGAAGTCAATTCTAGTCAATTTAAAAAGATATTCCCGTCTTTACCGCACTTCTGCACATTGGAATTTGAAAAAATAATTATTAAATTATTCGATCGTGCCTGCCGTCTGGAGCGCGTTGGGTTTCCCGACAGTATTCCTCCTTTATAGAATACATGAACACGCGCGAAAGGACATGCGCACGCTCGTTCGCTGTTACTGAAGCTGCGGTTCAACGGGGTACGCGCAGTACGGGGTTTTTTCGATGTATCAGTTCGTACGCTAGCGGTGGCGGGTACGGCCGGTACGGGTACCTATTATAGTAGTACGACGCTAGTGGCGGCGGTGGCGCGCAGTCGCATTTCGCCGAAGATGGCCGTTGTGGTAGTTTACGATTCCGGACGTGGTTAATAGCGGTTACTTGTCAGGTTGACCAACGTTGTCGCAACCAGCCGACCCTGTTGTCGCCGCACTGTCGCAGTAACTACTAACTGCGTAATCACAACGCCGCCCGAATGGCGAATGTCCGATGCTCCAATATCGAACCGGGTGCCCGGTCCTCTAGAGTCTAGACACAGCGTTCATAGAAAAGTAAGTAGACAGCGTTTATCTATTGTAATTATTTATACGTATTCTTAAGTAAAGTAACCTTAGTAAACTTCGAATTTTATTCCATTGTTATTACATTAGAAGTGAAATGGACACTTTAATAGAACAGCAACGGCGTTACCATGAAGAACGTGAACGGTTAGTTGATGCTATGGTTAAAGAGATGCTGTGGAAAAAATCTACGACTAGAGACGTGATTAATTCTGAACATCGACAAAAATTATTGCTCGATCAATATATGGAAGGAACCAATAAACTAAAAGAGCTATATGAAGATAAAGACGGTTTACGCAAAGAGGAAATTACTTCCATTTCGGGTCCAAATGAGTTTGCTGAATTTTATTTTCGTTTAAAAGGCATTAAAGAATTTCATAAGAAACATCCAAATGAAATATCAGTGCCATTATCTGTTGAGTTTGATGATTTAAATAACCTCCGCGAGAATCCTTCAGAGGAAATGACTAACATGGTAGATTTTACTGATGAAGAAGGCTACGGAAGATATTTGGATTTACATGAATGTTATGAAAGATATGTGAATTTAAAAGGAGTTGAAAAAGTTGATTACATTACTTACTTATCTATATTTGATCATTTGTTTGATATCCCTAAGGATCGTAAAAATTCAGAATATAGAAAATATGTAGATATTTTATTGGAATATTTGCATGGTTATTATTTACGAATAAAACCTTTACATGATGTTGACAATGAAATGGATAATGTTAGAATAGAATTTATAAATCAATGGGAAGAAGGCACTTTTCCAGGTTGGCCGAAAGATACAAGTAGTGCTTTAGCCAATGTTGGAGCACATTTAGATTTGTATGCATTTTCTTCTTGGGAAGAATTAGCCTCTCTTGGACTCGATCGTTTAAAATCTGCTTTGATGGCATTAGGATTAAAATGTGGTGGAACCCTGGAAGAAAGAGCTCAAAGATTATTTTCAACTAAAGGGAAAACTTCATTAGATCCATCTTTATTAGCCAAAGGTAAGCCAGGAAAAATGAACCGCACTAAGGAACAAGAAAGGCAAAAAGAATTAGCAATGCTTGAAGCACAAGTTTATAGGTTTTGTGAACTTTTAGCTGAACAGAGATTAGCGACTAAAGAGAATGTTCAAAGAAGACAAGCTCGAACTGAAGGAGAACGTGATGATTCAGAAAATGAGGCAAGTGCATCAGAGTCTGATGATGAACAAGGAGAAGATATCCCTTATAATCCAAAAAATTTACCTCTTGGTTGGGATGGAAAGCCAATTCCATATTGGTTATATAAGTTACATGGATTAAATATTAGCTATAACTGTGAAATTTGTGGTAATTTTACATATAAGGGTCCCAAAGCATTTCAACGGCATTTTGCTGAATGGAGACATGCACATGGAATGAGATGTTTAGGTATACCAAATACTGCACATTTTGCTAATGTCACACAAATTGAAGATGCTCTTGCTCTTTGGGAAAAATTAAAAACAATGAAACATGATGAGCGGTGGCAACCAGAGAATGAAGAAGAATTTGAAGATTCTCAAGGAAATGTAGTCACTAAGAAGACTTATGAAGATCTCAAGCGACAAGGCTTATTGTAGTATTTAAAAACAATAATCAATTATTTTTAATGTTTATAATGTTATCGAATATGATACTCTATACTCTTTTTTTAAAATATTAATCAAACCAAAAATAGCATTTCATAAAATATAACCAGAAATTATTTTTTGCGTGTATTTACTGGATTTTTTTTATTGTAATTATTATTTAGTTCATTTATAATAATTAAATTCTGAATAGTCATCATCAAAAGTATAATCATTGCTAAAATGTAAAATAGTGATTATTTATTGATGCCTTATATCATATTATATTTTTTTATCATTAACTAGGTATCTAGGTATTAGGGTTAAATAATACTAGTATTATATTATATTATATTATGTTAAATTGCTAACATACTTATTATTTGAATTATTATAATATAAAAACAATAAGTAAGGAATATCATAGAATGTATAAAACATTGTTTTTCAACTAAATTACAATTGTATAATTATAATGAACTATAAATACAACTGATAAAATAAAATAAACTTAAATTTCAAACATTGCTATGCAGTTGAAAATTGAAATCATTCAATCCTCAAATCTGAAAATCTGATGTGATGTAAGTTTTTATCAGCTGATATGTTTTATATGCGTGGATAATTAGTTATATTGTAGCATTTAGCCATATAGAATTACGAGTTTTGATTTGTCGATTTAGATTATTCCATATTCGGTCCAAAATAATATGTAATCTGAGCAGTTGACTGTGTGCTTGACTGCTTGAGTATGGCGTCATTTTCTGTGTTGTAGATTAAGTAACGGTAACTGCCCTGGTCACTTCTTATGTTGAATAGAGTATACTTAAAATTATTTATTACTTACTAGTGAATATTATGTTCTACACTGTGCATATATTTCAGTATAAAATGGAACCAGTTTTTGTTTATGGAACATTGAAACGAAATCAGCCTAATTATTACCATCTCAATGACACTAAAAACGGCTGTGCTGTGTTTAGATCAGTCGCCGTTACAGTCAATAAATATCCTTTAGTAATTTCTACTAAATTTAATATACCATTTTTGTTACAAAAAGAAGGCACTGGACATGTAAGTGATTTTGTATACAATATTATATGAATTGTAACAACATTCAATTCTTCACTAAATATCTTGCATGTGGTTTTAGGAAATTAAAGGTGAAATATATGACATTGACGCAACTATGTTGGAATATTTGGACGATTTTGAAAATCATCCAGATTTTTATAAACGACAAAAGACTCAAGTTAAATTACCAAATGGAGATATTACTGAATGTTGGGTATATTTTTTACCGAAATATCCAGATAGTTATTTGAATTTACAATGCTTTGACAATTACGATTCTTGTGGTGAACATGGACTTCCATATGTCACAAGGTATCAAAGAGATCCAGATGATGAATTATCATTTCCCAATTGGAAATCATCTAATTAATGATATTTTAATTATTTTACAGTGAAGAACTAAGATTATTAGAATAGAATTCAAGTTAGTCAATAAAATATAGTCATAGATTAACTCCTCTTCTCTGTCCAATGTTAATTATTAAATCAATTAGGTGTAAAATACTAAAATAAATATTTGCACTACACTAGTGCATTTTAATAATAAATTTATGTCACACATTGTTTGAAATACAAATGAAATTCGTTAAAAAAAAATGTATTTATATATATTATGTGTAGTAATTGTAATATTTTCTATACAAAAAAAAGTGCTAAATTACATTTAGGAGAAATAGGTAATTGCTTTCATATAAATTCACACTTTTTCTTTTAATTTTAATTGACTAGAAATAATAATTTTAACTTTGTGCTTAATGCAGCCAAAACTTGATAACATTAAATTATTTTTAAGCATAATTTTATAACTGATTCAAAGTTACAGAACAGTTATTTATATCCATGACTTTTATTCTAAAACATTGTATGTTCTCCAACACAACCAGAGCTACTTCTTCACGTCCTAATTCATTTAGTTGATCAACCAATGTGCCTGGAAAGGTAATTAGTAAAATGTTATTTTAATACAACATTTAGATTTTATTTATTTTTACCAATTGTTGGGGCAGGTTGAACTGTTGCCCAGGTATCTATCAGTGCTAGAAAAGGACTAGTTGGTCCATTATCAAATAATTGAACTTTTGAATCTAATCCAACATTAAGAGCAAACAATGCCCAATCTCTTCCTAATGGGTGTACTGTATCAATGAGACGACTTAATTTTTGACGACACATGGTATTTAATTCTGTTAGTGGTAAACTATCAGTACAGGATAACATGTTTTCCACCTAAATTAGATATAATTTAATGTGTGAATATGATGCAAGAATAAACTTGTAATGTTACATATTAATGGAATAAATATTTACCTGGTCACACCCAAATGCAATTAAGTCCAATACACATTCCTTTTTTCCAGTTAATGGATTAATAACTAATGATTTAAAATCGGAATTTTTCCATACTGCATAGAATATATCATCAACGCCATAACCATGAGGCTGTTCATAATGTTAAGATAAATTTGAGGGACTAAGAAATTCTTTAATTACTTTCATCCCTGGACATGTTTCAATCAATACCTATATAGTTCATATTTATAATTTAATATTTTTTAATAATAATGATAATTATACATTAAGTATAAAAAAAATATTAAAAAAATTAAATATTTAATGTATTTTTATTTAATTACTAGATTAATGGAATGCAATATTTCTTCTAGAAAATAAAAACATGTATAACTTGATGATTTAGAACCTCGGATTTTTATTTCAATACAAACATCTTGTTCTAGGTATACCATGCACTTTATATGCTTATACATACCATTGATATAGGTAACTGTCCATGTCTTCATAATAATTATTTTGCAAGTAACGTAATTCAACCGGAATTCAATATATTTTGTGGATTTATATTATAACATGGATAAAGAATAAATCAATTTTCAATTCCTGTATTCTAATGAAAATTGATGATAAAAGTTCAAGAAATTGCGGTTGAGAGCTAAGTCGAATTCCTCCGCAACAACAGTCAACATTATTATCCCAGGGTTTCCACAAAGTCTCATCTTTTTCTCTTATGATATATGCTGGGAATTCATATTTAATGTCCCCATCATTATCATACTAAAATAATAAATTTTAAATTGTAAGATACAAGTGACAATTTAGAGTATAATTGTAGTTTTAGACTTTCAATTATAATATTTTAGTAGGGTACTAGCCCGTTATTGATAAACATACAATTCCAAACACATTTGATATACTGTAAACGCTGCACTCACATTTAACTTAAGTCCAATTATAGGTACAGTATTGTAGTACAGTATCAAGTAACTGTTCCACCACGAGCGAAGAATGACAGCTTATTTTATTTTCCATTACCGTTTGCACCGCAAATGATATCACCTCGATAGTATCCTGGATAGAAAACTTGAATTTAACCATTTTGTCTTAACAATAAATTATGGCGTGCAAAACAATATTATGTGAAGTTATACATTATTCATTATTTCTATCTTTTTACTTTTAATATGAAACTTATAAGGATTACTTACAAAATGAAGTCGTTGTTTACTAATACAAATTGCTTCTTTAAAGTTTTTCACGCTTAATGAGTCGACTGCCATTAAATCAAATAGTACTAATTGTTCATATATTTGAAACACATGACCATACTCATCTTTCATAGTTTTAATCAATTGGTCAGGTTGGTGACCTATTCTCTGGCCATTGTGTGTAGCAACTATTATCACTGGCACTAAATGATTTGAAATACCATTTTTGCCTAAAAAAGATTATGTACTGATTTTAGTATGATTAGAAGGAATATTTCTTGTACTACAAACTTATTGGTTCTGTAATCTGAAGTCTTGCTTGAACAAAACTAAGCCAATAATGTACAGTCTTAAGAACTTCTGTAGAAGACTGTTGCTCATTATAAACAATAATAACTACTTTATTTGGTGTATTTTGAATTACATGATGATAAGAATTATAGTATGTATTTCCCTGGAAAAATCCCAAAATGTACATTCGTTAATACCAGATAATTTTTCCTATAAATGTATTAATATGTTTTACAATAAGGGCTTGACGATTTGATAGAAAAAAAGAATTGAATATGTTTGGTTTTATACCTTTTGAACTGCTATACCCTTAGTAACATCATGATTATAATAATTTGAAGTGTTTGTAGTGTTATATTCTGTAAGACTTATTTTATTTCAATTATTGCACTGATCCTGAGATGTATTAGTTCCTGTTTAAAAAACGTAGTAGTAGATTTGTCATAAATATATAATTAATTATATGTGTACTTACTACTTACTGTTAGTATTAATTGTTCTCAACGTATTTCATGATTTGTCAAGAAGCATTGAAAACAGACCTAGTTTCATTAAGTGTATAATTGATGACTTGTCACTTGTCAGCATTGGAATATCCAAAAAACAATAAATTTGTGTTTTGTATGTAATTATGGCTAACAACTAGTTGTTAAATATAATTTTCTCTTGCACTATTCTGTAGTCTATTCTATGTTATTAGTGCTAGCCTGAGCAAGAAACAACGGATAATATATAATATCTGATAGGTAAGTCATAATAATATTCACACGACAGACATTCAGTATATTTATATTTAATGGGTCTATTTTATATTTAATAACAAAACGAAATAAAACTACAACTATAAAGTATATTAGTATATACTAATACGGGTATTCAAGGAGAATCATAATTATATTGTCAACGAAATATTATTTTCATTAATAATCAAATTATCGTTAAAAATAATTTACAAAATGGATTTTTAGTACTTAAATACAAGTATTTAAATTTTGTTAAAAATACTTTAAAAAAATATTCAGAATACTTAAAAAATACTTAGAAAAAATTGTATTTGGAATACCAAAAAATACTTCAAAAAGTATTTAAATACAATATTATCCGAATACTTATATTTAAATACTTTACAAGACTGACTAGATAGTTTATATAATTTGATAACTGATATTATATCAGACTTTAATGAATTAGACTTTAGTATTGTTAATAAAAATAGTTTTCTTACTTTTCATTTAAATATTAGATTTAGGTATTACAAAACATTTTTCCTAATTACTAATTATGTTAAATACAAAATTACAATTTTTTGACTGTATAATCCTAACTGAATGCTGGCTTAAAAATTGCATAATTAATTTTGAATTGACTGGTTTTAATGTGTATAAAACGCAAGAAAATAACTTTAATCAAAATAGTGGTATTATAGTTTATGTTAACAAAAAGCACATAATAAATAATGTTAATGAAATTATGATTGATTATTGTAATTGCTTATCAATAAGTTTAGGTAGGTAGTAAGGAAACAGCCTGTGAAGTGATTGCTCTATATAGAGCACATAGAAATAATTTTATTGATCTTAAACATTGACATAATATAAATAGGTACATTATATTATGTCAATAATCTTAAAACTAAATTAAGCAAAACTTAAACTCCCTACTCTCAACACAAGCTTTTGCTTATAGAGAGTATGTATCAAAAAAAAATTTATGTAAATGCTTTGTATATATATGTATAGTTGAATTAATTAAATAAATAAAATTGTGGTGTGTTATATTTAAGGTTCAACCGTTATACTAAATAATTAATAATTAATACAACTTTTTATTATTACATAATGATTCTTTATTATAAATAACAACTGTTACATGTCTATCGAGATCTATGCTTCTTATGCCGTAGCATTCCATAGACATAAAGATTAATGATTAAGATCTACTCTAGCATATCATCTATTACAAACATAACTGTGTGTCATTGTGACCAACATTACACTCAAACACTACAGTTCCTCCTCACTAAATAAAAAAAATACAAATATTTAAACAAGTATACAATACATTTTTTTTTTTAATTATAAATGATACATAACATATATATATATATATATAATGTAATTACAATCACACAATTGGAATTACATTTTTTTTTTTTTTATTAATTACTACAGAAACATATTTATCTTATATAGGTATACTGGTATACATATAGAAAGTAAAATAATAATTATAAATTTAAACGATTAGGTGCTTTAATTACTCTACCACTCTTCCTAACCAAATTCTCACATACTATATTATCATCATTCTCATCTTGTTCATGTAAGACCTCCTCACTTCCAAAAGTTCTCTCCTCAATAGATTTTTCTGCTTTATCATCCTCCTCACTATACGGTAACTGATTTAATAATACTGTTTGTTCTATTTGACCACTAGGATTCTTACACTGCCTGTCGATTATTTGATTTAGATGTCTCTTCACAACATTATTATCTAAAGTTTTAACTAAGTAAGTTACCGGTGATAATTTTTTCCACACATTACCCGGTATCCACTTATCCCCTGGGCTATAATTCTTACACATTATGGTATCTCCAACTTCATAACTCTTAACTCTACCTCCTCTATAGTTCTTTTTAGCATTTTCCAGACTTTTATTATACTTATGATTAGCAAAAGGTACTAATCTATCAAGTGATGTATTTAAAAGCCTGCCTAAATGCAACTCCGCTGGACTAACTCCAGTCGCACAATGTTTAGTACTATTATATGATAAAACAAAATTACAAATATTAGTATCCATGTCAGTATTTTTAGCACATTTCTTTAAGAATTGTTTAAAAGTTTTAACTGTATTCTCCGCTGCCCCATTCGAAGAAGGGTTGTATGGTGGAGTTTTAATATGAAATACACCATTTTTGCTAAGGAATTCACTCATCTCGGTAGAACATAGAGAAGATCCATTGTCTGTAACCAATTTCTCAGGAATGCCCCATAACGAAAAATACTCCTTTAATATTTTAATAGTCATTGCAGTAGTGATATATAGTAGGCATATATCTCACAAAAACCCATTTCGAATAAGCATCAATTAAAATAACAAACATTTTGCCATCTACTGGTCCCAAAAAGTCTAAGTGTACCCGTTTTGAAGGGCCCTCAGGCCAAGGCCAACTGTGTAGAACACTCTTAGGTGGGTTGTTACTGTTAGCTAAACATGAAGTACAACTTTTAGTCATATTCTCAATATCATTGTCAATGCCTGGCCACCAGATATATGACCTAGCTAAAGATTTCATTTTCACTATACCCATATGAGTGTGATGTAACTCATTCAACAATTCTTGTCTGAACTTATTTGGGATGACTAATCTATGGCCCCAAAGGAGACATCCTTGTTCAACAGTAAGCTCCTTCCTTCGATTAAAATATGGTATCAATTGGTCCTCAACATTTTTAATTTTGTCCGGCCAATTACCACTCCAAACTCTTAAAAACACTTCTCTCAATATTTTATTTTTTTTTACTTCCATACAAATGTCCAAATCTACAATCGTTTTGACATTGGTAGTAATCAGATTAATATAAAATTTATCACATTCCACATCATTAATAGAATCTGTTCCACTTACTGGTAATCTAGATAATGCGTTCGCATTCCCATTGTCAATCCCTTTAATGAATTCTATTTTATAAGAATAACCTGATAAAAATACAGCGTAGCGTTGCAGTCTGTGAGCAGCCATAGTTGGTATGCCTTTTTTTTCACCAAAAATACTAATTAAAGGCTTATGGTCTGTTTTTAAAATAAACTTCCTACCACATACATATTGATGAAAGTATTTTACTGCAAAAACTAATGCTAAAGCTTTTTTATCAATCTGGGCATATCTTTTCTCAAACTCTGTCAATGTACGAGAAGCGAAAGCTATTGGCTTTTCAGTGCCATCGGAAAATCTATGAGATAGGACTGCTCCCAGACCCACAGGGCTAGCATCACATACTACCACTAACTCCAATTCCGTGTTATAGTGTATAAGTACCTTATTTGATAAAATAGATTCCTTAATTCTGTTAAAAGCTACTTCTTGTGCCTTACCCCAAATAAATTTACTATTACTTTTTAATAAATAATATAAAGCCCCTGCTTTTGAAGACATATTTTCAATAAACTTCGAATAATAGTTAACAAGACCTAAGAATGCTTTAACTTCTTGTACATTACATGGCGGTGGAGCCTCAGTAATGGCCCTCACTCGCTCTCGAGGAATATGTAACCCCTCTTTGTCAATTCGACAACCCAAAAAAGTAACACTGTCCTTAAAAAAATTACACTTCTCCTTCTTAACCGACAAACCAGCAACATTCAATTTTTCCAAAACTAACGATAATTTGTCATCCAATTCATTTTTGTTTTTCCCAGATACAACTATGTCATCATAAAAACAACCGGTCCCAGGTATACCATTCAAAAGCTTATCCATTTCCCGTTGCAGTAAACCAGGTGCTGATGCTATTCCATAAGGCAATCTTTTAAACATATATAAACCCTTATGAGTAGTGATTGTCGTTAACTTTTGACTTTCCTTACTAAGTAACAATTGCTGATATGCCTGACATAAATCAAGAGTACAAAATAAAGTTGCACCACGGAACAAATTCATTAAATCATTTACTCTAGGAATTGGGTACCTATCTACTTCCAAAAATTTGTTTAAAGTAACCTTATAGTCCCCACAAAGTCTAATAGCACCGTCTGCTTTGACTACTGGTACTATAGGTGTACCCCAATCACTGGTTTCAACTGGTACCAATAAATCTGCTGCAATTAATCTGTCTAGCTCTTTACTCACACTGTCTTTCAAAGAGAAAGGTAAAACTCTAGGCTTACAAAATATTGGTCTAGAATTTTCTTTTAAAATTAAATCAAATGTCTTATGTTTGTAACAACCTAAATCTGTTTCAAAAACTGAGGGATACTTATGTATAACACTCTGAAGTGTTAATGAATTAAAATCTATCCACTTGGATAAAATCTTCAATTCTTTTAACCAATCTCTACCCACTATAGGCGGACCACCATCTCTCACTACATACAAATTTAATACCTTATTTAAGTTTTTATACTTCACTCTACATTCCAAAATTCCAACTGGAATAATAATTGAACCATTGTACGCTTTTAACCCAATAGTAGTTTTTTTAAGATCCTCTATCTCTCCCAACTTAAAACTCTCCAAATCTTTTTTTGATATAACCGACAAAGCTGATCCTGTATCAACTAAAAACTCTATCACTTTATTACTAATATCTAATTTAACACAAAAAGGCTTAACTGAGTTACTACCGTCTGAGTCAAGATTATATAAATTACTTAAGTTTAGGTCAACTAAATCTACATTATTAACATGTTCAGTTTTATTTTTACAAACTTTCTTAAGGTGCCCAATTTTAGAACAATTAGAACAAGAATATGTTTTAAACTTACAATCTGGCTTGGAATGACCATCTACTCCACAACAGTAACATACCAATTTCTTTTTCTTTGGTCCCTTAGCTGCAAACTTGACATGACCACCTTTTGATTCTGAAAAGCTCCCTTGCTGCTCCGATTTTGGAAACTTATGGTTCTTCTTCTTAATCACTTTCTGATAATGAATTTCTTCCTAAGTTCCCAATTTAGTAACATCATTGTTAGCTGATTCCATTGCTAAACACAACTCTGTGCATTTTTTCAATGTCAAAGATCCTTCTGTCAACAATCTCTTCTTAATGTTGTTATCTTTAATACCAAATATAATTTGGTCCCTTAAGGCATCATCGAGTGAAAGTCCAAATGCACAATGTTCAGACAACTTTTTTAAAGCAGTTATAAACTGAATCACCGACTCACTTGCAGCTTGTCTACGCTCCTTGAACTTGTATCGCTCAGTGATAACATTTGGCTTAGGATTCATATAATCTACTAATAACTGTTTAAGATCATCATACTTTTTATCCTTAGGGTTCGTTGGCGTACATAAATCTCTGATTAACGAGTACCCATCATTACCTAATAGCGTTAAAAACATTAACTGTTTCTTGTGTACATTTATTTCATTAAGCGCCACAAATAACTCGAACCGTTCAATCCACGCGTTCAAATTGTCTTCTTTTAACCGTAACTCCGGCATATGCCCAACTTGCCCTATGCAGTTGTTACGCGCATTACCTGGGTTATTGACGTTCGACATGTTCGAAGATCGTAATTCTTCCCACACGAAAACCACGTGACACTCAAAAAAAAAAAATTAACTTCACCGATTACTTCACATGTGCACTTCACCAATTATCTTCGTCGCCATTGTTATATTTAAGGTTCAACCGTTATACTAAATAATTAATAATTAATACAACTTTTTATTATTACTTAATGATTCTTTATTATAAATAACAACTGTTACATGTCTATCGAGATCTATGCTTCTTATGCCGTAGCATTCCATAGACATAAAGATTAATGATTAAGATCTACTCTAGCATATTATCTATTACAAACATAACTGTGTGTCATTGTGACCAACATTACACTCAAACACTACATGGTGGAAGCATCAGAAAAATCAACTTTTTCAATGGTTGATGAAACAACAATTAACTCAAGCCTCATACATTTTTAATATTGATATTGTTTAACTACTTTAACTTTATTAAATATATAGGTACTGTAATATCTTATGAGGAATAATAACACAGTATTTACTTTATAAACACTTTACTTTATTTAACTTTCTATAACATTAGAGTCGAGAGCGCACATGGTTAGTCGCTTGCTCAACACATACAATATAATTACTACATAACATTTATTACTTATTAGGTTATGTTATCATATACATTATCATATCACTTTATCACAATCCTTATCCCTAGTTATAACATAACACATCAATACATAATTAATACATAATACATTTTTTTAATACAATAAAATTAACAAAATCATCGTATACATTTTTTTTACATTATACAAAATTAACAAAATCATCTTAACCTAAATAATTATATAACAACAATTATATGTTCAACCTATCTGGTTTTTTTCTCTTTCTTTTAGATCTCTTAGGTACAGAGACTTCTACTTCCTCTCCTAAACTAACATTTATATTCTCTTTAACTTTTTCATTTATTTCACTTCCTTCTATTTCAATATTTTTTTTATCAATAGTTTCTTCTTTTGCTTTAATAATTTCCTTTTCCTTCAATACCGTTTGTTCTTCTCCTTTCTCCTTTTCAACTGTCTCAATACCATTTTCCTTAATCTTACCCACTTCAATTAGTTGGTCAATGTGCCTTCTCCAAATCACATTTTCTTTTTCCAATCTAACTATATATATCCTCTCACCTAAAACTTCCTCGATTGTTCCTTTCTTCCACTCTTTTTTATTTGGGTTTGAATAATCTCTAGCATAAACTATGTCTCCTTCTTTAAAATATACTTTTCTAAATCTTTTTATGTACTTATTTTTTTCTTTAGGAATGCATAATTGATCTAACCTAGTTTTAATTTTCCTTCCAAACATTCTATAACTTGGTGACTCGCCAGTTATCCAGTGTGGTGTATTTCTATATGTTAGCAGATATCTTTGGATTAGTGTATTTAAAGAAACATTTTTATTCTTTTTATCTTTTACCGCCTTTAATATACCATTTTTTAAAGACTTAACAGCATTTTCAGCCGATCCATTCGTAGCTGGATGATAAGGAGGGGACGTCACAAATCTGATCATATTATTTTTACAAAATTGTATAAACTCTTCTGATCTAAATTGCGGTCCATTGTCTGACACAATTTTGTTTGGTAACCCAAACCTGGCAAATATTTCCCTTAATTTTTCAATAACCGAACCACTATTCATTATTTTCATTTCAGCTACTTCTGGCCATTTTGTAAATATATCTGTCATTATTAAATAATTTTTTCCTTGTAAATATAGAAAATCTATGTGTACTCTATCCATTGGACAACTCGCTTCCTCCCACTTTTTTGGTTCAGCTAAAATTGGTTCTGATCTACTTTGTAAACAAGCATCACAACTTTGCACCCAATTTTCTATATCTTTATCTAATCCAGGCCACCACATGTATGATCTACACAATGTCTTCATTTTGGACATACCCATGTGTGTTGAATGTACTTCTTTCAATAAATCTTTCCTCAGACTTTTAGGAATTAATATTCTATAACCCCACATTAATATATCTTTATCCACACAAATTTCTTCCTTTCTAATTGCATAAGGTTTCAGTTCCTCACTTACTTTAATCGGCCAACCTTCATTCAAATATTTAATAACTAAATTAAACTCCTCATCTTTTTTTGTTTCCACTCTAAGTATCTCATAATCAATAGGCATAGTATTTTCCATAAAATCAACATAGTCAGTTTCATTTATTTGTGTTTGTACCTCCTCTTCATCAGGTAATCTTGAAAGTCCATCTGCCACTTTATTATCATTACCCTTAATATGTAATACTTGATAATCAAACTCAGATAAATATAATGCCCATCTTTGAATTCTCCCAGAGGCCATAACAGGAATACCTTTATTTTCACCATACAAAGCTAACAGAGGTTTATGGTCAGTCTCTAAGAAAAATTTTCTGCCCAAAAGATATTGAGAAAATTTCTTTACACCCCAGAAAACCGCTAAAGCTTCTTTTTGTATTACTGAGTATTTTTTTTCAGCTACGGTTAGGATTCTTGATGCATACCCCACTGGTCGCTTTTCTCCATTTTCAAAAATATGCATTAATACTGCTCCTATACCATACTCCGATGCATCGCAAGACAATACAACACTTAACTTTGGATTGTAATGAACCAATAATGATTCTGATGCCATTGCTTGCTTTGTCTTATTAAATGCCTTTCTACATTCATTTGTCCATACAAACTTCACTTCTTTTTTTAACAAATTGTAAATAGGACCTAATAAGGTTGATAAATTTGGTATAAACTTAGCATAGTAGTTCACCATACCTGTAAATGCTTTTACTTCAGTGACACTCTTAGGCTCTACTGCATTAAGCATCGCTTTAACTTTATTTTTATCCCTTTCAATACCTTCTGATCCAATTATATGTCCTAGGTAATTTATTTTTGGTTGAAAAAAACTACATTTTTTTTTGTTTAATCTAAACCCAGCATTTTGCAACCTTTTAAACACTTCTCTTAGGTTATCTAAGTGCTCCTGTTCACTACTACCAGTCACAATTATGTCATCTAAAAAATTTTTAACACCCTTTGTTCCTAACAACACTTTTTCAATAACACTCTGAAATTTTGAACAAGCTGGTTTGGTACCGAAAGGTAATCTTTTAACTATATAAATACCTTTACTTGTACTCCAAGCTAATAGTTTTTGTGTACTTTCACATAATTCTAATTGGTTATAAGCATTCAAAAAATCTAATTTAGAGAATGTTTTACCTCCTTGTAACGCCACAAATACCTCTTCTACTCTTGGTAATGGGTGGTTAATATCTACCAAATATTTATTAACAGTAGTTTTATAATCTGCACATAAACGAATAGATCCATCTGGTTTAATAACCGGTACGAGCGGAGTACCCCATTCACTGGTCTCAACTTTCTGTATTATCTCTTCTCTTTCTAATCTATCCAACTCATCCTCAACTTTTTTCTTAAAAGCAAAAGGTATTGGTCTCGGTTTACAAAATATAGGTGTACATTCCTCTTTAACTTTTAACGTCACTTTTTCATATTTATATTTACCAATTTTTTCCTCAAACAATTCTTCAAATTCATTTATTAACAATTCTAACTTATTATTCTTATTTGTGCTTTCTACTTCAATTTTTGAAACACCCCTAATCGTTATTCCTAATTTGTTCATTAAATCCCTGCCTACCAGAGCTCTATGTCCTTTTTTAACTACTAATAATTTACAATATAGTTCTCTTTCACCATACATAAGTTTAACTTCAATCTCTCCCGTTGGTTTAATAATTGACCCATCATAAGTTCTTAGCTTTAAAATAGTAGGATTAATGTATATATGAGGTAACTTCTCTTTTACAATTTCTTCAGGTAATATTGAAATTCCTGCACCTGAATCGACTTCCATTTCAATTAATGCATTTTCAACTTTTACCATTATCATTACAGGACTTAACCCGTAGTTCTTTTCACTTTTAACCTCAACTTGAAACATTTCCATTACTTCATTTTCCTCAACTTCAATAAAATGATTTTTAACTGTTTTACACACTTTTGCCAAATGCCCTACTGTATTACAATTTTTACATTTATATTGTTTATACTTACATTCTGCAAATTTGTGATTTGTAAGACCACATACATAACAAGCCTTATCATAGTTTTTCTTCTCACCTCCCATCGTTGTTGATTGTTTCTTCGGTGGACCATAACTATTTTTCTTCTTAGCTCCTTCCCTGCTTTTCCCAATCGAATGTACTTCAATGTTCGTTGTTTTGATTGCAGCTTCTTTCTTCATTGCAATTTCAACCAGATCACTTAAATCCCTGGTCGTTTCTTCTTCATACAAACGATCTTTGATCGGACCGTCCTTCATCCCCGTAGTGAACTTATCTTTCAGTACCGGAATCAAACTTGATCCAAAACTACATTGTGCTGCAAAATTCTTCATCTTTGCATACCAATCTGTTACAGACTCATTAGCATTCTGTCTTATATTGTAAAATTCCTCTCTTTTTCTATAAACTGATACTTTTTTAGCAAACTGCCTAGTCAGTACTGTGCATAATTGCTCATATGTCCTATCAGCTGGCTTAATCGGATCACATAGATCCTTAAGCATCTTATATGCTTGTTCGCCCATGCATGTTATTAGTAAAGGTACCTTACGTTCTTCAGGAATTCCATTTGCCAAAAAAAATTGCTCCATCCGCTCCTGGTACACATTCCAGTCGCCATCGATTCTGAACTCAGCCAAAGTCCCCATAGTACCATACGTTTGGACTTTCTGTACATTTGAACCTTCCTTCCCGCCTTGGGCGTTCTTATTGTTCTGGCCGTTCTTCATCGTTGAATGATTTTTTTTTTTTTTTTTTTTTATCCTATTTGATCGCGTTCACAATTATTGTTTTTGCCTCGTCGCCATTGTAATATCTTATGAGGAATAATAACACAGTATTTACTTTATAAACACTTTACTTTATTTAACTTTCTATAACATTAGAGTCGAGAGCGCACATGGTTAGTCGCTTGCTCAACACATACAATATAATTACTACATAACATTTATTACTTATTAGGTTATGTTATCATATACATTATCATATCACTTTATCACAGGTACAAACAATAATAAAAAAAAAGACTGTTAGATTAGGTACTTACTACTTACATACTATATTATTCACAGTTTGTAAATTAAACATTATCCATAATATGTAATAACTACCTATATAATGATCATAGGTAGTGTTTTCAAGTTTGATAACATTTTATTGTACCTAATGTAATCTGTACTTTGTTGGTAAAAAATAAAAATTTATTACTTTATGCTTATGTGTATAGATTAAAAAAATTGTTTTGGGGGGGTATGGGGGGCATAGCCTCCCACAATAACTCCAAGTTTAATATACAGTGTGTAATAAGAAAAAAAAAATATTTTAGCCTCTGCTAAATTTGTGAATTTTGTTTTCTGTATTATTCACAAGGAAATTTATAATCTTTTGGAGAACACCAAGGGTTCTTTAATAATTGTTCTTTGATACTCAAATCACTAATACTAATATCATTTACAAATTTTCCAATATCAACCATATAAATACTAACAGAGTAAACCCAAAACCGTTACTACACCTTATTGCACTGAATTTCAACTTACCATGATTATTAAAACTTAGAATAATTTTTAATATAAGCTGTCAATTTTTCGTTTTTTTTTATTGGCTCAGTCTATCTGAGTCTATCTGAGATGATAAATTAGATTGTGAAAATGGATGATTTATTCATTTTTAAAAATTAACGTTTTACGTGTGTAGATATTTAAATAAAAAATGCACAAACTTGTAATGTGATAAAGCAACTATTGAAATATATATACCAAGAAAACAAACGCCATGTGTAAGATTGAAGGTGTTCCAACCGTTTTGTGATTACTAACAGTGGCATAAACAAATTTAATTTACTAGTCTACTGGCCATATATATTACTAAAATTATAAAATATACATATTAGATACCGACATATCGTTTGGTATTATATGAGATAACTGAGCTATACTGCTATACATTTGGTTTTATGAAAGTAAGTATACATTAAAATTATTAGATTTCGGCGGTATCGCTTATTATCTAAGTTAGATTCTAACATAATATAAATATTGAATACCTAGGTATAGTTCCTTTTTATTTACTTTTTTTTTTTTTAATCGTTTAGGGACACATGTAGGTACAATGTACATTTACATTAAAAATCATTAAATTTTATTTTAAGAAAAAATTTCGGGAGAAGTACGAACTCTTAGCCCAGTAAAAACATTAAGATGGTAAAAAAAAACTTTGATTCCAATGAACAAAGGAATTTGTATTAACTTTCCTAACTTATTATTTTCTGTAGTGCTATGTTTCCGGCACAATTTTGAAATATGAAATGTTGTTTTATAAAAATTAAATTTTTAATACCTATTAAACTATTAATATTATACAAGTATAATTTGAAAACTAGTAGGTTAATTTGGTTATTAATTAGTTTAATCACTAAGAAAATAGATAAGTACATGTAAGTTATTTAAGTGTTTAAAAATCTTATAAAATCTTTTTTTTTTAAATTAATGTTATTAAGTGATTCACCGCAGTACTCCCAATTATTTTTTAAATGATGAATTCATTAAGTCTTAATTTGGAATTTTAAAAATAAGTAATAGTCAATAAGTTTATTCGTTTGTTTCAAGAATATATTATAATTAGTATTATACATATTTTCCTATAGGTTTTGTCAACTTGGTTAACCAACAATTCCTGTATTTAAAAGAGGATTGACTTAGTAGCGTATTATGCGAGATTTTATCAAAAGCCTTATTTAGATCCCTGAATATTTCAATAATTGTGTTAAACTTTACTGTTAATATCATGTAGGTATTATTATCTAAGCCTTCTGCGTAGAGTTCTTTATTTTGATAAATAAATAGGGATAAAGGGTGGAATACTATAATCAGTGTGTAATAGATACCAGCTGGTAGAATTATGTAAACAACATATTATATTATCGTTAATATTTATATTTTGTATACGATTGCATGGAATTTTTATCATTATTTACAACAATTTTTAGCATATTATCTAGTCTATAATCACGATTATCTAGATAATCGTGTTTAAAATGTAGAGAGTAGGTATTAAACACTTCTGCAGTTCTGCAGTTATATATTTTATTACCTACCTATATTGTTTCCGATTATTTTAAAAAGTAGGTAGGTAGGTATCTACTGGAGATTTTTTTATTTTTGACATCTTAAGTTAAGTTGAAAATCGATGCATCTTTCTACTTTAAAGTATCTTCTAAAATAAAAAAAATAATAATAATAAAATACGCTTTATTGTAAAATAAAATGTATTCATAATTTTAAATAATTTACTAATGTAACTTACTATACCACATACAATATAACAATTAATAATAATTATTATTATTTTACGTAGGTATAATTGTATAAACTTACATTATTTATTTGAAACCAAAAGTTTCTAGCTTCATCCCCCGTAACTTAAGTCTCAAAACACGACGTTTGTTAAGTCTACTGCAGAAAGAGGCAATCGCATAAATTTAATTAGATACAAATGAATAATTATAAATAAATATAACGTTGTAAAGCGTTCAAATCGTTCAATCATATATTTTTTTTTAATAATTATTATTAATTAGGTTCTATCATTCTTGTAGATTAAATAATTCGTAATCATTTACATTTGGATCAAATATTTCAGATTTAATATTTATATTTCTATAAATATGAGAACAAGTTTGTATTGCATTTAGATTTCTGGCATGCAACAAATTGCTGACAATTGAAATAAAAACAAAATCACATAATAATATAATATGATTACACAATTCTATAAAATAACATAATATTACGTCTTGATAACGTCTATGGGGTTATTATAATGTATTATGATGATTTAATATTTATTATTTAAATCTAATTTCAACAAAGAAAAAAATAGTTTACAATAGATAAATAGAGTAATAGACGCACAATCCATATGTCGGTAAACAGTATTTTAATTTTTATTAGTAGGTATATAGGACACATATAGATGCTCACATATTTATTTCGTTACGTTTAGATTATTTTCATAAAATTTTTTAATACTTTCAGTTCAAATTTCAAAACGCTATGAAAACAGATGAAAAAAGCGGGTAAGTGAGTATCGCTCTGCTGTACATTAGGTGGTGGGATGGACCTCGGACTAGGGAAGGTTAAATTTGAATGCAATGATAGGTATCATTGTATACGAAAAACGATTCTGAACGGAGATGATTTGTCAGTCTAGGATATATTATGAAAAAATCGAAAAAAATTTATTAGTTAAACGTTATTTTACACGTGTATTTTTTATTTCAAATTAAAATTTAAACTTTAAACACACGTAACATTTTTTAAATTGAACAATCCTCAAACTTTTTTATAATTATTCTAAGCTTAACTTATGGACAGCATAGTATTAAATTTTCAATTCTTAGCTTTTGATAGAAAAATATTTATAAATTTTTAACTACCAAATAGTGAAAAATATTCATGATTTTGACGAATTTTTGTCAATATTTGAACTTCAAATGCTAATAAAAAAAAATTGTGCCTATGTATTTTTATAATTTTTGAATGAGAGTTAGAACAAGTTATGTGGACCCTTCTATTAAATTTTCAAGTAATTTGTCCCAGCTACATTTTTTTTATCAACATTTATAAAAAAAAAATAAAAAAAAATTGAAAATTTCAATTGTCTATAAATAGCTCAAAAAAAGTCAAAATATTTTGAAAATCAAATCATGTAAAGAAAATGGCAATCTAAATAACTGGTAAAATTTTCAAGTGTTTATGACTTATACTGTTTGAATAACAACAAATATCAAATATCGTTTGAGGCTAAACCGTTATTTAACGCGGTTTTGTAAAAATTTAAATTTCAAACACTCATAAAAATTTTTTGTCTGAATCCGGTCGAGTTTTTTTTACAGATAATTGAAAAAAAATTTATGGAGAACCTTGTACCAAATTTTCAAAACTTAGTTATAAAAGAAAAAAATTTTACGATTTTTCAACCACAAAATTACTTGCAAATTTTCGCAATTTTGACATATTTCGTATAAATTCGAACTTTTAGCACTTATAAAAAAAAATTGTGACTAACGATTTCGGATTTTTTTTTATCACTTTAAGAACAACTAATAAGAAACCTTGTATTAAATTTTCAAGATTTTCTGGCCGTCCAAAAAAATTTTATCGTTATTTTAAAAAAAAATACTAAAAAAAATTAAAAATTTCAATTGTCTATAAATAGCTCAAAAAAAGTCAAAACTCTTTGAAAATTTAACTGTGTATGGAGAACGCTAATGTTAACATTTGATAAAAGTGTTTACATCGATTAGTTTTTGAGTTATAGCAAAATAAAAAATTCGATTTTGTCGAAAACCGGTTATGCGTAAAAATTCCCGTTTTTCTGTCATTTTTTTAATGTTTTTCTCGATTTTTTTGAAAACTGTTGGAAAATGTTTACTTTTCATCTCTATAATGCACCAAGGATATCCACTTTGCCATCGGAAACCACCCCCAAAGTTTGAAATTGAAGCATTATTTCGACTAGTTATGCTGTACACAGACACAAAAACAAAAAAAAAAACAAAAAAAAACACACATCATTGTAAAATCAATACATTCATCACTCCGTTCAGAATCTAAAAGCTGTGCAATATAATTGTACATCTGCTTTATATATATATGATACAGTATTAGGTTTCACCGGAAAATTCATATTGTTTTCCTCTTTTTGGGTATTAAATTTATTTTTTAGACTTAAAATAAACATTTGTTATTGCCATGGACAATTTGCTACCTCGGTTGACGTAGATGTAGGGTTACCATACGTTCGAATTTCGTCTGGATAGTCCGGATTTTAAGTATCTGTCCGGATTGGCATCCGGATTTGAGAAATGTTCGGATCTTACAAAGTTAACCGTTTAACATGGTTGAAAAAAACATGACGCAAAAAGTTATGTCAAGTGACAGATTTTCGTGTACCTACCTACACTTAATATAAATGTAATTTCTATTTTTGTTAATTTTTTTTCCTGGGACGTCACGATAAGTGACTAATAGCCAATAGGTACCTAGTAGGTACTCTGTATATTATTGCAAAAAAAAAATCGATAAATGACACATTTTATAACATATATTTAGGAAACCTATAATAACTATTATTTAGACATTTTATTCATATATCTCAATATTGTATTAATAAAATAACAATATTGTTTATCATTTTCTTCAATTTTACCCCCTCCTCACACTGAAACCCGGATTTGGTCTAAAAATTTATGGTAACTCTATCGCAGATGCATATCTTATCCCCCAACGCGTAACATCACATAAAATACGCAGCGAGCTTGGAAATATTATAT
Organism: Schizaphis graminum; assembly: GCA_020882235.1. Taxonomy (NCBI): domain Eukaryota; kingdom Metazoa; phylum Arthropoda; class Insecta; order Hemiptera; family Aphididae; genus Schizaphis; species Schizaphis graminum. The sequence continues at coordinate 42,905,210 of CM037034.1, forward strand.
CGTCGTCGTTCGTTTTGTAGAACAATTATATAATATTTATATACAGCGAGAGACATTTTTAACCGGCTCGACAGATAAATGCAGCTCACGTTTCCCTCTTATTTTTCTTATTAATAAGGCATAGACAGCGGTGCAACACGATTGCGGACTTTTTACCTTTTAATATTTGAGAAAAAAATAACATGATTGCGCACCTTAAATATTTTTTCTTTGAGCAAACACAAATATTTAAATAATTTTAAATAAATGGTTATAGTTTAAGAAACACACCTATAATATAGTATATACATATACACAATTGTTACGGCCAGTGGATACTATATTTTGGCGTCTAATAATATTTTATTACTATAAAAACCGATAATAACTGATAAGAGTTAGTGGCTGTGCTTTTCCAACGTACGAGTATTCACATCCGATAATATTTATTGTACCGGATTTTATTTTATTGATAATTAACTAATACTGTACGTCAAAGAGATCTATATTGTGTGATAGTCGTCGCCCGTCGTCACATTCTCACGCCATATTATCTAAACGTTATATTATATTGAGACAATCTAAATTGTGCAACGTATATATTTCCGTTTTATTTTTGTGCAATTTTGTTTTGGGAAAATGGAGAAACAAATACAAAAAAAATTTGAAACAGAAAAAGGTAAGCCGTGTATTTTAGTTGAAGATTATAAATATAGTGAATTTAAAGTTCTGAAAGTGTGGGAACATTCGGTACAAATAAAAATTGTTCTGCCAGTTTACTCGTTGACAAGGATGTAACCAAAGTGTTAAGTATGTTTAATGAGTACCACATGAAGCAGGGGCGTCATTTGGGGGGGATCAGGGTGTGCGGTTGCACCCCTTAATTGAGGTGATTCCAAAAAATATTATTAGTAGGCAAATTGTGAGTTCTCGTTTAAAAAGAAAATGTGAAAATGTACTATGCCAAATAAAATAATTAGGCAAGAACTTAGAAATACCGAAAACGATATCCAGCTGGTTTATTCTGATATAAAGTTATGGAGAAAGTGTATGTATGATAAACGTAGAAAGAATATGCAAAAAATTCCAAAATCTTTAGAGGAAGCGATAACTCAGTTGTTTGATGGTCGTGAAAATATTATAACTAATACTGGTGAACTATTTTGTCACATGGAAGAAACTTCAAGTCCAATTATATTCACTTGCAAAACTAATCTTTAACTATTAACTGTTGAGTCAATCTTCTCATATTTTTGCAGACGGTACCTATACATTTTCATATGCACCCAAATATTTTGAACAACTGTATTTAATACATATATTACAAAATGGTTTTTATGTTCCTGTAATTTATTGTTTTTTAATTTCAAAATCAACTGAAACTTATATACAAATGTTGTACACAATTATTAATTTATGTTTAAGATTCGACATAGATATACAAAATTCATTAAAGTGTTCAAATTTTCATTTTCATTTTGAAAAGAGTGCTCACAACGCTGTTAGACATTTTTTCCCAAACTGCAAAATTATGGCCTGCAGATTTCATGGTGCTAATTCGGTATGCGCTCTACCGAAAAGTGTCTGAGTCGGTATGTGCTGTACAGTCTACATAGGTCATTTTGACTAGGTTTTATTTTATATTTATATTATTTATATTTTTTATATTATTTTATTGATGAATCTTTTCAGACAAGTGTCTGAGTCGGTTATTTTATATTTTATTAATAATTCTTTACAGACAAGTGTCTGAGTCGGTATGATCTACAGTCGTCATACGTTGTTTAACGATTAATTCAAAAACGATTATTCACCATCTGAATGTCTTCAAACATGGCGAGAAAAAGGTCCGGACTGTCTTGACGGTAAAATCACCAGCAATAGTGATCAAAATGGGACTGAAAATGATTATAAGAGAAACACCCCTCATTTTCTTCAATAATTGCATTTTCGCGTCCAACCATGACCTTTCAATGTTTTGAGTGTGGGCTCCTGTATTTGCATCGACATATGAGATTTGGTGATTTACCGTCTTGTGTACAAAACCTCGGATTGTGAGACACCTATATGCAACCTATTCATCAGAATGAATTTCTGATCCTGCCTCGCATTCACGTTCAATTATTGGTAGAAGTGTTTGTCGATCGCGTCGATGAACATAAAAATAACGGCAATCATTTCCATTTTTTAAACCAAATACCCATGGCTCATCTACCCTTGCATATCTGTCAAGGCGGGAGGAGCGTCACCAGCTAATAATCTATCCCTATTATACTTCCTTCGGCCAGCGAAACGAGCTTCGTCAATCTGAATTGGATTTTGTACATTTCCAACCATTTTTCCTTTAGTCTTCAAAACAGCTGTACATACTTCTCGGAACATGTTAAACCAGTCAGTGACACACTCATTAAACTTCCTGTTCGATCCATACCATTTGTGTGGGTAATTCCAATACAAACATAAATACAAGTTCAATAATTTGACAAAGTGTTAACCCACTGTTGCAACGTTGGTTCAAGTCAGTAAAATGAAAAAAACGAGCTGGTAGCAGCTCGTGGTGATCTTGTTGTCTGACAGACAGCCTTTTTTTGGACACCGAAAAATCGACATCCACTCTCCATTACGGCATTTCCGTCTTTTTACTTGCAGTTCTGTGCCACATTTATGACAAGGGTCGTTGTCTTCGGCACTTTTCAAAAATCCTTTTGCTACTAAAAACCGATGACACTCAATCTCATTTGGCACTACTGTAGTATAAAACTCACGAAACATCATCACAGGCATTATAATTTATAAACATTATAATTTATAAATAATACACGAAATACCAAAAATATTAAAAAATATATATATTATACTTGTAACGAACAACCTTCGTGAGCGTTATGTGACGACTGTAATAAAAGTAAAACCAACAGTAATATAATTTAAGGTAAAGATAATTAGAGATTATCATTATTATTAACAGTTGAAAGAAATACCCAAAATATTATATAAAACCGAGGCAGATATATACCAAAATAAATTGCAGTCCAATATCCGCGTACCGAACGTAGACCGAGAGTAGAACGCCAAAACCGGTAGAGTGCATACCGAATTAGCAACGATTTCATTTAGGCCAATCATGGTTCAGGAAATTCAAAGTGACAGTAATTTATTAAAAAACTATAATTCAAAATTTGAACTAGGTGTTTGATTGAAAAAATTTTTTGCACTTGGATTTTTACCTTCGGAAGATGTAGAAGATGCTTTTACTTATTTAATTGAAAATAGCCCTACTGATAATTTTAAATTTACTGATTATATACTGAAAAATTATATATCATCTGATGCCGCTTTCCCACCGATTATATGGGCAACAGAACCTTCAACAGAGGCAAGAACGACCAAAATACCTATGGGCCAGAATCTTTTCATAGCCACTATAATGCTCAGTTTTATACAGTGGCGTAATTGCGGGGGGGGGGGGCAATTGCCCCCCCAGAAATGTTTGTGGTGAGGCAAAAGTATCATTTTGCTCCCCCCACAAATAATCCCCATTTAAAAAGTGTTCTTAACATTAACAATAATATTAAAATATTTTTTTCCTCAAATTACTTTATAAAAGTTTATATTTATTTTAGGTTTCTCTTGTTGAATAATATTATAATGTTGACGTATATTGTCAGTGTTACTGTTATTGCAATAATCGCATTATTCGTGACTATTATTATCCATGATTCGAGAACACGTTATTATCTTGAAATCGAGATTACTGGAACGTACGGCCGATTGCCGAACGGGAGGTTAGTTTTAGATCAATAACAAGTAACTGATAATAGTAGGTATATTATTAGTATAATAAAGATAATTATTATATTATTTTGTCTTGCTAATTGCTTATATCCCTGTTCAGTTACTTCAATTGTACTTGTTAGTTATTACATTATTTTGTGTCGCGATAATGTGCTTTCCTAAATAACTGTTTATTTGTTAATATTTATTAAATACGTTTTTTTTAAAAATATGTCCATTAAACGACAGTTGTCAATGGTCGATTTCTTGTCATCGAAATCTAAAAATTCAACAAATATCCAGAGCAGTGAGTATTACTTAAATATTTAATACATTTTTTAAACAAAAGTATTTTTTATAGCATTCTTCTTATATTATTTTAATTTGAATGGTTCATATTATGAACAGATAGAATAATAAGTACCTACTAAAATTATTTAATTTAAAGTTATCTACTCAAAAATTAATGAATTAAAAAATGGAAATTATTATACATATAATTATACTAAATTCTAGTATAAAGATTCTTATTATGTATTTATTACCTATTTAACTATAATTTTATAATAATTATTATGATTATTAAATTAAATTTATTGTATTTTAGGAAGTGCAGAAAAACCTGAAAATAGTACCACATGTATGGATAACACTATAAATGATGATATTATGAAGATACTAAAACCTGAAAATGTTCAGAGCAGTGAGTATGAAATTAACTGTGAACGTGATCCAGGTAGAAATTTCAAAAATGCATATAACTTACTTTGTTCTGGTCTCGGTCCATATCAGCCAACTGATTGTGACTTCCCTAAAGTTAATGGCAGAAAATTTAGAATAGAATGGTATGTGAAATATCCATGGCTTGAGTACAGTCCTTCACAAAATTCAGTATTTTGTTTTTATTGTCGTGAGTTACAGTCTGCCAGTTGTGATCAAGCATTTATAACTAATGGTTTTAAATCTTGGAAAAAAATGAATGAATATTCTACTAATCATTCCAAAAGTTTTGGCCATAAGGAATCTTTGACCAAATATGCTGGCTTAAAATCAGCTATTAAACATGGTAATGTCACATCTAAAATTGATAGTAATCATAAGAAAGTTGTAAAAGAAAATAGAGAATATATAAAATGTTTATTGGAAACTCTTTTATACTGTGCTTACCAAGGTATCCCAATTCGAGGACATAGAGAAAATGAAGATTCTGAAAACATGGGCAATTTTTTAGAATTGATGAAATTACGAGCAAAAGATAATAATATCTTGGATCGTTACTTTTTACAAAAAGAGAAATCTTTCAGATATGTGACTGGTACACATACTAATGAATTTTTTAGTTTAATGGCTGCGTTTGTAACAAAAAACATTATCAAGGACATACAATTGGCTGGTATTTATAGTATATTAATTGATGAAACACAAGATCTTGCTAGGCATGAACAAGTATCATTCATCATACGTTATGTTGATGGTAATTTAAACCCCAATGAAGTTTTCATAGGATTTTATAGAACAGCCCGAACTGATGGTGAGTGTTTGACTAATTTAATAAAAGTGGTACTCAATAGTTATAATCTTAGAATTGAAGATTTAAGAGGTCAATGTTATGACGGTGCAGCTTCTATGAGAGGGTCTTATAATGGTGTTCAGGCTAAAATACGAACTGAAAATCCATTAGCATTTTATGTTCATTGTCATGCACACATTCTAAATCTTTGTTTGGTTGATTTGGCTAAACAAGTTTCATATGTGAGAAATACATTTGGGACATTAAAGGCTTTGCATAATTTTATTGGTGCCTCTTCTAAAAGATATGAAATATTTGAGCAAATATGGATTAAAATGGGCGATAAAATTGGACCAAAAACTTTAAAAAGTTTGAGTGACACAAGATGGAGTTGTAGGGTAGATGCATTAGACTCAGTTCTGTCCAATTTTACAGTCATTCTCAAAACTCTAGAAGACATATCAGAACAAGATTCAATAAATGGATCTAATGCTTCTTCGTTGCTTTTTTCTATATCAAACTTTGAATTTGTGTTCTGCATTGTTTTTTTAAATGACGTAATGCGAGAAACTAATATCTTATCAAAATATTTGCAATCCCCTAATATTAATTATGCAAATGTAAATACAATGACACTTCAAACAGTAGCTATTTTAAATGAGCCTAGATCAGTTACAGAATTCGATAAAACTTGGAACAAAGCTATGGAAATAACAAAAAAAAACAATATTAGCTCTCCAAAACTTCCCAGAAAAAGAACTATTCCACTAAAATTGGGAGGAGGTCAAGTTAATTCTACAAACATAATAAGTGTTCAAGATATGTATAAAATTAATATCTATTACATTGTTTTAGATATTGTAATAAAAGAAATACAAGATAGATTTAAAGAAAATGATCTTAATATACTACAAGCTATGAAGGATGTTATTATCAGTGAAAAACCTGAAAATAATTCAATAAAATTAGTATGTGAAACATATAACTTAGATTTTAACGAAGTCACTATTGAGCTTGCTATGTTTAATCGGATGTTCAAGACAAAGTATGATGAGTTTAACATCAATAATAAAATAGCATATTTGTTATGTGGTGATATACAAATAGGATTTACAAATTACACAAAAATTATAAAAATATTTTTGACCATACCAACAAATACTTCCTCATGTGAAAGAACATTTTCCTGCTTAAAACGTTTAAAAAGTTACTTACGAACCAGCATGGGACAAGAGCGCTTAAGCGGATTAGCATTATTACAAATTCAAAGAGAAGTGCCAATTGATTTTGACAAAGTAATTGATGAATTTGTTTCGAATGGAGTAGGTCAGTAGGTGGTAACAGAAAACTCACATTAAAATAAAAATAATAAAACCTATTCTTTCTTTTATTTGTTAATAAAGCAATTAAATTATTTGTTGGTTATTTATTTATTATTTATTGTTCCCCAAACATAAAATATGTGTATATAATATATATACTAACCTACTTTTTAAACTACTTATAACACCTTTTATTAATGACCTCTCTAGGTACTTGAAAATATTTAACCTGTTAGCTACAATTTTTTTCTTAACCATAACATGAGCTTTAAGACTAAATCAATGTAGGGGTCAAGGTTTTTATTATGTTGAATAAATTATTTTGCCCCCCCCCCTAGTTTTTTATCCAGTTGCGCCACTGGTTTTATACTTCTCATCCATCTATTCACCAAGTTATACATATTTTATTGGATATTCAAAGTGAAACTTATTTAAAAATATATAGTATAAAACAACAAAATATTAACAAGCCTCGTAAAGAGCAAGAAGAGAATATTACATTTATAATTAACATTTGGGAAAAATATAAAACATATTAAACAAATTTACAAAATATATTGATAGAAAATTATGTTTGACACTTAGGAATGTAGTATAATCAAATACTATAATTTAAAAAAATGAATTGTGTCATATTTTTTTCCAAAAATTATATTGCGAATATAATATTAGCTAGTATAATCTAAATACTGGGATTATGTAAAGTTGGAGGGTGAGGGGGCAAACCCCCTCTACGACTTTGTAAGTAATTCATATATAATTGCAGTTGCGATTTGCACCTTGTCCGTTGCACACGTTCACTCCAATAATTATTGTGATCCCGTTATCTTTTCGTATTCGAATGCGACAAGTTTACTACTGAAAAATTCAAAATCGCCTAGTTGATAATAATAAATAACTTAAAAAGTTCAAGTGTGCTCAATGCGCATGCTTTTCATAATGTAAAAAAATAAAATAAAATGTTTGTGCGTGTAAAACCAATCAATTACCGTTTATACAACAACATAATATTCGTCGCGTATCGCTGCAACGTGCACGACGAACTTTACCCTCAAGATAACATGTCGCGGCCTCCTAATTCACCATCGAAACAGAAAAATAAAAATAATATTAATACACAATCCACTCATTTAAATGCAATTAATGATCTTGAAAACGTAATCGAAAAAATGGACGACGATTCGACTAATTGGACCAAAGTCCAATCATCAAAGGATGGTAAACGTTATCATTCTAGCTCTTCCGATCAAAACTCTCCGCGAACACCGGTGAATAAAAATAAAAAGTTTTTTTTTTCTGCAAATCGTTTCGAAGTATTATCACAAAACGATCATGAGACAATGCTCCCAACGACTGATACAACTAATACTAATATTAAAAAACATGTGGCATCCCTAAACGTTGAACCTAAGATCGCTCTACCCCCACCAATATTCTTAAGACTACTACATGTTACTTTCACTGATCTATGCACTAAGCTCATTGAGATAATTGGTGTCGATAACTTTCACTGCAAAGCTCTAGCAGACCGCCTCAAAATAATGACAACTAATCCAGACTCATATAGAACGCTGGTCCGCTTCTTAAGAGATGAGAAAGCTGAATTTCATAATTACCAGTTCAAAGAAGATAAACCAACTCGAGTTGTCATTCGCAATCTTCACCCAACTACTACGCCGGAGCTAATCAAATCTGAGCTCGAACAACGTAGTTTTGAAGTCAGGTAGGTCTCAGCTGTCCTACATAAAGTAAATAAAAATCCACTGCCTCTGTTCTTTGTGGACCTCGAACCAACCAGCCAATCCAACGACATCTCCCAACTCACGTCACTTCTCCATACAAAAATTAAGGTCGAGGAACCTTATAAGACTAAAACTATTAGCCAATGCACTAATTGTCAAGTATATGGACGTACTAAATCGTACTGTGGCTATCCAGCTCGCTACGTTCGCTGCGGTGGTCATCATTTATCAGCAGACTGTCCGAACAACCGTGATGTCCCACCCAAGTGCACTCTCTGCTCTGGCGATCACGCATCAAATTACAAAGGATGCACCATCTATAAAGATCTACAACGAAGAAAAAATCCAAAATCAAGTAATCACTTATCTAATAATTTTAATTCTAAAAATACCTATTTACAAGAAACCCACACAGTGAAATTCTCCACAACGCATCCTTCAGAGCCGACTCCTACCTACGCCCAAGCTACTTCCAATTCTCATTCCAATCATACGGTACCTTCGCCTGCTTCAGATTTAAACAAAATGATGTCAACCTTCATTGATGAATTTAAACAATTAATTAATCCTTTAATCGCCCTACTAACCAAAGTAATCACAAAACTTCAAGATTAAAAAAAAAAATGTCATCTCCTACAAGCAACTCACTTCTAATTCTCCTATTTAATGCAAACGGCCTCAAAAATCATCAAAATGAACTACAGGTAGTACTACAGGAAAAACGTATTGATATTGCTCTAATATCAGAAACGCACTTCACAAAATATTCCCATAATTGGGTATAACCTTCTAAAAACCAACCACCCAGATAATACTGCGCATGGAGGTGCTGCAATTTATATCAAAGCCTCTCTAGTGTACCAAACCCTTCCCAACTTCTGTCAACCAAATTTACAATCTTGTGCCATATTAATGCACCTCAACAACGTACCGACCACAATTTCTGCAATATATTCTCCACCACGACATAATATGAACTTTCAAAATTACGCCGATTACTTTAGCACTCTTAGCCATAACTTTATTATAGGCGATGACTACAATGCCAAGCATAACAGCTGGGACTGCCGTACAAACAACCCTAGAGGTAATATACTTCACCATTCCATAACTCAGAAAGGATTCAAGGTTCTTGCTCCCCCTGGACCAACTTATTGGCCAACCTCACTTCACAAAAAACCTGATATACTCGACATTTTTGTTTCCAACACACCGAGCAACATTTACTATACGACTAGTAATCTATTCGAACCTAGCTCGGACCATTCTGCTGTCCTTCTAACTGTTAGCGCTGCTTCTCCAATTTGTCCTTGTCCACCAAAGCTTTTCCACGCGACCACTGATAAACAAAAATTCCATGACTTGGTTAATCAAAACATTGACCTTAAAATTAGACTTAAAACCACCCAAGAAATAAATGATGCCATTAATAAATTTACGAATATTATTCAAACTGCAGCATGGAATACTAGCACTACACACAGGCAGCACACTAACCACTCCCCTTCAATCCCTGAATATATTCGTATATTAATAGCTAACAAACGCAGAGCAAGGGCCCTATATCAACGACATCGCCTCCCATCCCTCAAGCGTAACTTTAACAACTTGGCAAACTCTCTAAAAAAATTCTTTGTAGTCACAAAAATCAAGCACAAGCCAACTACCTTGCAAATTTGTCATCGAAAGACGGTAGCTTTTAGTTAGCCACAAAAAAGTCCATGCAACATCAAGCTTCGAATACTCGGCTAATAAACCCATTCGGTGGATTAGCATCTTCTGACGCTGACAAACCAGAACTGTTAAAAAATCACCTAGCAAAGATTTTCACACCACATTCTGATATACAAATTTCCCATCACACAGCTTTAGTTAACAGATTTCTCGACAGCCCAATTCCACCTACTATTCCATCGAAATATTTTACTCCCAGTGATATTAAAAATGCAATTCAAAACTATAGCCCTGGTTATGATCTAATAACTGCGGAAGTAGCCAAATGCCTCCCAAAAAGAGCAATTGTCCTACTAACGGTTCTGATAAATGCCTCCCTAAGATTAGCCTACTTTCCACAACTTTGAAAATTTTCAATAATAATTGTATTTCCAAAACTAAAAAAGCGGGTAAGAGAGTATCGCTCTGCTGTACATTAGGGGGTGGGGTGGACCTCGGACTATGGTAGGTTAAATTTGAATGTAATGATAGGTATCATTGTATACGAAAAACGATTCTGAACGGAGATGATTTATCAGTCTAGGATATATTATATTTAAATATTGTCATACATTCTATTTTGAAACTAATTCAAACATATTTAAGTAAAAGTTTTAAGATCTTACGTTTAGTATTTTTTTAAAAATAACAAAAATCGAAAATTATTTATTAGTAAAAAGTTATTTTACACGTGTATTTTTTATTTCAAATTAAAATTAAAACTTTAAACACTAGTAAAATTTTTTAAATTGAATAATCCTCAAACTTTTTTATAATTATTTTAAGCTTAACTTATGGACAGCATAGTATTAAATTTTTAATTCTTAGCTTTTGATAGTAAAATATTTATAAATTTTTAACTACCAAATAGTGAAAAATATTCATGATTTTGACGAATTTTTGTCAATATTTGAACTTCAAATTCTAATAAAAAAAAATTGTGCCTATGTATTTTTATAATTTTTGAATGAGAGTTAGAACAAGTTATGTGGACCCTTCAATTAAATTTTCAAGTAATTTGTCCCAGCTAAATTTTTTTTATCAACATTTATAAAAAAAAATAAAAAAAAAATTGAAAATTTCAATTGTCTATAAATAGCTCAAAAAAAGTCAAAATGTTTTGAAAATCAAATCACGTAAAGAAAATGGCAATCTAAATAACTGGTAAAATTTTCAAGTATTTACGACTTATATTATTTGAATAACAACAAATATCAAAAATCGTTTGAGGCTAAACCGTTATTTAACGCGGTTTTGTAAAAATTTAAATTTCAAACACTCATAAAAAATTTTTGTCTGAATCCGGTCGAGTTTTTTTTACAGATAATTGAAGAAAAATTTATGGAGAACTTTGTACCAAATTTTCAAAACTTAGTTACAAAACAAAAAAATTTTACGATTTTTCAACCACAAAATTACTCGCAAATTTTCGCAATTTTGACATATTTCGTATAAATTCGAACTTTAAGCACTTATAAAAAAAAATTGTGATTAACGATTTCGAATTTTTTTTTTTATCACTTTAAGAACAACTTATGAGAAACCTTGCATTAAATTTTCAAGATTTTCTGGCCGGCCAAAAAAATTGTATCGTTATTTTTAAAAAAAATACTAAAAAAAATTAAAAATTTCAATTGTCTATAAATAGCTCAAAAAACGTCTATTATAGCAAAATAAAAAATTTGATTTGGTCAAAAACTGGTTTTGCGAAATTCCTGTTTTTCTGTCATTTTTTTTTTGTTTTCCTCGATTTTTTTGAAAACTGTTGGAAATTTTTTACTTTTCACCTCTATAATGCACCAAGGATATCCACTTTGCCATCGGAAACCACCCCCAAAGTTTGAAATTGAAGCATTATTTCGACTAGTTATGCTGTACACAGACACAAAAACAAAAAAAAACACACATCATTGTAAAATCAATACATTCATCACTGCGTTCAGAATCAAAAAACCACCTGATATTTTCTCTTCATATAGACCTATAAGTCTTTTGCCCTTTTTTGCAAAAATTTTTGAAAGACTCATTCTTAAAAGAATTTTGCCATACATCTTTACAAGCAACATAATTCCGAACACGCAATTTGGCTTTCGTGCCTCTCATTTCACTACTCATCAATTGCATAGACTAGTCGATGCCATCTCGTTCTTCCTTGAAAAGAAAAAATACTGCTCGTGCGTGTTCCTTGATGTCTCACAAGCCTTTGACAGGGTTTGGCATGAAGGGCTGCTATTTAAACTAAAAGCTTTTCTTCCCCCAACATATTTCTTGCTCATTAAATCTTACATTACGGATCGACACTTCCAAGTTAAGTTTGGTTCTTCCTTTTCAAGTATTGAAAAAATTAGCGCAGGAGTCCCCCAAGGTGGCATTCTTTCACCTATACTATATAACGTATATGCAGCGGACCAACCTACCTCTCCAACAACATCTGTAGCTGAATTTGCGGATGATAAGGCAATTATATCGGTATATGAAGACCCAGGCATTGTTTCTTTAAACCTTCAAAACCACCTTGACCTAATGTCTATCTGGTATGACAAATGGCGAGTTCAAGTCAATCAATCAAAATCCATTCACACTACCTTCACTCTCCGCCTTCCTACTTGCCCAGAAGTCTCTCTTAGTAACATACCAATTCTTTCATCCCAATCAGTTAAATACTTAAGCTTAACCTTTGACCGTCGCCTTATCTGGGGACCTCATATCAGAACTAAAATACTCGCCCTAAATGAACGTCTACGCTCAATTAAATCACTAATATCTAACAAACACACTAAACTTAACACCAAACTTCTCATATATAAATAACAACTTATAAGATACCTTGTATTAAATTTTCAAGATTTTCTGGCCACCCAAAAAATTTTTATTGGCATTTGAAGAAAAAAAACTTAGAAAAGTCGAAAATTTCAATTGTCTATAAGTAGCTTAACCATAATATAAACATTTGGTGAAAATTTCAAGTATTTACAATGATTCGTTTTTGAGTTACAGCAAAATCAAAAAATCGACTTTGTCGAAAAGTGGTTTTTCGTAAAATTGCCGTTTTTCTGTCACTTTTTTTTTGTTTTTCTCCATTTTTTTGAAAACTATTTGAAAATTTTACTTTTGACCTCCCCAAAGTACCAACTAGATGAATTTTCCTATTCAAAGAGGGGCTGAAGTCAAAAATCGGAGCATTATTACTGCTTCAAATGTTGTCGTCAGACACAAAAAAAAAAAAAAAACACACATCATTGTAAAATCAATACATTCATCACTCCGTTCAGAATCTAATATAGGTACTTATACCGTTTTTTTTAATTCGTACATTTTTTTTTTATATATAGTTATTATTTTCTTTTATTTATGTAAAAACTTATAACAATAAACATTTTTTAAAAATTCAAATCTAACGATTTCGTTAATTTTAGACTTCAGGTTTTGTAGTTTGTTCGAACTTCGTAATTTTATACAAGTTTCAATTTGAACTTCTTTTAATACATCCATAAATTGAAATATGTTCGGATGTGCGGAATAAAATTAACTGTTGAATTTGCTGTAAAAAGTCTTTATCGGGAACCAATTCGGATGTCAATTTTCAGGTATGGGAACCAATTCGGATGCAGCCTGCAGATTAACTTTAGAGCGGTGTTCCCCAAAGTGTGTTCCACAGGATGTATGTAATTATATTGATAAACTTATTTTATATTATTTAAAAAAGAGGGTTATAGGAAACACAAACTCTTTTTCAAGGGTGTCGGGGTCGTAAAAGTTTGAGAACCCCTCAACCGCTGCTCTAGAGTAGCGTTTTTCAACATATTTTAATCACGGGACCTTTTCAGAAACTTGAAAATGTTGCTAAAAATAATTACTATCCGTCCCAACGAAAAAAGAACCAACACTCGTTGACCAAATCAAAGATGTTATTTTCTAATTTATTTTTTCTTAAATTCTTCACGAAACCATTGCTCAAGAATTTGTAGATAATTGGTTTGTTAAGCAGTCGTGCAGTTAAATCTAAAATAAAAATTAGTGATATAAACAGTATAAACTCCTTACACGTTCCAATAAAAAAGGCTAAGTAAAAAAAAATCGTTTGGCGTTACCTATATAATTGTATTAGATATAATTTATTACACATTTGCATTAACAAGTTAAATAACAAATTAGTTAGGTACCTATTTAATACTTTTATTATTTAATAGGCGACATTTTTACATTAAAATATTAATACTTATTTATGTGTTAGCCGTTAAATAGGTGTTTAAATTTACAATTCTATAAAATTACAATTACCTTTGTAAGAATGTTTTTTTGCAAATTATATAATTTAAGTATTGAGTACTAAATTTTTGGTTTTCTTAACGCAGTATATAACATGATATCACAACTTTAAAATTCGTAACGTTTAACGGGAGACATCGCGTGGAGGTTTTTTGTTGTGATATATGGAAAAGTGCTAACACTAATCGAATTTTTATTATAATTTATAAATGATAATTCTAGGTGATATATTTGGTTCTTCCATACCAGCTTTTTGTGACATTATAAATATTTCACATAGATATGAGTTCAGAGTTGTTTTTGTTTGAATAAATTTTTATATACCATTGGGTATGTCAGTTTAACGTCTTTATAATGTTCTGGACGTTCTGGTCTGGATTTTCCTGCACGCAGATGGAATTAACCTAGATTTTAAGATTTACATAGTAATTGTACACTAATTTAATAGGTATTGATTTTAACTATGACTAGCCGCTATTATCAGGGATATTTAGTTTTGAAAAATAAGTCAAAAATGCATTCAAGCGGTTTCGTATTTAAAAATAAAAATAGTAAAAATGTTCTTAGATAAACACCATAAACTACAAGGTACTTACAAGTTTGTACAATGATATATTACATAATGTGTACTTACCAGTATCGCACCTATATAATTTCGAATCTATATAGTTAAATCGACATTTTCACAAAATTGATACCTATCCATTTCATGGTCTTTAATTATGATGTGCCAGTGGTTTTTTTTTAAGTCCATGCAAGGGAAACAAATTTAATCTATTTTATCGAAAAATTGAGACTACTGCATTAGGTACCCTTTAAGTAATTAATTAGTTCAGTTTCGTGAAACAGTCATCGAAAATTATTTTTATCTGGTTATATATAAAAAAAAATCATTCTAGAAATCTATCGATCTATACAGAAATATAATAAATACTTCTTCTTAGTTCTTTGATTGTTGTCCATAATATTATATTAAAAAACTATGATAAAGTTTCAATAAAGTTATATCAACCTATTCATCGAAACTCGAAGGGAAGGGTGTTAATAAACAACAGTTTATTTTTTTACTTCTATAGATTACTAAAGACGTATAGAATAGCTCTATGCTTCTATATACATTTAGTTTATTAGTTATGAATATTTATGAGTTTATGACATACAAAAAATAGAATATTGTGTTGTTAATTAAATGGATATCGTTGGTTATAGATTATATTTCTATTAAAAATAGTAAAAATATATCATAATATTATTGTTTTTGTAATATATATTTAAACTAAAGTAATATGGAAAACTATAGGAAAACAGATTAATTATTATCCGAGCGTAGTCGGGTAATACAGTTGTATTTTATAAATTATGTTGTAGATAAATGGTAGATATGCGTATAATGCGTACGTAATAAAGTGTGATATTGTACCTAAATTACATACACATAATATAGGTATTTATAAAAAATAATGGAGAGCTATTATAGCCGCTTGGCATCTTTACGATTATCATAGGAAAATCGTATTGTGTTGGTATAACTAAATAATATACTAATATTAAGATAAAAATTTAATGTATAAAATAATATTAAACATTATAATTAGTTAATTATGTCATAAATATACTGAATTTGTTAAGCAGATTGATGATTAATTATTAACATTCATAAAATACACGTTTTAATTTCATTGTTAAAATGTAAATCCATTATTTATAACATTATTCTTTCCATTGTATACTCTATTATTATTATTATTATTATTATTGATGTCCAATAATTGAATAATAAATAAAAAATGACTCAATTATACATTGATATTTTTATTAGTATAATATTTAATATTTTTTTATACTTAATTAAATACAAAATGCTATTTTCCGATGACTATTTCATGAAGAAAAAGTTACCAATAAATAGACACTATAAAAAAAAAAAATTACACAGATCGTACATTGAAGTTCATGAATCAAATATCAATTTCCTGAAAAGTTCGATAACACTATATCTATGAACATGTGACATAATATAATATATAGGTATGTCTGCAGTGATTGGATGACGACGAAACTGCTTTGTAGTGGTTTATACAAATATTTTATGAGAATTTAATGTTAAGTACTTGAATTAAAAATAAATAAAAAAATGATGCGTTACATGGATGTATTTAATATTATTATTATTATATATAAATACACTTAGATAAAAATTAATGAAAAAAAAAACAATTAAAAATAAGTGTAGCAATAGTGTACGTCATAATATTGCTTAGAATTTAATTTATTAATCTCTTATTTTCTTAAAATGTAGACGGCATTGTAATAGAAAAAAAATAATAATAATAATAATATATATACACATACTATACGAGAAATTTCAAATATAAACGTAGTTAGTATGCGTAATAGCGATTGTAACAATAAATATTATTATGTACATATTTTTCACATACAAATTATATTTTGTACGATAATGAATCGTTTCCATCAATACGACAACTACCTGTAACCTTCAAATTATCCGAATGCCAGTTTATCATAATCATTGAGAGCTGTGGAATTCAAGACTTGCTTATGACGTGGGGAGGGTATTATAATTTAAAAGTTCTTGTGTTTTACTTTTTATACTTGCTTTACTATAATATATTGATTGAAATATTCAATGAAACTCAGAAAGTCAAAACCGAAGAAACTCAAGAAAATTTAGAAGTGGCAATATTCCATATAAATGATTATATTCTGATATTCATTATGATCGTCGGATTTAAATAGCACGCTTCAAGAGATATCTTTCAAGAAAGTACAAAAAACAATTTGTGTAAAAAATTAATTTTTAGGTGGATAATTACTTTTTATTATCAAATTGAAGAGCTCATTAAAAAGCTCCATTTAAATCCGACCATAAATGTATATTATATATATTTCAACAATAGAAATCAGTAATTGTCACTCGCGTTTTTTAATCTTCGTCTTCATGTCCTCGAAGTCCTGTAGTAATCGTCCACGACGTGTTCTAGTTTCGGAATCTATCCACTTAAAAATATTATCGATGTTTTTTGAATTTGCAAACGATTAAAAATTGATACATTGAATTATAAAACTTTACGATAATTTAAAAAAAAATATTAATTTTTGTCCAGTTTGGCATTAAGTACGCGTAGTCCTACTAAAATCGTGAGCGGGGCGAATGTAACGCTCTACAGGTGTGTATGCGTATTACTTGTTATTCTTACTGCACTTCTGCAATGTGGATGCATTATATATGTACAACACCACGTGTAATTGGCTATTGCCTATATAGCCTATTGGTGGCCTTATATAGAACAAACGCCTTTTCATGTGATAAAAAATAATCGATATTTAAGATCGACTAATAAACCGTGTAGTGACGGTTATCACTATGCAAATTATATATATTATTAATTTCCTGCAAAACGGAGTCACGTGTATTTATTTATTTATTTATATTTGTGTGCAGCAAACATCTAATATCGTCGACAAACTATAAAACCGTGTCCACAATCGTTCAAAAGCCATTTTTGCATTAACTTTTGGCGGTTTATGCCTCATGACACCGAGACTAAGTCATGACGTAATAATTGTTCTCAGTGTCGATGATATCAATATTATTCCGTAAAGTGATACATCTATATCTACAATAATAACAAATATTTAACTTTTGAGATCGAATTGTGATGTGATGATATTGAAATTTGATTCTGCACGTAAATGAAAATATATTTTTCGTGCTAGTTAAGATCTATGAGACGTTTTGGTTAATATTTAAAATATTTGTGACACTGCAGCAATCAAATAAGAAATATCTAATTTCACACAAGTTAACATTTATTAATAATGAAATTATCTAATTAACTTACAAGTAAAATAAATTTAAGTCATGCAGAATAAATTGTATTAACAATTAAAACAGCATAGTTATTTTTCAGAATATAAATAGGATCACTCAATACTACACAAATGAAGAAAACTCCATTGAAAATTTCTTAATCTACTACAATATATAATGCCAATTATTATAACGTTAAATTGAATAATCCTGTTTATATAATATTATAATAATACAAGACAATTATGTTTACTAGTTTACTAAATAATATTACTAAATAAATGGTTAGGTACGACAATATTCAAATTTAATGTAATATATATATATATTTTATTTTTTTAAATAAATTTTATTAAATTTGAAAAGATTTATATCTTTATACTTAAATAATTGAAATTCATTTCTAGGGAAATGTTTTCATTTTGTAAGATTCTATTGAAAAAAGAAATCGATTTACATGTGTGAATTTAATATTATTAATAGTTTAAGATTGTTTATCAACTTATCTAACTTACAAGTATAATAATTGGATGTCATGCTAACATTTTTTAAAACATAATAAATTTATTATAGAAATTTATACACATTAGATTTTGTAAAATTTTAAAATAACTAAACTTGGTAATTTTTTTGTCTATCAATGTTCTATATAATAATGTCACACACATATAACACATATACTGTCAATTTAATTTTATGTCACAAAATTAGTGATGAATACTTAAATTATACATTAATATAATTTAATCACATCACACTATTTTTGTGAAATTATTAAATAACACATACATTTAAGCTAAAATTAAGTAATATCAATAGAAATACAATTGAAAAATAACTGTAAATTTAATTTTCAGCTTTTACTGAAATATTTAATTTGATTTTTTTTTTTTCAAGATCACAATAATAAGTATAATAATTAAAGTTTTAATAAATATTGAGTATGTAAGATAAAAACATAGTTATTATAATTATAAATAATTTCATACCAATAGTATGATTTTCAAGTATTCATAAAATATTAATTATTTGGGAATTGTTTTTAACATTGAACTCATATTTTTTTTTTTTAAATACACACACTTAAAAAATATTAAAATCTAAATATTCGTAGCCACTCCTTTTAGTAGGGGAAGTAGTATGGCCTTGGGCCTGTAAAAATATTCAAAATATTAAAATAACATTTAAAACTAAAAGAAATGAAATGTATAGCCAAAATAGTGTACACACTTAGTTTTATCACTAGCATATTTTTATGTTAGTGAATAACTTGGGCGGTAGTTGTTAATAGTATTAAATTAAACTTAATAACTATAAGTAAGGCTGCTTTCACAATAGTGTTTGTTAAAAGTTAACATAATAAGTAGTAAAAACTAATAATATAAGTGTAATCTGAATTAGTAAGCTAAAATTTTTTTATTTAATTTTTTACATAGATCAAAAATAATGTTTCTAAATGCAGCCTAAAATTAAATGCCAGTTAACAGCAATCAAATGATTTTCTTGGTGAAGCATATTTAGTCAATAAATATTGAGCCTAGGAGTTACTAGTAATATTAATTTAATATTAATTTAATTAATAATTTGTTTTTATCTTAAATTTACCATTAATTTGACAAAATGGAAATAGAAGAAACATAAATTTAAAAAATTAAAATAAAAAAATATCAAAGTAACCAACAATTAAGGAATAATTTTCAAATGATATAACTATTTTCAAAACAACTTCAAGTAATATATTTAATTGAGTTTTCTACTTTTATTTAACATACAATAGTTAGTAACCATTTGTGCAAGAATACAAGTCTATTGACATCAAAATTAATATGACCCACCACAACTATAACCAAGCCAAATAGAAAAATATGTATACAGAATAGTTATATTATTTAGGTAAACAGAATTTTTACTCATAAGAACAAATTAAATAATAGAAAATTATAAAAAGTGCACATAGAAACGTAACAATATGTGAAAAAGTTGCATAATAAATTATTTTAAATTTTTTTATAAAGGTTTAAAAAGTGGTTTTATTGTTTAATATTTAAATAGATTTTTTTTAAAAAATTATCATAGATTGTTATAAATTTAAAGAAGAGGACTGCTAAAAAATTAGTCAAAAAAATGTATTTCTTGTAGTAATATTTAGAATATTTTGGAATTTATTGAATATGCGATACATATATTTTCAGTTATAAATATAATAATCAAAATGATGAATTTTAATTTGTTTCTAAAAAATCAATGAAGAAAAAAATATTATTATCATAATTAATACATGTTTTATCATTTAACTATATAAGTATTTAGGATACATATTTATATATTAAAATAGTAATGATGATAAAATTAACATGCAAGTATAATTAAGTATATATTAGCAATAAAAAAAAAACCTATTAAAGTTGTAAATTAATTTATAATATATTATGCTATCAAAATCTAAGATTTTACATGCAAATATAAAGTGCTATAGCCTATAACAAAATGTAAATCGTCATTGGTATTAATTTTAGTGTATTACTAATATTGCTTTAACAAATGAAAATAATAATTATTAAATAAACCTATTTGATGTTGATGGCAGGGCAATAACAATTAAATAGTAATAAATACTATCAAATATAAATAACAAATTAGTTATAACCATGAAGACTAGAATAAGGAGACCAAACTCATATGGCCGCCCGCATTTCATTAAATTTTTTTTATTATTATATAAACAATCCTATTATAATATAGTAAATCCTTATCACTATTAATATTTTTCACTAACAGATTAGCATCTTGTACAATGTACACTGTGTCCCTGTGCACTGTGGTTCATTACTCAAATACTTAATACTCTCTAATTGTCTATAATAGTCTCTTACGGATGTCGGGAATTGAATAATAGATCTGATACTAACTTCTATGTAAACTGTAGAGTACACATGAAAAATACACATATATATATGTATTTGTATGAATGCGTAATTTTACGAGTTATAAAATTCATTGCGGGTCATGGTTCGAAATAATGCATATATTTTATAAAAAACGCAAATAAAAACTTTAACGCGGGTTAAAGTAGCAACCTTAACATACGCAGCACTACCTGTGGCCGTTTAATCGTGCGACTCATTTTGGGACTTATCAGAAGCAGAGTTTGGTCTCCTTATTCTAGTCTTCATGGTGATAACATTAGACTAATCAACATACATAAATCTGCTTTAGAACTAGAGAACCAGATTACGGACTAAAAACTGAACTTATAAGGTAGTACCGAATAGAACTAAATTAATAATTTTGGGGATGAGGTAAATGAGGCGGCGCCTCACCTAAAATGTTGTGGTAAGTAATACTCAAAATGTGAACTTCTTGGTTCATTAATAGCAGTAATAGCACGTATTTCGCTAATAATTTTTAATGTATTTATGATTTTATTTGAGTAGAAATTCTTCATTTCACTTTAAGGGGATTGGAAGCGATGATTTTCTTTCTTTGTCTAACACAAACGCAACATAGGATTATAGACGTGTTCTATATGCAACGTATCGATTGATATAATTAAACGGTAAGAATTCTGAATACAGATTTGAATTCATCATCAAGTCTACTTGAGATCGACTTCCCCACATTTTTGATTTTTATTACTCCAAAAATTGAAATAGGTATGTCAATTTTTTAATTACTCTTTTTGAATATAACGTTTTTCGGATTTTGGGAGGATAAAATCAAAAATAAGGGAAAGTCGATCTAAAGTAGACTTTATAACGAATTCATTATATCAATCGGTACGTTGGAAATAGAACACGTCTATAATCCTATGTTGCGTGAGTGTTAGATAAAGACAGGAAACCATCGCTTCCAATCCCCAATCATAGACCTTATTCTATGTCCCCAATGAATTATTATTTATTATAATATGATTGTACCTATCATTCCGTGTTTATTATCAAAAATATTGATAAACCAATAAGAAATGTACGAAATAATTAGTAGTTAGTACGTAAACGGTAAACAAACGCCGGTATTTTAGCGTATTTCCAATGATGTCAGAATGTCAGAGAAGCACAGTTATACGTCGCCTTTGATTTTGTACTCGTGTACAAAAATTACACACATATGCGTATATAGTACAGTGAAACTTCCGTTAACGGTCACCTCTATAGGACGGTCACCTCTATGTAACGGTCAATTTGTTTGGTCCCGTCGAGTGTTATGGGAAAAATACATTAATACTTCTAAATAGCGGGCACTCTAATTAACGGTCAACATTTAAAAGTACACATACATATATCAAATGGAAAATTATTATTTTGAAATTATTTTTGACAGTTTATCTTAACGAGCTTAATTTATAATGTCGATAAGGCGATAACAGTTGTCTGTGACTGTGTATTTTGTCATTTGTGTTCAGTATATGTTTAAAACGTTTCGAAGTACGTACCTATAATTTCAATGGCGTCCAAACGAAAACATCTAACTTTAACAGAAAAAATCAAATTGTTAGATTTTTACCAAAAAGAAAATGTGAGTGCACGTACTCTTGCAGATAAATTTGGAATAGGAATCGGAATAGGAATAGGAATCGTATATACACGAATGCACGCGACTGTTTAATTAAGTAGAATTACGCATGCACAATAATCATCGTGAGGCTCGTTTTTCATCGCCTCTATGTACTGAAAATAGATCTACTATTATAGTCAGCCCCACAGATATATTAAAATACAAATATATTTTTTATATATTTGTGGTCAGCCCGCAGTCACAGCTACGGGCACTGTGGCACGTTCAAAAAAAAAAATAAACAATCAATTTTATTGCTGTTGTTGAAATACTTATGTAATATGTATATGTCACTATATATTTATAATTAAAATTATATTATATTATAACTATTTTTATATTTTTAAATTCCATTCGTACCTACTGTTTAATTTTTATATGATAGGGGGGAGGGTATACATAATTCACCTCACTAAAAAAATATAATCAAAACTGCCACTGAGAATTATACAATATAATTTTTGAATTGGATCTGATCTGGTGGGAAAAAATAAAGAAATAATAGAGTAACTATTAAACATCAATATTCATACATAAAATAAAAAAGATTAGTCTAAACACAAATGAGGAGAAAATAAAATTAATAGAAAAGTTAGTAATTAGAAGTGAGGACGACCTAACTGTGGAGGACTATGTTAGAGAAATTCCAAAGCTTCAAGTAATTAGGATACTGGATAGTAACAAAAACTGGAGTACTGATATAATCAGTCGGCTCCTCAAAAAGGAAAGGGCATTTTTTGTACTAATTAAATACTTTAACTCATAGATATTCTTTATAGGAATAAAAATATACCCTATGGGTTAATGTACAATAAATAATCCAGTCTATAACATACCAAATATCTGATATAGAAGAAAAACGATAGAAATGAGGGAAATTGAATATAGGGTTCTTTGATTAACTAACGGTGTAAAAAAAAAGAGAACTCAATGGTTTGGAATATTCCCAAAATCTAATAAAAAGAGAAAATAACCAATAAAGTTGGACCATCAATTGAATAACAACCAATAAAAAGAAGAAGCAGGCCAAAGAAACAGTGGATTGCTGAAATAAGACAAGTTAAGGAGAGATTGGAAGTAACTAATTGAATGGTAAGGATGATATAGAGCCATTATTATTAAATCTTTGACAATAGTAGCCAAAACTCTAAAGACTTCTTGAGAGTAGCTGCATGATGATGGAATCTCTATGCAGTATACACAGCACTAGAGCCAGGGCCAATCGAATGTGTGGTTGGTGATTCCCCTAACTCAAAGTGATTTTATACAAGATAATGTTCAAACACAAGCAGTTGTTAGCGGGATATTTGAAAATCGATATTATCGTTAGGTAACCATTTTACCGCCTTTTTTTTCTATCACAAGCCTATAGATTATTCAATTACATTCATTATCAATTATTACATTTGAAATTCGCGCATTTTTGAAGTGTGAACATTACTTAAAATATTAGGTCTAAATTAACTGGCGGCTATAGGAGGCACTTTGTAGGTGAGATGATGATATATCTCATAAATTATTTACCTCTAATTTAGTCTCACTCAATTAACAATTAAATCAATAATAAATTACAATAATATGTTATATAAAACACTGATTCATTTATTATGCTAACATAATACCAATGACGTTTAGAAATTTAGTTATAATAATTAAAAATTGGTTCCGACTGTTCAAAACTCCATTGTTTATCATGGTTAACATTATAAAATTGCTAATTTTTACAAAAAAGTATAATTAATTTTAAAGACCATAATTCATAAGATTTAGGTAAACTGTAATGAAAGTTTCTGCAATCTACCATAAATATAAACTAGACACTCACATTTATTATATAATTTAACTAAGAAATCTGCCTATTATTTTGATGAGACATGTAAAAGGATATGGTTTGTTACATATAAATAGTTACTGAGTTATGAAACTTACGTGGATATGGCCAACCTGAAGGAGGCGCTTGCATTGGTGGACGCGGTGGCCTCCATGCTCCCATTGGTGGCGGGAAGGGAGGTGGTCGCAATGGAATCATCATGGGTCCTGGAGGGAAAGGTCTCGGTGGCATTCGAACAACTCCAGGAGGAGGTGGTGGCGGATACATAGGTTGTGGTTGAGGTTGCTGGAATGGGTTTTGTTGTTGCTGATGTTCCTAAAAATAATAGTATAAATTCATTTAAACAAATAGTATTTTTAAGTATATTTACTTGTTGTGTAGCAGATTTTGGCTTGGATTGAGATCGTCTTTTTCTTTCTTTGGCTTCTCGTTTTCGTGCTTCTTGAGTTTTATTAGGTCCTCGTTTTTTACCAATTTCTAATAATATAACACAGTATACAATATTAAAAAGTTAATGAAATTGTTAATATTTGAAAATTTTTATAAAATAATTGATTTAAATAAAAATTTAAAATTCATAAAAAGTGGAATTACTTTAGTTCTATGGTGGATACTACCAATACAATTGCAGATTAGAATAATATAATACAAAATATATTAATAATATTATATAGGTATATAATATTATTTTATTGTTATCCAATTCATGAAGATACAGTGAAACTTCTATATAACAAAATTTTCTGTTTAACGAAATATTTTTAAGAACTATGACCTTCATTGTTAATAAATATGTAATTCTATTTAACAAATTTCTTCAAATAACAAATTTTTTTTGTTGCTTATTCGACTTCATTATACGGAAGTTTCACTATATTTATAATTAACTAGTAAATTTTACTGTATTACAAAAACAGATTTACATTTATCTTATATCATTGATTATAAATACTAGTATTTATAACCACTGCTTATAATTACCTGAAGTATATATAATATAAATAATCAACAAAGAATAACAATGAAAATACAATTTTTTGATATATTGTTAAAAATTTAATGAATTATTATCATTTGTATTAACTGTATACTAACCTCTACGCTTTATAGGTGAACGAACTGGTGGTGGTGTTCTTCTTCTAGGTGAAATGCGACGTCGTCTTTCTCTTGAACGATCCCGTCTAGGCGGTGGTGTGCGTCTTCTTCGAGGACGCTCATTAGGGTGTGGTGGACGATCTCTCAAAGGTGAAGAAAGCTCACGTAATGACGGTGGAGTAATAGGCAATTGTTGTTCATGATTAGGAGAAAATGGTCGGTTATTAGGTGAAATACTTCTGTTATACTGGTAATGATTCTCAAAATATATAGGAGATCCACTGCGTCTGGGACGTTCTTCATAATGAATTGGGTCATCCTTTGAACGATGTCTATTATGATCACCTGGTCTAAAACGCATTTCTGGTGATCTAGGTTCAGGAGGAGGACCAGAAGAAAAGTTTTCCATCTTAAGTCTAAAAATTACCATACAGATAAATTCCATAAACATGCAATATTAATCAAAATTAATTATTTACTGTTCCAAAAAATGTTCTGGCCTTGGTGGACGATCATGAATATTTCTTTCCGGGGAGCGTTTTGGTCTATCTCTGCGTAACATATTGTTGTCAGAATTGAAATGATCACGTTCAGGAGAATAAGGTAAAGGAGGAGAGGGTGGACGAACCATATTAACACGTGGGGATAAACTTTGATCGCGAGACATTAACCTAGTTGGACTCATAGGCATTCCATAATTCTTATCTAAAATATAAATATTCACAATAAAAATACACTTTTAAATTATAAAAATATACTTGTTTCAATTAAATTTTATATATGTTACGGTCGTTACGGGCAATGTGGAATACTGGGCAATGTATGTATTGCCTGGTCAATGTGGTCCTGCCCGGGCAATGTAAATCACAAATTTTTTTTTAATCAACTAATATTATATTTTATTATTATTACCCATTTATAGTATTGATTTTTTTTAAAAATAATGATTATTAATTTTATTCATGTATCATAATATTATAAATATTTTGATGGAATAACAAAACAAATTAACAAGTATGTATCATCATTTTATTTTTATAATAAATTAAATTAAATTTGTAAATAATTATAATTTTAAAATAAACTATAAATTTTTTGCACACTGTATAAACTTATTTTTGATACACGAATAAAATTTATAATCATTATTTTAAAAAAAATCGATACTATAAATAGGTAATAATTATAATTTATAATAAAATTAATTGATTAAAAAAAAATTTGTGATTTACATTGCCCAGGCAGGACCACATTGCCCGTAACATATATAATACCAAACTGTAATGACATACCGTTATCATAGAGTATCTGTTGATTATTTTGATTAAAATGAACTTGTCGTTCTTCAAAATTTTGATGGTTTTTATCTATGATTCAAAATAAAATAAAAATATCTACATTATTGTTATATATTATTTACTTATAATAAAAGTAATAGTGAAAAATTTGTGCCATTAAATTTTGTAAAGAAATGTTTAAAATAAAATTGTTTACAACATTTGTGGCAACACGAATGCTAATTAAAACAATTAAAGCAAGTCTGAAATGTATCGATTATGTATTATATAAAACCTAGATGGTAAAAAAATAAAATTATTTAAATATTTTACACTAGCGGGTATCACTCTACTATAAATGTTGAGTGGGTTACTATTATAGGTGTGTTAAATTTAAATTCAATGATATATCATTATTCATTATATACAAAAATGATTCTGAGCGGAGACATATATTAATTAGTCTATATCACTAAATATATTATTATTATGATATTTTTTTTATTTTGATATTTCTATTACATTAGGTTTATTTAATTTTTGGCGAGAAGATTGAATAAATTATTAATAATTATTACAGTGAAACCTCCCTTAACGGACATTTAAATGGCATTTTAATTTTTGATTTTAATCATTTTTATTGTAAATTTGTGGAATTCGAAAATTCATTAACACATGAAATTACTTTGCGTCATGATATGAAACCATCTAAAAGTAACTAGTTTTTTTAATATATGTTAGTTTTAATTTTTATATTATCAATTTTTTTTTTTTTTACCTTTGCATTTTTAAAAATAATAAAAGTAAATTAAATTAATTATATACCTATGTATATATGTATAAATAACTTTAAATTAATAAATCAATTTTTTAATTATAATTTAAATTTTTTTATTACTCTAATATTGTATTTAGAGGTTTCACTTTAATAATATATTAATTATTATATTTATTTATATTTATATCAAATTATTACATTATTGTCATTACATTTTTAAGTCAATACCACCTTTTAAAATAAAGAATATAAATAGAAAATTTCATAAAATTAATCTACATATTTTGAAAAAGTCAATGCATATAGCAAAATTCATAATACCTTAGCTATAAAAATTGAAGATTTTATAAATTGTTTACTACAAAAGACTTTTAGTTAAAAGTTCTAATACATTTCATACAAATTCTTAATTTAAATGGTTTTAAAAAATATTGTGACTATGTATTTATGATATTTTAAAACTGCTAAATCAAAAACTTATATAAAACCATTTATTTTGACCCACTATTCACAATTAAAAAACTAATAAGCAACAATTTTATGTTTATAAATAGCTAAAAAATAGTATTAACCTTTTAGAAAATTATTAATATTTACTCAATATTATACTATGAGTAGGAAATTTTGATATAAATATTTGGTAAAAATTATATGTTATACATTTTTTAATTATACCAAACATACAAAATTCTTTTTATTGAAAACTGATATTGTGCATAGATTTTTAATTTTCCTTAATTTCTTATTCGTTTTCACCGATTATTATGAAAAATATTGGGAATTTATAAATATTATTTATCTAAAGCACAACTAGATCCAATTTTCTGTTAAGAATCGCCTTTTAAGTTTTTAAGCATTTTTCAACTATTCGTGTGTATACAACACATTCAAATTAACATAAATTATTATAAATTGTATTAATTTCATTGCTCCGCTCAGAATCTAAAAATCTACATAAAAAGTCATAATCCATTATGACAAAGATTGTATCAAACTATATTTGTAATATAAATATAAGTTATATAGTTAAAACCTTAAGACATTTTTATGGCCTACTAATTTATTACACATTTATTAGCTCAATAATTTTCACTAATCCAAAGGTGCAAATTGTCTTACCTCAATTTTCAAAATTCCATCTTTAAGAAATATATTAAGTAAAACAATCATGGCTATAATTATCTCATTTGAATAGTAATTTATTGACAACAATCAACACATTAAGAATTTTTTGGTACATGCCAAATAACAGAAATGCTTCCTAGATTATTATAGACTGATATAATATAATATTATAATTATAAAACAAATGCACATAATAATTAATGAAAAATAGCAAAGAATTTAAGAATTTAAATTCAGATATTCATATAAAAATCACATTGTGTAAATGGATAAAAAGTTTGAAAAAATATTTAATTTATGAGTAAGACTAATTATCAATCGAATCTAATAATATTATAAATGTATCAATAATAATAATAATATTATCAATGAGAATTTCATTTTTTTTTTTAAAGTATATATTTCATGTATAAGTTATGATATAAAAGTTAGCAACAACCAATTATAATATAAAGAAAGATTTACTTGTAAATTCATTAAAATAATCCAATTTTTATGTAATGTACAAATATAAATACAAAATAAATTATTGATCTCATTTTCTAAAGATATTAGGTATATATTCATTAAATATGTATGTTTAATAAATTCTTAGGTATAATTTTGATGTTTTATTATAGACTATTATTTCCAATTAAATAAAAATGATATGATTTTTGATTTTTATAAATTTATAGAGTAATTAAATTTGACAATAGCAATACTATATTCTTCAGTTTAACTGATTAATAAACTTGGTATATTTTAATATAATTATTAGGGACTACTTTGAAATTTGAATATAATACACATACAGGTAATATTTTATGTTAATCAATAATAAATAAAAACAAATGAAAACAGTTTTCAATAAGTTTACAATATACAGTATTTAATGAAATAGACAAGAAATGTATTTATTTCACGTAATAATAATTTATTCTGTCAAAATATGGGTATAGACTACAATTATTTAATTATTCTAATTGGTTTAAAAATATATATACAATTAATTGTTATATAAGATATTTAATACGATATAAGATAATGACTAGTGTTATTATGACCAATGACACTAGTTTTAAACTATTAGTTATTATGATATTATAATTTAACGTATTTATTTAATTAATTTAAATGTTTATACTGCTAAAAATAAACTGAGGTTTTAAATTATTATACATTAAATTTATGTTTATAATTTTACTAAAATAAAGTTAGTCATTAATCTTATCAATTATATTAATTTAAATATAGTTTTATATTCTACATGTCAATACTTAATGCACAACTTTACAAATAGTGTGTAATTTAAAATAAGAATGGTAAAATAAAAATTTTAAACTCTAATAAATTTTGTTTAATGTGTTTATGGTACAACTATTATAATGCTTTTACTTGATCTCTAGTTAAATTCAACTTTCCTTATTAGTTTTTAAAAATATATTAAATAAAATACATTTTATTAATGAATATATCTTGTTTAATAATAGTTATTTTATAAATAATTAATATATAAATATTTTATGTAGTTTCTTAATTCTCTTTAGTAACATTTTTTTAATCCAAATGTTATTATTTTTATCTTTTTAACAATCTTTTATTTTTTTTAACTCAAATATAAATTATAATTATATAATAATGCACAATTCAATATGATTAATTTTTAACATGTTATGGTTAAAATTATATATATGAATAATAATTATGTATACATTTGTTAATTTAAAACATAATTTTAATGGAAATATAATGATTATTAATCAATTTGAATTTTGTATTATTATTATTATCAAGCATTGACAATCTGCACCATTACTCAACATATATGATTTAATGGTTTATGTATATGAAAGATAGGGCACTAAAATTCCTATTTTCAAAGTTTAATTAAAAATTTAAAAAAATCAAAAGGAAATGTATCGTTAATTTATTAAAAAGAAGTACAAACATACCAATTATTTAAAATAAAAAATATTTTCTCAAATGACCTCCATCACTTCTTTCTATCATCTTCGTACAGGATATCATGCTGTTAAAGTTTGAAATGAATACAAAATGAACACTTTATCAATAAACAGCCATATAACTATTGTTAGTAAAACAATAATTTATTGAAAAAGCTTGTTGTTCATTACTACTAAATGGCTTATCATTTTTAAACTAACAATATTTAATGAGCATTCTGATTTTAAGCCATAATAGAGAAAACATATTTGTAAAATTTGAATTTCTTGACTATACTATATCAAAATTTATTTCAGATGTCAAGGCATTTTTATATAGTCATTAGTGCCGATAAACTATGTATAAGTTTTACAGATGCAATATCTAATTTAGGAGGGTGTTAAAAATTAAAACTGATATCGTTGCCAATGTTATAGTATTAAATAAACATTCTAGAATTAAAATACATTTGAAATAAGGATTATCCACAATAATAATTCTATGATAACACACTATTACTTGTATAACACATATTGATCAAATCAACAGCAACTATTGTTCTATCTAAATACAAATAATTTATTTCTCAAATTACATTGTTTATAAATAATGATCAAGGCAAATTGATGTTCTTTAAACTATATTCATCATATAGAATATCATCCAGTAGATACACTCTCTTTATATTGTATTTATGTAAATACAATTATATACAAATTATTTCTTTATTTAAAATGGGTAAAGGAGTAATGAAATTGTTATCAATTTAAGTTAACCTAAATTAGAAAATATTTTAACAAAAAAAATATAATTTTAATTTAACACGTTGAAAACCAGCCGATGACTGTTCATTAAAGAGCAATTTTTTTTTTTTTTTATATCATTCCATGAATGAATCCCATGTTTTATAAAATTATTATATAATACAATTTGATGCATTGTTAAGTATTACAAATTTACAACATAATATGTTTAAGCAACTGATAAATCACTTGATATAAATTTTTCTCATCATCAAAAACAGTTCAATATTAGTTTGATGCCTAGGAAAATATTCATGTTTACTAATAGATGTGATTATTATAACCAGTCATATAAATTGTAGATAATAAAAGGTGTGATCACCTGCATCCGTAAAAATTCTTTTATATTCTGATATTATGTGGATACCAGCAATCATATAGCAGTAAATATGTTAGAAGTATAGTTATATAATATTAAACAGATCACTAAACATAAGAACAAAAAAAGTTGAGAACAAAATCACTAGTTTACTTCAAATTGTATTGAAAAAACTAAAATATATCATCAATCTCAAAAAAACTATTCTTAAATGATAAAATATAAAATCTTATATAGAAGAAATAGTACATTTTGATAAATTAGGAATTAAAAAAGGAGTAATTGTTTGTTACTTCTCCACAAACTCGCTGTATAAAACATTCCAGGTCACCATTGTGCTATATTTTTTATATATCGGTACAAGTTTCAAATAAATGTGAATAATAATTTATTTTTTACAGATTAATAGAAACATAATTAATAATTAATATTTCATGACACATAAAAAAAAACTAGACAATTTTCTTAAATGTCACAAACTTTATTTTTTTTAACATTATATTTTTGTTGTATCTCATTAACATAACTATCTAACTAAATCATTAACAATATTTTAAAATAAGGCAAATAAACAAATAATGATTTTATGATAAATGGTTTATACCAGTGATGGGCAAAGTACGGCCTGCGAAAGTATTTAATCCGGCCTGACATGGATAGTATATGGCCTGTATGGCTGTATAGTATAAAAGTGTCATGTTTTTATAATATTATATGATTCAAAGCTTTAACCCAAAATGCATTTTTTCTATAATTATGGCCCTCCTCTAGAATTTCTTAAACTTTGTGGCCCCCTATTAAAAAAGTTTGCCCACCACTGGTTTATACACACAATATAGAGACAAGCCAACAACTTACTAAAATAGTAATATTATAAATTATAATTTAATAAAATATAATATCAAATATTAAAAGAAGTATTTACCCTTTTTCCATTAATAAATTACATACTCAAACCTACACGGAAGATATTGAGATGCAGAAAAATGTTGAAATTTTAGATTAAAAACTACCAATGTAATGTCACTTAGTGATGGGACAATAACAATCAAGTACCAAAAAAGTAATAATAAAATATTATGTTTAATTTTAATCCTTAAATATATATATAATTTTATAAGATAGGTATAATAATAACACATTCAATTGTTGGTACTAGCACTTGTAGTCACTTTAATTTTTTTTCTAACACACTTTTACAGGTATGATCATAATTAATCATAATTCTGATGAATCTTATATTGCAGTATTGAATTAATGACATCTTTAGAATCTAGTCCTATTGCTTTCCCGATAAAATATTATCTTTTATTATCATTACCTCAATATAATACATTTATTATATTACTAAAAGTATCACAAATTATAGCATTAAAAATAGAATGGGTATCTAAATGAATAGAACTATATTGTTGAAACCTGTTGTCTACAAATATTAAACTTAGGTGTCATTAGAATAATTGACATTTCTATTATGTATATTTGTGTCTTTTTGTGGTATGTACTGTGTTGCCAATACTTCAATAATAGAAATGGTAATATTTCAAGGAAACAAAATTATATGTATCCATTCATAACTACCCACAATGGAGTAAAATTTCAATAAGACTTGTATTCAACTAAAACTTTATGTTGATACAAACAGGTTGTTAATGTCTCCTCGAAAAGTTTGTTTAAAAATTATTTTCTATTTAGGTTTAATAAATTGTAAGTAATTATTATAAATATGTGATTAAAGAATCAATTCATAGCAATAATTTATAACTGAAATTTAAAATTAAATTAAATGTCAAAAGTATGTTTTGAACAAAATGTCTAAGTTGATTTAAAATTGATGTATAAAAATAATAATTAAATTTTTAAATTTAAATTAAATAATTGCTTATAGCGGAAATATAATTTATTTCACACTACTTAATAAAAAGATAATTTACAATTAAAATGTACATTGTAAATAAATAAGTTATTAAATTAATAAAAATTATGTAAAATGTTTCATTTTAAATTATATTTTTCTTTACATTTGTAAAAATATAAAAAATAAATAAAAATTTAAGATTAAAAGAGACTACTAAAATAATTATTTGATCAATACACTGAGATTTCACATTTCTTCTTTAAATATAGATGCACTCTGATATAACATAGAACCTTTTGGATCTTTATTTATTCTTTATTGTAAACAGCTAATAGTTTAATTATTTATACTTAAATAAATTTCATATTAAAAAAATTAATTTATCTGTTTTTAATAGTACACATTACTTTTCATAATTCATCAATAGCTGTGTATTACGTTAAGTAATTCATGTAAGACTCTTAACTCAATCTAGAGTACACAGACTTCAAAACACAATTATAAAATTTGAATACACAGAGATTAGTATATTCTAAACATGTGTACCAGGAGGACTTAGTTCCACGTAATAAATCGTCATACTATAATTATTATTATTAATTAAAAGTAAAAATTACTAAACAGTTAAATTAAAATCCAAAAAGTTTTAAACAGAATTCCGTTTGTAGAGAATACACCTGATACTATAATAACTAATCGAATATTTCGAGTGACTTCAATATTCGAGAAAAAAAATCCAATTTTCATTTTATTAACTATAAAACAAACAAATATAATTTCTTACCAAAAGCATTAAATTTAGATCCTAAATTAAATTAGTATTTCCTGAAAGGAACAAAGATAATTAATTATTTAAACCGTGATGTATTGATAAATACAGTTAATCAAAATTTAAAATTAACTTATCTTTTATGACAATGATAACAAAATTATTTTACCGTAGGCAAAAAAAAAAAAAATTATTCTTTACGGCCAAAGAATTAGAAAAAATATATTCCTTAAAGTTAATAGGATATTAGATAGAGGAGTATATCACATTATATTTAACAATAATTGTTGTGTTCCCTTAATGGCTTGATTTTATACAAATATAATATATAATATAATATAATAATATATAATATTATATAATATAATATAATATAATATATATATTATATATAATCTATACAAATATAATAAAACTGAAGAGTCTATTTGGAAGTGCTAATCTCTGAGACTACCAGTTGAATTTGAAACATTATTTTTGCATTTAATAGCCCAATTTTTGAGAAAGGTTAAAAACTATTGAACATCACACTACGACCCTTGGGAGCCGAGCAATAAGAAAAAGTTAGAAAGAACACTAAAAAAAAACTAGGTAATAGCATATGGACGATACAACACAGTTGGTTAGATAGGGACTGAGAATGTCTAAAATATCAGTTAATAATGAAATAAATTTTAAAAACTAAAATATAAGAGGTGGTTTTTTTATAGGCAATAAAGCACACAAAGAAAGCTATAAAAGTATCAAAGAATGTAGTGTTGTCTATGAATGATGAATATTAAATAATTAATTCAAAAAAATTTGATTCACATACATAAGACATCATTTTAATAGGTAATGAAGTGTATGAAGATAGTTAATATACTATATAGAATACTTCTATGGAACAGTTATTATAATATGGTTGTGAACGAGATTTGGCTAACAGGATCATGATTGACCACATATCTTTATAACATATTATAAACTGTTTTTAGAATATTTAAATAATAAAATAACACAAAAAAGTTAATGTAAAAATTTGATTTGAATAAAAGTACAGAAAAATATTATAAAACAATGAAATTTAAGTATAAAAACAAAAAAAATCAATTTAAAAAATGTAATAAATCATGTTTTCTTCGCTGTACTTTTTATATAATTTTATTGATAATAAATATTAAGTTATAAAATAATAAAATAATTTTTTAAAAAAAAAAACCAATATTTTTAATTCATAATAGATTTTGAAGGGTTTCTAGTAATTTAAATTGATTGGGAATACAAACATTAAGATATTAATTAATATATATTAACTTGTTGCAGCTGAAAAATACCTTTTTTATCATAAATATAACCTACCTTTTGATCGACTTCCAGCTACTGAATCTTCAACTACATAAGCTTTACGAAATGAATCGTTTTGCTGAATGTCAGCTCGTATCATTTGGACTCGAATGATTTTTAATTTGTCATTTCCAAGATCATCCAATACATCAGTTTCTGGTCCTCTAAACACTGGTTTTTCAGGAGCACTCTGTGACGTGTGGTACCTATTAATAAATATACAAACAGATACTTATATATATATATGTATATATATAAATATAATACTCATACACATATTATTATACACTAATATATTATTTTTCACTTCAAAAGTATATATTATCATAAATTAAAAAGAAATAAAAACCATTATCCTCTTTGCAACAACTACAGACTCTATCAATTAGATAATGCTTAAATTGAATGTATAAATACCACATAATAAAAAATAATTAATACAAATTTTAATTTTTAATTAAAATAAGATCAATAAATTAATTATAATCTTAAATTAAGATAGTAGTAATTAGTAAAAATTACATTAATATAAGTTACCAGTAACAGATGAGTTTTTCATAAATTATTAAAATAATCAATGGTGTGCTTACACACTAGAAACAGCACAGTACTTATCTTCGAACTTTAATGTAACACAATGAAAAAAAGGTTTAAAAGAGCAAATTGGTCAACTTCAGATTATTTTTATTAATAACTCACATAAAAGTATTAAGGTAATAATTTTTTGAGATTATTTTATGTTCAATACCCCTGTATATTTTTAATTACTGGTAAAAATACCAGTAATTTAAATATTTTCAATAATTGTGAAATATAAAAAATTGTTTTTCATTCCAAATATCAATTTTTATAGGTACTCATATTACTATTTAAGTAATTTACATATAAAACAATTTATTTACTCACAAATAATGAATTTAGAAAATTTTTAATATAAATGAGGTACATTAGAAAAATAAGTTCTGAAGTTCTAGTAACTGAAAAAGTTATGGCATATTTTAATGAGTCATATAATAGTTAACACCTTAACTACAAGTCAAAATATAATTTCCATTAAAATCTGCTTTATCTTCATTAATTCTAACACTAACATTTAACTCCATAAAATCCACAAAATAAAAAAAAGATTGTTATTTGATTATAAGCTGTTAGTAGGCCCAGTAAAAACTTGTCCATAAACAATAGTTTGGATATTTATACTTCATTCCATAAAAGATACAATACCGGATGATCAATGACTTAAAAGGGTATTGTTAATGATATATTGATATTAAACACAAATTTAGATATACAAATATAGAACCTATACTAGAATAATAACAAATACAAATAACAGATATATGGGTTATAGGTTCTAATTTATGTTGCATTCACTAAACTAATTATATGAAGTTATACCTAACAGACTTTAATATGAAAAAGCTTATTAAATATCAAAATTCCCTATTATGCAGTTCCTACTTTTTATTGCAAATAATGATATTGCATAGGTGTCTCCAAATTCCTTATAGAATTATCCAAATTGTATTAATTACCTATATACAATTTAATAATTTAAATATAACAGAATTAATATTTTCCATAATCTCTAAATTTCAATACATTTATAATTTGCTTTATTGTTTTTAGTTTAATTTAATTTTATAAATTATAATATATGCCAATTCATGTTTTTCATATGTTAGGTTAGGTGGTTAAGAAATTAAATAAAGTATATCAGGGTATCCATATTCCAGAATCTAGATACTCAAATTTGAATAAATTTAGATTATTTACCAGTCAGCCTATAAATTACTTAAATATTATTACAGTTAAATATTCAAATAATGGTTACTATACAATATACATCATAAATAAATATATGATTATTGATTAACATATTTATAAAGTATAACTTCTCTTTATGAAAAACCATCGTTTATAAAAATGATTACCATAGTGATATATAGAATGTGATGCTTGCATGATTTTTGTTTTATTTTAGATACCTAATTTAAAAATTTTAAGTATTAAACATAATATTTAGGTTTTTATTCCATTATGATTCATTTGTTTAATTTAACAAAATGTTATTTTACTAATATTTTGTTTATAATTTTAGCATTTAATTTAAGATATTACACACTCATTTTACACACAATATTATCACATATAAGCCATACCTATCAGCAGAAGGTACGAAATGTTTCACAAGGCTTGCACCTTCGCCTGATTCAGGTTTCAATTTATTTCCATTTTCTCGAAATAAATTCACAGAAGTATCTAAATTCTTATAAACATTGTCATCATCATCATCATCATCAGTTAATACGATTGGACTATTAACTAAATTCCTAAAGTGACACACAATATTAAGTTTAATGTAAACAAAAACCCCTTAATGTTTAAAATAATTACTAACACAAGTATTCTGTTAGAAGAATTTCCAGGATGTGTGTTTCCATTAGATTTTTTGTTATTATCTTTGGTATGAGGTGATCTTCTTCCAGAAGTAGAATCACACCTATACAAATATCAATGATATTATCATATTTAAAATATGATATTTATCAGTAAATATTTTTCACTATAACTTTTTAATGATAAAATAAATTCTAGTAATAATTATTACAAATTTCATAAAATACAAGATTTTAGTTTGTGTTAAACTCAACTCAGGTTTTAAAAACATAATAATACAATTTTTTGCACACTTTTGATGAATTTGGTACTAGAGTACAGTGATAATAATATCAAAATGATAAAACAAAAAAATAAAATAAAAATGTTTAAAAACAAAATTTCAGTTTTAAAATAGGTATACATATTATTATGAATATATAGAATATAGAATTATGACATTAAAATATTGTATGTAAGTATTAAAAAAAAAATTTACACTGATTCAGAAATGGTATTTTATCTTAGTTTCAATTCTTACAACCAAAAATAGATTTTTAAGTTCATACACAATTCACATAGTTGATACAAATTACATGTGATGTAAGAATTATTTAATAGTAAATAGCATTATTTACTAATAATTAATTTTAATACATTAATGATAAACAATCAAGTAATATTTTTTAAATATTATAACATTATTTGCTAGATATATGGTAAATATTTCCTTTAACTACAAATTATGAAAATGAAGTAGAAGTACAGTGTTTCAAAAGTCTTCATCCGATTACAAATTTATATAGCTTGGCAATTGTTAGCTACAGGTAAAT
The DNA here is from genome assembly GCA_020882235.1 of Schizaphis graminum. Taxonomy (NCBI): domain Eukaryota; kingdom Metazoa; phylum Arthropoda; class Insecta; order Hemiptera; family Aphididae; genus Schizaphis; species Schizaphis graminum. The sequence continues at coordinate 42,944,227 of CM037034.1, forward strand.
TACCCGTATACTAATCGAAAGATAACTTAAAATAAACTTGGTTATCTAATCTTTTCTTTAGTATATGGGTCGTTTACTAGTGGCTAACATTTGCCGAGCTATATAAATTTGTAATTGGATGAAGACTTTAGATACACTCTGTATTACTAGTGATGTTTGAGAAATTATTCATAAAATAAGTATGGATTTCTTTTATTAAAATATCATACTCATTTGATTGCGATACTTTTTATTTTAAGTTTGGCGTTAATATATTAATAATTATAAATAATAAAAAAAAAACGGGATAAGTTGCTCAAAAGTATGTTTTGAAATTTGAGTATATTATATTGTAATTAAATTGATATAAAAACTGAGTTAAAATTTAATTTAATGATAAACATCGTCTGTAAAAATGTATTCTCAGTACTATAGTATTTCTAAGGATATTTAGATATTTTATAATTTATTTTACTATTAGAAATTTCAAATGCGAGAAGATAAACTAATTTCAGAAAAAAAAAAAATAATATATTTCTATAGTAATTATCATACATAATTATTATTAACTTACAATTTAAGTGAATTTCAACGTACTATAGAATAGTATAAAATAGCTTAAAATTAGGCTAAATATTTTTAAAATTTTTATGAATATACAAATGATAATTTAACTAATCATGGAATTTCAAGTTCATATGATTAATATTGTTTGAATATAACAAAAAAAAAAATTGTTTATTTTATATAGTCAACTATACTTATAATAAACTAACTAATACACTTCCATTGACCCTGTTCATAACTGCCAGCAGAACACAATGGATACACTATTAGCAAAAATGTTATAACATAATAAATTAATTGTTTATACATTTTTTAAATTTATTTTATTCGGTTTTATACAGTATATTGCGCAAGCAATCAGAGTTGAGTAGGGTAGTCATGGTCAACTCATTGAGGATCAATTAATTGTATTCTATACTAAGACCTTTATATTCCTTTGGTCGCTGACGTAACAGTAGTACATTCCTGACGTTTGCATTTCAAACTTATAATACCTTTTTTCAAAACCAATAGTTTAAGTGCTAGCATTGATAATAACCTGAAACTATAATCAGCGACCTCTAGGAAAATAAATTAATGCTGGTCTCAAAAATAAAATAAATTAAGTTGGCATTACGAAAAGATAATTTCAAAACCCAAATTCCTTTAAGCCATTAATCTTGAAAGTATACGTAAAACAAATTAAAATTTTTTTCTTTTTATTTATATTTTAGAGTACTATATACTGTGTGTCCCAAAAAATAGGGTACACTTTATCACTCATTACCCTTTAAATATTTTTCAATTCTGTTTGCGGGACATTAAACTAGACAAATGAATCAAAAATTCCTATGACTTACAATTTTTTTAACTCGTGTAGTTTGCGCATGCGCAACACAACTTCATTTTTTTTAATGGCAACCCCTATTTTTAATATAATTTCTGAATTAATCAATTTTTTTTCAAGCAATTTTGGTGTATCAACATGTATTCTAAACCCAAAATTGGCGAAGTTAGGGCTAGGTATAACTTGGAAAAAATTTATTAAATTAATTTTTTTATTTAGTTAATGTATTTTTTCGTTCTAAATACCATTTGGTACTTATACATTTGTTATTAATAATAAATTATTTACCATCTATGAATTATTTAACGAAAAAATATGTTATAACTAAAAAAAAATTTAATTTAATACATTTTTTTCAAAATTATAACTGGCTCTAACTTCGCCAATTTTGAGTTTAGAATACATGTTGATACATCAAAATTGCTTGAATAAAATTGATTAATTCAAAAATAATATTAAAAATAGGGGTTGCCATTAAAAAAAATGAAGTTGTGTTGCGCATGCGCAAACTACACGAGTTAAAAAAATTGTAAGTCATAGGAATTTTTGATTCATTTGACTAGTTTAACGTCTCGCAAACAGAATTGAACAATATTTAAAGGGTAATGAGTGATTAAGTGTACCCTATTTTCTGGGACAAACGGTATTTTTTTTCACTTATTTTATGTTACAATGACCAATATTTTTGTATTTAACTATATTAAATTTTGTTTCTAAAAAGTTATCTTATGATAGGTAAGATTAATATAATTTTATCAAATAATCTGATAACAAAATAGCTAAATTTTATATTTAATACAAATTTAGCTTGACCAGATTAAGAAATAACTATACAATGTGTTCCGGGGGTAAGTGACTGGCTAACATCATATGAAAGTATATCTAAAATGATAAAGAAATGCCCTTTAAAGAGAGGGTCGAACATTTTTATGTTATAAGTTATGGGCATAAGCGTGCGCAGGTATTCTTGGCAGGGGAGACAATACCTTAGCTAAGGAGGTCCAGACTCCAAACCCCTCTCCCTGATTATTTCCAGTTACGGCCTTGATGTGAGGCAACGATAATTTAAATAAATCCTCAAACAAAATCAAGTATAGAGTTCTATTAGACCATGGTATTGTTCTATACAGTTAAGAGTTAGGTTTTACATAAAATTACCAAAAGAGTTTTCAGTAAGTCTTTTTTAATCATATTTTTAACGATCAAGAAGACATAATATACAAATTAATAAATAATAAAACATAATTTGAACTTGTTACAATATGTTTTATTAAAGTTCCATATAGGTACGTCGTTTAGCGGTAGGGTCTAATGTTTTAAATATGTCTATTACTTTTTCATATACATTTTAAATGAGTATTTTGTTTTGTTTGGATCCAAAATTAGATTTTGATAAGGATTGCTAACGTATGTGATGTACTGATGTCAGACAAATTGTGAATTTTATTATTATTTAATATTTACTATTTTAAATAAGTATAGGTACAGTATAATAGTATAGTGCAGGGGTGGCCAACATGACTATGCACTCGAGCCACATTATTAATGCAATTATATCAAGAGCCAAATTATCTAATCTGTAGGTACTTTTATACCACAAAAATAATAAAGATAGCTAACATCCGATAAACGTATCAAATTACGAAATATGAAATTATAAAATAATAATAAAAATATTTTTTTTTTTTATTTAAATGTATGCAAAAAAATTAAAAATTTTGGTTTTTATAAATAAGACAGCGAGCCACATACGTCGATGAAGAGAGACGCAATTTGGCCACCCCTGGTATAGTGTACCAATATTGAACATTTGAACATATTATTATTTAAATATCAAAAATTGTTAGGAATTAATGTACAATATATAAAATCTTGAGGAAATGGAAAATCTCGCAGGAGTGGCAGCTGCCTCCCCCGTGCGCACGCTTATGGTTATGGGCTAATCAACTTTTTTAAAATAAAACCAAACCTACCACACATTTTGTTATGTTTCTCCAAAACTTTTCAACATTTTAACATAATTCTTTTTTTAATTTAAAGCTATTTAAGAGGACGCCATACCCGCATGTGTTATCTCTGTCTTACAAGTACGTAACATAACAAATTTACGCTAAGCAGATCACGTTTAGCTCCGTCAATTTAAAAATTAGAGTGAATCGACCTATTATGAAACTTGATGGTAAGATAATTATCTGTGTTTGTATTTGGTTTTTTACAATTATTAAATTTTTAAGTGAGTTATGGGCATTTTTAATTTACGCTATGTTATATACGCATAACTTGTTAAAAAATTGAACTATTGTAAAAAACCAACATACAAACACAGATAATTTTCTTACCATCAAGTTTCGTAATAGGTCGATTCACTCTAATTTTTAAATTGACGGAGCTAAACGTGATCTGCTTAGCGTAAATTTGCTATGTTACATACTTGTAAGACAGAGACAACACATGCGGGTATGGCGTCCTCTTAACTATTCTATCAACCAACATACGCAATTAAACCAGAATTATGCAATTTTTTATTATTAACTTCATGGACATAGGTAAGGGGGAGGGGGTGTTCAAACATCCCCGAAATTAAATAAAACAATTGTATTATTTAATACATACAAATAAATTATTCATAATTTTATAATATTAATATAGATTTAGATAAAAACCCCCTCAAAAAATATTTCCTACCTACACCCATGATTAACTTGAAAAAGTAAACATATTTTATTAAAAGTTAGAATTTTTAAAAATAAATCTCGTACTACTCCAAATAATTCAATAATTTAATACGAGTTTTTGTTTGTGTATTATTTTACTGAATAATACCTAGAATACCTTATAAGTTTGGTTTTCATATCTTCCATAATTGCTGTTATACGCAGCTAAACATTACTGATCTTTTATAATCGTAAATTATTGGCGATTTATAATTTTACTAAATATGATGCATAAACTCACCAGAGTAATATAAATGATTTAATAAGTATTAGTTTATTTTTTAAAAACAAAATGGAACCTAACTAACAAAAAAAAAAAACACAAAATAATAATTATGTAGTTTCATAAAAAAATAAATAACAAAGAAATGAATGTTATGTTTATTATAAAAGTTAATAATAATAATTTGCATAATTCTGGTTTAATTGCGTATGTTGGTTGATAGAATAATTAAATAGCTTTAAATTAAAAAAAAGAAATGTTATTATGTTAAAATGTTGAAAAGTTTTGGGGAAACAAAAAAATGTGTGGTAGGTTTGGTTTTATTTTAAAAAAGTTGATTAGCCCATAACTTAAAAAATAAAAATGTTAGACCCTCTCTTTAAAGGGCATTTCTTTATCATTTTAGGTATACTTTCATATTACGTCAGCCGGCCACTTCCACCCGAAACGCATTGTATAGTAATATGCGAAATCTGAAATTTTTTAACTCATTTAAGAATGTTAATACATACTTTTTAATTTCAATATTTATAAAGGAGTATAAGTACTAAGTAGGTATCACTTTATGATAAAAATATAAATATTTCAATATTAAATTTATTGAAATAAAATAAAAGTATTTATAAAACATTTAAAATACTTTTAAAAAGTATTTGTATTTATTTTCAAATACTTTTGAAATGAAGTAATTAAACACATATTTCAAAAAGAAACAATACCAAGTATTTACATATTCTGAATACATTTGAAATATTCTCAACATGACTGCAAACCATCTATTAATAATAACTAGCCATCAATTTTAGTTATTTTAAAATTTAAACAGATTAAAAAAATTATAAATATAGAATAAAACTCACATATGTAAAAATTGGTTATTGATATTTTAATAAAATTTTCTTTAAACAAAAGAAACTAAATTTTTGTTTTGGTATAAAATTAATTTACATTATCTAAACATGCAATGTTTTAAAACTATATATAATTTAATAATATGTTATCATTTTTTTAACAGTTATGAATTTAATTTATACCTACAGATTTTTAAAATGTACTAATACATTATGAAGTCTAAATGAAATGCTTACTCTAAATATAAAAATAATATTTACATTTTAATGACTAAATTTCATTTTAAATAATAAATAAATCACAACATCAACACAAATTTTGTTGTAATATATTTCTGGTAATTAATTTTTTACCTCTAGGACTAGACGATTTTCCAACTAGAATATTTTATTAATTCCTTATTAAATAATAGAAGATAAAAAAAAAATCAACTAATAACCATGTTCAAATATAAGTACAAAACAAATTCTACAATTTTAATGAAACATTGTTGTTAAATATATGAAGTAAATACGTAAAATTACCTATAGGTACTTGAAGCAAAAATAGTAAAAATTTTAATAAAAAAAGTATGAGTATTTTCAATATATTTACGTTGAACGTGAAGATCCTGCAATTTGATAATCATTTCTAGGTTGTCGTAGTGGTTGTGATGTTGGTGAAAAACGACCACTAGAATGACGACTGGATGGTCTCGGTTCTTTTCCTCGTTTAGGCATTATCCAATGTTTTGTATAGCTCACAAATCAAATTCAGATTAAATAGCACACAATAATCTAAAATAAAAATGTGATAAAACACATAACGACCATCAAGTCAATGCTAACCAAGTAGCTATAGAGCTAAATGATTTCTTAAATAAATTATTACAAAATTAATTTTCTGAGCACAATATTACATAATTTACTGTACGCGACCAGTCATTAGCATTAAGCATTCATAAAAATTAGTGCACGTTATAGGATATTAATAATTTATTAAATAATACGATTATTTAACATTTAATTTAAAAATTAGTATTACAATAAATAATAATTATGAAAGTTGGTATGTGGAGCGCAATCCAATGCCGGTGTCAGAAATGTATTTCTGAATTATTTAAAAACACTGATCCGACACCCTTCCAGATTGATCGCCATATTAAAAATATAATAATTACAATAAAACGAACCAATAAAAATGTAAATTAATCTGAACTCACGTATTTTTTTTTTTCAAACTCAAAACGTCGAACAACGCAACGATCTATAGTTAGAACGGCACACGACTTGTTGCAGTCACGAGCACCGGAAAATAAATGCCGCCATGTTGTTTATCAAATATTAGGCCTATATAGTAAGGCATCAGGCAATCGGATTTCAGATGTATGACCAGGCACCAGGATCACTATGCGCAGTGTGTGCCCTGAATCCATCTACCAGGGTCACGCCGTGCGCAGAAGTTATTGATGTTGCTTTTAGTAATTGGTAGACAGTGGAAAATATGTCGTGTGAAACACTTTCCCCGCGCGACATTACACCGTGAATAATAGTATGTCATGCCGGAATTCCGAATATAATATTATAATAATCAATATTATGAAGGATTATAACGAAATAAACAATGATTAACCAATAAACAAATATGGCAAATTAGATACCATAAGTCCATAAAGCACGATTTAATGTAATTTATCATATAACTTGATTCGTGCCTTGTAATACAAAATATAAAAGCACTATTATTAGAGCCTTTAATAATGTATCTACCATATAATAAGTAAGTATGTACAATAAAAAGTTATCTAATGTTGATTAAACATTTTCTATCAGAAAAAATAAAACCTTAATCATATTTTAAATTATATGAAAAATAAAAAATAATCTACAAGGATTAAGTATAGCTAGGTACCTAACAATATTACTTTGGTTAATGAAACTCAATACTCATCCTTAAAATTGTAATGATATCAATATTAGTCATTGCCCATTGGGTAGGTAATGTAAGTATTAAAATCCATAAGATAGAAAATAGGAATTCTATACATATTTATAAATATTTAAATTATAATATTTTAACGTATCTATATTGATGTGAAAGATAAAAGGTTTACTTTAAAATTATATATTTAAATAAATACTTTTACTAGATAAAGTAAAGACAGATAGAACAATGAATTGTTTGAATAGTTATCTACATACCAACTATATATCAATTTTTTACACTGTATCAATACCTATCCAATGACATAAATATGTACTATTACAGCTTACACCTATATATATTTTATTTTATTTAGTGACAACATCAAAACATTGGTTGGTATGTAGTCAGACTTAAATATTTATTGGAAACAACATATTATGTGGATGTATTATATAATTTATCTGCCGGGATAAATTTATTAGTTTTTCCTAATTCACAATAACAAAAATTATAGTTTACAATTCTTAATAATTTAAGTTAAAAAAAATATAGATATAATACGCTTTACTTTTATTTGGCAGAAATGTAGGCAGCGCTCTCTTTTTGGTAGTCTGGGTAACTAAACACTACACAGCCACGAATCATACGACCGGCTAACTTGAGTCATCGTCTTTCTTCTCCAAATTTTGCTATATTGATCGGAATATTAAAGTGAATACCTATAATCTATATACTCTAACTGTTTGCCCCGGGTCAACACAGCAAAACCAACATCGATTTACTTACCACATCTCTAATATCTGTACATAGTACATACCTACTTTAGTCTTTAATAATACAAAATATAAATATATATTTTTAAAATCATAATATAATTATATACATAAACATAATACAATAGGTATAATATTCTCTGTATATATAAATCGCAGTCCCTTATTTTTTCCGAGATAATATCTATACTGATTACTGAGTACTAATTCGATTTACATGAGGTTGCTCGTACGACGTACATTGTTAAAAAAAAATGTAAAAACGTACATAGGAGTACAGTGAGTTCACATTAATATAATTTAATAATAATAATTAATAATATTTGATATGTATATATATTATAATTTATGAGACAATCTATTGTAATGCTATAATAGTAATGTACTATTGTATATTATATATATAAGAAAATGTGTAGCTGAGTGCTGACACTAGCTGTTGCTCTACCAGCTGATGTAATGACAAAGATATTTTATAATTCGACACAACCAGACTACCAGAGGGTAGAATTTTTTCTTTGACTGCGTGGTTACATCGTTCCATTATTACATAATTTATATCTATATCCTATACGTACTATACCTAATTATTAAAATTATTAATTCTTGTATCTAGTGTTTCTATACAGTATTTATAATACTCCAGTATCCTATAAAACGCTGAATATTATAATATATTTTATAATTGTGAATTTAGTTGAATGACACCATTGTCAGTATTTTCCACCTAAGAACTAACCATTTGCAACCTGTTAATTTTTCAGCATAGCGGATAATTTCCACCCGTAAAACATCTCATAAAATATTACGATGAACATATGGATTTTCCTTGACTTTTTTTAATTCTAGTAAGATCATTATAACATGTTGTTGCGTATATTCAGCTATAAGCCTTCGAGGGCGATTTCTGATATCAAATTGGATCTAGTTTATACTTTTATAAGAAGTTAAAATTAAATATTCCTGTAATATTTTAAAAAATAATCGAAAAAAACAAATATAAGTTCTATTTCTATAATAGTAGGTTTAATACTATATGGATTTTGATTGTTTTAAATATAATTAATTATGAATAGCTAGGAACTCTTCGAAAATATCTACAACGACGGGAAAATAGAAAAAAAGATATTATCATCAAATATATAAAAGGTTCAGAAAAATGAAAATTATTAATCCTTCAAAAAACTAACGAAATCTGTATAAACTTAACATAACAATAAAAATACACGTAGAATTAATAACATACGATTAGTAGCACCAATGTCAGTTTCAAATAGTATTACATAAAAATAAAATCTGAGATAGAAGGTACTACTAACTGAGTACTGACACTAGTAACTTAGTATTTTAGTAACTATAACTTATATACCTATATTCTGCGGATTACCATCATCATTGATCTACCAGTTGACTACTACGGTACTACCCACTTAAATTAGGTATTGCATCCATCAGCAATAAAATTATATTAATATAATTGTAAAATATATTTAATATTTATACAAAAAATATTATATTATATTAAATAGGTATATTATCGTATTATTAAATTTATATGTATATATAATTTTAAATATATATAATATATATTTTTATATTATATCAATTATTAAAGTATCTAGTAAGTATTGGTAATAGATATAAGTAAGAAGTAACTAGTAAAATGTAAGAGTTTTGGTAAATAAATCGATGTTGCTGTTGCCAGCTGTGTTAGCCCGGGACAAACAGCTGTATATTCACTATAATATTCCGATCAATAACTAAAATTTGGAGAAGAAAGACGATGACTCAAGTTGGCCGATCGTATGATTCGTGGTTGTACTGTGTTTACTGAATGACGGGTGAAAAGGGAGCACTGCCTGCATTTTTACCAGATAAGATTAAAGAATTTATTATTATCATTATTATTTTTTTATTACATTTTAAAAATTGTAAACAATGAGTTTGTTTTTAATACTAATACTTCAAATACTTTACGTATATTCCATTATTATGTGTAATAAATAGTAATAATATGTACATATAATAGGTAGAATAGGTAGATATTAGTATACAATTTGTTTATATTATTTTACTTGGTCTTAAAACAGTTAAAAGTAAAAATATTTAAAATATACAAATAGTATATGAGTCTATAAACACACACACACACACACACACACACACACACACACACGACACATCTTCAAATTTGAAGATCGAAGCATTTTTTTATAACTCATCTTATGTAAAAACATAATAATAAATAACAAAACATCGTTATAAAATTGCTCCACTTAGAATCTATAAAGAAGCTGAAATCATCACAAAATAAATTTAATAAATTTAATGAATTTATTCAAAAAATCCAAAAAATTAGAATTTTAAAAAATTCATATATTAAGTAGCAAAATATAGGAGAATTCACTCTGCTATATAATATAGTAGATGTCAAGTGGACCTAGTCATTGTGTAGGTTACCATTCACTACTCGCCGAATTACAGAAAACAATTCTGAGCGACACGGTCCGAAAGCAGAAAGGCCTATATTTATTAGGATATTTTATTATATTTTTATATTAATGTCATATTAGTTTATTTTATTAAAGCAATAGTGTAATACGCGTCAGATTGAATTACATTTTTCTTTTTATTAAATATTAATAATATTAATTATTAAATAATTATTTTTAATAGTATAAATAAGTTTATCATACATTATTATTATAAGATTTTTAGCAACTTGCCGACGCTGCGTAGACAGGGTTGAATATAATAAAATCATATAGCCTACGGCCACGGAGGGCATATTTTAAAGTTAACTATGGGAATGAACGCTTCCTCTTCTTGGATAATATGTAGGTATTTAGCGTATCGATTTGTGAAAATAATTTTAAAAAAAATTGTATTTTTATGTTTTTCTGTAATAAAACAAACATAAATTAGTATTTACAATTTTTAAATGTTTTTTTATTAGTTACTACGTTTTATATAATAAGAAGATTGGAATAAATCAATAGATACTTCTCTAGATAACGTGTTATGACTTATGATCAATACAATTATTACAATTTAATATTTATTATAACCACGTGGAGTAAATAAGGTGATAATCCTTGTGATAACATTATGTGAAAAAATGGCGGAATTTTTGACGGCACAAATTTAGTAAATATATATACCACCAGGCAGCACTTGATGTAATTTAGTGGTATTATCTTAGATCACGGTTATCTACTCAGGTTGGAACCATAGATATTATTATATATATCTTTAATATCTATGGTTGGAACACGACTCTTATCGCGTGTCTAGAAACGGTGTAATGACGTACTAACAGCGCTAGCTGCAAGTTCCCCTACTGTAACATTGGGTTATATGTATAATTTTCAATATTTTCATGTTTTCTTCTTATTTAAGCAAAAAAAAAAAATGCTTTTGCGGACTAAGTGCATACCACCAAAATTGAAGATCATGAAATTTTACATAATGTAGCATATTTGCATATTATATTAAATATATTAATTTTAATAGAGTACCTACCTAAAAAATAATTAGTAATTTAGTTGAAGTATACTTGTGAACTACGAATTTTATTAACTGTAATAATATAATTAATTAATAATTTATACTTACTTATGTACGTTTATATATTTAAATATATAAATTATTTATAACATAGCAGTATTAATGACATTTGATTTATTTATACTCTAATTCAGCGGTTCTCAATTTTTTTATATCCGCGTACCACATACACTATATTATACATATATTATACATTACATACATATTATACATTATATTTTTTTACGCATTGCTAGAACATTTCGAAATCTTTTACATCGTGTACAACTTTTAGTGTCCCCTTTCAGAACTACAAGACATTGGTAATGTTTTAAGAGTCCAATAGTTGATACACTACACAGTGAAGTTGGTACATTTGGAAATTCTTCTAAATTTGGACCACCATGACAAACTTTTATTTTTTCAAAATTTTCAATATTTTTCATAAGTTCTTCAATATTTGATGCAGGAGTGATTTCAACCAATGCATTACTCACTTCTTGACCAAAAATACCAAATTTTACATTCCCATTTCTATCAACTTTTATGTATTTTTCAATAGTAGGAATTGATGCTCCTGAACAGAAGGATACAAAACAGAAATTTGGTTGACCAACATTTTCGCAAACTGGTGAACATAAGGGCCATTTAATTAGAGATTGAATATTTTTAAAAGCTGCTAACTGCTGGAATAAATTATTAAAATTATTAGGTGTCTCGTTTATGAATGTAGGAAAAAAAAGCCACGGAAAAAAAATCCAGGGAAAAAAAAGCCATGGGAAAAATAAGCCACGGAAAAAAAAGTCACATTAAAATAATTAAATATATAACAATTAAAATTAAAGTATTAAAATTAGGTATTATTTAAAAAATTTTTACACATTATATTGGTCATATTGTATATATATATATATATATGTATAATATAATATATAATTATTAATACACAGGTTATATGTTATATCTTATATGTTATTATTACATAGTAATAAATATATTTTTGATTCTTAACAGCAATTAAAAAGTTGCTACAGATGAATCGAAGTTAGCACAGCAAAGTCTAGGTTTATTAAGCAACAAAAGAAAATTACCATATTATGAAAAAAATCAAAACTTATTAAAAAATCTCTGCTTGGAAATCAAAAAAAGAAACAAAAGCTTACCAGAATTTTTAACTGCAATAGCACACACAATATGTTTTTATTGACCTATATATTATACTTTTATACTTGTATACTTTTATTACCTACTCAAAAATTGACATTACAATATTATAATATTAGTGAAAAATGTTTGACTTGATAATGACCTAACTTAATAATTTATTAAATATTAATATTATTATTTATAATATTAAAAATTTTATTTTTATAATATATGAATTATTATATGATATGAATACGGACAATACAGTAGACCAACTGTGTTAAAATTTTTAAATTAATTAACATATAACCTGTGTATTCATAATTTTATATTTATATATATACAATATGACCAATATAATGTGTAAAAAATTTTTAAATAATACCTAATTTAATACTTTAATTTTAATTGTTATACATTTAATTATTTTAATTTGACTTTTTTTTCCGTGGCTTATTTTTCCCATGGCTTTTTTTTCTGTGGATTATTTTTCCCGTGGCTTTTTTTTCACTGGATTTTTTTTTTTGGCTTTTTTTTCCCTGGATTTTTTTTCCGTGGCTTTTTTTTCTGACTACCCTCGTTTATATTATAAGAATGAATTGTTGATATATTGTTATCATGAAAATTGTTAGCTATATTTTCATTTTTAAAAAGTTGACGTTTAACTGGATATGTTCTTTCAGTTTTTTCTTCGATAAATAACTAGGACCAGGAAAAATACTGGGAACAGCTCCTTTTTTTAATCTAATTTTTGTGTATGGAACCTTTAAAAAGTATGAAACACAAATGTAAGTATACTATTACCCAATACAAATTATTATTAGGTACTGTAATACTGTATTATTATAAACATATATGTATCAGTTATATGATTAGTAGCTAACTTAAACAATATTAATACTAATAAAATGTAAAAATATGTAACATTATTGATTTATATTTTTGAATTATAATGTTTAAATCAATAATAGGTATGATAAAAGTTTAAATTTTAAAATGTTGGTAAGACAGAACAAACAATTGTACCTATATTTTATATAAATCAAATAAATAAGTTGTATATAACATAAGTAGGAACATTATTGCTATTATTATTTGAGCATTTAATTTACATTAAAATATTTTTAAGAGTAGTCAGAATAGATACCAATAGACGATAGTAGGCAAGTATTGAATAAAAAGTAGTTAATATAAGTAGCTTTGAATTTTTTACAATACACAGACATTTTTACTTTAATATACAGATGTGTATTATGTTATATGTGGACTGTAGTATTGTTATAATTTCAACTGTCGACTTCTAGACAATTGAATACAATATTTCATAAACCATTAAATCGATCCAAATGATCCAATATATTGGATGTATCATGTATGAATAATAAACATTAAAACTACTTCCCGTTGAAATGTTGAATTTTATTTGAACTATAAAACTAGTTGAAATGAAATGTATATATGAATATGAATTATATGATCCAAGAGTGAGTCTAAATCATAGAATAAAGGTGTAAACTGTAAATGACGATTAAACAATATTATTATTCCTAACGTTCCACCATGGATTAAGATAAATTATGTCTATGGCACTCTATGCGTTCCACCACTTCCACCCGACCACCAACAGATGTTATAGGTTAGGTGGTTTTATCTGAGGTTCCTAGTCCTTATCACGCATGCGTCAGGCAACCATTGAACTCTATATGATAACTGGAATACTCACCGAGCAGTGTTGCCCGAAAGGATAACACATACTAATGGTGTTACTATCTTTGTCTTGTACACGAACATAATATAATAGTAAGGACTGGCTACAACTACTAACTGCTCGACCAGTGTGATTCGCTTATTGTCGCCATTTCAATAATAATCCGCTAGGGTCGCTACTGTGCGTTCGCCCTATTGCCGCCAATGTAGAAGCGTAATTAGCGTATACAAACAAGTAATACTTCAAATTTACCAACTTCAAATTGAACTGCAGGATATAATTAATTATATCATGTTGTATAGTAACTATATTATAGTATAAAATTTTAATAATCTTACTTTATAAGTATTTTCACCGATTAAAAATAAAATAAGAGTTGTTATTATAATTAATAATGATTGAAATTCGGGAATAGGATTATGCAAACATTTTTATGATTTATTGTCATACTTTCATAAATCATAATATTGAATACATCAGTAGTCAGTAGTTTGGTGCAGTTATTTTGTTAAGGTTAAGTAATAATGATTTATAATATTTATTACAATTTTCATTATAGGTAGGTTCATCAGAAAATATAGCATTGAAATTATAATATATTGTACCTACTGCATACTTGTTAAAACTAAATGAAATCAAGAATTAAAAAAAAAAAAAGCGGGTAAGTGGGTATCGCTCTGCTGTATATTAGGGGGTGGGGTGGACCTCAGACTATGGTAGGTTAAATTTGAATGAAATGATAGGTATCATTGTATACGAAAAACGATTCTGAACGAAGATGATTTGTCAGTTTAAGATATATTATATTTAAATATTGTCATATATTCTATTTTGAAACAAATAGTATAGTTTTTATATGTTACTATGGTTACTTTATAGTATCTGTTTATTAATAAAAAAAGTATTAGGCAACATACGCATAATGAGAGTATGAAATTTAATTTAAATTTTGAAATATTTCGTATAAATTCAAACTTTAAGCACTTATAAAAAAAAATTGTGACTAACGATTTCGGATTTTTTTTTATCACTTTAAGAACAACTTATAAGAAACCTTGTATTAAATTTTCAAGATTTTCTAGCCACCCAAAAAATTTTTATCGGCATTTGAAGAAAAAAAATTTAGAAAAGTCGAAAATTTCAATTGTCTATAAGTAGCTTAAAAATGGTCAAAATATTTTGAAATTTTAACTGTAAAGAGATAACCATAATATAAACATTTGGTGAAAATTTCAAGTATTTACAATGATTGGTTTTTGAGTTACAGCAAAATCAAAAAATCGATTTTGTCGAAAAGTGGTTTTTCATAAAATTGCCATTTTTCTGTCATTTTTTTTTTGTTTTTCTCGATTTTTTTGAAAACTATTTAAAAATGTTTTCTTTTGACCCCCCAAAGTACCAACTAGATGAATTTTCCTATTCAAAGAGGGGCTGAAGTCAAAAATCGGAGCATTATTACTGCCCCAAATGTTGTCGTCAGACACACAAAAAAAAAAAACACATCATAGTAAAATCAATAGATTCATCACTTCGTTCAGAATCTAATATGCTTAAACATCAAAAAAGCCGTCTTTTTTTTAAGTATATAGCAAAATAAAAACATGTTGTACCTAATAATTAGTTGAATACCTATGTAACTTATTAATATCTAAAATAATTTATCCAGACCAGAATAAAATTAACTATTTTATTAATGTAGGCATAGGATGATAAAATATAGGTAGGTATTAATAAATCAGAAAATAAAACTAGTAGTTAATAGTTAATTGAAAAAATGTCTATAAAACACAAACTATTTTAATAAAGCATTAATTAATTTTTTTATTTAAAACATTAGGTACTATGTACAAATTAAGTTTACTTAACTTAAATAAGTAATGCCTAACTTAAAGTAAAAGTTGAAACCTTTTTTTTTATCATGTTTTCTTTTTTGTTTCAGCATTACATTTTTAGAAAATTGCCGCATTTTCATATTAATATAATATCTAATTGCAAAAGCAATTATTTCTTCGCTATGCTGGAAACATGGAAAATAAATATCATTTTTTTTTAATAATTCGGTTAATATTAATTCAAATACGTCTGCCATTAAACAATACTTAATAAATAATTGTTCAATTTTAGCTGGATCTTTTGGGACAGTGAAAAAATGGTGTTTATTGACACAAGAATCGTAACCAGATTTACAACCTAGTACGATGAGTGGTCCCGGCATGATAAATAATAAAATAAAATTAATATAAAAATTTTTTACAATATTCTATAATATAATAGTAAATTTTCACATATTTTTACGTATTGTTGTTATCGGTTGTTGCGATTTTGTTGGGCGAACGCATATGTGGCGCTCATAGCGGAATTTCTCTATTATGGCGACGATAACCGAATCATAATTTTATATGGACGAAATAGCAGAGAGCAGTCTCGTGCTGGTGAGCATTCCAGTTATCATATAGAGTTCAATGCAGGCAACATGGTTTCTGGATTTAAGACAGTTGGTCCCCTCGAAAAAACACCGTATACAGCAGCTGCTGCTGCATAGACCTTACTAATAGACGGGACATCCAGGGTGGATGCGGGTGGGTGGTGCGGTCTTTCCTAACCGCGATAGTACGCGGTATGAGCATTGATAAGGCGCATGGTTACAATGATTGTATAATCCCATGGTTCTTGTGCGCATGTGCGGTGTACGTGTACTACCTTGATCAGCGCACTCACGCATGGACGCCGGAACTACTACCATGTTCTGTCTATGGTATACACTATACACAGGCAATTGGCCCCCGTCAATCTTATATACGGACCATTGTCCCCAGCATAAAAGTTAAATACAAAATACTTTTTTTAGCATAAAACGTATTTTCAATAATAGTAATAATACAATACTTCTAAGTTCTAAAATAAAAGATAATAGGTATCGTTACATAAAAATATATCTATATTTAAGTGTTTTCACGATTCGTGAGAATTATTACAATTTATAAAAGTCTCGAAAGTATTTATCTTAAGCTTTATAAATAATGCAAGAATTCATCTTTTGAAAAGTTAATATCAAAACTATTGCAAATAGATAAAAATATTTTTTTTCTCATCACTTGAAGATTTTAAAACAAATCTCAATTGTTCTTTGTCAAAGGTATCATCATTATAGAATTAATTATTTGTATTAATTCAATAAAAATATAAATATTTGGGTGTTTAATCTTAAGTCCTAATAATATTTTGATATTTATTGTTAAATGTTTCAGTTATGTTATTATTGTTATTACTTTATTAGAGCGGACATAACCATTTTAACCCTTTTTTGTGGTTGGCATTTTAAATACGTGATTCCAAATGTCGGTGTTACTTAATAAATTCCATTGACGTACCTAAGTTGCATAAAATAAATCTACGTCGTCATTGTAATTAAATGTATCATATAAATATACAATACCGATTTTGCTAAAATAGTAATAATAAAAATAATTAAATAACAATTCATATTTTATTCAAATTCAGGGGTAACAACTAACAATGCTAAGGCGTTTATTAATTTTTAGAGCTTGTCTAAATCGTTTATTTTCTTTGTATTTATTATTTTATGGCTAGTCCTAATTCTTGGACTTTTCTCCAAATAGATTGACTCAAGTGAAAATATCATAATTGGATTGTTACTCCATTTTCAATTGCTTTTATCATAGCTTGTTCAAAATCAATCAAAATGACATTAACCGAGGAACAATAGTTTTTTTAACACCAATAGCAGTTCATTTTTTGTGGATAATATAAACTTAATAGAAATATTGGGATCTTAATTTAATTTTCCCGTGGCTGGTTTTAAAACATTTTATCAAACACTTCGTTATTATTACCACCAAGAGGTATGCACTATGCAGTAGACGCAGGCGAGGATTTACGCATAGGCAACCTAGGCACGTGCCTAGGGCGCAACATCTTTCGGGGGTGCCGCAAATTTTCAGTATATTTCTACTATTTATATAATATAATAGTGTTATAATGCCTTGAGGCGAAATAATGGTAACTGGTAAGTCCGTCCCTGACTAGACGGATACACGGCGATAACTATTCGGCATCTCAGTAAACAGTCGAAATTGAAGGTAAATCGGTTAATTATTCGGTACAATTCGGAAAATGTTATACCTTGGTACCACTTAAAAATCTCAATTTTCGACAAATATGTTATAATATAATATACAAAATAAAATAATTAAAATAAATAAAATGTTAAAATAATATAATAAAAAATGTTATACCTTGGTACCACTTAAAAATCTCAGTTTTCGACAAATATGTTATAATGTAGTATTCAAAATAAAATAATTAAAATAAATAAAATGTTAAAATAATATAATAAAAAATGTTATACCTTGGTACCACTTAAAAATCTCAATTTTCGACAAATATGTTATAATATAATATACAAAATAAAATAATTAAAATAAATAAAATGTTAAAATAATATAATAAAAAATGTTATACCTTGGTACCACTTAAAAATCTCAGTTTTCGACAAATATGTTATAATGTAGTATTCAAAATAAAATAATTAAAATAAATAAAATGTTAAAATAATATAATAAAAAATGTTATACCTTGGTACCACTTAAAAATCTCAGTTTTCGACAAATATGTTATAATGTAGTATTCAAAATAAAATAATTAAAATAAATAAAATGTTAAAATAATATAATAAAAAATGTTATACCTTGGTACCACTTAAATAACAAATTTTTGACAAATATGTTATAATATTTTTATGTTTTTTGTACATGTTATATTCTTTCATGGCTTCTTTTATACGAATTAAATCAGCATTTTCCATTTTTTTAATCCAACCTTTAAATACTGATTGAATTTTCGTACATGTTTCCACTTGCGTTTCTTTTAGAATTGAAATAACTACATGGACAGAAGGATGGGAACTATGAAATTGAGCATTTTAAGTTCGATGAAAATTTTCAGATCCATTTGTCGTACTTAAAAATATAAATAAAAAAAAGCCGGTAAGTGAGTATCGCTCTGCTGTACATTAGGGGGTGGGGTGGACCTCGGATTATGGTAGGTTAAATTTGAATGCAATGATAGGTATCATTGTATACGAAAAACGATTCTGAACGGAGATGATTTGTCAGTCCAGGATACATATATTATACTTAAATATTATCATATATTCTATTTTGAAACTAATTCAAACATTTAAGTAAAAGTTTCAAGATCTTACGTTTAGTAATTTTTTAAAAACAACAAAAATCGAAAATTATTTATTAGTAAAACGTGATTTTACACGTCGTGTATTTTTGATTTCAAATTAAAATTAAAACTTTAAACACTCGTAAAATTTTTTAAATTGAACAATCCTCAAACTTTTTTATAATTATTCTAAGTTTAACTTATGGACAGCATAGTATTAAATTTTCAATTCTTAGCTTTTGATAGAAAAATATTTATAAATTTTTAACTACCAAATAGTGAAAAATATTCATGATTTTGACGAATTGTTGTCAATATTTGAACTTCAAATGCTAATAAAAAAAATTGTGCCTATGTATTTTTATAATTTTTGAATGAGAGTTAGAACAAGTTATGTGGACCCTTCAATTAAATTTTCAAGTAATTTGTCCCACCTAAATTTTTTTTATCAACATTTATAAAAAAAAAATAAAAAAAATTTGAAAATTTCAATTGTCTATAAATAGCTCAAAAAAAGTCAAAATGTTTTGAAAATCAAATCACGTAAAGAAAATGGCAATCTAAATAACTGGTAAAATTTTCAAGTATTTACGACTTATACTATTTGAATAACAACAAATATTAAAAATCGTTCGAGGCTAAACCGTTATTTAACGCGGTTTTGTAAAAATTTAAATTTCAATCACTCATAAAAATTTTTTGTTTTAGTCCGGTAGAGTTTTTTTTTGCAGATAATTGAAGAAAATTTTATGGAGAACCTTGTACCAAATTTTCAAATCTTAGTTATAAAAGAAAAAATTTTTACAATTTTTTAACTACAAAATTATTTGCCAATTTTCGCAATTTTGACATATTTCGTATAAATTCGAAATTTAAGCACTTATAAAAAAAAATTGTGACTAACGATTTCGGATTTTTTTTATAACTTTAAGAACAACTTATAAGAAACCTTGTATTAAATTTTCAAGATTTTCTGGCCGGCCAAAAAATTTTTATCGTTATTTTAAAAAAAAATACTTAAAAAAATTGAAAATTTCAACTGTCTATAAATAGCTCAAAAAAATTCAAAATTCTTTGAAAATTTAACTGTGTATGGAGAACGCTAATATAAATATTTGGTGAAAATTTCAAGTGTTTACATCTATTAGTTTTTGAGTTATAGCAAAATAAAAAATTCGATTTTGTCGAAAACTGGTTTTGCGTAAAAAATCCCGTTTTTCCGTCATTTTTTTAGGGTTTTTCTCGATTTTTTTGAAAACTGTTGGAAAATGTTTACTTTTCACCTCTATAATGCACCAAGGATATCCACTTTGCCATCGGAAACCACCCCCAAAGTTTGAAATTGAAGCATTATTTCGACTAGTTATGCTGTACACAGACACAAAAACAAAAAAAAAAACACACATCATTGTAAAATCAATACATTCATCACTCCGTTCAGAATCTAAAAATACAAAATCATAGTTATTATAGCAATTATTATACAGTTGAATATTTACCGAGGATTTTCGGATGGCTCTTGTGACCAAATTTCTGGCGGAAATAAACAACCATTCTCCACGTATGTATTTAAAATGTAGTCAGAAAACAAACATCCAATATTTAAATCGAGACAAATTGATATGAGTTCACCAAACGCATCTTGGAAAGGTAAAAATGGTAATCCAAAAAAAAGTTTTAACCATTTCCCCAAATCGGAGTTTTTAGTGTAGGCCAAACGAAGTTCTTTTTCAGAACTAATCTACAAATAACGCAAATGTATTGATTAACTATTAATTTTAATTTATTTAATTCAATAAACTCACTTTGCGCCACCAAGATTATCCTAAGTGAAATCGACATGCATCTATTTCGATGTTAGGGAAAACTTCTTTTGCCGCTTCATGGGAACCGATTTCAAAATCCAAATGTAATTTAAGAACCAATAAATTTTTAAAAACAATTTTTTCGCATAGTTCTTGTAAAAACAACCACATGTCTGCGTAAATTTTTTTTGATTTATTTGGTAATAAAAAGTATGCCACTGGTACATAAAACCCATTTGTATAACCATTAATTGTGTACAGTTGGGCAAAAAATTTTGGTGAATAATTGAAAGTACCTACCATCAGCGAAAAATTCACTTGTACTTGTCATAAAATAAAGATTCTGTTCTGTAGTAATAACACTGCAAACAAACGATTTATTGTCGGGAATAAAAACAAACTGTTTACCTTGAAATTGTATTATATTGTCATCTTCCATTGCTTTAAGTTGTTCAATTGACTTATTTAGTGATTTTGGAAAAGCGGGATAATTTTTTCGACGTTTATCGTACATTGCTTTTCGAATTGATCGTAAATCTCTGTGCTCGATTTCAGAGTGACTGTTCCCCATAAGTTCGGTTCTAATTATTTTTATGGGTCTTACACATATTGTATCATTTGATTTTCTTTTACAACCTTCCCGTAATACTTGTCGTTCAATGCTCTGTTTTGAATTTTCAGTGTAGCTGTGTTCATTAATTGTTTCATGGACATACATCTCCATTTGTCAAAATACTCGCATAACATGTTTTTTTTGTACACAACCATTTTTTCATTCCGTCCTTTCTTTCTCTAATAAACCTATTTTTATGCAGATTTAGTAAAACTAGTGGTTTACCTTTTTCAGAAATTATAAAATTAACTTTATTTTCCATATTTCACTCGAAAAACACGAAACACGCGAGGAAGTTGATAATCCAACAACGGTTATTCACTGAGTTATTAAATGATAGGTATACTGCAGTATACACAATATTTTATCGAGTGCGAATATCTTAAAATATCCTAGTAAAATAATCGATTTCGTTATCGCCTATCAAATATCACCTATCGGATCTCAATTAATTTTAAATTGTATGTTCTATATATTATAGAATAATTGGGCGGCCAAAAAGTCGATCGCAATCGACCGGTCGATCTTGGACAATTTCAAAGTCGATCATAGGGACACACGCTCTATGTTTCTTTATAATAGTCGATAAATAAGTTGATTAATAAGTCAATTCTCAAAGGTGAAGTATATTTTTAGTAGATCGAGACCAAAAAAAGTTTGGCCATCCCTGTTCTATAAGTTCAAAGCAAATGGCAACAGTGCAGTTCAAAGTTGCAGATAAAAATCGTACGCAATCGTGATTTACCGATTGTACGTGTATAAAATTGTGATGGGGAGTACATAAAAATACAAAATTACAATGTGTACAACATACATAAATACGTTATATGGTAATAATTATAATAAGTAATAGTCGTTGGTCAATATTACAATAAAAATTAACATTAAAGGATTATTAAATACGTTTTTTTTCATAAATCATAATATATTAATATAATAATAGTAATTCATAACAGGTTGTATATAATTGTTTAATATAACATAATATATCCCCCATGAGCTACTATGCACAAATTAGTTTAATTGATGAATGATATTTGTTACAAAATTATAATATATGTTAGAATTTTTTTAAGTTTTATAAACCATGGTAAAATGTATGCTATTAATTATATATTACATTAAAAAAACTGCACTAAAATATTTAATTAGAGATACTGCATTTTAATTAGTTAACAAACTGTATAATAAAATATATACACATGACACAATATTTTATATTTCAAATATTGCGCGGAAAATATAGACCAATCAGAATAGTTGTCTTCGTGATTATGATGGTATCACAGATATGTATATCTGTGGATGGTATAGACCATGAACTACTACACAGGACTGGACACTGCGAAGAAAATCACGGTCACCAAGTAAAGTTGTACGGGGTTCGTACACATGCGATGTAACTGCACTCTGCCTGTTAGTAGTACGAACTACGTTTTATTATAGGATAACACATCGTATTAGGATAACACCACAGAATAGTGATATTAGTGATAATAAATTAATAAATAATAATTATTAATTAATAGTTAATACCGTGATGCTAAATAGACAATAGTAAGTTTAATAATGATTTAAATTTTAATTAGCTCCAATAGCTGTCCGTTTTTAACGTTTTTATAGGTATATAAAAAAATATATGTACATTTGTTACATTTATTTTATATTTTTACCAACTTTGACGATTTCTTCTTTTTGGAGCTTACTTTGATTTGTTTTTGATTTGTCATTTTTGAATATTGTCTCATTTTTATGGTTAAGTAGTAAGTAATAATATATGTCAAAATTTCACTTTTGTGGGACTCACAAGGAAAAGTCAATAGATTTGTTTTGTATTCTAGGAAATAATCTACTGTTTCTTCAAACACATTGAAACTTTCACAGAACATTTCAAATACTTCTTCCAAGGCAGATATAAAAGAATATATATGTTTATTTGGATGTATTAATCTTCCTTTCAATTTAATACTTATCAATTTCACACTACATTTACGACCCATTTTTATTTTTACAATATTGCTCAAATTAAATTTTACTTTTTAATTTTTGAAACACAATTATTAACAACGCAGTTAAAGATAATAATGATACTATTTATAGAATATTATCAGAATATAATTACTGCTTAAAGAGTTAACAGTTCAAGATACTCAACACTAATTTAGAAAGGAAACAGTGATGAAATAAACAAACATAAGTTGATGGTGTATGTATATATGTATATATATATTTTTTTTTAAGTTAAACAAGGTTATTATAAAATTATTAAAAAATAATAACAAATTGCACAGTAAATTAGTAATACAATTATATGCCATCCTCATATAAATACTTATGGTTTCAACTATACCTAAATGTAAACAATCTATTTTGAAAAATGTTCAACTTAAGATAATTTAAAGAAATGTAAAAAAATTGATATCATTGCTAGTACAATACCACAATGCAAAGCTATTTTAATACTACCTTGGATAAAAGTAAACTGCTACTAAAAAAATAAACACCTGAACAAATCTATAAAAATGTATTTAACATTTTAAAGATCATAATATTATTCAGATAATCTATACAATTAAATTTATAAAAAGGCGGTATTTTATATAACAAAATATTTTTTATCTCGCAGATGGCGCTGCGTCGCATGTGTACCAAATATGTACAACTTTGTGGACAACTCCCTGCTCTCCTCCTACCAATAGTGTCCAGTCCTGTGTAGTAGTTCATGGTATAGACACCAAAACTTACTGACGCATGCCTAATAAGGATTCGGAATGTTAGGAACTCTCCCGGCGGCCGACGTAGATCCAAATTCCAAATTATCCAATCATCTGCGGTATACTTGTCTTGTCTATAATGGTTGTCACAGTACTAATTTACTATGACAAAATATAATATATATTATATATTTGGCATGTAAATTACTACTAATACTACTATAGAAGATAAATGATTTAAATGTTTTGTGGTGCCTCTGATTAATCACTGCGTATTCGCCGCACATATGAATTTGATATTTTGATTGAAAAAACTAATTAAAATTTTTTCGAGAATATTATCCACTTACTAATTATACATTTATACATATAATTATTTCAAATTTTGTGCTCTTTAACATAAATAATTTTTATACAATAAAAATAGAGCATGACTATACTGTAGTAAGTTGTTAAAATAAATATTTTTCCAATATTACGTAAAGAAATGATTACATAAGTAGTATTAAAATGTTATTTCTAATTAAAATGTTTATTTTTAGAGTTATAATATTGGTTTAAATGTTACATCTAGATTATCTCAAAACAGAATCTGTTCTGACGATTTTGATTCTACTTGTTATTTATTTACCGATAAAAAATTAAATGCGGTTTCAAAAATTTCCACATCTGTTGAAATCAACAAATGAGACAATTATTGAGGTATCAAAATGTTACTTCTCAGCCTTTTGAAGATATATCTGATATTACAAACAATAAGAGTAAATACTAAAATATTAAAAATTTTCAAAACGTGTGATTAATTAAGTTTTTGATTTTAGATTCTTTTTTAAGTCCAGTTGAATTATTTCCAAATACATCAGAATTCTTACTTAGGTGTTCAAAATAACCAAAGTATATGTGATTCGTAAAAACAACCAAAGGGGTATTATTTTTTAGATTCAACTTCTGTTGGGTTTTTTTTATTAAAAAACATAATTTATAAGTGTATTTTGAAGTTGATGAGTATTTCATTTAATGTTAGAATCATGATATCCAATATGAATTCTATAATTGTAAATAATTCACTAATACCAGAAAACCCTAATTTTAAAGTGGAAATACAAGAAATTATATACATGTTTGACCCTCCTAATTTGCTATGATCAACCATAAATAACTTTGTAAACTATAGATTAATTTCTATAGACAAAATTATTTAGAGTTAACATTAAAACAATTTTATAATTCTGATGTACAACAAACTCATCGCCTAGCAATTAAATTGACAGTAAAACATTATAAAGTAAAATTTGCGTCTCGTTTTCAGTAAAACTGTTGTCAGTTAAATTATAACATGCATGGCAAATGGATCACACCAAATTTCAGCTGCGAATACAATAGAATTCATAAATGCAATTGATATGTTACTTGATGTATTTAATTCTCAAATAATGCCATAAGAATCAGACATTGAATCAGGGGAGTCATTTCAACTTTTGTATTGTTGGTGCCAAACTTTTTGCAGGCCATCCAAATCATTACCGTAGGCAACATAGAAATTATTTTATTTTTTGTGGATAAGGGGGTGGGGTTAAGTGGTGACAAAAACAACTGAACATTTTTTGTTATGTCACCTATATTAGTATGAAAACATCACAATATTATTATTTTTTTGAAGAAGTATGTGTACGTACTTTTAATGAATTTATATTATATTGCTGATACCAGTGGTATTAGGTAAGTAAATTTATGGGTATAAAGCACCTTAATAATACTTATCCGAACCTAACCTAACCTATACATTTTTCTCCCTGCACACTCAAAATAAATAAAATAGCTAAACCTGAAATTTATTTTATTGGTTCCCTTGTTCAAAATGACACAATATACTTAATTCATATTAATGAAATATTATTAATATCTAAATTTTTCCACTTCTAATTTTAATTTAACAACTTAAATTCAATTTAATAACAAACCATTTAGTTACACAAATAAAAACATTTATTATCATAAAGCAATAATTATTTAATACATACTATATTACATTAGCGGATATCTTTGATTTTTCAACTTTGAAAACGAATCTACAGCATCATTAAGATTAATTTTATTTAAAAGATAAATAATTATTATTTATTTTTTATTAACTTTAATTTTATTATATTTATATAAAGAAATAAAAAGACTGTAATAATATTGTGATTTGTAAACTATAGGTACCAAGTAGGTAATTGATTATGTTATTTTTTAATAATGAGATTTGTTATGTTTTATTTTTTATCAATTTGAGTCTTATTACATCTATATAAGGATATGAAAATATTGTAGTAAGTAATAACAAATAATATTGTGATTTATAAACCAACTAAGTAGAAGTTCAATTGTTTTATTATTATTATTATTATTATTATTATTATTATTTATGAATTTTAAATAAATTTCTCAAGAATGTGCATTATAGAAATGTTGTAAGCTACTTGAAGGGTTTTATTTTTTAATGTTTTAATAATTACCATTGCCCATTTGGTAAATCCCATGGTCGTAAAGGGGCAAAGGGAAACTATTTTCCCACCACTTTTCCAACCATGCAAAACAAATGAAAAATTTTCCAATATTTTTCCCAAAATCAAAATACTCCATAGTGCACGTATACCAATTTTCAGAACAATCAGATGATATTTTTTGTTCTGCCCTATAAAGGGTTATTATAACGAGTAGGGAGATACCGAAGTGTGATAAGAAATCTATACTAGCCACGAATTAAGATATACAGGATACGAAACGAACTTGTGATAAGTGAAACCCGCACCTTCTCACGTTGCGGCTAGACTACTAGCGCGATCTCGCGACATACTCAGTTAATTTAATCTCCCGCTTATTTTTAATTACGAATTAAGATAAACATTAAAATATAATATAATATTATAATTATATATTATAAAAAATATTATCTTCGTGTTTTTAATTGTTTAATCCCGAATATGCCTATTATTTTCCCTCGAAATTTAAATAAGATAATGACAGATTGACATGGGTATTGGGTGCCTATATTATATTTTGTTTATTGTTATAAGTTTATCGCTTTACTTGAAAGTATCACTCAAATACACAAAATTAATTTTAATTATTTGCCATGCCTCGTTTGGACAAATTTTGTGTTGATAATTGTTTAGGAAAATCTAAATCAAGGTTTTGTATTCCTACAATTTCACATGGTAATTGGGAAAGGTCATTGGGAAAATCTTTAAATAAGAGATCTAGAATATGTGGGGATCATTTTCTAGAGAATGATAAAATAGATACTTGGGTATCAGGCGAAGGGAACAACGAGTATTCTGTAAGTAGACATACCTATTTTGTAATTTTGTAAATGTCAAAATCAATCATAATATTATAACAACTACGCCTTCAAATCAATAGTTTACATTTGATATCTCATCTCTATTTAAGATATGTTTAAAAAGGCCTCGTTTGAAACCTGGAGCTATACCTGTTTTAAATCTTAAAAATGAAAAAGAACCCTCCACAGTTAAATCAATAAAAACAGATTTATCCAGTAAGGTCACATCCAATGTAAGTATTTTTAAAATATACAAATAAGATACTTTAAGTAAGACATACAACTACCAGAACTATATCCCAACATTAACTTACAGAATGATGATCCTATGATTCCTAAGTGTCAAGACGATAAAAGTAGTGAAGTCTTAGTATCTTTTAATGATTCAGGTTTTCAAGATAATTCTTATGTAAGCATAATGTCTAGTAACTTTAAAATTCATGCTTACCTTAATGAAAATTATAAATTTTATCGGTAAATTAATTGAATTACCTGTAACTTTGATATATTTATTATTATTTATATGAATTGTCTATATTTTTAATTTATAATTCATAATATATGTATTTGTATACAATATTAAACTTAAAATATATGATTTTGTAGTATTTTTAACTTGATAGTGGATTTTGTCATTTCAATTAAAAATATTGTCAAAAAAATCCATTTTACGTATTATATTTCATTAGTTCCTTATTCTACCGGTATCATCTGTAAGCGCTAGGTGTCTAGCCGCAAGATGAGAAGGTCCGAGCTTCAAAAATATTATTGATAAGGCACATCGTTTCGTATCCTGTATATCTTAATTCGTGATACCAGCATATTATATCCACAGATATATTATTTATATTATTATTATTTTATATTATGTCTATGATATAAGTGATTTAACCACACTAGTACACTACTACACTGATCATTTTTGGAAATAAAACACATTAGTAGGTACCTTTAATAATTTTTTTTTAAATACTGAAAAAATATAAAATATATAATATAACACTTATATCGGCGCTTACATTTATTGCTGGCAGTCTAAAGAAGGTGTTTTTCAAAAATGTTGGTGCAAATGTACACCCTGCACCCCCCCCCCCAAATGACGCCCCTGCATTGAATCCTGATGATGAATCAAAACCTAAAAAAGAAAAACATTTTGGCTTACCTATTAAAAAATGCTGAATATCAAAACAATTTCTTGTTAACAATGTTCAATTTTTTTTTTTTTTATGTCAATGCACAAAAATTTAATACTTCAACAAGATAATGGCACAACATTAAGAAAAGTTACAATACTAAATTTCTAAGAGATTAGATGATTTCCATAATAAGTTAAATACAATTATATGACATAATATCAACAAAATAATTGTGATGAAGAGATTGAACTAATAATAAGGAGATTCTTCAGTAAATTTATTTGGTGATTTATTCAGAATGATCACTGGGTAATCTCCACAACTGTTCAGCTACAGCATACCTTCATAAAGTTATTTATTTTAAAACTATTTTGAATATAATGAAGGTACCTATAAATTATTTAGAAGATTTATACCAATTAGGTACTCGGTTCTTTAAACAAAATACCAATTGAAGATTTGAAAACAATATTCCCTGAAAACCATAAGGTAATTCAGGTTAGTCCGTTACCTATTGATGCAACCAATTACAGGTTATTAGAATTGCCAGAGAAATGTTTTTGCATATGTATAATATGGTTATTTAATTATGAAGTGTTTTAACATGCATTCTTGTAAGACATGCATAGGATGACAGATCTACTATAAATTTATCTGATGAACTTTTTTTTACAGACTCCAAATCACATCAATACAGTTCTATATATGTTTTCATCATTAATGACTCCAAATTGTAATTTTTACCAGTATATTTTTGAATTAGACACTATATTATATACTTTAGCTCCATCATTAAAAGTAGGGTAAAATCTTATAATTTTAATGTTAAATGTGTACTTTGAACATTCCTGTGAATAATTTCCCCATAAATATTTATTTAAGTTATTTATATAAAATTTAGAATTTATACTACTTTAACCATAACCAACCAAAATTTGTAAGTTCTTCTCACAAAAAATAGAAAATTGCAAGTTCTAAATAATTTATAAATATTGTTATGTATATATTATTTAATTATAAATTTGTTATTAAATTATCTCATTATCTAGTTTGTATATTGTAGTGTTGGTAACACTATCTTCAATTGTTTATGTGTGTTGTAAAATATAATATTCTTTTGTGTGTGACTTGACAAATATAATAAAATGAAGTGCGTTCAAGACACATGTCTAATATTTAAAATGTCTAATGTTTTTTTTATTGTATGATTAGTAGATTAGGTAGTATATGAACTATCATAACCATTCTAAGCGCTTCGCTAAGGTAGCGACGGACATTACAATTGGCGACGAAGATTAAAACGGATAAAGTTACAGTTATTCACTACACACTTCGGCATGGCGTCGAACGTGTGCGTTGGAGTCGGCACGGTGCCGGAATTCAATATTGATGACGATTGGCAGTCGTACAGCGAAAGATTGGACCAGTTCTTCATTGCAAACTTTGTAAACGAAGATAGGAAGGTTGCGATATTAATCACAGTAATAGGAGCTTCCGCTTACGCAACGTTAAGAGAAATATGTGATCCTGTTTTACCAAATACAGTTAAGTATGAAAAGTTGTGCGAAATTTTAAGTAAACAGTTTGTGCTCAAGTTGCTGTTTTTCGAGAGCGCTCAGTGTTTTATCAATTAAGACAAGAACAGAATGAATCCGTAAACGATTGGTACGTTCGCATAAAAAAAGGAGCAATGAAATTTAAGTTTGGCAATAATCTTGTCGACGTCTTAAGGGACAAATTTGTTACTGGCTTGGTCAAAGGACCGATTGCAGACTGTTTGTGTGAAGAAGAACTAAACAAACTTCTATGTGATCTGTTGGATATCGCGTTAAGGAAGGAAGCGGTAGTTACTCAATCACAGTTACAGACTCAAACACAAACAACTATAAATCATTTCGCTCGCGCTAATAAGAAGAAGTTCGATAAACAAAGTAGCAGTTACAATTCAACACAGAAGTGGAAGACAAACAAGGGAAAAGAAGAGAAAGCAGTCAAGAGTGGACCAGTCAAGCAAAGCAATGTTGCTTGTTTTCACTGCAGGAAAAAGAACCACAACTTCACAGATTGCAGGTATCGTAGCTATAAGTGTAAAATTTGTAATAAGATAGGGCATTTAGCTGTAATTTGTAAATCAAACGTGAATGTAAATACTGTTGAAGTAAAGCAACCGTTTAATGAGTTTAACCTTTTTAACATTAAAAATGATCAGGTTAATTATGATTCAAATTTTCCACCAGAGCTGATAAATTTAAAAATTAATAATAATCTTATTCAAATGGAAATAGATTCTGGTGCAGCTGCTTCAGTTATCACTGAACAATTCTTTAATACTAAATTATCAAATTGTGAATTAAAACGTTCATACAAAAAGTTAAATTTCTTTGATGGTACATCTATACAACCTGTGGGTCAGTTTACAGCTGAAGTTGAGTTTAGCAATAAAATTGTTAATTGTGAGTTTGTTGTTGTTAAAAGTACAGGAAATCCTTACCCACTGTGTGGTAGAAATTTACTTAGTAAATTAGGTATATCATGGGTCCAACTAAATAGCATTAAAGATAACATTGAAGCGAGTAATGTAGATGAACTATTAAGAGAGTATAAGGATTTATTCAGTGGTAAATTGGGTGAGTATGCATACATGGAAGTGCATTTGGAATTAAACACTGATATACAACCTATTTTTCACAAACATAGGTGTATTCCTTATGCACACAAACTTGCTGTCGAGAAAGAACTACAAAAGTTGGAGGACAATGGAGTAATTAAAAAAAGTGATTCGTGTCAATGGGGCACACCATTAGTTCCGGTGTTAAAACCTGATGGTAGTATTCGATTATGTGCAGATTACAAGGCGACAATAAACCGTTTTATCAAAGATGTTCATTACCCATTTCCGAGGATAGAAGATTTATTCGCTACAGTTCAAGGGGGACAAACATTCTCTAAACTGGATTTTAGCAATGCGTATCAGTTGAAGGTTGACAGTGAAACTAGCAAATTATTAGCCTGGAGCACTCATAAAGGTACTTATGAGGTGTTAAGACTTCCGTATGGCATTAAACCTGCCACAGCTATATTTCAGCGTGAGGTTGAGACAATTTTTAAGGATTGTGCTTTTACTGCTAATTTGTTAGATGACATTATAGTAACAGGCAGGAATGATGAAGAACATCTTAAAAATCTTACCGAAGTATTTAAAAGATGCAGTGGCGAAGCGTCATAGGAGACAATGAGACAACGTCTACCCACTAAGAAATTAGAAAACAGGACAAATAATTTTGTTTTATAAAATATTTACAAATCTTAACGTCATTTACATTATAAAAATGATATATGTTTTAATATTTGTTAAAATTGGTTTTTAGTTTTTACAGTTATAGTCTATAAGAATTATTAAAATAGATTAGATGCGCGCGATACGGCCGTGCGGGTCATTCCAAATATTATATTATTATATCAAAGAGACGTTTCGATGCAGCGTCTCTCAATTATGGACGCGCGAGTACAAGGGGGATTTTAATGTAAGTGGGGTTTACTAATTACTATCTTCGCTATGAGACACGTCTCGCTATTCGGATTTCTTCAATTATTGACATCGCCATCGCGTTGTCATGCCATTGTCCCGTGTAAATCGCTATTACTGATAGCCGATAGGTATCTACGTGTTTCTTAAAATTGTTGTTTTTATATTGTAGTTTGTTCTCATGGTTGATGATTTAATTTATGTCATTTTTAACGATGGAATTATTAATTACTCATACGAAAAAAATGTATTATCAAACAAGAAAAAATAAAAAGGGAGGAATCTAAGTGTATTAGTGTCATTTTATTTAATGTCTCACCTTCTCCCCAACTAAAAACTTAAGCTTCGCCACTGAAAAGATGTAAAAGGGCTGGTTTCCAATTAAATCGCAGTAAATGTCAGTTTTTTCAGCCAAGTATTAAGTATTTGGGTCACATTATAGACAAAGATGGTTTAAGAAAAGATCCGGAAAAAGTAGACAGTATTTCCAAAATTTCCAGACCTCAAATGTATCCGAATTAAAATCTTTTCTTGGAATGATAAATTATTATGGCAAGTTTGTTAAGGATCTTGCAAAGATTTTAGCACCACTCTACTACACCTACTAAAAAAAGATACTACGTTTATATGGTCTAAAATCTGTGAAAAAGCTTTTAATAAAATAAAAACCATTTTTATATCAGAACAAATATTGGCTCATTACAATCCAGACCTACCAGTAGTGCTAACGTGTGACGCTTCAAATAACGGATTAGGTGCAGTTTTATCTCACATATTAAGTGACAATACTGAAAAACCAATACATTTTGCATCCAGAGCACTGTCATCAGCAGAAAAAAATTACTCAACAACTCATAAAGAAGCACTTGCAGTGGTGTGGAGTGTAACAAAAAATTATCAATATTTAAAGGGAAGAGAGTTCACTATCAGATCGGATCACAAACCCTTAATGACCTTATTAGGTGAAGACAAAGTAATACCAAAAATGGCTTTAGGTCGTGTCCAAAGGTGGGCATTTTTTCTATCTGGATTTAAATACAAAATAGAATTTGTTAAAGGAACTAACAATACTGCTGCTGACAGTCTATCTTATATTATATTTTGTGCCAGTAGACTATTTACAAATCAGGGCAGAAACTAGCAAAGATCCTATAATTAAAAAAGTAATAAATTATATGAACACTCATTGGCCAAAAGAAGTTACGGATGACATCAAACCCTTTTACAATCGTCGGAATGAATTAATTTTTGAAAGAAGAATATTAATGTGGGGATATCGTATAATTATTCCTAGTAGTCTTACTGATATTTTGTTAAATGAACTTCATGGTTCTCACATGGGAATAGTCAAAATTAAATCATTAGCCAGATCTTATTTTTTGTGGCCGTCCCTAGACTCTGACATTGAAACACTTGTAAAGAACTGTACAATTTGCGTCACATTCCGTCCAGAACCACCAAGGACTGTGCTGACAAAGTGGCCTCAATCAATTCGAGTATTTGAAAGAATACATGCTGACTATGCAGGCCCTATAAATAATAAGATGTATTTAATTATAACAGATTCATTTAGCAAATGGCCAGAAATATTTGAAGTATTAAGTAAAGCTGATACTTACAATACTATTGAAAAATTAAAAGAAACATTTTCAAGATATGGACTTCCAAATACTGTGGTAACAGATAATGGTACACCGTTTACATCTGGAGACTTTAGTGAGTTTTGTGATTTTAATGGCATCAAACATCTTACCTCGCCTCCTTGGCATCCATCTAGCAATGGAGCCGCTGAAAATGCTGTCAAATCTTTTAAAATAGGATTTAGTAAAATACTTATGAGTAAGTCAGATTGTTCAACAGAGTCTGTGATAAACAAATATCTATTTTATTATAGAAATTCTGTTCATTCTACAACTGGATGTACACCATCAAAACTAATGTTTGGAAGGGAAGAAAATATTAGACTTAATAAAATAAAACCTAAAGAACATATTAATACAGCAGTTGATAGGCAAATTAGAAATTATAAGGGTAACATTTCAAATAAAACATTTTTTAAGAATGACTCTGTCTTTATCAGAGACTATTCTAAACCTAATAAAAAGAGTTGGAAAACATGTATCATAGATGAGAGTGTAGGTAATAATATTTACATTTGTAAGGAACAGTTAACAAATAGATATTTTAAACGTCATGCAGATCAAATAATTAAATCTAATATATCTTATAAAGATGCAGGAAAACTAATAAGTAAACCAGAGTTAAATGAAGGTAATAGTCCTATTCAAACAGTTGTATTAGAGGTGCCCAAAGAAAGTGTTAACGTTGATAACCCTGAAGTATATGACAACACTGATAACTCATTAGTCGATTGTTCTTCATTCAGTATGCTAGGTGTGAATACTGCTAATAAAAATAAAAGAAATATTTGTAAACCAAAAAAATTTAATGATTTTATTTGCTATTAATTGTATTTGTTAAATCATATTATACATTGTATTATTAATTTAGGGGAGGATATGTGTAGTGTTGGTAACACTATCTTCAATTGTTTATGTGTGTTGTAAAATATAATATTCTTTTGTGTGTGACTTGACAAATATAATAAAATGAAGTGCGTTCAAGACACATGTCTAATATTTAAAATGTCTAGTGTTTTTTTTATTGTATGATTATAAAGGTAATATATGAATTATCATAACCATTCTATAGTCGATCCGGCGAGAGAACGCACCTCGGCGGCGACCAAAACTCGTCCGATCTCGCGCATTCCCACCACTAACCAACCCGAGCATCGTCCATCGTACGCGGTCGTCGTCACCTCGGACTACGCCGTTCGCCGCGTAGTGGAAGATTCCACCTTGAGCCTCCGTCACGGTCGCCTCGTGGTGGGAGAAATTCACCTCGAGACGACGGAGCTCCGTCATTTGGATGCGCGAACGAGGTGCGTTCTCTCGCCGGATCGACTATAAGCGCCTCGCTAAGGTAGCGACGGACATTACATATATTTTGTAAATTGTAACTCTCCACCTTAAACACAAACTTGGTTTATAAAAGGTAGATAATCCATTGTAAATATTAAATTAGTATGCATAAATAAATTTATACCTGAAAAAAAAACTACTTACAATCTTATTGAATAAATATCCTAAAAAATACATAAAATCCGTCATCAGTCATTCAGTCTATTCAATATAATATATTCAATAGTTCAATATGAATTTTGTCATGGAAATAGAATATAGTATAATCATTCATCTCTCACCTGACTCATCTCATTACTCTATTGTCTCTATTTCATAGATGTAAAACGTAAATGGCATGACAAAATAGATCTATTTTGTCGAAGGCCGGTTGTTATTTAATAATAGCATTATAACCACTATGCAATTATGCATTATTTTCATTTTAAATCGTAATTTATAAATTAATTAATATTTTATTTAAGATGAAAAATACTTGTGTGTGCCTATGCATTCAACTACCTATATAGAAGTTGACAGTTGGAAATTATAGCAATATATTATAATATTTAATTAGATTTAATCTATTCTGTGATACTTATTACCTATACGCTATACATAATCTTATTAATTTATAAAATATCTGGTATAATTTGAATATACTATTCCCTTAAAAATTATTAAGTTAAAATTATCACATTATACAATGATTTATTAAAAAAAAACTATGAACTTTATCTGTATCTTCATAAAATTATAGGTACTTAGTCCCTATTTAGTTAGTCATTTAGTAACCTGATAAATTATTTCATATAGCTGTTTTGATGGAACTAATAAATACCCATAACTCTTAATATTTATGAGTTATGTAATTTTTTAGCTTTACTTATAATATATTTGTTTTTAATTTAAATTTTATATGTTTAATTTATCTCAATTGTGTACAATGCTCATGTGTATAAAACATTTTTAAGTAAATGTTTATTTTCCATATAGTTATGAGTCTTGTGACTATATAAATTATACCCTAATTTGGGTAATATTTTTAAATTTTTTATAAATTATACAAATTTCAATAATAAACTAGATTTATTATCAACATAAACAACTGTGTTATTTAATTAAAATTATAATTATATCACAACCAGTTGATTGAAACATGAAACTTAAGCTAAAACATGTTATAGGAATATTATAATAAAGAAAAATTAGTATAATATTATAAATTTTTATAAAAATTTATTAACATGTACATAATAGTTATTTTACGTATAATAACTATAATTAATAATTTTTATTTTAAATTATAACAATTATTTAAAATAATAATATCAGTATCTTGAAAATAACTTAAAATTATTGCATGTACAAATAATTTATCATAGTATAAACAAAATTATTAGTACCACATAATAATATATTACTGTGGAACTATTTAGTAATTATCTACTTTAAATTTAAACATTTTCATAAATTTTGTTTAGTCTATTGTGGTCTTATACCTTTGGTGCTCGAAATAATGTGATATTCTTTCCTTCACTAGCGTATCCCGTCTTACAGCCTGGCACAAAACATTTATTTGGCATTTTATAAATTAATTTACTATTAAACTTTTGAAAGTATAGGAAAGCCTATTGAGTCTACCAGTAGTAAATAACTAATGTTTAAATGGGCAGTCAGAGTTCTTACAATAATTCTATTAAATTTGGAACAATATTGGGAAGGGATTTCTATTTTAAATACTGTTTGTTATGACTGGAATCTGGAACTGGAAGTCTACCTCTATATATTTATTTTATTGAATTTGTACCTATATATAATATTTTTATTTATTTCAACTTGCATGTATGATATAATCATATTTCGTATGAATTATGAAATTTGATCAATAATACCATATTATATAGTTCATTTCACGATGTAGAGAACATCTCATATACTTAATATTATAAATATTATAATATATTCATTATATTCTCTACATCGTGGTTCAATGGTTCATTTTCAATACACCTTAATAGGAAATAATTAATGTAACCGGCCTTCGAATACTGTGGCGGTGCCCGGCGGTATTCATGTTAACTAAAATAGTGCCGTCGAAAAATAAGCCACTTTTTTCACGGAGTGTTATCACCTTCTCTTCTCTACATCGTGCTTTTGACAATAATTGACATCCACCAGGGGCGCTTCGAATCAAGGTTCAGTATCTGACATTGAGAATGCGCTGCGTGCGACCAATCGAAAACCTTCGTCACGGTGGCGCTTGTCCGACGTCCATAGGTTCGGCTTCGCGCGTTTCGTCTGAAGGCGTAAATCGGCGTTTTTCAAAATCTTCGTCCCTGAGTCCCGCTGATTTCATCTTTGGTCTTTACCGGCGTTTTTCGGCCCCCCTCCAACGTTTTTCTGTCATCGTGGTGGTATTGCGGGTATGCCCAGCGCGACATTTGCGGTCGATACGTGTATAAAACCGATATGTTCATAATCAGGAATCGAAATGGAACACCAACAACAAGGAACATGGTTGAAGGTGAAAATGTTTTAAATTCTGGGCATATAATTCACTGTGGGTATACTTAGTAAGTATTACTTACACAATATGATGCTAATATTAATTTATTTTCTATGTGTCTTCAAATATCTGTAGTATTTTAAGAAAAACCTCATAAGTTTATGGAACTTTGAGCTTTCAAAATAATATTACATGGATTATAACCCAATATGGTTTGTTCTTGTAAAATAGGTGCAAGTTAAGACTTGCTACAGTGTTGAGTAAGTTACTTTTTAAAAGTAACTAAGTTACATTCACGATTAAAGATATAATGGTTGCCCGACGGGTTATGTCACAAGCGATATAACATGGCAATTAAAATTACTTTCAGAATCAGCTGCTGAACTAACTTAGTGCGCTCTCTATCCGTGATAATAATGTTTTATTAAATTAATATTATGTATTCCCGATATAATATTATTATATTAATCAAATAGTACATAAATATTCCACTGCTGTTATAGAGCGCTGCAGAATTGTTCTTATCATGAGAGTAATATTAAAGACATGTATTCCATGCTCGTTGGGCAACCATTATATCTTTAATCGTGGTTACATTACAAGTTACAAATTAAAAAAAGGTAACTAGATTACTTGTTAGTTACTTAAGAAAACAAAAGTAATGTGTTACATTTTTTTTTTTTTTACTCAAAAGTAACTAGTAACAATTACGTTACTTTTATGTTATTTAAGTTTTATAAAAAAGTCTATTTAAAATCAATCATGTTTTATATTTATTTTATACAATAATGTATCTTCAAAATTTTGATTAGTTATATGTGCTCTTTTTTTTTGTACAAATGTCTTCAGCTACATTAAAGAGCCCTCGTAACACCGCAATATATATCCTCCAAAAAAATTAAAATATAAAAATATAAATAAATTTATAATGTAACCCATTCTTCTAGTAAGTTCCTTATAAATAATTAACGTCATTACTCTTGCCATTACCAAAAAATAATAGTAACGAAGTTACCATAATGTTATTGAAAATTGTAACTACATACCCAACACTGAACTTACTTCATATTAACAGGTTATATAATAATTTTTTCAGCAGGTAGTCAAATGTTATAGCAGATATTTTGTCTGCTACTAATTTTAGATCTGGCATAAATTATAAATATATTGGAAGAAGTTTTACAGGCTGATTTTAAATGCACATGGAATCAAAAAAAAGCTAGCTTTAGTTATATGCACCTAAACCATTAAAGGAGCATTTTTATTTTAATAAAAGTAAAATAACTAATACAATAACTTTGTCTGGTGAAATACTCCCGACAATTCAGCATATACTATTAAATAAAAATAAAGAATCAGCAATAGCATTAAATTATGATATAGTTTTGTTCTATTCACTATGAATGTAAAAATAACAATAATTGGTTTAACTAAATATTTAGTTAGAAAAATTTTCAACTAAATTGTTTAGCTGATTCAAAAATTTGTCTTGGTAAATTTTACTGGTGGTGTAGTAATTAATATTAATACATTTTTTGATTGTATTAACTATATATTGTTAGAAAAAATAGCAACTATATATTGTAGTCAAATTAACTATTAATCTTGCAACTATAACCATTTGGTAGTTACAACTAAATATTGGGCTATGCCACATGGAACTATATATTACAGCTAGTACACATATAATTTTAGTTAAACCAACCAATTATTTATTTTCATGTATTTTAACAATATATCTACTGGCAGGGGCGGACTGGGCCGGCGGGATACCGGGAAGTTTCCCGGTGGGTCGCTGCTCAAAAATAATTTGTTATTATTATATAATTATTAGTTATTAGTAGAGTACGGATTTATATTCTGTTAAAACGTTTGAAATATAATGTTTATATGCAGCTAAAATTGATGAAATATTCCCAAAAATTGAAAAATATTCAAAATATTCTGAAAATATTGATAATACCAACTAATAAGAAATGAGTAAAAAAAAAAAATCCAATATGATTATTGATTATAATTATGAATTTATAATTTATTAAAATTTATATAATTATATCTTATGTTACATTATGTAATATATTAATATAAAAAAAAAATATTATACAATGTTTTTAAAGGAATGTACAATAATATATTTTTCCAAATTTTATGGAGTAAAGTTAGTACGGCGGTCCGTGATTATTGTCTAATATACCTATGCTGAATATCCTTTAATATAATCCAATATATCAAATATAACGGAAATATGCTAAAATATTCTATAATATGTATTATGTACTATAAACTAAAATATTCTGAAATATTCTCTGAAGTCAAAATATGCACTAATATGCAAAAAAAACTTTTTTATCTAACCTATTAAAATGTTTAATTAAATGTTAAAATATAGATGTAAAAAAGTAAAGAATATTTAATTATTGAAATATCTTTCACATTAGTATTACAATATGTGTTATTATACCTAATGTTAATACTAATTTAGTAATATAGGTAATTATAAATAAGTAATATATTATACTTTTTAGTCTATACTATTCAGGTCTTCAGATAATAATAATAATATATATAATGTACTAAAAATATTGAGAATTTGAAGTTGTTTTTTGAGAAAATTGAAAATGTGATGCATTTCTCATTAAATAAAACGTTGGTATATTTGAATTTTTATATTTTGTGATGACGAGAAATTTCAAGGGCCGGTCAAATATAGATTTACCGGGCCGAAATGTTGCCCCAGTCCACCCCTGTCTACTGGTGAAAAGTATTTCAAGTTGTTGCAAATATTTTTGGAATAACAGCAATAAGAAATGTCACAATAAAATTAATCAAAATAATTATAGGGGGAAATCCATTGAAAAAGTTGGGGGGCTATGATTTTTCTCATAAACCAAAGCTGTTAGAAATTTATTAATTGTATGCAATATTATATGTATGATGGATTTTATTTTAATTTTCATTTAGTGAGATAGATCTCTGAAACCGGAGGGCAGATTTTGTTGTTTGGGGTCTTGTTAGATTCACATTGGCCAGGAGAAGTGCAGTGAAGATTTTCAGAACTCTATATTTTATAATCAATTCATTACAGGACTACAGAACTTCAAAAAAAAAAAATTAAAACACATTTTATTGGGAGTTTTCTGTTTTTCAGCTTTATAGCTTTGTAGTGTATTAACGATTGAACTATTGAAGATAAAGTTTTGAAAATCTCCTAGACTATGTGAATCTAACAAGACCCAAAATAACAAAACCAAGGACAAAATCCGCTCTCCACTTTCGATAATCTAGGTACCACTCTAAATGAAAATCTAGCAAAAATAACTATTTTTTAAACTGTGAAAAATTATTATATATTGTATTTCCAAATTAATATAATTTAATAATTATATATGTTTTGTTTTATTCGACAGACAATAAAACAAATCACTATAGGACAGTGTTCCAATTTATAATTTTAATTTTCGCATAAAATATTATGTAAAATATTATACAAAAAAAATATAAAAATTATTATGTGTTATATTTCTTGTTTTTTAAGAATATGAAAATGAAACTATAACATTTTTATGTTTGCAAGAATGTTTGAGGGGGCCTGGTGGTTTCTTTTATAAGACATAAAATAATTGGGAAAAATATCGAAACAATTTTTGGTATTGCGATAATGCGATGTGTTAAATATAATTTAAATTGTAATTAAGTATGGATATTATTCTAAAGACTAAAATCAATTACATACAGTTATAAATACTTACAAGTACTGAAGTACGTAAAATAATAAATTTGCACTCGACAGATCACGTTAAGCTCCGTTAATTTAAAATTATATGTATTCGTGTATTGGTCTTTTACGATTGTTCAATTTTTTAACAAATTATGCGTATTGCGTATTTTATATTATTATATATTATAATTTATAATATATCGTAAATTAAAAATGCTCATAACTCGTTACGTAATTCGTACTCGTAAGGCGGAGACTACACATGGGGGTATGGTATATTACAGGGGTGGCCAGCGAGAAAAGACTTGCAAGCCACCAAATATATTAATAAATATGGAAGAGCCAAAATGTAAAAAAAAAAAAGGTCATATTATTATATAATTTTTATATATATATTTATATAATTTTTTTTTTTTTAATGTTACGATAAGATGCGAGCCACAAAAGTCTATGACGCGAGCCGCGGTTTGGCCACCCCTGGTATATTATATTAATTTGTCCCCGTGAAAACGCAATATGCTGACAATAATTGTCTATACCAATTTAATTGGTCCCCGCTATAATTTTATACGATTAGTCCCCGTCATAATTTTTTACCATTATTAGTCCCCGGCTTCAAAGTTAAATACAAAATATTTTTTTAGGTTAAGACATTATATAAAATGTATTATTAAGAACATAATACTTTTAAAATTAAAGATATCGTTGAATAAAAAAATCAAAATAAATATTTATATGTATGAATGTTTTCACGACTCATGAAAATAATAATTTCAATTTACGAAAGTCTCGAAAGTGTTGATCTTATGCTATACAAATAACTCAAAACTTCATCTTTTGAAAAGTTAATTTCAAAACTAGATATGAGATTATTATTTATAATTTATCAAGGGAAATATTTCTTTAAAGTTAGCTAAAAGTAGTTAGAATAGTTAGATTGTACTATTGTAGTGATAGATGCTAGTAATGTTATACTTTATAACCCGTCTTAGGTACCGTTTTCCTACTTTAGGTAACGTTCACACAATAAAAATGCGCGCATCTTAAATACATATGATCCAATAAAATATAATCGGTAATGAACAGAATTGAATAATTTATAGGTTTGTGCTAAAAAAAAAAAATAGATTTGTTTTCAATTATCCAGTCAACAGCTATTTATGTTTGAACACCATCTTGTGTAACATCACCTCGAGGTAGGCGGAGTCGCCAATCATATATTTATTTGGCCCCCGACATTAAATACTAAATAGAAGGTATGATCATAGAGTCTATGATATGTACAAGTACAGTATACCGTTCTAGATACTATAATATCTCACCATAGCTTCTTCAGCTACTGATCGTTCCAAATCATTTCGACTCAAAATGATTACAATTATTTTAAGTTTAATTTCGGTACGTTGTATAATTAATACCGGGTCTTCCTCTCATAGTTATAAGTACCAAGTACCTCCGTTTCAGTGTCTTCGGATCTGCTTATTAGAGCTCTACTAAGTTTATCTATATGTCTCATCTTACTTCTTGGACGTTGCTTAATGTTGAAATAAAACTCACTGAACATAGCAGCTCACCTTACTACTTGAGGTTATACAGTTTTCTGTGTATTTAAAATCACTATTTATTGGCAATCTGTGACTACTAGAAATTGTACTAATCAAATATGGGCGAAATCTGCTTATGCTTCATACCATAGAACTATTAACTCCTGTTTAATGGGATGATAGTTTCTCTCTGCACTGGTTATCTTCTTTAACACTGCATGTACCAAATGAAGCCGTTCATCACTACCATGTTCTATCATACCACACAAACCCATAATACTCACATCATAATGTAACTTTGTATAAAGCTTTGTGTCGGATAATTGCAGAATTGGCCTATTAACAAGATGATCCTTTAATATTTGGAATGACTGATAATAGGTAAAAATCCACTTAAATGGTACACCATCCTTTAACATTTCACTAATCGATAAAGCTTTCTTTACAGTTTGCATAATGTGGGATGAAAATTCTTTCATATTTTTTGTCCGGCTTTTGGAATGCTTTAACCGTTATAACTTTTTAGTTACCTGGTTGCAAGCTTTCCACTGACAACATGAAACCTAGAATCTAGTTACCTCTATGT
Source organism: Schizaphis graminum (assembly GCA_020882235.1). NCBI lineage: Eukaryota > Metazoa > Arthropoda > Insecta > Hemiptera > Aphididae > Schizaphis > Schizaphis graminum. The sequence continues at coordinate 42,988,098 of CM037034.1, forward strand.
ATAAGTGAAATAACATTTACTTAATTTGAGTGTTAATTTAACTCCTTCAAACTTTTTAACATATGCTGTAGTTGGTTTAACATTATATGGTATTGATGTAGATGGCACAAATATATATCATCAAGATACCACATGGGCACTTTATCTTTTAGAGTGTGTTGTATGTTGCATTAACCACAAAAACTCATACGGAGCATTAATTAAGCCAAGCACCATTCTTCGAACTAGGCGTGCTAAAAGCTTATTTTCTCCTTTACAGATTTAGTTAACGGTATAAAGCCAAACGCAAGGTCCAGTGTCGTGAACATTTTAGCACTCCATAGTCATTCTAAATGCACATCGAAATTGGGTGTTGGAAATACTTTACGTACTGTTTGTGAATTCAAACTGGGATAATTTATTACAAGTCTGTCTTGAGTCACCATACAAAATACTGACTAATATTCCAAGTGACGCATATAGATTGGTCTCTGTTACTATACTAGCAAATTCTATTCTCAAACTATACGCTACTTATAGTCTTTAGTTTGGAAGCACTAGTCCGATATGGTTTGCATACAACTGGTTGACCATTGTCGACAATGCCCAATGTCTATTTGTATCACCGGGGTACAATCTAGTTTACCAAAATTAAATGCAAAACAGCATCGGTAGTTATTCAAAAGTTAAACAAGATCATTTGCTTCTTCCTGGATAAATTCAGGACCATGCTGCATCACTTCTACAGTTATTGGACTTATTGAAACCTCAGTTGTTAGCGTCGTCTTACGATGCGTGAGTATAACACCCACTTAATCACCTCAACTCAGACTCAATTCACTTTCACATCATTCATAACCATTACATTAATGGTTTCATTGTCCGTAGTTACCTCAACCATTTTGGCACTTATTGTCGGATATTTTTCCGTCTTATGTTTTATTTTCACTGCATAGTTGCTTATAAATTTCCTAGAAATATCTGACTCTTATAAGAAAATTTCATACCATATAACATACAACCTAAGCTCAATTATTGGTTATTGGTCTTGATAAAAGTGACATTTTCCAACTTGTTAAAAAGTAAAAGACTGCTTAATAATTATTTCATGTTGTTGTAGTTATATGATGTCATTAAATACAACCAGCTTGACACGTTCCTTCACACTATTAATACATACAACTATTTCTGTTTCACCCAAACTAATAGGTTGAACAGTATACACACCCGTTGATTTTCTTTGTATTGATTTCTATGCTTACTCCAGTCATTGAGATAGCGCTACTTCTTCGCGTATACAAATGATTGAACTCCGCGGTTTTGTACTCAAATTTCTCCCACTCTACCATTACGGCGGCAATTTTTTTGAAGGGCTTAATGATGGAAATGCGCGAGAATGAACGAATTTTGGTAGCCACCCAGAAGCGCTCTCTCAGTGGCTGGAGTATAGACTGAATCTCACTGCAGAGGATATTTTAATAATAGAAACTACGCTACCTGTATCTATCAGTCCATGTATAATGTCTTGGTGATTATTAATTCAAACTGCTTTTATTAATGTATTATGCTACTTTTCGGTTGTGCATAGACCCGGTTTATGACGACTGAACTTGACAATACTAAGCATTGTGGTATGTATCCTTTATATTTAAATTTGCTACACTTGAACAGCTTACGTGGTTGAGTGCTATCTCACGCTACATGTCCTGACAGTTAAAAATTATAATAGCGGAGACTCGTCTTAGGCGAAGCAAGATCCACAGTTTTACTTTTTACTTCTTTCTCCTGCGTTGTCACCGATCCCTTCTTTGGCGTAGATTTTGGAACTCGTTTGGTTTGTGTTGTGTTACGCGATTTCTCACTGCAGTTATATTCCATTTCATTAAGCATCAACGGCTATCAGTTACTAGTTCCAACATACTAGTGTTATAAACTTAGATATTACACTACTTAGTATTTATTATACGCGACACAATTAATTTTTAGTATGATAATTATTTATTAAACTCAAATAGGTAAAACGTAATAAAACTCATAACTAGGGCCCGGATTTATATGCTCTAAAAATCTAAGAAATATGCACTATAAAATATGCATTTATGCTCTTATTTTATAGAAATATACCCTATTAAATAAAAAATATACAAAAATCGATTAAAATTTTTTTTTTTACTATTTTTATATTATGTTCAAATAAATTATACTATATTTACAAACACGACTAATAATAATTAATATAATATGATTCACTAAAACCTACTCAATAACAGATTACTACTCGTCCCGAATGTCTCAGATAAGATAAGAAAACGACTTCGTCAAATTACATGGATTATAAATATAACTATAAATACGTTATTTTAATAAAAATAACCAAAATATTACATATTATGCATTTAAAAACCGTATATATGCAAAAAGAAATCGTAAAATACAGAAATATGCAGTAAATGTCAAAAAAGGACAAAAAATATAAAAATATGCAAAATAAAATTTTATATTTCGAACCTATTGATTACAAATCAAACTGGTAGCTTACCTAGCTATTTTTCGGACTATTCAGAAAAAAACATGCAAATGCATATAAATCCGGGCCCTAATTATAACATTTCATCTCAGTGTTTTCTCGTTTTAAAGTTACCCGCATAACTGGTTTTATAGGTTGTGTTTGCGTTGATGGGCTTTTCATAGGATTAGTTTTATTTTTAAAAATTTCCTCTTTACTAAATGAGGACTTACTATTTGAAGTTGGCTTGAAACGTTCGGTTCGGACTTGAATCACTTCAATAAACTCGCGTAGATCTTGCAATAGTTCGTATTCTTCATTGTGAGTTCTACTCATAAGGACGTTGCACAAATCCTTAGAATGTAACCCCATACACATTAGTTTCTTGGTCTCAGATTTGCTCAATGTCAGCTGACGTCACATACGCATCTTGTCGTGGAAATACGCATAGAATGTTTCGTTCCGTTGCTGTGTTCTTGCTTGTAGTCATTTCCACCGTTCCGATACACTGGTCGCTGTCGTAAACATTCGCTCGAATTGTTCCTTGAAATTGGTCCATGTTTCAATTTCAGATTGTCTAGCTAGGTACTAATTTCTGGCAGCACCAGTCAAATGTGAACGCGTCGCTTCTAACTTATGCAAGTCGGGCCATTGATTAAGTAACGCAGTGGTTTCTAGTGATGAAAGCCATCCTTGTGCTTGACCTGCATCGTCAGATTCCCCATCAAAAGTTCTGATTGTTGCGTTTAAATTTGGTATGGTACCCAACGGTGGTACTGGTTAAGCTCGCTGGCTCACTATATTCTCTAAGATGTTCAAAACTTGTTGATCCCGCGTATTATTTTGCTGGATCAACTGACGCAGTATTTCGTGAACCGCTGCTTGTGTTGGATCAGTTAGATTACTCTCGTCAGACATCGCGAATTATAAATTGCGTACTATTTATTAATTACTCTCAATATCAACAAATTTTGTTGACATTCTTTTTTTTTTTTTTACACAGTTTATTTACACTGATACAGTGATAAGGTACTATGGTGATAAGCTCGATTCCATTTTGGTACCAACTCTGGTAATGGTAAGAAATACGCGGGGTTTAGTCGATTTGAGGTTATGTTGCCTAATGACAAATTTTTTTTTTATATACAATTTACCTCGTGTAATTTTATGTTAATCACCGTTTTTGTACTCGATTCTCGAACGACAATTGATTTCGCGATTTCGGACAATAGATCGATGATCGGATTGTTTTGTAATTTTGCGATTTCACTTTACGTAATCACGCAACGCACTTTTTGTAATTTCCGGCAGCGAAATTTACGGTATCTATCCCACTTCTGACTTGTTATAAACTCAGATATTACAGTACTTAGCATTAATTATACGCAACACAATTAATTTTTAGTATGATAATTATTTATTAAACTCAAATAGGTAAAACGTAATAAAACTCATAACGCTTCGACACTCACTCGAGTCACTCGTCAACTAGTAACTACTATTCCAACTAGGTTCTCCACTGCTCATTACCTCTCATTCTCACTCACTCGCAGTGTTGCCAACACTAGTATGTCCATTGCTGAGTAATTCGAATGACAATTCACGGAAAAAATGTAACCCGACGCGGACTATTTAGTAGCTACATCAGTATCACTAGTTTCTCCGTTCAACATTGGTACTGTCTGGCCGTCTAGGTAATAATCGTTAATATTGAAGCAGACGATTGTTCTGTTGTTTACGTCTCCATCAACTTGTTTATAATCTTGTCCATTTTTTGTTCTCGTAAACGACTTTCCGCAAGTAAAGAATGCACTAGATCGTTCAAATTAAACGCCGAATCCTAAGTGCGCATAGTGTCCGATTTGGAGTTGTTAGATGCCATCATGAAATTTCAAACACACGCGTTGAATTAATTACTCAGTACTCACAATTCTTACGATCTATATACCACATAAAATAAACATAGTTTACTGATAGGCAGACAGTTGATAGCGTGCTTGTTGTCACCACGGATTAAGATATAATGGACTGGCATCGAATAGGCTGGGGAAGTAGGAAAGACCGAGCATCAAATGTTATGAAAAATAAAATCCCAATGATTCCAACGCCATCTAATTTTTTTTTTAAATATTATTTTAGTATAATATAAAAGTATATAAATTATATAGAGAGCGCTAAAATCATTCGAATTTTTTTAACCCCCTGCACTCTTCGCTCGCGTAACATTTTCGGCTCACAGGTATTGCACTCGATGCTAGTCCATTATATCTTAGTCCGTGGTTGTCACATATTAATTAGATAAGATCGATTAGACTTCGGTAATGGTAAATTGGTAATCAACACGAAAACAGTCACTTACCTTAGAAATACAACGGTACCGATACGTACTATCGAATGTCTAATGATACAACCATATAACATAGGTTAGGTTAGGTTAGGTTAGGTTAGGTTCTATGATAAAACCACAGATATAGATTAAAAAAAAAACAACATTTTGATCACACAAATACACAATTATCGTTTTTAGAACCACCGGTTTATAATCATTAGATTTTGACTATATTGTAGAAAATAATAGAAGGGATAACCATCAAAATCCCATAATTCACTGATAAATATTTCAGTTGACCTTGTAATTTTGCTGTATGCTCTGAATATACTCAATATAGGCAAAAGAGGCTCGGGTATGATGTAATCGTAATGTAATTTTAAATCTGTATTAAAACATGTCTTATGATGATGCCATTTTATAGTATTATAGTGTTTTTATTTTCGGTTTATTATTTTGTTATTTTTTTATTAGTTTATGTATATTATGTAAGCTCATATATCAACAATAGTATTATAAAAATAACGTCACAAACGACAGGTTAAATATCTAAATGTATTGTGATTTGTAATTATAATTTAAATTTTATTACTATTTATTTTTGATGTAATTGTATTGTTTTTAGTGTTATTTGACTATTATAATTTATAATAATAATTGTGTGGGATTGGGATACGAGAAGTAAAAGAAAATAGGTATACAAAAATAATATTACAAGTATAACATAGAAAAATACCTATCTAAAATGTATTTGTCTAAAATTATGTTGTCAATGCACATAGATAGTAGATACCCAAAATGTTACTATTCATGTTTATAGTATATATGATGTCTGTTTTTAGGAATTATTTCTATTGCGTCCCCCCGTCCCAAGTCCTAACCCTATTCATATAATTTCTCCCCTCTGGACTTTTAGTATATTGTTTTTAATGGCTTTATCCTTTAAAGTTTAAGGAAAAAACGAAAAATGTCATGCTTAATCAGTTTTTGACAAAATCTGCATTGTTTATTTGATGGCTAAATGTATGATCATATCGGTACGTATTTTCGTCCATTCTAGCGCACCATGCCTACTGTAGTTCTCGTGATTTCATTGGTCGTAATAATTTTGGCACCAATATTTTGTATTTAAACATAACATGATATTGTCATAAAACTGATACCGTAACAATATACTCTTATTTATCTACATATTTTGTATAAATTAAAATCTCTTTTGATATTTGATTAATTAATTTTTTAAATGGTCCATATAGGACCGTGTGTGAAACAGGGGCGTCATTTTGGGGGGTGCAGGGTGTACATTTGCACCAACATTTTTGAAAAACACCTTCTTTAGACTGCCAGCAATAAATGTAAGCGCCGATATAAGTGTTATATTATATATTTTATATTTTTTCAGTATTTAAAAAAAAATTATTAAAGGTACCTACTAATGTGTTTTATTTCCAAAAATGATCAGTGTAGTAGTGACGTAGTGTACTAGTGTGGTTAAATCACTTATATCATAGACATAATATAAAATAATAATAATATAAATAATATAATATATCTGTGGATATAATATGCTGGTATAGATTTCTTATCACACTCCGGTATCTCCCTACTCATTATAATAACCCTTTATAGGGCAGAACAAAAAATATCATCTGATTGTTCTGAAAATTGGTATACATGCACTATTGAGTATTTTGATTTTGGAAAAAATATTGGAAAATTTTTCATTTGTTTTGCATGGTTGGAAAAGTGGTGGGAAAATAGTTTCCCTTTGCCCCTTTACGACCATGGGATTTACCAAATGGGCAATGGTAATTATTAAAACATTAAAAAATAAAACCCTTCAAGTAGCTTACAACATTTCTATAATGCACATTCTTGAGAAATTTATTTAAAATTCATAAATCATAATAATAATAATAATAATAATAAAACAATTGAACTTCTACTTAGTTGGTTTATAAATCACAATATTATTTGTTATTACTTACTACAATATTTTCATATCCTTATATAGATGTAATAAGACTCAAATTGATAAAAAATAAAACATAACAAATCTCATTATTAAAAAATAACATAATCAATTACCTACTTGGTACCTATAGTTTACAAATCACAATATTATTACAGTCTTTTTATTTCTTTATATAAATATAATAAAATTAAAGTTAATAAAAAATAAATAATAATTATTTATCTTTTAAATAAAATTAATCTTAATGATGCTGTAGATTCGTTTTCAAAGTTGAAAAATCAAAGATATCCGCTAATGTAATATAGTATGTATTAAATAATTATTGCTTTATGATAATAAATGTTTTTATTTGTGTAACTAAATGGTTTGTTATTAAATTGAATTTAAGTTGTTAAATTAAAATTAGAAGTGGAAAAATTTAGATATTAATAATATTTCATTAATATGAATTAAGTATATTGTGTCATTTTGAACAAGGGAACCAATAAAATAAATTTCAGGTTTAGCTATTTTATTTATTTTGAGTGTGCAGGGAGAAAAATGTATAGGTTAGGTTAGGTTCGGATAAGTATTATTAAGGTGCTTTATACCCATAAATTTACTTACCTAATACCACTGGTATCAGCAATATAATATAAATTCATTAAAAGTACATACACATACTTCTTCAAAAAAATAATAATATTGTGATGTTTTCATACTAATATAGGTGACATAACAAAAAATGTTCAGTTGTTTTTGTCACCACTTAACCCCACCCCCTTATCCACAAAAAATAAAATAATTTCTATGTTGCCTACGGTAATGATTTGGATGGCCTGCAAAAAGTTTGGCACCAACAATAAAAAAGTTGAAATGACTCCCCTGGTGTGAAATCAACTAAAGGAAAAAGATATTTTTTAGTGATGATCCGTCATTGATAATATATTTTTGTGTTAAAAAAAACAATAAGAAATGAGCTAATGTGAAATCAGTAAAAATTACTAAAAATATGAAAAATTGACCTAAAAATGTCAAAATATATGACTTAAAAAGTAATAAACACCAAAAAATGCAAAATAAAAATTAGTTTTTGAGATTCATATACTAATGATTAATGAAACATATTTGTGGCCAGGAGAGCATCGTCTAAAAAGTTTTAAAAATAATACAAAATGAATCAACTTCCGAGCTCTAATAATTAAATATGTGAAATTAATGGCAGTTGTAAGCTGTGGGACTGATGCAGTGGTAAGCAGTCTCCGGCATTTTATATCAATGTATAGGTCTCCAAGACGGGAGATGATCAGCAGATCAGCGATAGAGGGTCAGTATTCACAGCTTAAGCATTCGAAGAATTCTGCCGTCAGTACGAGTTCCGGCATACTTAAAATTCGATATGACTCCTTCAGTCCGTCGGATAGGTTGAGCAAATAAATTGTATGTTAATTTAATTCCAATACTACCAGCTAATATGGAATCTGACCGAACACAGGACAAGGATTTAATGATTATTGAACATTATTTAAATAATGCTTAAAACGAATAACTATTACCTTTTCATGTATTATATGGCTAACTTCTTTGTTTTAATGATGGTGCTTTACGCAATGTCATAACTACAGTTAGCTGGGATGATCCAACTCAATTATAGGATCAAATTCGTGAAAAAATCGTGCAAAAGCAACAAATGTAGAAAATTAGGTATAATTTAAAATATTGCAGACCAGCTGTGTAAAGGATTGCTGACATACCTAGTATTTATTTTTAAAACTACAGAGGCAACACAGTATTTAACAAAACTCCATAACAAATAGGTTAGGTTAGGACTAAATCCTAAATGTCATACAATATAAGATTATTATACAGTAAAATAATATATAAGTATGTATTTTTTTTAGATTAGGTACTTAATAATGTGCATGATGTGTATTAATATGTTCTAAATTTACCCTAGAAACATTAACTATTAAGCCTATAATATATTTATTCCAACAGGCAACAATTATTAACAATAAAACACGTCACACGGTAAGATAATTACAATAATTTTGATTCTATTTGATAATTTAAAAAGAGTTAGTAAATTAAATTGTATATAAATGATACATTTTTAAGTAAAGAAGATTGTATTACAAAATTACAAAGAAAAATATTATTTAATAGTTAACTACGAAGTTAATATTAAATACGTAAAAGTATGTTTTATAAAAATAATATCAATAAAATATGTTATTTATGCCATTTTTTTTTATCATAGTTATTTTTAAACTGCCATTCGAGATAAGAGACAACGATATCAATAAATAACTTGAACTGATGTCTGATATCTAATTAAAACTGTAATATCTACTTGGCTAATTTTATTTTTCATTTATCAATGCAGATTGAGTTGGTTTTTCGTGTTTCATAACAAAAGTAAAGTTAGTAAAGTTTAATTTCCCGAAATTATTTATTATTATTTATTACTAATTATTTTATTCTACATAATAATTATATTTTGTACTTACTATTGTTTATTTCATTATTTGATTTTGTTCAGTATTCTTACAAAAAAATCGACATTACAAGTTGGATAAATGTATATATATGAACCTGGTATTCTTATTTTCTAGCACACATAGATCAATTTTAGGGTTGCCAACTCTTCGTTATTTGCAAAATACCAGCCCAAGGGTATAAAAAAAAATTATAATTTTCCACTAATTTGTATTTAAAATAAATTGACATTAATTAGAGATAAATATAGGTCCAGCCGTACAGGTAATCTTAAAATAAAAAAAAATAATAAAATAGATTAAACGTTTTTAAAACTATATTAATTACCATTAAAAAGTATTTTTTGCAGCCTTTAATACATTTGTTTAATTTTTATTTTTTTTAATAAACTCAATACGTATTATGTATTTATGTATAAATAAAAATATATATAATAAATTATTACTCATAAGCATGGATTACTACATGTAGTACCTAGGTAGTAGGGTTAGTTCGTGCTTATAACTAATTCGGTTTTAACCTTATTAATTCCCAAACAAATTTCTCGTCGGAACTCTTATCGGATTGAAATACCGGCATTTTGTAGGTAGGTAGAAGGCTCATACCGTCATACCTGTCAATTGGCACCGGCAACTGGCTTTTCAAGTCTATTGAAATGAAATACCTACCGGCCGGTTGGCAACCCAAACTAGTCCCAAAGTTTATTATATAAGATCTATTAAGGTCCATCATTAAATGTTAGGTAATACAATATTCCATAACAAGTTAATGGATTTAATCTATGAGAAGATTTTCTTGGCTGAGTGGATAGGTAGTAGCTATATTTTTAACAGTACCTAATACCTATAAGTTTCTGTATACTTAGAAAATTAGAACCCTAGAACGGCTAGAACATATTTATTGAAAAATAAATTTGGGATGTTTTCGTTCTGATATTTTTGTTTATTATCAATATACTTATGTCTGTCAAACAAATCATCGTTAGTTTATATACTTTTTTATTACTAAGATAATTATTTTATCCTAACCTGCGTTGTCACATCTGAAATATCATTCAATTTCAATAAACGGAAATTTCGTTTCCGGAAAATATTAAGATATATCATTTTATATTATTCTTTTTATTATCGTTTTAAAATAGATAATTATAAATTTTTGAAATCAATTCAATAAATAAATAAATTATTTTACAAAAATGTTTATAGTTAGTAGGTGGTGATGTACGAATTTCGAGTCAGTACTCTTTGATCAAAAATTACCTTCTTCTTTTCGACGAAATATTATAAAATAGTTTTCTCTTTTTGCCTAAAAATAATAATTGCATTCTTTTCGTCCACGGTTTCATGTTTAACATTTTGTTAAACACTGTCTCAACATTAGTTTTATAGAAAACCATTTAGCATAACTCAGAGAGCACCACGAGGAGGCGGCTTCTAATGTGTTATATAAGCTATATAATTTAACTCTTCAAAATTTTATTGTGTTTGTGTAAAATTCATTAATGACAAATAATCTGTATTATATAATAATTATTTTTACACAAACACAATACGTTTTTGGAGAGTAATAAAAGCCACCTCTTCGTAGATAGGTGCCTATATTAAGTGTAAAAAAAAAATTTATATATATAAAAAAAAAAAGAGTTGGGTAGGTTAATAAATAATTGTACTTATTAAAGTTTATAGAAAATAGAACTAGCCACTAGGTATATGTATATCGTATATGATTACCAAAACGTCATCAAGATAGTCATCATTGATCATTCACAGTAGGTATTAGATCAAATCAATTGTATATGAAAATAGACAGTAAGCACATAGCATAGATAGTATCAAACTATCAAAAGTAAACGAATTATTAAACACAATTTAAAAAAAAATTAATTTAATATAGATAATACTGATGTATAAGTTAATAAAGCCTAACCTACTTACTAGTGTCTGTTGGTTGTTGCACTATTATCCAAAATATATTAAAACTTAATTGCTAATTCTATAATATACAATTTGACACAAGTCTTGTATCACCTTCAGTATCTCCATAACAAATTAATATAAACATTTTTAATGTTTTTAAAAAAAATCTGTTTTAATAAATATAATGAAAATATCTCGAAAAATTAAAAACCTAAAGGGTAATATATATATATTTTTAATTAATTTATTACTGTAAAAAAAAATCCGTATTTTAATAATATATTGATTTGCCACTGAGATACTATTATAATACTAAGACTGATACAAGACTTCTGTGACATACTGTATATTATCCAATTAGCAATTAATTTTTAAGATATTTTGGATAATAGTGAAACAGCCAACAGACACTAGTAAGTAGGTTAGGTTAACTTAATCAATAACCGATGTGGATTTGTGATACTGTTAATGGTCCTAAATGTATGTCACTTAAATAAATATATTACTAAATTAGTGTATTAACTATTAAATATTTAAAATTTAGATTATGTAATTTCAAAAAAATGACTATTATATTATTAATACTTTATTTTATATCCATGTAGCCATGCAGGTGTGTAATGTAATGTAATTCATACAAAATATCAATTTTTAGCAGTTGCATACCTTTTTTGAAAACAACTATTTGTTTATTGTTCAATTATACTTAATATATAAATAGTATATAATGTCACTCATTCTCTAATTACTATAAATACCTAAGACCTAACTAACATTAGTAAAACAAACTTTACTTGAACCCCTCTAATTCAATAATGCCATAGCCCATAATGTATGAAAAACATACCTAACACTTATTATGTAACTTTTTATAAGGTCATGTCAATGCCATCGCTAGAGATTTAATTTTACTAATTTAACTATTAAGGTGTAATTATAAATCTATAATATTCTCTTTATTAAAATTATTACTTTAAAAATTAAAAACATACCAGTATACCACTGATGAATAAAATAATTTATCATTCACTCAATGTATTGAGTCCTACGTTAACATTAAATTATAGAACCAATAATTGTTATTGTATACTAACCAATTAACTATCAAACATAATAAAATGTCTTCTATCATTTAAACTTGAAGTTATTATTAATTGATTAATATGTAATTTTAAACTTTAA